>JAXCLO010000001.1:15167869-15210041 GCA_035583995.1 Arremon aurantiirostris | reverse complement strand
ATCTTGACTCCATGTTTCAGAAGGCTGATTTATTATTTTATGATATATATTATATTAAAAGAAAATTATATATTAAAGCTATGCTAAAAGAATATAAGAAAGAATTTCATCAGAAGGCTAGCAAAGGAATAGAAAGGAATGGAAAATAAAAGAATGATAATAAAATCTTGTGACTGACCAGAAAGTCCAAGACAGCTGACTGTGATTGACCATTAATTAAAAACAACCACATGAGACCTGTTGCATTCCACAGCAGCAGATAATTACTGTTTACATTTTGTTTCTGAGGCCTCTCATCTTCTCAGGAGAAAAAGTCCTAGCAAAAGGATTTTTCATAAAATATTCTGTGGCAGTTGTCCACTGTCATTACCTTTTCACATCAAGTTGCATCAAGAGTACCTAATTTCAGTCCTGGATAGATCAACACTTGAAACATGACAGGTTTCATTCTCTGGGGAAAAGCCCAGGAGTTTGTTCATGGTGCCCTCTTTGCACGAGGGTTGTCCTTGGGTCTGTAGTTTCCCTTTCCCACAGGGAAGACACTCCCTTTGGCTCTTCTGCTGGCTATGCAGATGTTTGGGACAATACAATGATGCTCTTTCACGCCCTGCTCATCCTGGATCCTTCCTCGTTTGGACAGATGTTTCCATCAGATGAGATGATCTGCTGTTTGGCATGAGCCTGAGGTTGTCTAAATGAAATTTGTCTTCCATGAGAGGATATTCCCTAAGGATGTGTGTTCCCAGGGGCACAGGCTTCATGGGATGCTACTGCAGGCTCATGAGCAAACTCCTTAGAGCCCTGGGGACCAGTCCAGTTATCCTTTGTCCACCCTGCCCCATCTGAGCACAGAAATCTGGCACCAACATTGGGCAGAGCAGCATTTTGTGAGTAACTCTCTCCTTCAGGCTCTTGGCTGCTTGGCAGTAGAAGCCAGGTCTTCTCCAGCATTTAGGTTATTACTGAAGTCCCAGATCAATCTCCCTCCTTTTTCAAGTATCAACCGCTCCAGCAGCTGACAACTCCACCCAAAGCAAAACAGAGACCTTTCCTTCTGCTGTGGGACATAGCTCAGTTGCTCCAAACACATGGTTTTATCATCCTTCAGCCTCCTTCAAGGAGTTTATCAAGTTCAGCTGGCACAAAGCAAGCCATTAACACATTTATTAAAAGCGAGCAGAAAAAAAAACCCCAGTATGACAAATACAGGAGTCTCATATTCCCCACAAGCTCATTTCCAGCAAATGTTGTCCACAGATTTTTCTCCAAGTTATTACAAGCAACACTATTTTCTTTGATCCCAAGTCATTAGAGATTTCTATGTGAGTTGGCTTACCACAAAGCCCTCTTGCACACACATAGCTTTTACCTCAAAACCAACCCACTGATTTGGTCTTTGAAGAGAAAATTTGCACACAAGAGAAAATTCTCTTTCATGTGAGAATGTTCCAGAACAAAGACTTTCATACTCTGAGTGTGGGGTCTGATCCAGCAAGGAAACAGAACAGACCCCAAATTACCAACCTCCCAGAAACAATTATTTTTTAAAAAAGGAAAAAACACCTCAAGGCAAAAAAGTGCTTAATTTACTTAATTTGAGAACCATGTCGTAGCTTTCAGAAAAGGATGTACTTTGTTGAAAATTAAAAATCAGCTCCTGGCCTCCTTCAGTGGCTATAAATTAGTTAACGGAGGATCTTACACACATGTGTATAAAAAATATAAATAATGCAGGCAGATAGCAGAGTTGTGATAAAAAATTAAAGGCTGTTCCCAGCTGAAAAAAGATATGTATGCAGGGAGGTTGAATCACAGCTCCAAGGGTGCACTGTGTGAATTGCTACTCTGAGCCAAAGTGGAAGCAGTGTTTTTGTATTTGGAAACCAGACTTTGTAGAACTTGATGCAGGATATTTAATTATTCTTGGCTTGATTTTGTGATTTTTCTCATTACAAGGAAGGAAGAAATATGCAGGTCAAGTTTTACTTTCATTTCTATCACTTCAACACCAAGGAGTCTGCAGAACCCTCCAGAAGCTATGATATAGGGTTGTCAGGAATGGGAATGTTGAGCATAAGTGACTCATCTGCCTCTTCAGTTCCTTGAAACCCCAGATGTGGTGCCTGATGCAAGAGAAGCCCTTTGTGTCATGCTCCTTCTTGGAACTGCTTGTCTTTGCTGTCACAGCTCCCATACTTATGGGGCAGTGAGTTCTGTGGAGCTTATGCTTGTAAAACACCCTGGATTTCTTTGACAATGCTGGGAATTGAGGTTTCTTCAGGATTTCACCTTTGCTCGATTTTTTTGGTTAATATTTTATTAGTTATGCTAAGCAACTGTTGAAGGCAACTGGGTGAGGTCTACTTTTCTTGAAAGACCATGTCTCTGCCCACCCATCCAAGAGGACTGGACTAGCTGGATTCAGAAAAGGACAGATACCTGCTCAGGGTCTGGTGATGACATCCATGTATGACTTTGTTCTCAGTCACACTATTACAATGGAGTTTAATTCATAGATTACAAGACCAGAGTGGACCAATTTGATTTTTCTACCTGATTGCCTGCATGATGCAAGAAACAGGCTCCTCTGGGCAAGCTTCTATTTGCACAAAAAAGTACTTATGAGAAAAACATTCAATTTTGACTTAAATATGGCCCCGATTAAATGTTACAAAAGATAAATTTTTTCCTGTTTTTTCACTGCATGCTGCTACTAATGTGTATTTAATTAGTTCTACATTGATTAAAAAAAAAACAATAAAAAAGGTTTAATAGGGAACATAAGGAATGTTTAAATCTAAGTTTATAATTTGCAGTTTTTTACTTCCGGGGAAAAAACACGCAGCTAATTCATGATCTAGGCTGAGGTGTTCATCCTTTTTGAAACACTAGAGAATTCAAAAATTCAGAAGTGAGGACCCACTGGTCTGTACTATCCTTGAGTTTTTGGTGACCTTCCTCCAGGACTGGTAGTGAGGATCAGGATGAGTTCACAATTCTTTCCGGATTTATGAACATGATCCTAACATAAGATGCTTGACTTGCATCTTAGCAGATATTCCCAGAAATATTTCATATCCCATACATTTGTCTGTCCTAGCAGTCACTTTTTGTTCAGATGGTGTATTTTGAAGTCAGGAGGATGGAGGAACTGGGAGGGGTTTGTGCTGTTTTTATTAGCTTCAAACATTTCCGTAGTACCTTATCTCATGTATGTCATCTGGAGGCAAACAAACTATAAATCTAGCTACCATGAAAGAGTAAAAATAACGAATAAATCTGATGCTATGAAGTTCAAAAATCAGAGGGAGGTTCTGCCTTTGAAAGGATGGGACTGTCAGGGATGGTGATAGAAAAATAAGCTGCTTAGAAGAGCTTGAGGGGGTGTGGTGTCCTTGGTCAAAGCAGAAGTTGAGTCCCCATTTTTACAAGAGTAAAGCACTGAACAGTTCCAGGCAGGACTGTTGTGATACTTTCTCTTCATCACTACCTTCATCTCCTGCTCTACAGCTTCCTGTTGAAACTGTCTGGCAAATTCTGCCAAAATTTGGGATTAGTTTGAAGATTAGCAAAATAATTTTGCCTGGTGCTTAAAATTTTCCCACTTCAGTTCTTGCAACGTATAATTATAGAATCATAGAATACCAGCCTGGTTGGGTCTGGAAGGGACCTTAAAGCTCGTCCAGTTCCACCCCCTGCCAGGGGCAGGGACACCTTCCACTGGCCCAGGTTGCCTCAAGCTCCATCCAACTTGGCCTTGAACACTTCCAGGGATGGAGGAGACACAGCTTCTCTGGGCAGCCTGTGCCAGGGCCTCACCACCCTCACAGTATTTAGTGCCCAGCCCATGGCTTGCCAGTAGGACCTGAGCTCAGGACTCCAGCTCTTGTTTCCAGCATGAGGTCTGAGGGACAGCTCTTACACTCCCTTACAGATCACCAGAGTCACATCTAACATTGAACATTTCAGCAAATGATATAACATACCCTGCTATATTTGCTGGCTAAATAGCCTCTTCTCACTCCAAAATATGCTTATTTATCTGTCTCATTTGTAATCTTTTTGAATGAAAGATTGTCACTCCTCACATCTTTCCACAGTTCCTTGTGTAGCAGGATCCCATTTCTGTGCATCTCTGTACAAGGCCAATGCCATTGCAACTCTGCCAGCAGGTCACACACACACATCAAAGGGAACACGACCGTCTGTCCTGCATGCCTCCTAAAGACTGTAAAAAACCAGGAACAACAGGTGCCAGTGAGAAATTTAGAGCAAGGAGACTGCACGCGAAGAGTTTACAATAAAGCCTACAAATATGGTATTGAAAGCAAAATCATGCTTTGGAGAATTTTTATCTGTTCTTTGAACTGTAGAGCCAAGTGTGTTTCCCTTTCATATTCCATGCTCTCTGGGGATTATTGGGATTTTCTGTCAGACTCAAGACTATCTCATCTTCATTTTCCGAAGAACAAATATTTTTAGGTGAATTGTGGTTGTCCAACAATGATACTCTAAAATCTCCTTTGAAAGAAAAAAGAAAGGAATCATGTCTTCACCAGAGAAGTCTCTGCACTTATCTATCAGAGCTCATTAGCCTGGAAGCCCTTCACCTGCACAGCCTTGCCAGGGATGCTCCCAGCAGGCATTTTTGAGGCAAAGTTCCCAGCAAAGGACTATTGCTGTGAGAGAAAAAGAAAGTACTCTTGTATTTATTGCTACTATCACATCCTTCTCTTGTTTCAGTTTGAAGTTGTTTTAAAATTTCTCAGTTCCCTGGGAATTTCTTTTTAACATGGTGGAAAGTGGTTACACCATTAGGTTTCGAGAAATTAGAAAAGAAAGCTTTCAAAATTTAGATGCCAAATTCCACCAAAGGACTAAGCATCTATTTGTTACTTCTGGCACTAGAGCAGTGCCAAACCCCTTCAATCAGCTCCTTGTTAACTCCAAAGATCCCTAAAATCCCAGTTGCCTGTGTTCCCAGTAGTGGCATTCCATAGCAGCCTATGATACTCTCTTGGTGGTAAGAAAAGGATTGCATAAGTTTTGGCATTAGCCTTTTAATACCCAGTTGACTCCTAAAATCCAATGGAGGTCATAAACCAAATGTTTTACTGAGTCCTCTTGAGCATCTGCTCTAGTGAATGCATCCGGATGTTGCCCTGCCCCACAAAACAACAGCAGGAGTGTACTGGCACACTCTTTAGCAATACTGCAAGGGCACTCTGATTTTGGAAGGTTTCATCTTCTAGTCACCTGAGAGAGAGGAGGAACTTGGATCCAGCAAGTCACGTCTTCCATGAATGCTTTAAGGTCACCTTGAGTTAAGTGAGAGAAACTTTACTCTTCCAACATCCTGTATCAGAAGGGATTTGGGTAGCACAAGAGGAAACCTGATGAATACTGAGAAGCACCTTCCACCAGGTCAGCACTGGTAGGGCTGGTTCTCTTCAGAGCTTCAAGACAAAGCCCAGTACTCCCATTACATTTTCTGGTTTTTATTATAGGTAACTGCTCAGCAACATAAGCCTTGTCCTTGATGCACTTCTTATGGCAAATCCAGACTGAGCTGCCCAGGAGAGTTTAGACATCTGAGTGACCTCTACACTGAATAATCCTCCTTGTAAATCTGACCCTGAAGAAGATCAAGACTACTTACTGCTGAAATTAAAACAGCACCCGGAACACGGAATCATAGAATATGCTGAGTTGGAAGGGACCCATCAGGATTATTTAGTCCAGCTCCTGGCCTTGCACAGGACACCCAACAATCCCAACCTGTGCTTCAGAGCATTGTCCAAATGCTTCTTGAGCTCTGTCAGGCTGGATGCTGTGACCACTGCCCTGGGGAGTCTGCTCCAGGGCTCAACCACCTTCTGGGAGGAGAACCTTCTCTAATATCCAGCCTGAACCTCTTCTGACATAACTTCATGCCATTCCCTTAGCACTGTCACTGGTCACCAGGGAGCAGAGATCAGCATCTGCTCTTCCTCTTCACCTCATGAGAAAGTTGTAGCTGCCATGAGGTCTCCCCTCAGGCATCCCTTCTCCAGGCTGAACAGACCAAATGCCATCAGCCACTCCTCATATGGCTTCCCCTCCAGACCCTTCCTCATCCTCATGACCCTTCTCTGGGTGCTCTCCAATGGCTCAATGTCATTTTTTAAACCATGGTGCCCAGACCTGCCCCAGCACTCGAGGTGAGGCTGCCCCAGAGCAGAGCAGAGAGGACAATGTCCCCTCCTGCCTGGCTGGCCATGCTGTCCCTGATGCCCCCAGGACATGGATGTCCCTCCTGGCTGCCAGGGCACTGCTGACTCCTGTTCAGCTGGCCATGGACCAGAGCCCCAGGTCCCTTTCTGCAGCTGCTCTCCTGTTCCCCAGCCCATGCTCACAGCCAGGGCTGCCCTGCCCAGAGCAGAATCTGGCTCTTGCCCTCGTTAAACCTCTCGTGGTTGGTGACTGTCCAAGTCTCCAGGTGGTCCAGGTCTCCCTGCAGGGCCTCTCTGCCCTTGAGGGAGCTGACAGCTCCTCCCAGTTTAGTGTCAATGGCAAACTCAGGGTGTGTTCCACTGAGTGCTGTGTGCAGGCTGTTAATGAAGGGGGTGAGGAGCACAGGGCTCAGGGTGCAGCCCTGCAGAACCCCACTGATGTCACCCAGGCACTGTCACCATTTGTTCCTGACCCAGCTGCTCTCCCCCACATGATGTGTTTACCCAGCTGGACATTTAGTTCAGAGGGATCCTGGGAGAGCCTGTCCAAAGCTTTGGTGAAGTCCAAGAGGATTACACCTACTGGCTTTCCTAGATCACCCTGTCATACAAGGAAATCTTTTGACAAGCAGGACCTTCCCCTCATGGAGCTGTGCTGGCTGTGTCCCATGACTGTTTTTCTCCAGGTGTTTTTCAGTACTTCCCAGAATAAGAGCAGTGTGATAACAATTGATAACCAAAGAACAGAATACTGACCTTAAACCAGAACTATAAACACGGCCTCAAATTAAAACCCAACTCTTGGTTCACTTTGAATAACAAGTTCTTGTAACTGGTTATTGGAGGATTATGAGAGTGAGACTGGGAATTTGGAAACAAACTGTGACATTTATTGAGTTGAAAATTACCACTGAAACTGTATCTTGGGGCTGTGGTACTCCTATTTAAGTTGTGTGCAACCAAGGAACTTAAATGATACCGTGTGAAGCACATGTGTAAAAACCCCACTGGTAAGAAAACCAAAAGCAGAGATCAGTACAGGCCAGAATGAACAGCACAAAACAAACCAAAAATCCAACAGCAGCTCCAACTGAATTATGAATATTATGAGATTATGAATGTGGTTACGAGACTGATGGAAACTAAATTTTATTTTAAAAATGAGGACATCAGAGTGATTAAAATGGAGTTAAATTTCAGAACTGGAGCAACAAGAGGAGAAATTGGAAACTCATACCACAGAACAAAAGAATTTCAGAGAAACTTTTCTTTAAAATAATGGAGTATTTGAAATTTAAACTACTCAAACAACAATAGTTCAACCAATCAAGGATCAATTTATAATGATGCATCCATATTTGATATGGATGCAAGTTACTGTTAGAAATACCTAAATCCTCTTTTGGCAAAATTTTGATAGATGCCTCCAAATTTTCTGCAACTCTGGATGAGTTAAATTATTGTCTTCCTAAGACTCAGACAGTGAACATCTGGTTTACATCATGAAGATCTGAAGTGCATGTTTGCATGTGTACAAAATAACTTCATTGCTGACCTCCCCCTTCATTGCTTGTCTTTTCTCTCTGCTTTGAGAGCAGAAGAAAAAAAAAAAAAGAAAAAAACCGAACACATGCCCTGTGATCTCAACACTTCAGTGAAACAAGCCCTCAGCTTCTCATAGGTTTCCTCTGAAAAACATCTAATAGAAGCATCAAGGAGGAAAAATCAGATGGTCATGAAATTAGTCATAGCTGTATACTTTTCATCCCCAAAAGATGTCAAATTTGGACTGCATTTTCCAGCTGAAAATTTGTTTCAGACAGTTAAAAATTCTTATCTGAACTGAGATTGTTGCTTTCTCCCAGGCTCTCCAGCTGTGTCCAGCTCTGCTGGTCTGAGAGCTCTCCAGGCTGGCTGGGCTGTGTCCTAGCAGAGCCCCTTTGCTTCAGATGTTTATCTGCTTTTTCAGGAGGAACAGAGCCTATGAACTCAGAGCTCAGGGAAAAAAAGCTTTCAGAACTCAGAAACTTTGGACATGGCAGACAATAAAAATGAGGAAAGGAAATAAAATCAGAAGGCAATTTTAAATAAACACTGGCAAAGATTTTGCTAGTGGCACATATGGCACTTGTATTTATGTGCATGTATATCACTTATACCTTATATTGCTGACTGTGAATTCAATTTATGTATACAGTCTTTTACAGACAAATCACAACACTCTTGCAGGCATAACTTTTTCCCAGGCCTGATCTAGTACTGGATTCTTTACCCAGGCAGCTTTATTGAAAATGCTGTCTTCATAACAGAGTGTTAACTCAGCCAAGAGGCACAGCTTCAGAGAACTAGAGGAATGGGACACAAAATCCCAATGTCCTGACACCAATTTCTGTCTCATTTATTATTCTCTGAGAAACTCACTGAAGAAAATGGAAGGTAAAATCACCTGCATTTTGCTTTGGCTGCTCCGTGGTAGGTGAGGCTCAAGGGCTCAAGGGTTGGGACCGTGTGAATACTGAGATCTGCCCTCTTACTGTCAGCTAATGACCATGGATACATGTAAAACATGTCACAATTTCTCCTGCAGAACCCGTGATCTTCCCTAAAATCCCAGACCCACCTTTCCATCTCTCTGGGCCAAGGATGTCAAATGCCCAGTGCCAAGCATGAGAAATCTTTGCCTTGAAGGTGACTGCCAGGATTTCCCTGTGGACAAGGTGTCTGTCCAGGTGCTTAACGCTTGTGGCATCTGAAATTATCTGAAATTAGTCCCTGCAGGGACTCCCACACACTCCTGGGACCAGCAGTCAGCTGCATGAATAAAGCAGCCTCACCATCTGCCTGCTCAGAGGTAGGTGCCATTTAGATAATTGCACTGGAGAAGAAAGGGCATTTCTAAGGACAATCCTGAATCGCTACTTCATTTTTTTCAACAGTGTTCATTCATAATTGATTTCTTTGGCAGTATTAGTAAATAAAATCCAGCAGATAACCAGCTTTGTTTTAGCTTTCAGTTCTGTGGAGATACATATGTTTCCAATTAATCTGCCTCAAATATTAGAATATTATTCTGAATATGTGTCCTGGTATGCACAGTTATCAGTCTTGCCTCTTCTGCAACGCCCATGGGGTGATCAACTAACCCCATAGGAATACGCAGCAAAAGAGTAAAGGGAACAAAATGTTATTTCTGAGCAAGAGGATACCTTACTCTTGCAGGAGTCCCACTGAAACCTGGAAAAGTAACACATGTCTCTGGCCTGGAGACCATCCGATACTGAAAAAATAACATGTCAAAATTAACAGCTTCATTTGCCTCCTCTTCTGACCTGGACAGATGAAACAGCATCTTTTTTTTAGAGGCAAAAATCTATCAGACAACTAGCTATCTGCCAGTTGCACTGCTGTCCTGCTCAGCAAACCTGGCTCAGGAGTGGCTCAGCTCCTGGCACAATGAGATAAGCAAAACAGAGCTGGAACTTTTACAACCAACAAACAGACTGGTATTAACCAACCCATAAAGAGATGCCTTATAGCAGATCCACCCAGGTGAGCCTTTAACAAGACCAAAAGTCAGGTAGGCAAACAAATGGGATGCCACAGCTTCCTCACGATACCCAAGTGATATTTCCCCTCCCTTAAAAATGTTTTATTTGAAGTGAATGTTGGATGAAACCTCCAATCTTTGTAGGTGACAGACTGAGGATCTGGCAGAACTTTCCTTAGTGTGGGTGAAGTCCTGTTGCTGGCAGTTTTGTTGTTACCAGTGCTGTTTGCTTTTGATTTGTGAGATAAAGCTGATTTCTGCTCCAGAGCATCAGCCTCTGATGGCATTTACCTGCAGCTGCTGATGTTAAACTGACAGCTCACTCCATAAACCTCTTCAAAACAAGGTTGTGAAGGGAGCAAATGACCTCCACTGATTTAGAACTATTTTCTCTTGACTAGCCTAACCTTTCTGGCTCCAGTATTTGAGTATTATTAGTTTCTTCTTTAACTCAGCTTGAATCCTAGGAATTTCTACAGTCTTCACTGCTTGAGATGTTTTAGCTAAGAATTACTAAATTTTTTCTGTATCCCTCTATGAGGTCATATTGTCCCCATATGAAGTTGCTTAAATACATACAGGCAGAGGCTGTGGTTATTTTGAAGTTGTCCCATTCACCCCTGTGGGTTTTGGATTAAAAAAAATCCTCCCAGTAAAGTTTATCAAAACTCTCAAGACCCACAGTTTTTCAGGCAACAAGCAGCTATGTTTGAATTTGCAGCCACTCCCTCTGCTCAAATAACCGTGATGTGATTTTGATAGAAAAAACGTCTGGGAGAGCTTTTGGAATCTTTAGCATCTGGGTTTTTGCAGGACACAGCTCTTTGCACTTTGGTGAGGAGGGGAAGTCTTTATGTTGTGTTAATCCTTCAGCTACCTAAAAATATTGTGAGACATTTGGAATCTGGTTAAACACACATTCCCTTTGACAGCCACTACTAGAGGAAAAAGTCTCATGCTTTTCCCCTATTCAACCTATCTAATAAAGCTGGTTGGTGTTGTTATTTTGATCATATGTCTCACCTATGCTGCTCCCTGTATGCTCTTGCACAGCAAATTGTGATGCTGAAAGGGCTCTGTTGGTTTGGGCTACCTTCAGATTTCTTACCGTTGTTATTGTTGTCTTGTTTAGAGGACAATCTTTTCCAAAAAACAAAAAATGTAACAACTACCATCAAGTTCTGTGCTGGTACAAAAATGCGGTATGCCACATCAGATCTTTTTCTTTCACTTGCAATAAATGTGCTGTTCTAAAGTAAGCTTGAGCACTCCTTCTAGCTCAAAGAGGACACTGCTGCTTTGTCACCTCCATGGTAGCACGTTTTATGAGTATGGAGAAGTCTAAGGTAGAAGAATGCCATACTAAATAGAAAGTAATTCCAAATTTCTAAACAAAGATAATGTAAAGGAGATGTCTCACGTTTCTCTAGAGGTTTGCAGGATAAGCTCCTGGCTTGTAAGCACACAAAGGGGGTAACATGGAGCACTTGAGCTTACAAGCAAAATTCCAGTTAATCCCAATGTTTCCCCAAAGGACTGAGTAGGTCTCTAGGAAACAAACACCAATAAATTAGGGAGACAGCATCACCTTTTACTCATTCCTCCCAAGAACCCATCCTGGTGTGTACATGCTGGAGAGCCCTTTCACTTTTCAGCTGTGGCCACCAGAGCTGCCAACAGCTTCTCTATTTTTGTCACAGACTCAACATTGCTCATTCCCATATATGAGCATTTGTGTGCAATCACTAATATGCTCTCCCAGGAGTGCACACTGTGAATCAATAGACAGCTGGACAAGAAGTCCAGCCCATCAAGACTGCCAAGGCTACAGCATGACCCATCAACACACTATCTTTGATACTTTTTATCTAATTAATCTTAAATTCTATCATCCAGTTTTTGTCTCTATAGACATGACACTTATGCATGTCTGATAATATTCTGCCAGTGATAAAGAATTATTTCCTTTCTTATACTTGTTGAGTCCATCAGGGCAGGCTAACCACACCAGGATGAGTTTGTTGAAGCCTAGCTCAAGAGACCATGTAAGAGTTTGAACTGTCTAGGAAGAGTACTTACTAATACATGTATGAGAAAGGAGGTTCTGGTACTCTGAGCACAGGAGTTCCCATGCGAGCATTCCCATTCTCCTGGGGCACAGCAATGAGCCTCCCTTTGCCACGCTCTACTAGCAGGACATAAGATTTTCTCTGTACCACACTTGTGCTGGGAGGGTGACCATGTGAGTCATCAGAAGTGGATGAGATGAGGTGATGACACACACAATTTGATATGCAGGGAAATAACCACTAAATCACGTCAGTACTTTGTGCCATCGTAGCTGTGGACATTAACAGGACATCAGGTCTTAAAGCCTCTATCTGTGTGTATCAATGCACTCCTAAATAAATGTTTACTACAGACTGTGCTGAAGAAACTTAAACCTTCAAATCTGGCTTGCCTGTCCTTGTTCATTTTCCTCTAGTCCTCTGGCTCTGTTGAGGCTTGAAGTTAATCCAGGAGACAAACCAATCATGCAGATTTCTGACACTGGTTCACAAAGCTGTGTGCCTTCAAACACCTCCCAGTGGTCTGATCTACCACCTAGAGCATTTGAAACCTTTATGTTTTCACTCTCCTTGTGGGATCAACACAGACTGAATAGAAAAACACATAGAATCACAGAATCATTAAGGTTAGAAAAGACCTGTATTACCTTCCAGTCCAACCCTAAAGCCAACGCTGCTAATTTGGGTTGGAAGGGACCTTCCAGTTCCATTCCCTGCCTTGGGCAGGGACACCTCCCACCAGACCAGGTTGCTCCAAGAGCCATCCAACCTGCCCTTGGATACTGTCAGGGATGGGGCTGCCACAGCTTCTCTGGGCAACCTGTGCCAGGGCCTCACTGCCCTCACAGGGAAGAATTTCAGCCCAATATCCCACCTAGCCTTGCTGTCTGGCAGGGTGAGGCCATTCCCCCTTGTCCTGTCCCTCCAGGCCCTTGTCCAAAGTGCCTCTCCAGCTCCTGCAGCCCCTTCAGGCTCTGACAGGGGCAGTGAGGTATTCCTAAAGTCTTCTCTTCTCCAGGCTGAACATCCCCAACTCTCCCAGCCTGTCTCCAGAGCAGAGGGGCTCCAGTCCTTGGAGTATCCTTGTGGCCTCCTCTGGACTCACTTTAGCAGCTCCAGCTCCTTCTGATGTTGTGGACCCCAGAGCTGCAGGTGAGGTCTCACCAGAGTGGGGCAGAGGGGCAGTATCCCCTCCCTTGTGTTGCTGGTCATGCTGCTTTTGGTGCAGCCCAGAATACAGTTGATTTTCTGGGCTTATTAGGGCTTGAAGAGTTCAGAGCAGAGTCAAGGCTGGGCATGTTCAAAGCAAACCATTGAGTCTAGAGAGTGATAGCCATAACCACGACTATCAGCCTTAGACCAGGTCCCTGTCACTGCTCCTGTGGCTCAGAAAGTGGCATAGAAAGCGAACATGCCCTATTATTAGGAGACAGAGCCTGGAATGACGTGCTTGTAACATGGAAAGCAGAGCTCATTGCCTATATTTAGGTAGGATGAATCAAGGCCCTTCTGAAATGTTTACAGTGCCTTTTATTTATGGCTTGAACCGGAAGATAGCAATTATACACATCCCAGATGGAGAAAGATGTTTTATAGAAGGCTTGGTTATACCAGGAACCCTGTTGCTTGCTTTTTCTGTTTGGCTATTTCTTCACTTCTCCTACAGAAGCAGCAGGAAATCTTTAGGGACTGGCTTTCCCTCCTCCCCTGTTTCCAAGAAACTGCACCTCTTTGATCTCTTTTAGTAACAAGACCTGGGCCTGCCCTTTTTCCAGCGGAAACAAGTGACAAACCCAAATGTTCACATCCTTATCTGGGTATAAATTGGCACAGTATCTGGACTTCAAAGAAATTCCCCTGATTTACACTTCTTGCAGACCCCAGTCCTCTAGATCTTCATGGTAGGTGGGAGCCTGTGCTGCCAGCCTTGGTCAGCAAATTGAAAACATCATTAAATAATCTTTAGTCTAATGTTTATTTCTCCAGGCTGGTGTGGTTACACTGCTTGTTGCTGCACTGCATTATGCCAGAGAAGGCTACAGCAAGGCTGCTCTGCCTTGGTGGTGGATTTCAGTGCCCATGCTGCTGGGAGTCTTGGATGTGTTTGCTCACAAGAAAAAGCAAAGTTTAATGTTTAGGTGGGGAGAGGGAAGCAAAAAACCAAACCACTGCAGAGCTTCGCAGTGGAAAACCTAAGTGAGCAGTTTCTTCTTTTCTGCCTTCCTCCCTCCTTTTCAATGACCAAGTTTTACCTGGAATCTAAGATTCCAAGTGAGAGAAGCCCATGGTTTCCTCCAGAGTGAGGTTATACAGGTGATTTCTATTGCCTGGGCTCATTTTACAGCTTTTCCCTTAGCTGGACCCTTTACTGAGACTTTGTCTGAGCAGTTGGTTTTCATTGCACCATCTTGAAGGCCTCTGGAACACATTCACTACTGTGCTCAGAAAAAAGAGTCTGGCAAGCAAATCCAAACAAACACAGAGATGCCAACTCCCACAGTCTCACTGCCCCAGGAAGCCCATGCTGGCCATGCTGCATTGCTCACTTACAGTAAAAGGGGTGTATTCCCACCTCTGAGCTTGCAGGGGCCATGCCCTGGGGTCCTTAGACTGATTTCTGGGGTCTCAGTTCCTCAGGCAAGTCTATTTCTGAGCTGTCCAGCAGAAATTATTTGCACAGAGCTCCTTCCTATGACCATTGCCCGGGACCAGGGCCAAATCCTCCAAGCATCTCACCCAAAGCCCAGGTTTCTATTCTCAATTCACTGTCCCAGGAGCAGCCCCACACCTCTCTGCGCTCTTCATCACCTCTGAAGGTGGGAATGGCAGGAGGATGGTCTCCTTAGCGCATGCCATTTCAACTTCTATCTTTTTTCCCAGCAAAAACTGTGTTTATAATCTTAAATCTCAATTCCTTCCATAAAAACATATCTTCAACCTCCTTATAGGGCATTGGGGGAGAAAGTCTTGGTTCATTCTTCCCTCTATGAACAACTTCTGGTCAGTTTGTAAGAAAGAATGGGATTATTGACACATCTTTTTAGATATATTTTAGATGAGCCCCTGAAAAATGCAGTTTCAGATGTAGTTCTGCTAGGGATGGATTCTCAGATGTTGAAACTATTCTTTCAGGAAGGTCATGCTGTCATAACAAACAATTCACCAAAATAGAAACAATGCCCTGGGAATCTGAACATCAGAGTGGAAAGTCAGCTTCCTGGCAGATATTTGTGAAGTGCTTTGAAGATGTGAAGAATGACACTGTGGCTGAGAAGTATTTGTTCCCTTTTTTTGCACATGGTGATGCTGAGCTTAAGGGTTTTTTTCAGTGTGTAATACAACAGAAGCAGCATCTACTCCACACTTTTATAAAAAAAGAACACAAAGCAATCCTGCCCCAACACCTCCCCCACTTATAGAAGAAAATCTCTGTGATATCTCTGCTATCAACAGAAACATAAACAGTTCTGGTTTATGTATAGATTTTTCCATAGTTCTCACTACTGTAGTATCTGAATGACTCTACAAATATTTAATAGCTACAATAATGTGAAAGAATGAAGTAGTGTTGTTTATGTTTTGCCCAGAGGGAACTGAAGCACAGAATTAATTAAGTAACACAAAGTGAAACAGAAGATTGGATACTGAATGCTGATCTATTGAATCCCAGTTTATTGGAAGAAAGGGAAAAAAACCCCCAAAACAAACAAACCCAAAAAACCAAGTGCTTTAATCCAGAAACCATTTAGTGTAGTTTTTTGGCCTGAGTTGTACAATCCAGATAAGATTATCTCAAAGGTTCCAGGTACCCTCAAAGTCTTGGAAATTATGAATTTTCTCTAATTCTTTTGTGTTTGGGTGTAAATCATTCTGACCATGTACAATCCCCCCAAAAAAGGCTTTTGTGACTTGGGAGTGGGTGTTTGTGTCTATTTCATGTTTGAGCTGTGTCATGTTCTCCCTGGGCAGGAGAGACATCCTCCAAATGCTCATCTGAGAATGGGGTAAGAGAGAGAACATTATAAATGACTCCACAGCAAGAAAAAGGTGAGTTGGAGCTCAGCTGTACAGGAACCAAAGGAATCAACCAAGAGCTGCAGCTCATTAGGAAGCTGGGCTTTATAATTTCTTGTGTTTGTAGCACTCCTGGCATTTCAAAAAGTGAGCTGCACCTTTTACACTGTGAATGATTTAACCTCTGGAGAGGTGATTATCACACTATTAATTTTTAGCACCAGTGGAGTGTGATAGCAGAGTCTGGCTGCAGAGGAGACACCATCTGATCCTCAGTCATGGCTCAGCCCGATTAGCCATCCAGAAGGCAGATTTGGGGTTGGTTTATGCTCTTCACATCTGATATGACCTCCAGCTTTTCTGAAACATTCCTCCCACAGCAAAAGCTTTGCTTTCCTTGGCTTGTATGCCTCAAATAATCCAACTGTCTATTAGACTTCATGTTAGGGTGGGGACAGTAGTGCCCTGGTATCTGCTGAGGTTCATGAGAAGGCCCTTGAGGGGATGGGTGGGTCAGTGCTCCCCAAGTCCTAACACAGCCCTTGCCTCTGCTCTGGGGTGACTGCTACCTCACAAAGTTCAAAGAGTAGCCCTGGTGCAGAAAAATGTTATCAGACCCTTGACATGGCTGTAATTGAGCAGTTTGAGGGGATCCAAGTCAAGCTTCATACTGCTGAAGTGCTTCCTGTGACTATGGTGGGTAAAGCTTACTGCTGCCAAACTCAGAAGGGAGATATCCATACCATACACATCAAAGAGAGGATGGGACTGATAAATTTCCCTGTATACCTATAAATAAGGTATTTATAGGTCAGACCAAACACCAAAAAGGCTGTTTGGGTTTTTTGGTTTTTTTTTGCATTGGACCATTTAGCTAGAAAAAGATTAACAGTAAATTAACCTGTCAAGATACCTTGAACGAGCTTTGCCAGCTCTACTTAGGTAGTAGGGGGTTTTATGAAGAACAGAGAGGGAAGCAGCTTTCTTTTCCAGTGTTGCCCTTGTTTGCTGCTCCTCCCAGCTGTTCCACATAGGAGCATGGATGAGAAGAGGCAGAGAAATAGTTTTATGTGACTGGGGAGTTGTTTGGTTCTTTTCTTGTTTGCTTTTCTGTGACTTTTGAGAAGTTTAGGAAGACTAAAACAAGATACTTTTTTTGTTTTAGTCCCACCTAGCAGGCCAACCATTTTCTTGATCTGTAAGTCAGACATGGTAGGAGGACCTTAAATGCTGGAGCAACCCACACAAAGTGTTTCTTTCCAAACTTAAGAAATGGTGATAACTGAACTCTTTCCAGAGACACCTTTAAAAATTTATCCAGCTCCCTGCCTGCCAGTAAGGGCTTTCTCTGAGACTTGCCTGGAAGGCTGTTGGTCATCGTGGCAATAAAGGAGGTGAAGTTTCTTCTAATGCATGAGAAGAATATATTGACTGTTTGGAGAAATTGTGGCTCTCCCATACCTGAGTGTTCAGGGCCAGGTTGGATGGGGCTTGGTGCTCCTGATCTAAGGAAGGTGTCCCTGCCCATGGCAGGGGGATTGGAACATGATGATTTTTAAAGTCCCTTGCAATCTGAACCTTTCCCTCATTCTAGGTTAAGTCCTGGGAAGGACAGAAAAGCATGATTAAAAAGTGCTATGGTTCAGTTTGTTACTTGGCTGTAGGATTGTCCTTGTTCCACCCCCTGCCCACCAAGCCAGATGTTGCAAGCAGAGAGGAGTTTGCTCCCACTCTCCTACTCCAAGCAGTCACTGCTTACCAATGCCAGAGACAGGAAAATGCAGTAGAGGGACTGGCAGGTATCACATAGGCTGATATTTCTAGTAACTAAAGGAAACTGCCAAAAATATGAGTTGTATTCCATTACACTACAAATTCTGTAAAAGGAGTGGCTGAGAGATTGAAGACAAAGGCAGTAAAGACTATGTTGTGTAGATTAACACAAACAACTCTTTTTTCCTCAAAGAGAAGTTCTCTCTGAAACACCCTTTAGGACTCAGTAAAGAAATGTTGGGGGCATACAAAATGAGTTCTATGAAATGTCAGCTGAACACTCAGCTGCAACTAAAAAATATTCAGGAAAAGCTATTATGGGAAAAAAGCTATATATTGCCTGGGAAGGGATAGAGAAATACAGGACGATGTCACTTAAGAAACCACAGAGCATACAATTCTTGAAAGGTCTTCTGCTCTCTGAGCTTTATCCCTCACCAAAGATATAGCAGAATTTGAAAAGATTTTAAAGGATCTGAATGAAGAATTTTCAGAAACATATGAAAAGATTATGACTGTCCAATCTCATAAGAGATTGCATGAGACAGACACAATAAATATCTCTACAAAACAGAGTACTTCAGATCACAGAGAATAATCACACATTGTTTCTAGTAATGACAGAATTTGGGTCATCAAATGATTTTATTGGGCAGTAGGTTTATAAAATGTCAAGAGTCACAAGGTTTGGAGCCTAGTTATGGATACCCTTGTCAGCAGGTATTATGAACACCGAGTATTTACACAGATCCTAAAGACCACTGTTTAACTAAGGGAAGAAAAATTCTTAAGAGTATTCAAATATTCATATTTGTACACAAATGTATAACCTGGGACTTCACAAGTCTCCAAGGCACAACTCTGTAGGCACAGAGGAGTTATTGGGGCAGTGTCACTACCACTGGTGTAGTCTGTGTGCTTCTTTCCCACCCTTCCACCCCAGAAGGGATGGGGAAAGGGAACAGACCTGCTCTGCTTCAACACAGTCATCCTTAAGCCCTTAACCTGCATGTAACAGAGCTTGGAAAGGTCTCTGGCCACCTCCAAGTCAGCAGAATCACTTGCTCAGGGACCCAAATCTTTGCTTTCTTTCAGTGTGTTGAGCCCTTGCAAAATCAACTGCTTCCCAGGAAGATGGAAGACCTCAGAAACCCAAAGCACCCCTTCAGTAAGTTTGGCATAAGGAGCTCCTATCTCAGCAAGCAAGAGAGACCAGGGCAGGTTTTCATCTGTGTTGTAGAAGAGCAACATCTCAGACCTAGTTAAGCAGCCAGGCCAAAAGTTTTGTGGGGTGGGACAGCACAGGAAGGAGTTGGATGTCCATTTCCCATGTTTTGATCTCATGTCTTTCTTCCTACAAGTCTATGATACATCTGTGATGCTCTGCAAGTAATTAATACCAATTCTACACTAAAATAAAACCAGCAGTGGCTGAACAATGAGGATTCAGACAGGAAATGCCTATTCATTGACCTTTCAATCCACTTGCATGTGAAACCTAGAGCAGACAGCAAAACCAATTCAGCTTCAATCCCTCTCACCCTATGTCATCACTGGCCATTGTCCTCTTGCTCTAAGTTAATATTCATCTCCGCTACCCTGGAGATTTCTGGCTGTTTACATATTGAAATATTTTCCCTTTTATCCCTTGTGGTGGCTTAATGTCTCATTCCCTCTTGGCTTCCCTCCATTTCTGATTCAAAATTTCTCTATATGGGACAATTTCAAATAAGAAGCAGCTCTGACCAAGGCAACTGCTGCAGTTTTCATTTCTATAGATGATGACTAAAGCTTCAGCTTATGATTGTGGTTGATTTTTGTTCTCCACCCCAGTGCTTGGAACATTGATATGGAATTTTTAGTCTACAAAGTTCTCAGCATATTGGTCCTATTAGGAGCTCCTCTGTGACTGATGGCATCTCTGGAAATGGCTCTTCTCCCACCCACTCCATTTAATTCCTGTTCTTGACTTCTGTTAACATGCCCTTGGTTTGCCCTGAGCAAATGACCGGGATCAGCATCACGCCCACCCTTGTGTGGGAAAAGGCTAATCTCTGTCCTTTGGGATCTCCCCCAGCTCCACCCTTTCTCCTTTTATATCTTCCAGTCATCTCGGGAGCCACCGAATGATGATATTTTTCTGTGGTCTGAGAATGTTGGTGATGCTCATCACAGTGTGGTGAAAGTTGCTGTTAGAAAGAAAACTCCTCCTGCTACTGGCTTCAGATCCTCAAACAGAGTGAAAGCTTCAAGGCAAGTGAAGACCCAAAACTTACATCCAGAAAGCTCTCAGGGCAAGAATACTTAAACATCTGAAGGGAATTTGAGAGACAGGGGAGTTATGCAGTTATGTCCTTCCCAAAACACCTCTGTTGTTCTGACAGCTCTCTAAAGGCTTGTGGCATTTGCATACAGACTCCTGACAACATCCTAGAATCATAGAATAGTTTGATGGGAGGTCATCTACTCCACCACCCTGCCATGGACAAGGACACCTTCTACCAGACCAGATTGTTCAGAGCCTTGTCCTACCTGGCCTAGAATATTTCCAGGGATGAGGCATTTGCCACCTCGCTGGGCAATCTGTGCCAATGTTTCGTCACGCTCACAAGTACAAAATGTTTTCCTTACATCTAGTCTAAATCTACGCTCTTTTGGTTTAAAATCATTATCCTTTGCTTTGTTTCAACAGATCCTACCATAAAGTTTGCCCCCATTTTTCTTATAAGTCCCCTTTAGGCCCTGGCAGGAGCTCTGAGTTCTCCCTGAAGCCTTCTCTTCTCCTGGCTGAACACCCCCATCTCTCCCAGCCTGTCTCCAGAGCAGAGGGGCTCCAGCCCTCAAAGCACCTCTGTGGCCTCCTCTGAATTTATTTCAGAAGCTCCACATCCTTCTGATGTTGTGGACCACAGGGCTGGAGGAGCTCTGCAGGTCGGATCTCACCTGAGAGGGGCAGAGGGGCAGAATCCTCTCCCTCGAGTTGATGGTCACACTTCTGGTGCTCCAGCCCAGAGCATGGCTGACTGTTTGGTCTTCAGTCACACATTGCTACAAACACTGAGTAAACATTTAATAAGAGATTTACTTTTCCCATGCACGCCAGACAAAGTGATGTACCTCCACTTTACAAATTATGTGCTGAGCAGGTTTAAGAGGCACAAAGGCACCCAAATACTGTGGAAATCAATAAGATCTGGGCAAGTGTGTACTTCTGAGGACTTCAGGTTCTACTTTTAAAATAATTTGGTGGCTATTGTAGAATATGGCTTTTTTTGCCCCATGTCACATGATGAAATCCTCAGATCTGCAGGATGCAAGGTGCTGTCTTCCTTGAGACAATATATAGAGAGAAGAGATCTCCAAAGCTGGGGAAACAAAGACCTTTCACTAGCTAGGTCAGAAAATGGATACCTGCTTATAAACCTCTAGCCAGGACACAACCCTCCTGCTTCAGCACCAGCCTTTTTATCCTTGCTGCTAGATTCCATTGCCCAAAATTTCTGTTCAGAGAATATTTCCCATCCCATGACAGTAGGGATCTCAACAACGTGTCCCAGGAAAGAGTGAGAAAAACCATGGATATGTCAGGATATCAAACCAAGCCTCTTCCTTATGTCCAGTGGAGCAAGAATGAGATCCTGGGTCACTTGGGTGAAGAAGTAACCATCCATCCATGAGCATTGCCACCCAGCTGTCCCTTGTGCAGGGTGTACCAGCTCAAAGCTCAGACCTTCTCTGTAGAATCAGGTAGCAGAAGGTGTCAATCTAAGACTTGTTTTTAGGGCTTTGATGAAAAGTCTAATCAAAGCCTTGGCTGGATGATATGAACATGTTAGTGCCAACTAGGAAGAATGTAATATCCTTATGTAATAATAAAATGTAATTTCCTTGGGTCTAGACAGCAGTTGAGTAGCATTTCTGTGTGCCATGTCCATCACAGCAGTGACAGACCATCACTAATGCATTTAGTCCAGATCTGGCAAAGCATTTTAGCCAAGACCACAGACTAATCCATGGCAGAGCTGAGACCAAAATCTGACCCTTTGACCTCCAGTTGAGTGCTTCAACCACATGAACACCTTTGTTGTGCTATTTGCTCTCCCTTTTCATGAACCTTTCTGTATTTTTCATTCCTAATTTGCCCCTGCTCATAAGGAAAAAAACTATCTTCTTTCAGATACAAATTGCAATGAATAAAAAACGTATCCATTGTCCTCAAACCCTTTCTTTTTTTAAGTGTCTGTAAAACATGTCATTTGGGTGTTTATTAATTACAAATGTTGTGAGACAGGAATTGAAAGTACAGTAATGAATTACACATATATAGAAAGTCTCTCATAGAATGTTCTAGAAGCCTTCTGGCCAATCACTGGCTATTGATCTGCATGACCACTTCCAGTTGGTCCCAGAGTCCTTTGTGAGCCCTTTGCTCCTCACCATAAGCTGCTTGGATGTGATTAATTGTGGCTTCTTGTTTCTTGAGGCACGACGTTAGTCGTCTGTGGTGTGGCAGTGTCACCAGCCTCCAGCCCATCCCCTCCAGGACAAGCTCCCTTGCAGCCTCGGCTCTGAGGGGCTGCAGGATGGCTGAGAACTTGCTGTGGGGGGTTAGGGACCAACAGATTCCCTAAATTAAGCAAATGTTGATCATGGAAGGCCCATAGATAGAAGGAAGTTCAAGCAAAACAGGGAGAAACACAGAGATCTGCAGAACCTGAGTGTTTTGGACAGTGAAATTAACATCCAAAACCGGAGCCTGAATTTTATGGGCTCTTTACTACCTTGATCCTTTAGGCAGTACATCCTTATAAAGAACCACATTGGTATTTGGTATTTAATCTAAATACTTTCTATCAGTCCTACAGATATTAACACAAGTTCTTGTCACTGTCCTGGTGGCTGCCAACACATTCAGAGCTGCATTTTCTGCTTCTCCATGAGGAGCGAGCACTGTGATAGCCTGTTCTATGACTTGCCACCAGGTCCTTTTCAAGTCCCTTCTTCCCTCAAGGGTTAAACTAATGCAACAAAGATAAGCTACCAGTGGGGACAGCTTCATGTCTCTGCAGAAATAGAGATTTTGAAGCACAATATGTGCCTGCTGCTGCTTCATGTCCTTGCAGGCTTCTGTCTTGGGGACTCCCAGTTTATACACCTACTGGCCCAAACATGTTTGCTGTGGTGATTCCAAGCACCTTTTGCTTTCTCTTAGAAGAAAACCTCCTCACAAGTGCTGTTTCATATGCTCTCCCTGCTCCCTGTCTTGCTCTCTACAACTCTTGGTATTTTCCATCTGCGCTATTTCAGCCACTTTGCCCTGTGTCTTTCCATCTGGGTGGGACTAAGCTATAAAAGGGATCTGACCATCTTCCCCCGTTCCTTGGCACAGAGCCTTGGGCTATACACAGCTTGGCTAAATCATTCCATCCATTCCTTTCACTCTGTAGTGAGAGCATAATTCATTGCAAAGGTCTTTTTCACCATGCCCTCCTGTGACAGGAAATTACTGTTTTGCAGCTGTCTTGACTCACAGATCTCGGGGTGAACTTATCTCAAGCATCTTGTGTGCAGAAAGATTCCATGGCAGCATGGAATAATAAACAGATGATGGAAGTATGTGCAATGTGCAAGCACCATGAAAATGTTTCATGTTTCTTAACAGACATTTCTACGCAGATCTTTCTCCTGGTGTCATTTTCCAGTTAGAAATACATGGTTTTACCCAACTGCTCAAATGTCAGAATTTTATGGAACACGCCTCAGTTACCATTTGGTGGACCACGACCCAGCTCTGCCTTTTCCATTGCTGACTCTGATGAACCCATGGTTTCTGACAAAGCAGACATGATGACACTGCATAAAAGCCATGTCCCACTCAAAGGACTAGCCACAGTTTTAGCTTTCCTCTACAGAAAACTGGGAAATAATACAAACTCACACAAACTTTGTGATGCCAACTGTCCTTGAAAAAGGGTCTCAGATTAAGAGGGACATTTGCCTGATCTCTAAAGCCTTTTGCAGGCATCAAAAGTCACAACTCCTTTAATAAAAGTGTTTGTCCTAAGGACAGAGGCCTAGCCTTAGGGTGGAGGCCATGGGGAATCCTATTTCTGTCTCCAGTGCATAGCTGTTGACACTATATATTCATACTTTGTGCTTGTGTCTTCTCAGAAAAGCATTTTAATCCATCAACTCCATACTGCAGCCCCAGAAGATCCTCTACATTGTGGTGGCCAGGACATGTGTCTGCCTTTGGGTGCACATGGGGTGTTCTGGAAGGGACTGTGGATGTGAGATCTCCTGGGCAGTGCTGGGAGACTGCATGATGTGGAGGGTGAGAAGTTATAGAGTTGGCTCGTTCCTAAAGATAGATTAGCTTTTCTTAACTCAGGATGATCAGGGAGGAGGAACTGGGACTTATTTCAGGAGATAAATTATAGGACTACCTTGACAATCCCCATTTCCTGCAATAAAGAGAAATGTATGAGACAAGGTAGCTAGAGTTTTCCACGTGTTTTCACACCTAGTTTTATCTCCCAGAAGCCTTCCATGCCAAAAGCCCATTCAAGTCCCCTATTACTGCTAATTTCCAAACCCAGCCTGGGTATCCAATGTCCAAGATGGCTAAAATTTCCAGGATCCATCCACAGGCTGGTTGTTTCACCCATCCTGGGAAAGAAAGAGAATACCAAAAATCTGTGTGATGATTTGCACTGAGAAGTTATATCATTCAGCATCTGTAATCATGGTGGGCATGGGACCCTTCTGAGAGTCTCACTTCTCCTTCCTGGAAGATGGCCATGCTTGCTTATTCACTCGCACACCAAATTTTTCTTGTGTTCAGAGTGGCAACTGAACATGTTGTGAAGTGAATGCATCCCTGTGGGCTACAGAGCTTGTTTACTGGGAACTAGGAAAGGTCAGTACCATAGCATGCCTTTTTTTTTCTCTGTATTTCAAACTTCAGACCTCTAGTTACACATCTAGCTTACGCTATGGACAGCTGCTGGATTGCAGCTTCTGGAATTCTTGGTCAGGGTGATAGGGCACCACCTTTCCTCACAGGGTCTTATAACTGGAGAAATAGCTTCTTGAGAGAACCTTGCCATTGTGCATTGGATGTGCTGGATGGTTCCCACAGGATGCCCAGAGGAAATGGCTTTTCTCCAGCACAGTGAGAAATGTGACCTTGCAATCTGTGCTGTGGGTGATGACCTCGCTAGGAAAAGGGCACTGGGATTTTCAATGAGAAGCTCAAGCCAGGAGGGAATATTTGATATACTTTTTAATCATCAAGCTCCAGGGGCTTATAGATTACATCCTGTTCAAAGTGTTCATTTTTAGTAAGCACAGAGCTTAAATTCCATTTGAAGTGCAGGGGATTTAGCATGGGCCTCTCTGCTTGGACAAATTTGGAACACTTAACACGTACTCAATGTTCTGGTGACTTCAATGAGGAAAAACTTCTGGGGGTCTGCTCGAGTGTTGACTAATGAATTACAGTCATACCACTCCAGAA
Source organism: Arremon aurantiirostris (assembly GCA_035583995.1). Classification (NCBI taxonomy): domain Eukaryota; kingdom Metazoa; phylum Chordata; class Aves; order Passeriformes; family Passerellidae; genus Arremon; species Arremon aurantiirostris. The sequence continues at coordinate 15,184,907 of JAXCLO010000001.1, read as the reverse complement.
GCTTTTTCCTCAACTCAAATCTGAGTCAGATTTCTTGTTGCTGGCTCTATCTCCATTTCTTTACTAATGTCCTCATTGAGGTCTATAAAGTGCTCAGAACACTAAGAATTCAAAGATTCTTCTCTGAAGATAGCACTACTACAGATTTTGCTTCAATGATGCATGAAAAACTTAATGATTAGTATCAGACAACAAACCTCCTTGATGATATAAAGCAATTCAGAAAAAAAAGGTGACCTGTGAGTACGCTTGACTACGGCTTAGTTTTCTAGGCCTTGTCCCAGTGACAATGCCTGTGTTTGAGGGAAATGGCACTTCAGGTAGAGCAGGATCTGTATTTATGGAATCATAAAGAATCATAGAATAGTTTGAGTAGGAAGAAACCTTAAGGATTATCCAGTTCCAAAGCCTTGCCACAGGCAGGGACATCTTCCACTAGACCATATTGCTCCCAGCCCTGATCAACCTGGCCTTGAACACTTCCAGGGATGGGGCAGCCACAGCTCCTCTGGGCAACCTGTGCCAGGGTCTCACACATTAGGATACAGTTTAGTTTGTTAAGGAGCTGATGCCCATGTAAGAGGCTGCTCTTGTGAGGTCTGATGCTGCTTGCAAGGAAGAAGGCAGATGCCTGCAATCTGCTCTCCAGTCTGTAGCATGAATATGGGACTTGCATTTTGCATCAGCACATCTCAAAACACCTGGGGGAAAAAGATCCTTCTCATCCATCATCTTCAGGAGAGTGGGCCATGAACAAACACTCAAAGAGAATCCCAAGGGCACCTGGCAGCAGAGAACATGGTACCAATACACAGTGATGAGCACAACCCACCTGGCTACCTTGGTCTGAGGTTCTGCACACACATAAGCAGGAGCATCCATCTGCCCACCAGGCCAGGACTGTGGTCAAAAGGCATAAAATGCTTATATTTCATTAAATGCAAATGAGATTTTTAGGGCTGTAAAAAAGACCAGGTCAGGATGACCTGGAAGCCAGGAAGATAGCATCATCTTCTCAGTGTCTTCTTCAGCATCCAAGTTCTTCTGAGTTTTTCCATCTACGCTGTATGTAATTTTGCACATTCTTTCAGTTACACATATTCATGCTATGGCTTCTCCCAGCCATGCCCAACAGATTCAATATTTTCAACATTTCAGTGCTTCAGTTATTGCAACTTCCTCTACTCTCATTTTGATAAATGCAAAATAAGGACTTTCAGAAAATAGTTTTCAATAAATTTTACCATCTCTCCAAACTTTTTATAGCCAACATAGACTTCTTTTTCTTTTCTTTAGCTCACAATAAAAAATCAGATCAAGTTTTCTTACCTCAGGCCTCTTTATGCTTATCCTACCTTTTTTGAGTCTAAAAGTTTGTATTTCACCTACAGTTGATGTATATGCCTATTGAATGTATTTGCCTAACAGGTCTCTTAGAGGCCTCTTTTCTAGGCCTCCGAGAGAATCATACATGGACCTGGATGGAATGTTTCAGTTCCTGGCCATGTCCCTATTGGGAGATTTTTCTCTGTACTTCCATTCCCACACAGTATACACAAGAATAAATCTTCTTTGCCCACAATTTTTAACTACTTGCTCTAGTTATGCCATTTAGTCCATATTTGTAGAACATTTCACATAGCCCTGATCAGAGATGAAGTCATCAGACATACCAGAACCTTAGCAAAAATGACAGTTTTAGGGAAATAAATTCTATTACCAATGACCAAGTCCCAATGGAATTAGTTATTTGGGTGCAGAATTGCCTTCAGAAATACTGAAAGTATGTAGGTTACAGTAGATAAACCGTAATAAATATTGGACACCTATTTTTGCAGTCATACAGGGCTGGATCAGGGAACACCAAACACCAGAGAGTCTTTGTTATGAAGTTCAATAAAAGAAATCAAGGTCCCCTGAGCAGCAGAAGAAGGTATTGCCAACAGGAGACTGGACGCACTGCAGATGTGTGAGTCCTCTTAGTACCCTCTCCAAATCTTAAAGAGGAACAGTTAGCAATTCTGAATGTGGGGATATTTTGAGAGTATGTGTATTTGTTCTTTATTTACTTGCATAATTTTTTCCCACTCATAATCTGATCAGCTTCATGTTCCAGCAAATAAAAACAACAAAGCCCCGGTGCAAACAATTACTGCCCTAACAGACAATATTGTTTTCATTTATTCCCTTACAGCACAGACAAGTTGGGAAAGAAGTCTTAGTCACGGATTGGTGCTGCAAGAAGGGAAATTCCTGGGGAGTGAAGTAGCACAGCAATATCCCAACTTTTTTTCCCTTCTTTTTTTTTTTTTTTTTTAATGAGCACTCCACAAGTCAGCATCAACCAAACTTATTTACTGATTTGTCATCATTTTATTCTGATCAGCACTTCACATGGAGTGATTCTCATCTGCATGGGCTTTGCTTGTATTGACTTTACCTTTTTGGTATCACGATGAGGTGACTTTTTCCTGAAACAGAAAAAAGAACTAGATTTCACACCACCACCAGGCCCCTAACTTTGGTGGGTACTAGAAGGACATGATTCAAAACCTCATGGTGGAGTTACCACCTTCCAGTCAGGCAGGTTCCTGACTCGCGTGTGAGTTTGATTTAATAATTACAGAATGGTTTGGGTTGGAAGGGACCTCAAAAACCCTCCAGTTCCACCCCCTGCCATGAGCAGGGACACCTTGCACTAGACTAGGTTTTTCCAAGCCCTGTCCAACCTGGTCTTGAACATTTCCAGGCACAGGGCAGCCACAGCTTCTCTGGGCAGCCTTGCCAGGGCCTTACCACCCTTACAGCCAAGAATTTCTTCCAATTTAAATCTACTCTCCATTTCAAACCATTTCCCCAAGCCCTTTCCCCTTGCCCAACTCAAAATTCCCTCTCCCCACTTCTTGTAGGTTCTCTCTAGGATTTACCCTCAGTTAATCCACATTTTTATCTGTCAGCTTGACAGAGAAATTTGGCCAGTATAAATAGTGCTATCAAGTCTTGGGATGTCCTATTCTGTGGAAGAAAGGTTTTAAATGGTTCAAAAAGAAGCCAGCAAATTGTCCTGGGAAACACTATAGAAAACAAGTTATCAGTACTGAACTGTGGATAGTCCAATGCCTGACATTTGATTGTAATTTCTATATCTGCTGCTCAAAAAATTTAAGCACAGCAGAATAGATAATCTGGGGAAACCTGAGAACATGTTTATTGAAGGCAACATGGAAAACGTGGCTTCTTAAATGTCTCTCCATCCCCATTTGAAATTATTAAGGTGGAAACACCTTCAAACTGACAGAGGGCAGGATTAGATTGGATATTTGAAAGAAATTCTTGGCTGTGAGGGTGGTGAGGCCTTGGCATAGGTTGCCTGGAGAAGCTGTGGCTGTCCCATCCCTGGAAGTGTTCAAGGCCAGGTTGGATGGTGTTGGAGCAACCTGGTCTAGTGGAAAGTGTCCCTGCCCATGGCAGGGGGCTGGAACTGGATGATCTTTAAAGTCCCTTCTGCCCCAAACCCTTCTATGCTTCCATGAAATAAAAGTTCAAATAGTACTAGCACCACTTAGATGTAAAAATACTCAACAGCATCATATTTCATCCTTCTGGTTTCTTAAGCATTACTACAAATAAACTTATAAATAACTTTGTCTAACACATTCCATACCACTTTTGAGCACCCCAGGGCCTTGACAGTGAAACCACCAGCTGTGAGGTGCAAGTTACTCCCTGCATTCAAAAACATCAACCAATATTTTCCCAGTGGGAGGCTGGGCCCATTTTAAAGAAGGGGAAACGGAGGCATACACAAGCTTGGGATCAGTCTGATCAAAAGCATCCTTTGGTTGGAGTCACTCTAGGCTCTCCTTGTAACCCAAGGGGTGAGATTTACCTCCTTGGGAAGGCGGTGTCTAAAAGAAATCAGATTAACCACAGCAAGAAAGCGCCTTCTCTCTACTGTCTGTAAGGGCAGTCATGGTATCATGTATAGACATCAGGTATAGACATCAACACAAATATCTAAAGTCAAGTGTGAGGAATCACATCTTCTGTGGCTTGCCCAGGACCTGACAACTTTTTTTGCAGCAAAGTCAGAAGCTCTTCTTTAAGATTAAAATAAAATAAAATTAAAAAAAAAAATACATAAGACAACATTTTAAAAAGATCCATCTGGTAATGTGGTCTGATGCCCCATGACTTTAATCTAACTCAGACCCTGTTATTTATCATATTTACATCTCTGTAGCAATAGGAAGCCAACACATTGTGGACTACAGGAAATGCAGCAATTTTCTGCTGCAATGGCATTGCCAGTCCCAGTGAAGACTCTGGGGGACCTGTGTGGAACCAGGCTTTGTGTCTGATGTATGCAGGTGATGTAATTGACATACCATGAGTGGAAAACCTGAGCCCAAGTCTCCTGCAGTGTATGTTTTGTACTACTTTTTGTTCCTTGAGTTACTGCAACACTTCTGAGTTAAAAAGAGCAATGGAGAAGACGGACTGCTCCTCCAGCTTCCTCCAGGAAAAGAAATAGGAGTCTGACAAATATCCCATGGATTTGAGACTTGACACGAATGAAATCTGCTCCAGAGATGGATCCCAAACACCACCCAGTCCTACTCTTCTGATGAGCTGTGGCTTTTAGGAGAAAGTCAGTGCTAAGAAGAGGGCATTTTCATCTGGAGAAGGTCCGCTGGCATGTATTCAGTGGTCTCATAGCATTTCAGCAATGGTCAGGTGCCTCCAAGAAAAGTCATGACCCACATGATACCCTCCAGGGCACCTTGCACTTGCACATGACTGCTGGGAGCTGTACAGGTTTCTTTAGATCAGACACTGTTTTTTTTAAAATTTTCATGGGGATTTTTCCAGCAGACATGGCATGGAGAGCTGTAAGAGATAAGGAATTTTGCAATGTCTCTGGATTGAAACCACCAGAAACCCTGAAATGGCAGAAGGGTGCCTTGGGGTGAAATAAGGTGGAAAAGGCCCAACAAGGAGATTTTTCCTCATCCTGGTTGAGCTCTGCTCTTTGCTGGGGCGGCTCTGGCTGGAGTCAGAGCAGGATGGGGCGGGATGTTCAAGTGTTTCTTGTTTCCTTATGATAAATTTCTAAGAAATAAATACCAGCCTCTATATTCTGGGCACACAAGAGAGTTAATGAACTTAGTTACTGTTGGTTACCTTTCCTGGAGGTACCTTTGTCACTACACTTTGATCATCTAGTGATGAAATTCCTTGGTAAATCTACGTTTCCCTGTGAAGGATCTCAGCTACCATGTACATCTTTCACAATCCCCTAAAGTAAACCCCCTTGGGGTTTACTTTACTTTGGAGTTCAGTTTAGTTTGTCTTTAGTTTAGAGACACCGTTTTACTGAGTTAAATTTGCAGGCATATGAGTCAAAACTGGGTTCCTACAGCCATGTTTAGGTATTCTGAGAAACGTGATCTCATTCAGAGAAATGTCAAGAAGCTTTCTGTGGCCATGGAGAGAAGAGGTGCTCAGCACCTCTGAAATACTGTCAGCCTTGAGGAGTCTAAATATAGGTTTTAAGATCTAATTTGAGATCGTGGTTTAAAAATAAAGAAAATTCTGTGGCTTTTCTTTCCTTGAATATCTACAGAATAGAAAAATTCTAGTGCAATATACTGTCATATACTTGTAACTTGATTATTTTTCTTATCATGAAGCTGCTTTTCAGTAGACTTAAGATATTTCTTCAAAATAAGTTTGATGTCATATCTATGTTGTTCCATTTCATTTTGGGGAAATTTCATTTTAAATTACTTTAAAGCACTATTTTTAATGTCTATCATGAATAAAGTCCTATGAATCCCTTCAAGATGCAAAGTATGAGGACTTTTTTTTGTGTGTAATAGAACAAGAATAGACAAGTTGTACAAATATATGCACATGACTTATGTCAGGTTTCAAAACACAATTTCAGAGAACATAATTTTGGTAAGATGACATCTGATAAACTTCCACTGAATGGCATGCATTTGCATTTTTAATTCAGTTAAACATTCTGTCCTGTATTTTTGTTGGGAAAAAAAAAAATACTCAGAAGAACTATGTGATGATCTGAGATTAGGAAAAAACCCCACAAGAATCTCTCAAACTTTACTCCTAACCTCAGCAGCAGCATATGGGAGAAGAATGTTGTACCAGGGATGTCACCCAGAGACTTGTGCATGCACACACATGGAGCACTGCAAACTTATCAGGACCATGGGGATGTGGTGGGATGGCTGCTATACCTGGAGTGTTGGAATGGTGGGATACAGAACTTTAGGAAGCACAGACAGCAGTGGGTCTTGTCAGCGGCCAGCTGGAGTGCATGGAGCTCTGCCTGGCGAGGGATGAGGATGAGCTCATGGATCAGGATCAAAGGAGAAAGGGACAGGTGACATTGCAGTAGGCTCTGCTACAGGCCCCCTGAGCAGGAAGAGCAAGTGAGTAAGATCATCTATAGATAGGAGTAGACACACATTCAAGCAGGGCATTGGAACTGGATGATCTTTAAGGCTTCTTGCAAGCCAAATAATTCTGTGACTCCATTATTTTGTATTTATCTGAAGATGTAGGTTTTGAACTCCAGGCTATGCTTTTTCTCTATTGGATCAACAAATCAAAAGAAACGTAGATAACTTACGGGTTTCTTATTGAAATCCCATTAAAATTATTCAAAAGCCATTTATTTCTCCCCAGTTATTCTCTTGTATGGTCCTGTTATCAGTCAGGAAGGAGAAAAAAGAGATATCTGATGTATAAACTTAATTATCTCATTTTAGGATCAGCTATAGAATTTAATTATTTTTTATAAAAATAAAGAGGATTTTTATTGCAGGTAAGAGTTTTCAAAAGATACCTGCTGAGTTTCTGAGCATGTGTATTATCTTCAGTATGATGACATATTGTCTGAGATATTTTAAGTCAAATTAAGACATGATTTACAATTTACGTCACTTTTTCCAAATAACCATGGAAAGTCCCCAGCTGTGAACGTTTCACCAAAAAAAAAAAGCTATGAACTGGTATTTGGCAAAAAACCCTACAGACCATTAAAAAAATTAAAAGAAAAGTGGGGGGAAGAATGTGTGGTTTAAAATGATTAACCAGCTTACATTGTCCCCTCCCTGTAATTCTGCAGTCTTGCTGCACAACCAGCTGCATCCTTAGAAGAAACCTTGCTTGGTAACAGAGTCATACAGTGGGACCCACCACAGCCACGATGACACACGCTGGGCCTCATCCAGAGTGGCCTGGAGGGGATGGAAAGGCTGTGTTTGCCCCCCAGGCATCTCAGGGTGCACAGCACATTGCAGAGCAGTCATCACTCACAGGAGCTTGGCAATTCAGCTCCCATTTCTGCTCCGCTCACCCACACCACGCTGAGCCAAAGCTGCTGGACATCATCTCCAAGGGGTCTGGTGTCCTTTCCTGGTGTCCCACAGCTCCCAGCTCCTCAGAGCTAACCCAAACAGAGCTCTTGAGTATCAAGTGCAGACATGTGTAGCATGATATGCTATGATTGAACACATAACTGGATCAGACGATGTGTCCAGAGGCTCCCATCCCTCAAGAATGACCTGCACACAGGTATTATCCCAAAACACTGTGGGCACCCCTTATCCATCACCATGAGATAAGAATATATGGTGTTGTTCCAGTAGGAAAACAGAGTTGGGATCAAACCAAGCATTTTGCATCAAGCCCTGCAGATTGAAGCATCTTTACTCCAACAGCCATACAAATCTCACCTACCTCCAAGGAATTATAGAGGCACCAAAACAGCAAGCAACAAAGTGATCTGTAACTAGTTGAATGTGAAGTGTGAAAAAAAATCCTTAAAAGAGAAAAAACAGGCAAAAATATTGTGGCAAGTTGTTGCAACAAGTGTGTCTGGCCTTGCTTTGAGCAATCTGATTTGAGGCGAAATTGTCCATGTTTTCTTAGGTGACTCGCTCTCTTCTGGCCTTGGTGGGAGCACACTCTAGGAAAATGTGGTAAGGAACAATTTTATTTTCATTATTCCAAAGACTTGCACAATGTGATTTGTCTTGAGAGCAACAAATTCTTAGGGAGAAACTACCACTCACTGATGCATCCTACTGCAGACACCTCCCAGATGTCCAGTCCCCCCCCAGTTTGAATAGCAGAAGGCCTCTCCTAGGCAGAAGAATTCAGCCTAGGACATCACAGTGTCCTTTGTTTAATGTTTTAATGCTCTGTAGGCTCCTACCTCGTAGGTTCTGCATATTACTGATTGTCAGATAACTTCTAGATAGAAATGGTGTTTCTTTCTGTTCAGCTTCTGCCAAATTTGGAGCAGCATCTTAAGAAACCTGACCTCTCTGCAAAGCTTGAATGTGAATCCATTCCATGCTCAAGGCTTCAAAATCCCTTACAGATTTTGGGAGTGAAGAGTTTGAGTGTTTTTTGCCTTCAGGCCTGTAAATCTGTGAGTTTCATAAGCAGTTAATTTTGTGTGGTGCTGCGATATTGCACCTTATCTCCTTTTTTGTGAAGAAGACCCTGTTTCCACCGGACACAGGACTGAGATGTTCTCACAACAGGTTTGCAAGCAAGTACTAATAAAAGTAGTTAAAATGAAAGTGCTTTGAGGATGCAAAGGTCGCTAGGTGGGAGTGAGGGCAGGAGACAACATCAGGCTAGGTCAGAGGAAATGAAGAAATGGAAGCAGCCTGTGCAATGGAGACCTTGCTGCTGGAGGAAACATTGCATCATATCTACAGGTGGCATCACTTGTGGTGGCAGGAGCAGGTCTGGGGGACTTTTTACCCTCCAGATCTGCTGGCAGGGGGATTGTGGTGACTGAGACCAGCCTAGACGCACACAAAACTCTGCCCACGCACAAAGGCAGGAGTGGGTTTTCAAGTAAGTCTTGCCCTTCTCAGAAATTACTATCACAAATTAGGGGAAGATAATTTGAAATAATTCTAAATCTTCTTAGGCCAGAAGTCATCAATAGCCAATTACAGCTGAGAGAGCTCTGGAAACATCTGGGCCACCAAAACGCTTGTCTGTCACACAATACACGTGGATTTCATCTCAGAACATACAGCCAAACACTGGGCTCAGACAACTGAGTTCAGGGGTAATTTGAGCAGCAAAGAACTTCTACCTTTTTTACCATTATTATGTAAAACTGAGCTTAGAAGCTGTCTCAAAAAAATCTGCTAGAAAATCACATCAGTAGGATTAGAATTTCAGAATTGGTGACTTTTGCTAATTTCAAGCCCAGCCTCTGTCAAATCTTTGCTCTGCCACTTCATCCCTTCTCCCAGGCTTCAGGGCAGCGTTGCTCACACCCCACCCAATATCAAAATAGTCAGCTGGGCAGTGCAGTGAGTGGTGCCATGGGTGTCACGAGTGTCATGGGTGAAGTGACACCTAATGTCAGGAAAATTACTCCACAAACACCAGAGGTTTATGTCCCAAAAGGCGACAGAGGAGTCCTTTTACTTTATTTGAATAAAGGGAGAGGCCATGGGCATTCCCCTGGCATCTCTCACATTTTTGGAGGACGCAGCCTCCTTTTTATCCTGATTTCCTGGGCACATTTCCCTTCTCTCTTTCCCCATTGGCTGAGGTACTTGAGAGGTACAGACTTCCTGAAATGCCTGATCCTGAAGATTTCCCTCTAATGTATAACCTTCCCTTTTAATTTTTAATTAATATGGAATTCAGGGGTTTTTCTTCCTCATTGTTTCTTTCATCTTTCAATATCTAATTTAATTTATCAGCAAACCTAAATTTTGTTTGTAAAGACAAATATCTTTTTCCATTCATCAATCAGTGGAACACTTCCCATTGTTTCTTTTATCTCCCAGTGCTAGTTTTATTTATCAGCAGACCCACAGCTTGTTTGTAAAGACAAATCCACTATTCCTCTCACTAAGAACACTTAGTGCAGTGCTGCTTGGCTCAGTTATGATCACACTCCTCCATCACTGCCCAGCTCCACTGACCTGCACAAGAAGGGAATGGGATGGGACTGGACTCCAGATGTTGCTGCAATGACAATTGCACAACCTCCAGACAGAAATGTCCCACATTTGAGTGATCACTCAAACATATTGAGTGATCTAAACGTGTGCAAGGTGGGGACATCCCCTGGGTGTGCCTTAGAGGTTGTTTTGGGTACTGGCTCATTAACAGCCTGGAAACCACCACAAGAGGTGATACTGATGCCTGAAAGAACCTAGAAATGAAACAGCACACTTTTGAGATAATATTAGCCTGGGAGGTAATATAAAGATGGGTCTTTACTGGAGGCCTGCAAGGGCCAGATATGGAAAATGCCTAAATGCCCAAATGCCCACCCTGACACAGGGTGAATACAGTTTTATAAGTTTAGCAAATTAGCATAATTGACAAAAAATCACCAATTAGGAGCACAAGTAGTGAGGCAATTCCTCCCCAGTTCAGCCCCTTTCTAAATCCTTCCTCCTCAGATGAGAACTAAGCTTTGTTTAGGAAAATGTGTCTCAAACAGCTGGTTTCAGCCTTGGTTCCCAGGAATAACCAAGATAGGACAGGGGCCTTGTATCCCTGGGGCTTGGAGACCTGGAATGTGTTTTGTCTTTCTGCCTAGGGAAAAGATAGGGAGAAGCTACAAACACAATAATAGGCTACAGAGCGACAAATTATAGAGAATATATAAAAGCAAAAATAATTCTGGCAACATTTCCACCATGGGGCTCAGCAGCTCAGCAGCCAGCCAAGGCTGCCACACAGCACAAGGGCACCAGCAGCTGTGTGGGTAAAGCTACAAATTTATGTCACCCACCTGCCCCCCAGCAATGTTGTTTTGATGTATTTTGAGGCAGTCAAATCTCTCTGGGCGCCAACTGATCCTCCTTCTTGTCCTTACAGGGAACTGAAGGGGAGCTTATATGATGAAATTCTTCCCAGTGAGGCTGGTGAGGCCCTGGCACAAGCTGTCCAGTGAAGCTGTGGCTATTCCACTCCTGGAAGTGCTCAGTGACAGGCTGAATGGGGCTTGGAGCAGCCTGGTGTCCCTGCCCATGGCAGAGGGGTTGGACTAGACAGTCTTTAATGTCTTTTCCAACACAAACCATTCTATGATTCTATGAAATTCAACATTTTGCACAAAGGCCTGGAGTCAGGAGTGACTTTGAGAAAGGACAAAGAGAAATGTGTTGACCAGCAACCCCTATGCATTATTCCCATAAGATTTGTCTTTTAGATGAAAAGACTGACATTTACAAATCACCATGCAGGCTTCCTGATAAATAATTTTTAAGTGGAAATTCCCCAGCTATTCCAGGCCAAAACCAAACACTGCAAGAGAGAGAAAGAAGCTCATGAGACTTTACAATGGTTAGATAGGACTAAGGGTGGGAGAGAAGAAGCCAATGCCTTATGTAATGGCACACACAGATACCTGTGTTATTTGCTGTGAGATGCATGCAGCATTTATAAGGAAGAAAGCAAATTAAATGGTGCTAGGAAAAGAGACAGATCAAGAATAATCTTTTGTGCAAAGGCAATCGGCAGCTTTGGTCTGTTTTGAGGAGGGGGAGGCAGTTAGGCATCAGTTAGGCAGTTAGGCAGCAAGTACCCAATGCCCAACTTTTAATGGCCAGAACAATGCTGTGATGTTCACAGTTCCTGGATATGCTGGGAGAGAAGACTCCAGGATAACCAAGATTTTGGTAAATGCCAATGAACCTTGTGTTGCACTGGTTTCCTGGTGCAGCAGAGGAAGGAACCAATCTGCTCAGTCATTAGTAGTTATTTCTATCCACACATCCACAGTGGATAACATGCATGACAGTGCCATATTGATTGCATTTCTTACAGACTGAGTCAGGAGGACTAATAAGTCCACCAGTTTCCCTTGATGCTTCACCACGTTTACTTCAGGAAAAACTTCGAGTCCCATGGACTCTACTGGTGTGAATCTGGGGAAAAAAAAAGGGAAAGAGCAAGCACTGGTCTAGAAATAAAAACCCAAAGCACTGAGATTGGACATGAATTAGAAATATTCATCATAGAATAACAATGGTTTGGCTTGGAAGGGACCTGAAAGATCTTTGGTTCTAAACTCCCTGCCATGGGCAGGGACTCCTCCCACTAGACCAGGCTGCTCCAAGACCTGGCCAATCTGCCCTTGAACAATTCCAGGGATGGGGCCGCCACAGCTGCTCTGGACAACCTGTGCCAGGGCCTCAACACCCCCACAGCCAAGAATTTCTGCCCAATATCCCATCTAACCCTGCCCTCTGTCAGGGTGAATCCATTCCCATTGTCCTGTCCCTCCACGCCCTTGTCCAAATCCCTCTCCAGCTCTCCTGGAGGCCCTATAGCACTGGCAGGGCCTCTGCGGTCTTCCTGGAGCCTTCTGTTCTCCAGGATGAACACCCCCAGCTCTCCCTGCCTGTCTCCAGAGCAGAGAGGCTCCAGCCCTTGGAGCATCCTTGCGGCCTCCTCTGGAATCACTTTGCAGGGTTACTTACCCATGGGCAAATTACATTGGTGTGCAGGGATAAAGGTATGACACATCACTGACTGTCTCCTTGTGCTGCTTAGCAAGAACCCTGAATCAATTTTTTCCCCATTTATGCCATGGAAGTGGAGCCAGCATTTCCTGACTGACCCAATACACTGATTAATATATTCAACAGTCACAGTCACATCTTATCCCAACCCACTTATTCCGCTCAGCCTGAGCAGAAATTAATTTCTCCCCTCAAAAAAAAGGCCAATGACTTTTATTATTATTATTTCATTTCACACTCTATTCAGCCCTTCAGTTTCTATATGTGGGTCAATCCCCTCCAGCTGTGAATCTGGGTTAGTTCCTGGCAAAGCAGCTTTTGCCCTGCCCAGCATTTCTTTGGGAGCACTACACTAAGGGAACAATCATCTTTCCATTATTCTCCAGCGCCTTTGCCTTCACTCTGAGTGTTAATGCGCACTAGAGGTGCCAGCTGGGGTATTTTGTAGACTGAAGTCCCTGAGCAAATTCTCTCCACTTCTATAAAACAGGAAAGAACATAAACTTGGTATCATCACATGGACATCATCACAGATATTGTGAGTCCTCTTTGGGACTTTATGGGTTTTGGATAAAGAAACCCATTCCCTTAGTTTGGTGGGATTCAAGGGTGCTGTGAGAGATGAGAGTGGATTAGGCATAAAAGAAATTATGGAGTTTATCAGATTTAGCCTAGGAGAGTTTTGTGTCCTATATTGAAGTTAGTCCCGTAAGATATAAATAATGCAAATTTTAAAAGATCAGAGGGGTGGGTTCCCCTTGGTCACATCTGAGCTGGACCAAGAAACAAAATTTGGGTTTAAATAAACAACTTAAAACCATGGAGAGAGTCAGACACTGTAACTCTGAGGTCCTGGCCGTGAGCTCAATGTGACACCCTCTTTTGCTGTCAGACAGACTCAGTGGTGCCTTTAGATAGACATTAACTTGGACATATGGACAGACATCTGCCAACCCTATTGTGAAACCCTATAACTGGCTTCAGACCCACATATTCCCTACAAGTGCAGTTTCTGTTTAACCACTGTGCAAATTACAGATGGGCTGAAGCCTAGGGAGGCTTTTTAAAGGTTCATTACTTTATTAGTTCTGTTTATCTTTCTGTTCTATGGTGACAGCTGAAGTAATCTCAGACTTTAGGAATAAACTCACCTCTGTGATCTTCACCTGTGTTTAGTTAAAGACAATGAGGTACAATAATTTCCACAATCACAGCCTTGTCAGGGGAGTCATACACCATGCATTGTGCTGGAAATAACATCTAGTGCCCATTTGGTGCCCAGTGAAGCTGATGGAAACTTAAAAATGTTGGCAGCAAATAAGGAAAACAGCTCTTTATTTTTAGTTCTGCCAAAATCTCAGCTGAAGGTCTGTCAAGAGGTCACCAATCCACCTTTCATTACAAACTTGCTGACTCTGAACTTATGTTGTTTGTTTGTTTGATTTTCTTAAGTGTCTGATAATCCACATAAAAGACTGAAACAGAGTGTTACTGAACAAATTTCAACTTTGATTTCAACTTTGCAAAGAGAAGCAATAGAAAAACAAAACAAACAAAACCTCCTCAATAAATCTGCAGTTAAAATGTTGCATCTGAGCAGATTGCTGGCATCAGTTTCTGCTCGGGGCTGTAACCTTGTCCATCCCCCAGTGAGCCTTTGAGCCAAAGTAGTTTTTGGCCAAGTACAGTTTCTGCAGGAAGGTCAAGCCCTTAACCTCCAGTCCTCCTTTTGCTGGCAGCCTGGAGCTTGAATATTTTGGGACAGATGTTCAGGTCTGTGGATCACATGAAAAACAGGGGGACCTGTTTGCCTTTCTTGGAGTTAGTCTGAAAAATATTATTCAGAGCCCTTTTCTCTTCATGATGGATTTTTCATTTTAATTTTATATCAAAAGATCTGTTACCTATTCTCTTTTTCTGCTAGTGAAAGAAACCACAAATAAATTTTCTCCTCAAAAAAATATCAAAACAAAACAAAAACACCAAAAAAACCCCCAAACCAAAACAAACAAAAAAGAAAAAACAACAAACCCAACCAACCAAAACAAAACAAAAAACCAAACAAAAAACCCACTAGTGGTCCTATATGGGACACTTAAAAAAAGAGCATGTCATGTAACAACCACAAAATATTCAAAGTATTCAAAGCAAGTGAAAAGTCTGATAACCTTCATCCAGGAGACACTGGCTAACAATTTGTGCTATACAACCTGGCCTTCCACCCAGCTGCTGTCCTGTACAGGCTGTATGAGCACACCAAGATAGTGTTTCTAATAATCTCCTTGGGGACAAAGAGCAGAAGAATTTACATCCTGAATGAAGCTGGGATCCGACAGAAGATTATACTTCTGTTGGATAAATTAATTAATGCCTGGATGCCCAAGCTTGCTCCCAAAATCCATATCTGGAAAAGAGTGTGGAAGGAAATGGGACTTTTGGCAGAAGGTCACTTATTATGTGCATCCTGAAATGGTTGGAGTGTGAGATGGGCATCAGGAAACAGTAAAACTGCAGGAACAGGCAGAATTTCTCGCTCCTAAATGCGTGTGGAAGGAGATCGAGTTGCTCCCCTTCCTCTGCTCTTCCTGTGCTGGTTTCCTCAGCAAGAAAACCTGCATGGATGTGTGAGGAAGGAGCTAAAGTACCTTCCAGCAGGGCTCTGTTTGAGGTGGCTGTCCCCTGGTTTAGATACTTTGGTAGACAATCAACTCAGATGAAGTAAGGAATCCTCTGCATTTAATGTGGCTTTAGTTTCCTATTAAGTTTCTGAAATAAATGTATACCCTCAGTTTTTCAAGAAGATCAGATTAATTGGCAAGAGGTTTTTGGTTTCTTTCTTGAACTTGGATAGCCATCTTCCAGCTGGTTTGTACCCAACACATCTGTGTTTTGCTCAGTTTTTTTGTTCTGTTTCTACAAGACCAATGACCACTGTTCTACCAGAGGGTTGCTGGGGTGACACCAGAGCTGTTGGGATTTCTTGGTCCTTGGGAAGACAGTCTGGGAGGATCTTGGAGTGCCCGACTGAGTGCTCAAGCTATCCATGCATTGAACCGGCAGTGCCTGAGAGGCCATGGCGCAGGAGGCAGAAGCAGCAGCTGCCCAAGAGATGAGGGTGCTCACAGTGCATTCCAAGGTCGGGCTCAGGGCTTCGGCCCACACCCTCCTGCCTGCCCAAGCACTCTCCCAGCCAGACCCAGCAGAGAACACCGACTCATCCTGGAATTAACAAGGACAAAAGGAGAGCAGAGGAAGGATCTGACTCTGGTTCTGGTATAGAAGATTCAGTTGGGAGGAAGGGAAGAGTTCCAGATTCCAGATTCCAGATTCCATTCTTCACAAATGTTCTGCTATTTTCTCTCAGTCTTTTGTCTGTATTCCCTCCAGCACTCACAGCACAACACAGACTTTCCCACCCCAAAATAAGGTAAGAATTTCTGGTAACTTTTGCCTGGAAATGTGGCTGAAGTAGCGATGGACAATTGATAACAACATAGACACAAAGCAGACTCACTGTCCTGGTATTAACTGGCAAGAATTGTCTAGGAACTCAATCTAAACTGCTGCAAGGAGGATGAGATGGGAAGGAAGCCTTAACATACGTCACAGAGGAATTTATATCACAGGATACACTTCACACGTGATGTTTTTTCCCCCCACCTACTCACACAGTAGGTTTGTGACTTTAATCTGTTTATTTGTAGTAGGAAGTGTGAGTCAGTAAATACTCTGAGCTGATAGTGCTCTGAACTGATATTTTAGGCAGAGAGGCTTAATTGTATTCATGTGCTAGTTGTTGTTTTGTTTCCAGGTATTATTGGTTTTGGACTTGTTCCCACACACCCCCACACTCCAGGTGAATGGGTTGTTTGGCTACAATCACAAACACTCCCTGCTACTACTGTACAAACTGCTCAGGGCGGGGTTTTCCACACCTCCCACATGCCCCTTCTGATCTCTGCTAAAAAAGTTGGAGCCATTGGAAGCTGCCAAATAGGTCTGTGGAGAGAATTCTCTTGTTTGTCTGCAGGATGAGTGGAGGAGAGACTATGGCCATGCAGGTTGTGAGAAATGATACATCTAAAAATTTAAAAAGATTTATTAAAATCTTATCAAAAATAAAACAGAAGACTGAATAGAGAAAATGTTACAGTGCTGGGAGCAAAAGATTTTTCCCACCATGAGCTCACCCACACAATGGAGGTTTTGCCTTTTAACCCCTTAGCCCCTCCCAAAGTTTGACTCCATTGACTCCTTCTTCACCATCCAGTGGTGGAGTTCACTTCCTCAGATCTGGATTGGAGGTCAGGTGCTGCCATTGTAATAAGCTGACCGTCCCAAATGTCCCAAACCCAGGCCACCCCCTGATAATAACACAGGGGGAGGTAAAACATAACTATAAATCTATAAAACTTCTCTTAACATATAGACATGATATTTGCCTTTTAATGGTGAGAGTCACCCATCACATTGATCATCTATCA
>JAXCLO010000001.1:15123679-15158891 GCA_035583995.1 Arremon aurantiirostris | reverse complement strand
GGTAGTCTCACACCTGAGGAGCTGCAGCTGTACTAATCACCAAAGATTAGGAACAGGCCTGCCCTTAATAGGCCACAGGTGTCTCCAATAAGAAGAGGAGTGCTACAAAAGAGTGGGTTAGCTAGGTGAGGTGGGATCTGGAGTTTGTTGGCTGTGCTGTGAAGAAGGAGTTAGTGCTGTGAGGAGATGCCCATGAGAAATCACCGAGAAGGTATGGGAGCTTTGCAATAATATGACAACAGACACCCTTCCTGCATGAACCAGGATCAAGAATGTGATTTGTAATGAAAATGAACCTCACTAAAAAATTTGTTGGACAGGAGAAGTGATTTCCAGTAGCTTTAACAATGAAGTTGGGTAATTTAAACTTTTTTCTCTGGGTGTGGATGGTAAGGAGAAAAAAGGTTATGAGGAGCATAGCCCAACTCAATCAGGAACTTGGTAATTTTTTGAGTTCTTTTAAGTTTTGTAAACAAAGGTACCACTACCAAATCAATCATCTAGGTGCAAACCATGGCTGTGTCTCACCATAACAGGAGCTGCAGCTCTCTGTAGGGGATTTTGGTAGTTCCCCTCCAGTTGTCCTGCTGGCATCTGCACACCATTGTTTCTCACATTCCATCTGTATGTACCACATACATCCAAATAAAACAATTTACAGATCAACTCTTCTACCCAACTTTTACAATGGGACTGCATTTCTGGGGCCAGAGTTGTTCTTGTGCCATCTTCACCTTGATTGAAAGAATTCAAAGGATCCAGGTTACATTTACCCCCAAGTTTAAAGTTTGCAAGCCCTGTTCCTCAACCCATTTATTTCAGCTAGAGGTTCCTATTTTATTTCCATACAGTAACTTTATAGAAAGCACCTAATGAGTGCTCTAATGCAATGAGTTTGCTCTAATGAGTGCTAGTCCTAACCAAAAGTAACACCAAGCCCCGCAGTACTTCCACAGCGGCTGATCAGATTAGGCAGTTGTTAAATCCATGTCCTACTATCAGTTAAACTTCATAGCAATTATTTATAATACAGCCATTTTATAACAATTATTTGTAGTAAAGCCTTATCCTGTGTTCTCTGTACTTTGCAGCATCTTCCTGGGTTAAGATGCTTTGGCAGATTTTTTATTATGATTTTGGTCTCCTCGATTCTCTTTATTACAGGAGAACTCATGCACGCCTCAGGACAAACTCAAAGGGGAACACAATCTGCAACCAAGTGAGTATGAGCATCCTCAAGGAATGGCTCTAGCAAGGCTCCACCCTGACCAAAATCCCTGCTTCACAGGGAAGGCAGCCCTCCAGTTCTCAAATTAGTAATTCTGGGCTTGGATGTGTCACATTCGCACGGCATATTTGAACAAAAGATGTAATTCAAGAGCTAAAACTGTGCTGTGGTCACCTATAGATCTCTATTATATATTTTCATGCAAAACCCAAGGCTGCACAATGCTCAGTAACAGCCATTGCATCCACTTGTAGACTGATGTGGTTGGAAAACATTTCCAAGTATTCAAATATTTCTCTGGACACCTTTTCAATATTAAGAAATACTAGAAAGTGACATTTGATGACATTTGTTAGTAAATTGTGTCTCTGCAGTCCTGAAGTGGCTGCAGGGAGAATTGAATAAGTTGAGTCTGGAGAGGAAAACAAATATCCCTGTTTCTGGGAACCCTGCAGCTGCAACACTTTTTGTTCTCACTAAATTTGTGCTTCTTCCCTGTGGTTTGTTCTCATGTTGTTGTGAGCCTCTTCTCAATATAGTATTTTTATTTCACATCCAAAACAAACCGAGAGAAAACTCAGAAAACACAGCACATACTAGGAAAGAAGAAAAAAACAATGCACAGGTGGTCAGTGGAAAAGGTTGTTGAGTTTCCATCCTGCTGTGTTTCCAAAAACCCCCCAAGACATGGTCCTGAGCAGTCTGACCCTGCTTTGAGCAAGAGGGCTGGACCAGGTAATCTCCAGAGCTTCCTGCCAACCTCAGTGATGTGTGGGCACAAAGACCTGTTCCCAGCTCTTTGCTGTATGCAGGGCTCAGGCAGCATCCTTAACAGTAAAAAACCTGTGCAAAGAGACTTCCAGCCTTTAGCTGGCTTCTGGTAGAGCCTGACATGAAGGAAGTCACAAAGTACTACAGATCTATAATCCTCTGGGACAGTTCTGGCTAAGAGCTGTGACAAGATGATTTTTTTTTTTTTACCATAGAAGACAATTTCTGAACAATGTTTGCTCTAATGAGGCTCTTAGAAGTAAGGATTATCAAAGTTTTAGTAAAAGTGTCATCAAAAAGGATTCTAGGTTTGGCATTTAAGTGACAGAATTAGATAATTTTGGCTCCTTCCTTCCAAGCCAAACCATTCCATGGAGTCTAAAACCCATATGTAGTCCATAAGAGACTGGCTGATATGCCTACCACTCTCTGAAGGGTTCATTAACAGCCCAAAAAGCCCATGGTCCTGATCACCCACTCCCAGTTGGGTGACAAGAGTAGCTTTTTGAAATCCACTTAATAGTGGCTACAGAAAACAGGGTCACCAGGATGACAGAAAATTTCAAAACTGTGAGAAACCTTACTGAGCTGGAAAGCTAATGAAAACGCCAAGAAACCTAAAAAAACCCCAACCAAAAAACCAACCAACCAAAAAAACTCCAACCAAATAAATAAACCAAACCAAAATACAAAAACCTCCTTTTTTTTTTTTTTTTTTTTTTTTAAAGACTCCAAAGATTGAATGAAATGAAAATCATAGGGAGTTTTAAGTAGGACCAGGTCTGGAGTATTGGACATTTCTAGCAGTTATGACAGAATCACAGAATGGTTTGAGCTGGAAAGGACCTTATAAATCATCCTGTTTCAATCCATTGCTGTGGGGGCACTCCTGGGCTTCAAAAATTATATAAGACCATTTGAATACTCCAGTCCACAGTGCTTGAAAACTTCTTAATATCTTTTCTGTACCAAATAATTCAAAGGCCCTTTTCTCTAGCTTTAATGAGCAAGTTCCCAGGTACTGATTTTCCTATTTTAACACTTCAGCAACTTTTCACCAAAGTACAGTGAAAACACCATGCCCCAAACCCATCCAAGATGAAGAAATATCTCTGCATGCCAGTCATAGCTCTACATGCCTCAAGGCATCATCAAGTTCTCTTTTTTTTTTTCCAGTTTAAATCTTTAGCACACTTTTGGAAATTTCAATTGCCGGTATTGGAGATACAAGACCAGTAGATTTCAAACTGCACCATCTGTGCTAATTTCAGAGAAAAGACTGCAAATGATAGAAAATACTATACCCCTTGTCAATCCCAGTTAATTATCCTCAATCTTACAACTGATTTTTATTTTTTTTTCAAGCTTTTTTTTTCCTGTTAGTGTCAAGGTCCTGGCACAGGTTGCCCAGAGAAGCTGTGGCTGCTCCATCCCTGGAAGTGTTCAAGGCTAAGCTGGACAGGACTTGGAGCAACCTCGTGGAAAGTGTCTCTGCCCATGGCTGGAGGGTTGAACTGGATGAGTTCTAAGTTCCATTCCAATCCAAATAATTTGATGATGATACTCTGCCTCTATACCAGACTGAAATGCCTCAACAACAATTTCTTCTTGCAAAGGAACCCACAAATACACCTGAAGGTATCTCTTCCCTAACTTTCTCTTTGATAAGCTATGTTAAGCTCTAAATTTATCACAAGGTGTTTCTTTTCTGTTGGAAGAAAACAGATTCAAGGATTCTCAGGACAGACTTTGAGTAGGGAAAAAACTCAGTCCCACAGTTTGGATGGAAACCATGCACATGTAAACATTCTTCATGGTTTACTTCAAAACTTAGGGAAAGGAGTCAGCCACAGACACACAGGTGCTAAACATACTTTTTTCCAACACAGGCAAACCCCAAAGCAGTATTTCTCCAGTTCATTATTCTAAATTATGATCAGTTTTCTCTGGATTCAATGTTGCCGAGCTGAAATCATCTGCCTTTGTGGGGATGCACACCCACATTCACCTGTGAAATCATTAGACTTCAGGAACTATTTCTGCATTAGAAACAAAAGCATAAAGTCTTAATTCAAAACTCTTGATTTTTTTTAGAAGGTTTTAGAGAGGTGGTTTTGTTTGTTGGTTTTGTTTTTTTTTTTTTTTTAAATCCCATTGATTTAATCATTTATGCTGTTCAAAGGGCCCTTCTTCTATTTTGCCCTGAAATTTCAAAAGGTCAGGGCTTTGTTTTGTAAATCGGAGAAATACTGAGATTGAAAATACAGTCACCACAATGGTTTAATCTTTCCAGAAAAGATGCATCTTCTGTGATTCCCTGCATTTTTAAAGGACACATAAATTCCCCATAGTTTCAGTACTTCCTCTAACTTTAGTTCACTTTTTCAGCATCCTTTTTTGAAAATTCATGTGTATTGCCGCAGCACTAGAGCACGTTCATTTAACTGCTGAATTCAAAGCAACTCATTAATGCAATTTCACTTGCTCTACAATTTATCCACAGTTTTCTGATAAGATACAAACCTATTGCCTGCTAATTCCCAGAACCAAAAATTATCACCATGGTACCTACTCCTTCTTCCATTCCAAGAAAGGACATCAAATTAATTTCAGGAATGAAGATGCAGCTTACGAGGGACATGGGATATGCAAATATTCTTTTACATACCGATGTTTTATTTTTAGCAGTTTGATTATATTTACAGGGCTGTGAGAAGTGGATACGTGGCTGCAGGGGGATGAAGTATCCCAAGGGCAGGTGGGAAAAAAGCTGCACATCTGGCAGGCAGGACCAAAGGGTAGGCAGTGATGCCTGGAGTTCATGCAAAGGAGCGAAGGCCAAATGCTCCAAGCACCTTATCTTACTGTCTTATAAAAAATAATGTTAAAAAAACCCAGCTGTATCTACCCTACATTTTAGCTCATCTTGTCTATTTCTTATTTGTAAAGGTATTCAGATGATGAAATGCTGAAATACACGAATTCAATAAAAGAATCTGAAGAAAAACAAGTTGAAATTTGGGAAAGCAGCAAGAGAAGAATGTCAGGAATGAGCACACTGATTACCAAATTTCTTCCTTCTAAATTTCTCACACCACCCCTAGATATCCCCACCATGTGCTTCAACTTGCCAACCTTAATCAATCCCTTCTCATAGAAACATAAAAAGCTTTCAGATATTAAACAATTTGCTGTCTTCAAAGAACGGTCAATTAGTCCACTGTAGTTGTCCATACCTTTGCTCCAGTCATTACTAAAGAGGCAAACAAAAGTCTTACATAAAACATCAGAATAAACTGGACCCGAACTCAACAATAGAGTGAATCCACTAGGTGTTGAATTCACCTTACACTATTTCTTGGTATCTATTTTTGGCTGGGGAGAGCATATACCTTCACCTAAAACTGAAACTTTAACTTAAGGCAATGTTCCTAGTCATAAGTGTTTAGGACAAGTCTTGCTCTCTCTTATATTCTCATGGCCTTCCAGTCCTACATCTACCATGGACACTCAAAGCACTGCATGAGCCCAGGTGACAATGAAAATTTGAGACAAGCTAGAAGAACTGTGTGTGTCACCTGCTTTGGACCCTTTGCAGCTGAGTATGGAAATACAGACCACTCCTTGTGCTGACTTATGCAAAGCACAGCAGACTGTCCACTGCCAATAACATCAGTATTAAGCCTCTTTTTGTCATCCTGTAGCAATGGGGAACTTTCACAACTTAGAGCATAACTTCTTCACTTTTGCTGATTGCTGTGGTTTCATTAAAACAAGAGTAAAGTCCCCTGAATAGTTATCAAAACCTTAACTACCTACAATGACTGGCAGGGTTATTACTTAACTAAAGAAAGGAATGTGGAATCTTTCATTTAAAGATATTATTGTCCTCCATCCTGAGCACTATGGACATCAGAATCCAAACTTATTTCAATACAAAGGTAACACAAAAATCATTCGTTTCATAACCCGCTATTCCAGTATTCGCATGTCAAATTTATCAGGACATTTCTCCACAATTATATTCTATGCTATTTCAGAACTAACATTGATGGAAAAAGAAGACAGAAGGAAAAAAGTAGTATATGAAGATCCCAGTAACTTAGTTTATAAGACAGCTGACGTTAGAGAAAACCAAGAGCCCCCTCTAGGGGTTACTGCAAGTTCTAACATAGGTGGATTCAGAACAGGTTAGATAATGGTTTTTAGGGTCTGTATTTTTCGTTTGAGTTACTCCAACTGGAATTTAACCTAAACTACAATATCAACAGTAAAATGACAATTTAAAAAGAAAAGACTGATGCAAAAAGCTGTATTAGATTTTGGATGAAATCTACTTACAGTACTTCAGCACCAAAACGTGGGCAGTTAGGCTTATACATTTATATACAATTAAATGATGTCAAAGTCATAAAATGCTTAGTTATTTATAATGAAATCTATACAAAACAGTTAAAAACATGGTTTTATATACATTTTGAAAACAAAAAAAAGTATTGTCTCAATTACCAGAATGTATTAAAACTGGTTCTCTTGTCCCATCTGAACCCAAACCGCTCTCTGTGACTTGTAACTACCACAAAACCCCAATGTATTGCTTCAACAAGCCAAGGCATAAGGCTAATTTTGGAAACCCACCATTGTACACCCATTTAAGCTTTTAAACTCCCCAAATGGTCAATTTTAAAAACAGCATGTAAGAGTAAAATATAGATTTTTAGAAGTCTTGGCTCACTTCTAAATTCTCAAGTTCAACTTGGAAAGATGTTGAACTATTTATCCCCCATTTTGAAAAACTGATTATAGCAAAATGCACCTCCTTCTCCCTGGTTTGTACTAGAATTAATACAACTGCCTGTTTCACAGGAACTTTTTTCAACAACTTGTCTCACTTTAAATTTCGTATTTAAATAAATAATCAAAGGTTAACTAGAGTAGATGAGCATTTTGTATGCTTATGGCAGAAAGAAATGCCTCATCTACTATTACCCTACTTCTTGTAAAGCATGAAAACAAAATTCCACTAGCAAAGCCACTTTGCTACCAGTTAGCAGTTTTGTTTATTTCCAAACATTCATCAACAAGAATTAAAAAAAAATATTTTAAGCTTCTGAAAAAAATTTTTAAGTGAGCATGAGTGCAAGAAAGCCAACCAATTCCAAAATTCCTGGGGCTTTTCCAGCACTGTCAGAGACATTTTTTCTCTCACATGCTATTTGAAAATAAAAATATTTATTAAATGTTTTTTTTTAATTGCGTTTTGTTCAACAACTAAAAAGACACAGCAAAATAATGATCCCTTTTCACTTAAAGCTGTTTCAGTATCTGGGCAAGGGCTTCAATAGCACAAGCTGTAGGATTCATTACAGATTTGTTTCTGAACAGGAGTACATTCCACTGTCACAGGTTTACTAAATCTTGGTACCTACATCTTCTTTTTTTTTTCCAAAACAATTTTTAAGATTCAGCTTTTGCAATACTGACTTGTTAAAACCTACTGATGCTTCAAGAGTCCAATGAACAATTCTAATAGGCAAAGTGCTCTAAGACATCACAATAGAAGGGCATCTTGGATGCTCAAAAATCCCAAGATATTTTAAAGTACACTCCAGTGTCTCTATTCCTTAGGATTGCTCAAGAGAACTTTGAGAGGGGCTGGGCTCAGTGCCATCCTCAGTGCTGCTGTCCACATCTTGCTCCATTGCTGTCTCCTCATCATCAAGGCGCTGACTGGTGAAGTTGTTGAGCTCCAGGAGCCCGCTGGGTTCCACCACCACATTGGAGCTGGAGTGACAAGGGATGGGATAGTGAGGGATAGTCTGAAAGATAGAAAATATTTAATTTTAGTGAACAATATTGAAGGTAAAGGCATCTGGGCAAGCACAGATTTGTGGAAAAGGGATTATTTGGTTTCCAAGGGCAATTTTCTCTAACTGAGGTTTCAAAGCAACCTTTCCCCAGATTGGGTTTTGAAAGGTAAAATTTGAATAATCTTGCTCTCCAGGCCTTTGATCTTCCCTAAAGGTCTGTGACAGCATAACCAATGCCCACCATCCACCATTCTGCAAACCCAAAGCAGAGATAATATTTTCTTCAGCCTGATCTTTTTTAGACAAGACATGGTGATAGAAGAATAATCTGAGTTAAAATGACTCACAAGGACCATCGAGTCCAACTCCTGGCCCTGCAGGGGACAACACCAAGAATCCCACCAGGCAGGGCATTATCCAAGCACTGCAGGAGGATTATGTCTCTTGTGTACAACAGAGTTCAAGCTCTGGCCCTGCTCAGAGCTGCAGCTCAGAGGCTGAGGAAACACAGTTGCTATTTATTTCTAAGATTTTTGTTATTATGGTTATTATGTTATTTATTTTTACTTGTACTTTCATAAGTTGAAAAGCTAAATCTGTGACTTTATACAACTGAAATTCTGGGCATTATTTGACTTTTGAAACAGCTCATAGCATGCCACAATGATATATAGCACCAATTCTCAAAAGATACAGGTTTGAAGTAAAACAGAAATCAATCTTAGTATATATAAAGAGGACTAAAAATGAATACAGAACGGGTAATTGATACGAAAGAGAAGCTAGCCCCAGTAAAGACTTCACAAAGTGTCATGAAAAATTTGAAATCTTCGTACACAAATTGTTTCCCACATCAGAAGTATTTTCACTGTAACACAAGCATGATACACATTAAAACAATTTCAATCCACACTACTATTTGTGTGAACATATGCCATACCAACTTGTCTACAAAAATTCACATTATACCACTTGGAAGACTTATATACCCTCCTCAGTTGACATTGTGACAACTTATTACATTAACCATCATATTTAAGGCAGCAGAATAAATGAAAATATCCACTATAGCAGTTAGGAAATTATTCAAAGCATTTAGGCTAAAGATCAATAGTAATTTTACCTCAGAAGTGGTCTTACCCTAGGTGAAGTTAAAAAATTGTCTTCTGATTTCCGACCTTATTTGCTGAACCTTTCCAGTAAGCAAACCCTACAATGTCATTAATTTTACACTCAAAAGCAACTTTAATAGATAATATAAAAGATTCTAGAACATAACTCCATACTAAGTGTTGAAGCAGTTTTAAGCATTGCAAATGAAAGTACTTCGTAAAATGGGATGAGTTTGGTTGTTTTCTCAGAAGAAGGAAGACACTGAGGACATAGTAAATGATACACAGTACTAGAGAAACCTGAGCCCCATCAAGAAGAATTACACTTCAATGTAGCAATTGATTACAAGCTAAGAGTAGAAACAGAACCAAAACCTAGGGAATAAACCCAGGAGTACTCAAACATCATTCAGTGACTATCACCACATCAGACATGTGTTTGCTGTGCTCAATCTTTGCCTTATTCGCTCAGTCTTCTCTTACCTGGACAACAATTTCTGAAGAGCTCTCTTCAGCTTTCTTTTGTGATATATTCTGAATGTGTACAAACTGGTTTGTTGTAGGTATTCCTCGTGCCTCGAGCTTCCTCTCTGTTAAAGTAGGACCAACAGCAGGAGGACTTGAGCTGGATTCTGTATGTGTCTGTTGCTGGGGGATGGAAGGTGCCGTCATCCCTACTGCAGCCACCCTCGGGCCCTGGGTACAAGGTGACGACTCTGCTTCACTAGCAGCTGCACTAGTGGACGTGGCCTTGTTTGGGGGATCCACTACCGTGTGCTCTATGTTTGCATCAATCTGAGCTTCCACCATAGACACTCTCAATATATCTGCTACTGATGTCTCCGTGGATGCCTGCATGGGAAATAGGCTGGTAACCAGCAATGCCAGTTTGGGCACAGAACTGCCACCTGCTACCTTTGAAACAAAAGGAGGCTCGTGCCCCTCTAAAGTTAGCCCTGTAACAGTGGATCCTTGCATTACAGTTAGATGTTGCACCTGAAAATCAAATTTTTGTTGTGCATATTACAGTTAATATATTTTTTATTGAAATCCTCATCAATATTTTCAAGGAAAGAATGGCACAAACAACATACTTGCTATTAGGAAGACAATTGAAACTCAGTGTTTTAACAAAGGAATTAGCAATGATAGGGCAACAGTTAATTGAAGCCTGGGGAAAAGCAGCTTTTTAGGCTGCTAGATAAGGATTGTAGCAGTATAATACCACAGCAGCGTAATTTTCCTTTGGGATTTACAGCCCCCTGGTATGTTTGCTAGTTTTCACATTTATTCCTGAAAGGGCCAAAAAAATTGTACTTTTCTGGAGTTAGTCAAAATACATTTTTTCCCATGTTCCTCAGTCTCTGCCTTTTTCTCCTCCCAAGGAAAATCAAAATACTCCTGGATGTGAAAGCCATATAAATTCAGGAAGATGTAAACTACAAAGGAAGAGGAACAATGGAGAGCCTTAGGAGACTGCAGTGTATTCACCTTTATTTCTACAGAAATAAAAAGTGCTACGGGAACGGAAATTACGAATGTGTCAATATCTAAAAATTAAAAGAAAATAACTAGGGACAAGTTCCATGCACCAGTGGTGGCTGAAATTAAGAAAAACTGTCCAACAAAATAAGTTTGTGAGCTCTATGGATTTTTCCCCTATAACATGTGCTTCTCTCTCCTAGTGTCAACCTTCTGCTGGGCTAATTACTACCAGCGGAATGAGGGATTCTCTCTTGCCAGGACAAAACACTGCTACAGCGACAGGGTCGGTGTTTTATATTTTTTTTTCCTTGAACAGCGACGTGTATTTTGCATGCTATCAATATTCCGTTACCTGGCTTGCTGGCTGTTTCTCTGAAGAGGCAGGTAGCTGCATTTGACTCTGGGGGGGCTGGGGTTGCACGTAGATTTTTTGTGCCGTTGGTGCCTGTTGCAGTTTGGGCAGCTGCTGCGTGGTTTTTACTGCAAGCACCTGTACTACAGTTTGCTGTGGCTGTGCCACTAAGGTAGGGAGTTGCCTTTCTTTGGCCATCATATGATGTGGGGGGTGCTGTGCATCTGGTTTGGTCTGTGCTTGCTCTTGCTGCAGGGGGGTTAGCTTTTGATGCCTTATGGAAAGTTGGGGCATTTGTGGGAGTTTGTGCTGGATTTGATCAGCCTGCAGGTGGATTGTCTGCTTCTGCTTAGTCTGGAAACACTGCAGAGTTTTCACTTGCAGTTGAGTCTGTTCCAACTGCGGCTGACTCAGTTTTTGCTGCTTTTGTGCCTGGGATTGTGTCAGGGCGGATCTGTAAAACAGGCCAGTCTGAGGATCTAAGGTGTCCATCTCTTCCACTTCTCCCTCCTCAGTTCCAAGTTGTTCACTGTGTTTGGTAAATGCAGTGTGACTGCTTAAGGCCTTAAGAAGAAGAATTTAGAGCAAGTTAGTAAAGAGAAATATAAGAACAGAAATAAAAATAATAGAAATAATTTTAATAGAAATTTTATAGAATAATTTTTATAGAAATAATTTTTCATGTTTCAAATTGACTACTTCAACTTTTTTTACCATTACAGACTCCCAATGTATGTATAAGAAGATACACTTACACAGGTATTTCACAATATATACGCAATCAAGATCTATTATTATCATGTTAAACTGTGGTACATCTCTATGTGAGAACAACTTCACAACTAACCCTCCAAGGGATTATGGTGATCTTGCTTGTGTCAGACTGAGGCTCAAAGCTCCCTAAGGTTGCCTGGCAGTTGGATATGAAGCAGCAGGGACTAGCAGGAGGCTGAGCCAGTAGCTCCTCATTCAAGCCAGAGTCTCTCTGCACAATAATTTTTTATTCTGCCTCTTGAAAGCCTAATCATCTTCTCTATAAAGTTTCTTCTGCAGGGCCACATTTAACTACAGACTGTCCTATTTTAGCAGAGATCTTCTCTTCTTCCTTTTCAAAATTGCATTGCAATTGTTCCTGGGCATTACACAAACATGTCTTTCTGAGGGAACAAGCAACCTATGCTTTGTAAACCAAAATGTATAAATGCACTGAAAAATGGTATTAGCAAAATCAAATAGCCTAATACACCTGTAAAAATATACTGCCTGGCATGAGTTTATAACTCTAATGCAGAACTGTTCTGGACTGCAGCTGAAGTTGCCACAAGTTAAAGCACTGCAGAGTTGAGGAAGTCCTGATCAAATTCATTCAAGTGGCTTCAGCAAGACTTCACCACAAGCTGCACTTCTTGTTTGAATAGTTTGGAATCCCCACAGTCCTGATCTAAATATGGTCTGATTTTTGATTCAGAGAAGTTTCCTTGTTCACAAACTAAAGACATCAAATGGAAAAGCTAGTGTGTGCTCTGTGTACTGACCAGATTCCATTTCAGCCCTCTTCCCCCTGCACTACAATCAATATAACCTAATGAGGTCAGGCCACTGCAATACTGCAACCACCCTCACCATGAAAACACAATCACAGAATGGTTTGGCTTGGATAAGACTTCAATGACCATCTAGTCCAACATCCCTGCCATGGGCAGGGACACCTTCCACTAGACCAGGTTGCTCCAAGTCCTGCCCAACCTGGCCCTGAACACTTCCAGGGATGCCGCATCCACAACCTCCCTAAGCAGCCCATGCCAGTGCCTCACCAACCCTAGAAAAGAATTTATTTCTAATATTTAATCCAAACCTCCTCTCCTTTGGCTACTGAAGCACTATTAAAAGATTATCTTTTCTTGTATGCTGAACATCTTTGGTGGCAGCACCATGATACATACATTCAGAATAAGCCCTTGTCCTATGCAATTTAGATGAGCTACTGCTCTTTATAGCCTTCTGGGAAAAGAAAGGATCCAACCTGCTGCATGATATGGGTAATGGCGCCAGTGGAGGATGCAGGAATAGATTTCACCACAACAGAAGTCTGCGTTGCTGTCTGGGACTGAGCCACGTGCTGCACCAGAGTCCTCTGGGGCTGAGATGACTGGTGGGGCTGGGACCGATGACTGACTGCAAGTAAAGAGGTCAGTGGCACTTCTCCAGAACTAACTGCAGGAACTTCAATTGTCTGCTTTGCAGTTAAGCTTCAACTGAAAGCATACATGAGTGAAAAAGATCTAAGCATGGAAAATGTCTTTCACTGTGTGCTAGTGTCCACCTTCATGATCTATTCTAAGAAATTTCTTAAAGTAGCAACTCTGAGGTTTTGCTTTTGTCTGTTTCCTAACTACACTTGGTGCAAACCTCCTCTGGCCACCCTTTCCCAATACATCAATTTTGCAAGCAGAGTTCTTTATGCAGCTGGGTTCTTTATGCAGCACTAGAATATTGCTGTAGAACACAAGTTATTATGTGGTTTTTACACTGTTAAAAGCATGGCCACAACTGACTGCAATTAAGAACAGCAAGCCTTGCTCACCAGGTTTCTACCACTGATAAACTGCACATAATACTCCCCAGAGCATAAACTAAATTTGGAAGATTAGCAAAACTGGATTAGCAAAATAAGACAGATTAGAAAATTTTTGGGTATTATTAAAGCAAATGAGGCTGATCAGAAATGATAGATCAAAAAATGTAGACCTTGTTATGGGTCTATGTCTCCTTTGAGAACAGATCTAGCTTGAGTTACAGAGCTATGGTGATAGGCTTGTAATTAAACAGTGGATTGACAGAAAAATCATGTGCTGCTGAGGGAAAAAAAACCAAACCAAAAAATTCTATATTCCAGTCACAGATAAGATATTAATCTAAATCTCTTTATGTCTGTCCATACTAACATGCAAATATTTGTGTAACTTAATTTCTTGGTTACAAAGTATTTAATCACTGAAGGAGAACGAGCAAAGTTTAAACTCAGTTGTAACATAACTTAAAATTAAAAAGTTTCTAGTGACCTTCCTGAAAGGTCTTTTTTTTTTAAAGAAAGGTCAAATTTTGAATTAATATGGCAATTTTACTTTCTCACACCAAGAAAGTTGGTTTACATCAATACTGGCCTGCATGCTGTGCCAGATTTATCCTGGCTATCTCCCAACAATTCCTACACAATCGAAAACTTAATTTAAAAATAAAGTTTCTAACCTATATGGTTGTGTAGATATTCTTCCGAATGTGAACCAATACACTGTTGTCTTCCTGAGTCTGCAGACAGACAAAAAATGGTGACACTAAGGTGTGAACTGCTCCCTTCATCACATGAGGAAGCACAGTCTGAATCCCAGCTCCCAAATCCTTTGGTCTAGGCACATGCAGGACATTTCACAGCAGACTACAGATTCTTTACAATCTTACTACTGAATTTTTAGCAGAAAATATAGCTATGTGGGTTACTGATAAATCCAGAGAATCACGATTCAAACCAAAAAGAGACTAGTTACTTGCATTTCTTGGCAATGTTCAGAGAAACTGGGGGAAGGGACAAAAATCTAAGTGCAAAATAACCATGTTAGTGCTGCAGCAGAACTTGCTGCTGCCAGCCCATAGAAGTCTGCAATTCTCTGGAAGATTCCCACATTTCAAATCAATGTTTACAGAAATCCTGTAATATTTAAAATAGTATCTCCATATCTCCAGGAAATTTTTAGCCATTGCGCTTTGTATGGTTTCTAAGAAAAAAGAAAAGTACTGAAGTCTACAAAGACACAGACTGTAATTTTCCATCCTCCCTGCAAAAGGCCCTCTTGTACATCAGCTTTCACAGCAAGACCCATCAAAAACTGGAACCTTGAAGAGAAGCTCAATGCACAATATCTGAGTCAGTGAAGATATTTGACTGCTAATTGGAAAGCAATTTAACACCATTTATTATACTTTGGAGTTTGTCCTAAAGGAGATCCAAGGGAGCATGACTCAAATATTTGAAACTGAAGCCAGATACAGTAAGCGCTATTTAAAAGAAAAATAATAACATCCCCTCAGCCCGAATTTCACACAACTTAAATTCAGGCTATTCAAGGGATGGGAGTAAGGAAAGGAGGTACAGAACAAAATGAAAATATCAGATTAGACACTTAGCACTAAAATCGTGGAGCTACAGATATGTAGTAATACAGTTTAATACAATTAAGTTTTCTTTCTCTTTTCCAATGTGTAGACTTTGTTTTTGCTTTCATTTTCCAAATAATATGGAGACCAACCATATGGGTTTAAGAAATGAAAGTGGAAAACAGGTAATCTGATCCTTTCATGTAAGTGTCTCATAGCAAGTGTTCTGGGGTTGTAGGGAACATCAGAGAGACAAGAGAAAGGACTTACACAAAATGGATGTCCAAATAGGAGTCAAGAATTTAAAGAGATGAATTTAAGTAACTTATATATTTTAGAAGAGCATATTTATTAGTTCAAGGCTTTCTAGAAAACGAAGAAACTGGGGCTACATTACCATGCTAAATGCACACTTGGCTTTAACTCGGGACTACGTAGATTTTAACAAACTCAATGTCTGACGCCTTTCAGTAGGTACAAAAACTAGGCTATGGTTCCTCTAGCTTCATTTTCTACTTTCTTCTTACTGCACATTTTCATTTAAGAATGCTGGGACAGTCTGTCTTCTACATCCAGGGAATGGAAAATCTGCTCAAGTGGGCTATCCTGAAGCAACCACTCTGTTTCAGTTAGAAACATTTTCCCTTATGGCCCAGCAAGGCAGATGCTATCTCTGTCCCCTGCATAGGGTCTCAGGAGTGGAAGAAAATACTCCTTTCCTCTACAGAAAATTACAGCAAAAACACAAAAGTAAAACCTATTGTAAGAAAACTCTAAAATTAAGTCCTCAGACTTCAACTGCAAAGCCACCCTCACACTAACCTTAGACACTTACCAGTCGTGATATATTCAGCCACTAGTTCTGACTCTACAACAGCAATTGAAGGACTTTCTGGAGAATGCCTCTTTTCTTGAGTCATCTGGATTGGAACAGCCATTTGGCTCAAGTCAATGGTAGGCTGCCTTGGCTTTGATTCCAACTTTTCCTTCACTGCTTTAGAAGAAAGGCAAACCATAAAATCAACCTCTAATATATTAAACCTTCATAATAAAATAAACCTACAATATAAATGTACTAGTTTAATTAAATATAGTGAACACTATAGATACAAACAAACTGATGCAGGATAAAAAAGAAGGAATCAAGTTGATTCAAAATAAGTGCTTTTCAATTACAAAACTTATTACAAAACCCTGCTTAAGCAAAAAATCATCTCTGAAGTTATCCTAAACAATCTCATGGGTTTTCAGACCTGTTGTCTGCTGAAGTTCCAGCAAAGCTTTTATTGTGGAAGTAGCTGACTGAGATTCACTGGATACATCCTGGTAAATTAT
Source organism: Arremon aurantiirostris (assembly GCA_035583995.1). Taxonomy (NCBI): domain Eukaryota; kingdom Metazoa; phylum Chordata; class Aves; order Passeriformes; family Passerellidae; genus Arremon; species Arremon aurantiirostris. The sequence goes on along the minus strand of JAXCLO010000001.1, from coordinate 15,142,646 downwards.
TGTAGGGTTTGTGTCCACAGGAATTTCATGTTCTGACCAATCTTGACTTCTTGAAGCAATCACATGGACTACAGGCTGAGAATCTGTTTGCAAAAAAACCAAAGGCACATCATAAAATCAAGGAATGGTTTGGGTTGGATGAAACCTGAAAGTTCATCTCATTCCAACCCTCTGCCAAGGACAGGGACACCTTTCACTAGACCTGGTTGTTCCAAGCCATGTCTGACCTGGCCTTGGACACTTCCAGGGATGACGCAGCCACAGCCTCTCCGGGCAACCTGTGCCAGTTCAAGTCATCATAAAACCATTTTGGGTTGGAGGGCTCTCATCCAACACCTTGCTATAAAGCAAGGTGATAATTCAAAATTATACCAAATTTCTCATTACTTATTAGTTTTGAACATTGCCAAGGGTGCATACTCTCATTCTGTAACACTTTAGTTTCTATTTCAACTGATTCTTGAAGTAAAACACTGTTGATGTTATGAATAGTTTCCAGCAAAAAAAACCCCAAAAGTTCTGTATCCTAGTTTTTTGTAAAAGTTTTTCTTTGAAAAATCAAGCAGGTTTCTTTTTATATTGAATTTGCCTTGGATTGAACTTTTTTTTCCAGAAGGTTCTAGCAGTTCAGGTGATCAGCATGTATTCAGCATTCTGAACTAACAGCACCTAAATTTTGATAAGCTGGTTGAATCTTCAGAACTTTTTAAAAACTTACTTAGATGGCCACATAGACCAACAGTTACAAAATTATATAGAAAAGGTACAAAGGTTTCACTGAGAAACTTGCTTTAATTTGCTGTACTGATACATATCATGGTCACTCCCAAACACAGGTTGGATTTTGTTTATGCCCTATTATTTACTGCTCCTCTTACACATAAAGAGCTGCATCTGTATCATGGCTTGAAGCCAGGGCAGAGTTCCCATCAGGACTGCGTGTCTGATGTATGTCCTGATGCATGTACACATCTATAAAAGGACCAAGATCTGTGCTGGTCCCATGGCATCTTTCAGACATGCAGCAGAGAGATTGTATTGCTTCAATACAATCTGCAAAGGCAGCAGCAGAGTGTGGACTGCCTAAATAACCTCCATAACTTGCTACCCTGCCCACCTCTGGCAGACTCTGCAGGAAGAGGGAACAGGTTGCATTGTAACAGCAAGTTGGAGCCCAGCAAGACACCTTTATCACCACTTTTCAGGATTAATGAAAGCATAGTAAGTAGCTCAAAAGAAAGAAAAATATAAGAGTATGGGAACAAGGGTGCTTCACTGCAAACACATGGGGTGAAACCTGTGCTAAAAGGAGACACATGGAGCTCTCTGGAGCAAGGTGGCATGCTTGGAAGACAGTCCACTCATACATTATGTGACACCAACACAGACCTTGAGAGCTCTGGGAAGACTCTGTAGAAGAAGAACTACTGTCAGTGTAGGTTTGTGGTTCTTCTTTCACTTCTGGGAGAGATGAGTTTCCTGTCTCTGCTACCCTTGAAGCCTGCTGTAACGTTTCAGTCACCAGCTGTCTGGTTTGTTCACTCACAACTGTTGCTTGAAATGTCACTGGCTTTGGTTTTATGAGGACCTAATTAGAAAGGTAAATTTTGTTTATAGTAAAAGCACTCAAGAAAACAGATCTGAGCAATCAGAGTACAGGGTGCCACTCAGATCTATGTACACCACCTACATAATATTAATATTTTACTTAGAAAGTCTACCTCTAAATTCAGCAACTTAGATTATTAAACTAAAAAGTCCAAGTAAATGGCAATGCACAAGAATGTACTTCTCACTCAGTAATTTGAGGTGTTTAACACAATGAACCACTAAACAGTTATTTTTTAGGACTAGATAAAACTAGTGTGATAAGAAAAAGCTGTGCAAGTGAGCTGGAACATGCACTGCACTGATAAGGACAAGCACTTCCACAATAAATACAGTCTTGAACAACCAAAACACACAAAATGTTACATCTCATAAAAGCTTAGTTCTTCCAAATACTAATTGCAGCCAGAGAAAAAGCTGAAACTGAAAGCATCCAGAAATAAGCCAGATTCTCTGTATACAGCCCCACCAACTACACAGGGTTGCAGGGACAGCCAGAACAGGTATTAAGCAGAAAATAAACTTCAATAAAACCTCAGATTTGATGAATGACCTAGGTCCAGATTCTGCATCTTTATTTCTAATGGTCTAACCATCAGCTCTAAGATGTAAACAAGTATCTGGAGCCATGGCCAGACAGTTTCAGCTCCAGAAAAGGCTTAGTAAATCCTTTTGGCTTACTCTAGGCCTTCACAAAAAGCTAACAAATGCAGATACTGTGCTTGAGAAATCAGGATCGAGGCCACCTCATTACGCCACTAATTCTCATTCCCCACAGAGATATATTAAACCTGGAACAAATGAGGAAACACATTGAAAATGTATTTACTTCCCAATAAAATTTAGGGGTACATTCCAAAACAGAAAGGGGTCCTCACTGTACCTGTGTTTTCCCTTGTTGACCATAAACAATTTTAGTTGGGATGATTTTGGTGGCTGGCTGGACCGTGGACCCTATTCCTTTTGGCTGTGTAACAATCATTTTTGTGATGGGTCTTGTGGCAGTGATGATAGCAGGTTTTGCTCCTGCTGGCACTGCCTGAATAGTTTTCTCCCCCTGTAGAGAAGTCAAAGTTTACAGATTAACTTAATGGAATTGTTCAGTGAGACCCAATTTTCCAAAAAAAAATATATGTGAGTGTGTGTACCATGAAATAAATCTGCTGCTACAACTACATTTATTTGATAGAAAATACATTAGATGACCAAGAACAAAAAAACCTATGGTTTTGAATGGAAAAAGCTACCAAAATCCACTTTTCCATTATCTTATCTTTCAAGTAGCTCCGAAGGGGTGAATAAAAAGAAGTAACTAAAAGACATGGAAGTTTTTAAAATTTTCTTCAAATCCTCCACAAATGTTTTTTTAAGACCACCGATTTCTGTTAACACTAACTTTGGCAAGACATCTACAAAAGTTGAACTGGGATTCTAAAATATTATTTAAATTGAGATTCTAAAAAAAAAATTTAAATATAGATTTTTTGCATTGTCTTCACGACCAAGACATTAATTATGTATGGACTTTTTTTCAATTAAAAGTTCACATCATGAAAAAATCCAGATTCACAGCACTTTCACAGCAATCACTTGACTACAGAATAGTGTTTACATATGACTAGACTCCTGATAGCTTAAGAAGAGCAAAGAAATTGAGCATGATTTTTTTAAGCTCTGCACAGTAGCAAACCAAGCGAGTAGCACAGTAGTAGCCGTTCCTACCAATATCCATGAAATAGCTGGAAATCCCCCAAACCATCTTGTTTCAAAAATACCATCCCATTTTGATAGCTACTATTGTGTAACATCACAATATTTCCACTTGTCTGCAAATACACCTTTAATTCTAAAACTATGGAAGTTCAAAACTTAAAAAAAAAGCAATTAAAATATTAAAAAAAAACTTTCAGTAGTTCTGCTACTCAAGCAGCCTTTTAAATTTTACAGGAATAAGGCATTAAATCTCACAGTTTTATCTAGGAACATGGATAATTTTTATTTACTAGTACCTACAGATAAGCTCAGTTGATGTCAGAAACTTGATTTTTATTCTTAGGTATATCTCAGGTTACCCAAAAAATAATTCACCACTATGCAGTACCCAGGGCACAGGATGTAATGTTACAAACCAAATTAATTGAAAGTGGTTCCCCTACTGTGAGGATACAGTTTATTTCTGCCCTTTATACCCAAACAAAAAATGGCTGGAGATGCAAGTTATTAACACAGGACCCCGGTTCTCACTGGAGCAAACAGGCTAAATTACTGTAGTAATTTTCATCTACTTAATTGCTTCAGCAATACAAAATCATTATCCAGGGGAAAAAGTTCTAAAATTTATACTCTCCTTTATCTTTGAAAACATCCTCAGTTTGCTTTAAGCGTGTTCTGCAAACCACAGTCAGTTTTTAAAGATCCCTGACATCAAGGCATGCCAGATCTGTTAAGGAGCTCATGCACAGTTTGCTTTTAATTGAGCCTTTAGCAGAATGGAGGACAAGCAGCAGCCACCACACAGCTTGTCACCAGGCTCTCAATCTGAGACTTGAAACAATTACTTACCCCAGCATTCAGCAGTGTTGTGACAACATTTTTGCCTGGAAGTCCTTGAATTGTAGTTCCTTTTCCAGTAGTTTTTTGCACAACAATCACATTGGGTTTCGACGTCATTGGAATTGTAGTGATTTTGGTCGTAGTTCCTAAATTTTTGTGGGAAACAAAATAACATGCAGTTTATCACATTTTGTACATTTCCTTCCACCACAGAAGTTAGTGAGCTATAGAGGAATCATTGTATTTAAATCTGACAGAATATCAAGAAACCAGCAGCATCTGGAAAGGGAATTCATGTTGCCCAACTCAGCATGGAAAGATTACATGCCAACTCAGCAAATCTTTCACCTGCAGTAAAAACAGGTGCCCAGGGGAACAGAATTTACTCTACAGTAGGACAGGCAGCCCCTTCTCACAAGTTACAGAGAAGACTAACACAGCTTTCTCAGGCAAACATGTAGAACTTTTCAAAGGGCTGGAGTTAGGGTGGGAAAAGGACATAAGGACTCAACTCAAGCTCCTATTTGCACAGACAAATACTCTTCTACAGATGACCTCTGCAGAAGAATCTATGTACCAATGATGTATCTCCAGTTAGTTGTTTTGGTTTTTTTTTGTGTGGGTTTGTTTATTTTTGGAAGAGCTGACCTGGCTATAGCTGTTCCTATGTTAGTATTTATTTAGTTCCATTCCCTTTATCAGGTTTTTAGTTACCTGCACTGACAGGTCAGCCTTCCACAGTCCACAAAAGTCCCTACACTAGAATCAGTCATCAGTGCTACCAGACTGCCATTGCAGTAGCTACTCAGACAGCTTTTTATCAACAATTTCTCCTTTCTCCAGAGGAAAGCACCATTCAGTCACAACAGAGTGGCAAACCCAAGGATTCCCTTTACTATCTTCTACTCATTAGTCATGCCTGTAGATTCTTCACAACCTATTTCAGATTAACAATTCTACCAATTCTGGGAAAGGAAGACATGCTGAGACAAGATTATGATTTATTTAATCCTACTGACTTCAGAGGCATCTAAAGGACTGCTCCCTTAGCAAAAACAATTAAGCAAACAAAAAGAAAAAAGCAGGCATGATTTCAAAACTTGTGTTCTTTCAGGACAACCATTATTATCCTCATCAGGATCACTCACAGGTTTCCCCACATTAGCTGCTGCTCAGGAGAATACTTCCACTTGTGTATAATTTACTAAAGTGTATATTACAAGACACTGTCTTAATAATTCACCATACCCACAACAGGCTAAAAAAAGTTACTTGTTGCCAAAGAAGATGCTGTATCATCACTAAATATAATTCTGTGGAAATCAAAACCTGTAAAACTGCTCTGCCAGATTACAGCCCAAGAGTGCATTTACTGGATGGCTTGTGCAGCACCTTGCAGTGACTGGAGCTGGGTGGTGCCATGTCAGGTCTTTGCTAAACAAAGTCCTAAACATATACAAGAAATTGTCACTGGTATCAGTGTGCTTGGTCCTGGTCCCAAAGAAACCCTATCTTCAGAGATGTTGGAACCACCAAATGTTTTGGGTTGGAAGGGACCTAGAAGCTCATCCAGTTCCACCCCTGTCAAGGGCAGGGACATCTTCCACTACACCAGTGCTCCAGGCCCCATCCAAGCTGGCCTTGAACACCTCCAGGGTTGGGGCAGCCACAGCTTCTCTGAGAAACCTGTACAAGCACATAACCAGCAGGGAGACCAATGGCTAACCAGCAGACTAACAAAGATAACCAGCACTGTCTGCATAAAGCTGGGAGGGAAAGTTTAAGGCAGAACATGGCCTAAAGGAAAGACAGGCTACACTGGTAAAATATCAAAGTAAGGTGGAGACTGCATGGCTGAATTTAACATACACAGTCCATTTGTATTCCGGTTCTTTGGATATGCAGTGGAACAGAGATGGGCAGCACTGAGATTATAAAATGTTTTGAATTTGGGCCAATAGTGTTTTCTGATCTTTCTGTCCTCTGTATGTACAACATACTAGTACCTACCCCACATTTCTCTTTCTTCCCAGTTTTCCTTCACATATGCTGTTTCAAACACAAGAACTACCACGATCCTTAAGAACACTCCACCTTCAAACTTCTACCTTTTACCTTCTTCTTCATGGTCAGCTATTTTCCTTCTGAATTCTCCAATAATGGTTCTAATAACTACTCGAGCATGTAACCCACAGAAAAGCCCTGAACAATTAATCAAGCCCAAAGTTACTTTTGAAATAAAAGCCTTACAAGTAACAACAGTACTCATATGCCTACCAGAAACAATATTACTGCTGATGATCTTTCCTCCTAGAGTAGCCAGAGATTTTGGTACTACAGTAATGATGCTGCCACTTGTAGTTTTCACATAAGTAGCCGCCCCTGGAGTTCCAGCCATCCGAGCTCCCAGAGAGGGGCTCACTGTTGGCCGTGTGTAAGTTGCTTGAGTTCCTGTTTTAAAGAGAGAGAAAAAAAAGTTCACTATTACAACACAATCCTCTACTAATGTTTGTGGGAAAATATGTTAGTTTAGGAGAAAAGTGTCAGATATATTTGAAGATATCGCAGCCTGCAATCTACTACCACCCTTTAAAATTCTTCTAGTAATTTTTAAATCCACAGAGCAATACTCAAGTATATACTAAATTTAAATTGAATATAACAGTCTTCTGAGTATTTTAACAAATGTTCCATGACTGCCTTATTTTAATTCACGTCCTTGTGTGTAAGACTGTAATTTTTAGATGTGCAGATTCCTGCCTGTAGGTTTGCCTCTTGCTCCCTTAGATGCCCAGGAGTCAGGCATCTGATGACATGACCAGAACACATCCCTTCCTCTCAGGAATGACACTTCTCCTATATGATAGATTGCTTATAAAGAGAACCACCAATCATTAGTTTAAAGTAACACTCTTAGAAAAAATATTATTTACAATGATGATGCTATTTTATGGACTTAGCATACAGCAGCACAAAAGAAACCTCTCAACACAGTATAAATGCTGGTTATTAGAACTAGTCCTTTTCTGAATATAAAGACAACTGAGTCCACAAAAGAAACTTGTTCAAAAATAACACAAACACTGAAATTCCATTTTGCTTGTAATGCTGCAGATAGTGCCCTTAATTGCTGAAAATCAAAGAGGAAAGGAGTTTGTTTCATCCAGAAAGATGTGTTCACATCCAAGAGAGCACAGTACAGATTTTACCAACTACATGAACAGCAGAATATTTGTTTTTTCTAATGCACTTAAAAATGTATCTGTGGAGTACTTTAAAAGTTATAAACAGAGTATTAACCATTAGTTTATGCTAAGGACATGAGGAGATGGCCTCAAGTTGCACCAGGAGAGGTTCAGGTAGGATATTATGAAAAAATTGCTCATGGGCAGGGTGGTCAGACATTGGAACAAGCTGCCCAGGAAAGCAGTGGAATCAACATCCCAGGAAGCATTCAAAAGCCACGTGGATGTGGCACTTGGGACAAAATTTTTAGTGGTGAACACGGTGGTGCTGGATTACTGTCAGACTTTATGATTTTAGAGGGCTTTTCCAACCATAACGATTTCATGGTTCTAATATTCCCAGCCCATGCTAAAAAAAATAAGGAAATGAAGAGTTTTCTGAAAACCAGGATAAAGCTACCTGTTAAGTTTTCCTCATGCAAGTTTACAATCAGAACAGTCTCCATTATTATCTATTAGAAACACAAATACAACCAGATGCTCAAAAACACCGGGAGCCTAAATTTTAATTTACTGGTCTTTTTATAAATTCACTGCAGGACTATGAGCAAGTCACATTTCTTTAGAAGTCCATCTATGCAAAACAGGAATGGTGCTGACCCGTCTGCTTGAGTTAAATCAGTATAAATCATGTCATATAAGGTACTACAGAAGTGCAAAGTATCTGTATAGATTTCATAAAAACTGCCTTTAAAATAAACCCAGTGGGGAAGAAACAATGGTATTTTTATACCAATTCCAACAGTGGAATAAAAGAGCACTCAGCGGAAAAATCCTGCTCTAGAATAAATAACAACAGGATTGTGAATGTGCTGTTGTGCCCACTGTTCAGAAGAGGTAAGTGCCTTTTTTTAACCCTAGGAAACCATGCTTGATCACCTGTATGTCTGGATTTACCCTCCCTTCCCTTCTCAGAGCCATAACTTACCAGTGGGAGTAGTGACCAGTTTAGTTGTCATGATAGTCCCATTACTGCTAACCACCATAATGGGTGAATTGCTACTGCTGGGCAGGGTCGCTGTAACTGGTTTGGGAAGGATTTTACTGGGCTGCACCTGTTGAGTGATTATTTTAACACCTAGGAAAGGAGAAAGGTCACTGTTAAAATACAGGCACGATAAGTTACTTTCTGAAATGCTTTCTCAGACCAAGGCCTAGTGGGCAAGTAGCCCCACAAGGCTTCAATTCTGAGCCCATATATTCTTGATAATAAAAAAATTATTTAATTTTTGAGTTTGGCTTTTTTTTTTTTTTGCTTAGTTTTGGTTGTGTTTTGTTTGCTTTGCAATACCAACAAAGTCATCGTCTTTGCCTTTCATGTGCCTGTTTCAGTTCTTAGCTACTTTCACTGTCCGTTCTATCACTGATTTGTTGATGTTATTTTTTATTTTTCTTGGTACATGATACAAAATATCCAGAACTTTCCCAGGACCCAACAGGTTACAACCAAGACTGAATAGGTTCATATACAATGAACCATCCAGAAGCAAAGTAATTCTTCATCAATTCAGTCTATAAATCCTAATGTGTCATAAGCCTAGACAAACTTTACCACCCTGAATAAATTAAAACATTTCTCCACAAGGAGTATTAGTGACTGTAAGGAAGCAACTGTGACACTGGCTAGGGAAGGTTACTTTTACTAAATGCTCACTTTCCCCTTGATTTACTGGTTATCTTAAAGCCACAAAGAAATTTGGCTTAAGCTACGAGTAGATCAGTAAGACTGAAGGATGAGGGCACCTCAATGCCTGCAGGATTCTGCTCCCTTTCTCTTCATTTTATTTTGGGGAATGGTACCTCTGTGAGATTCACTTCTCAGTTGCAAACCAGAGGATTCACAACATCTGTTTACATCCAGGAGATGTGCATCTTATGATTTGTTCCATGATGAGGTAAATGCATATCATTGTGGTGGCCAAATGCCATGGAACATACAGCCTGAATGAATCCCATCTAGAAGAAGCATTTATGTTTGTACACAAGTATTCTTAGGTGAAAAGTCTTGTCCATTTGAGATGTGGAACATCCTCCAGAGAGGTTTTCTACTCTCTAACTATAAGAGCAAGTCAGCTCCAAACTGAAAGAGAATTTGAAGTCTCTGTATCATCCAAAGAGTAAAGTCTCCATGAAAACTGATTCACATCTTCCAGAAAGAGTTGGTATCAGATGGTATTTCCAGGGAAACTTTCAACTAAAAAGCACAGTGAGCCTAAATTCATTGTAGAAGATGAAGAAATGAAGCTCTTGACATTGTTCAGTGGCTGGAAGCCTTTTTTATCTCTTAATTGGTAGCTATTAATTTTCTTAAGCAATGGTCCTACAATCCAAAAGGTAGTTTTATCAAAGGACAGGAGTAGGTAGCTTTATCAAAGGGTTTTATCAAAGGAGTAGGGCTGTTTATTTTTTCATTCCATGGTCTAATCTAATTGTTTGATCTAAATAGTATGATATAAATAAGAATTTTACTGACAGGATTAAAATAAAATACTGATTTTATATTAATATACATAAAAATACTTTGCACTTTTATAGCACTTATTTGAGAACTGGTTAACTTTGCAAACTTTATTTCTTACTACTTCTTGCTGAGATAAAAACTGTATGCTAAAGCAGAGAAAAGCCAAAAAAGAAAGATAATATGACTTGCCCAAAGTCAGCTGAATGAATCAATATCACAAAAAGAATCCAGTCTAACTTCCAGATCTAACTGTATTTGTTTTGACAAGTACCTCAAAAGTACATTTTGATTTCTGGACCAAAGAAAATAATTAAAACATGGAGTAACTTCTTTTTCCAGGTGATATAGTTGAACAACTCTTGGATCTTCAGACAACTGATGTGTTTCAGGTTGCCAATCACATTATTTTAGAAGTTATTTACAAACTTCTCAACCTCTAAGATAAAAACACATATACCTAAAGCATGGTCTGTAATACCTGAACCAAACAAGAAGAGTGAAAGAACCAAATTCTTTAATTACTGCTATTTGAAAACATTAAAACATCCTTCACTATCTACTTATATTCATGTTTGAAGCCAAATCCTGTACTCAAGAATCATACCTTCATGACCACTCCCCCATAAACATTCCAGGGCAGAATTCTGCCCTACTCTCCTGAGTTGCAGCCAGACCTCACCAGTGTGACCCAAGATCAACTCCAACTACCTGATTCCTGTTTGATCTGAATGGTGGGCTTGATGCCAGCTGGCAGCTGAGACTGCTGTGGCTGCTGCTGGGCTGCAGAACACGGCACCAGCTGCTGCTGCTGTGGCTGCTGCTGCTGCTGGGCCTGCTGGACTTGGTGCAGCTGCTGTTTGGGAGACTGCTGATGCTGTTTGGGAAACTGTGCTAAGATCTGAGTTGGGTTCCCAACCAAACCTTTTGGGGAAGGTAGTCTGGTCGAGGCAACTTTAACTGCTGATGTAGATACACCTGTGAAAGAGTAAAGCGTTTAAGATTCACCAGTGCAATGAGAAAGAAAAATACTGTAATTTCTAAAATAATCTTACACTACAATTATCTTTACTACTGAAAAATACATTGATGTACGTGAGGAAATAAAGCTCCCACACAGCAGAAGTGCTCTGTTAGGAGGCAATGGAGCTTCATGCAGATTTGCAATGTGGCAGCAGAACAGCAGCTAATGGAAAGACCACAAACCCAGTTTACTTCTGCACCTTTTGTAATACTCATAATTCAATAGTATTTTCAAATTCTCATCTTTAAGCGTCAAGACAGCAAAATACCTATAGTGAAAGTATTTTAAATGTAGATATATTTGTATTTATAAATATTTATAACAGTCTTTTTTAGTAGAAGGTGTTTTGGTCCCTGGCAGGGGGGCTTTAAGGGAACTAGATCTTTAAGGTCCCTTTCAATACAAAACATTCTGTGATTCAATGATTCTAAAATCACAATTGCAAGAAGGTGGCATTAGGACAATGCCAAATATCAAATCCATCAACATTGGAAGTGAGTATGTGCTAGCAAAAGAGTAGTTTGGAATTTAAAAAAAATCAAGTGATTGTAAGTTATAAAATTGTGGGCCACCTGTTTTTTGCTGTTAGGTTAGGTGATCTTATAAGCAAAAGTGATTAAAAGAAGTCTGCAGTAAGATGGAAAGACAAAGTTCCCAAATAAATCTTCTTACTTATTTCTGTCATTCCCTTACATAGCTGTCACAACATTTACAGCAAAATCTGACTTTGTATATCATTCCAAACTACACATCCATAAACACCAAAACAGACAAACAAAGTCCATATCTTATGAAGTAATTTTTTAACTAAATCCCAGTTGCAGTGGAAAACAAACAGATGGTAGTGATAATGACAGAAATCATAGTAAAAGTACAATTCTGGCAATCTAAATAAGCAACCCTTTTCTCACAGCATCATTTAACGTGACTTACACCACTTCCTTGGGCAGCTCTTTTCATTCATGAGTTTAACTTTACATTTGAGGATATTACCAGTTCATGTCAGAAAACTTTTCACCAGCATCTTCTGCAAGGCCACTGACAGTCTTGGGAAAAAAAAAACCTTGGAGAGGTACTCCACCTAATGTACTTTAGAATTAAAGCCTCCTCCATGATCAAACCCAACTAAGAATCAACAGTTCAAACAATATGAAAGCCTGCTGTGAGCCCTTCTGCTCCACAGATGAATATCTGATTATATTAGTATAAGCAACAGGGAAGGAAAATACCTCCTCAGCCTTGATATGGCAACCCAATGTTTTGTGGAATGGAGCAAGAATGGAAAATACAGACCAGGAAAAATTGTGATGTGACACTTGTAATTGTCAGACAGTTTTTCTTTCAAATGCTGTTCACTAAGGCTCATTCATTCATTTATCCATCCATCCATCCATCCATTCACAGTTTCCCTTTCAAATGCTAGCTGATGGCTGTGAAGCTGAAACAGTCAAGCTAGCATACACAGTTGAAATTTGAAATCAGAAACCTAAGAATTTTAATCAGGCCCACTCAGGTCGTAATTGTAAAGGACTTTAAAGCTGGCATGCTGATAAAAGACACTGATAAAAGGTGAAATATTTGCACCGATAAAAAGGTGCAAATATTTCTCTACCTTTCAGAATTGTCATCTGGGCATGTTAATAAGTTGTATTTACTTGATGTTAACTTTGCATGTTTTTGTAAACTGGGTTTTTAAAGATGCAAACACCTTCAAATATTGAAAACATATATTTTTCTATGCACCAGGGAAAGTTCTTGAAACCAGCCATTTTGAGGTTATATTGTTTTAGAGCTAGGTCACACCACCACATCACACCCTCTTTAAAAGAAGGATCTGCACATTAACTGTTGAAGTACAGAGGAAAACAGTTCAACAAGAACTTTTGTGGAGCCTCTTGGATTGGTTTCATCAGCAGATTTCTTTCACATGTCCTGTGCTTTATTCATACATAAACAAAAAATGCATCTCCCCAATGCTATTCTCAATGCAAAGTCCAACTCCTCAGTGAAAGAGCCTTGATAAGAGAATTGCCATACCTTGTGCTACTGTTGACATAACCACTGACGGTGTGGATGACACTACAGCAGTCACAGCAATGGTATTTGCAGTGCAGGAGGGAGTGGAGCAGCTGCTGCTGCTGCTGCCCACAGAGGACTGGGAAGCAGTGATGACCACGGGCTGCTTTTGAGTAGTTGAGGCAATGACTGATGTTGGGACAAGTTTTGTAACAGCTGCATAGTTGTGGGACTTGGAAAGGATGTTGGGTACAAAAGTTGAGCTTGGAGAGGTGGTTACTATTATGACCTAAAAAAAGAAAAGAAAAAAACAAGAAGAAATTCATTTGTTCCTTGCATCTATATTTCAGTAACATGTCTGTCTATTTAGTTTTAGGGATACATGTTTATTAAGAGCTTTTAAAATTGTCAATCACATTTGCTCACAAGAAATATTTCAACTATTTTGAAGAAGTGGTGATAAACATTTCCTTAAAATTAGGATTTTTAAGGAAAACAATTACTATTGAATAAAGTAAAAGTATCTCATGTCTGAAGGCAAACAGACAGGAATGAACTTGACTTCATTAAACTGAGCCAGGAAGCTTGAAACCCATTTTAAGAGAAACTGAACAGATTTCCAGCAAGTTTTAAGCGTCACTCTTCCAAACCTTGCAAAAATATCAAGAAACAGCAATGAGAGAAAATAGATTTTTCTTTCTTTAACAATTAACAAGCACTTGCTGAGTCAGTAATGGGAAATGCTTTTGATCTACAAGGCTGCAAATAATATTTCATCAGTGAAAGAAAAATGCTGCAGTTTTGAAGCAATTTCTGCTTTACTTAGTGCTCTCAATAGCAAGAAATTATTTCAGATTTGTCTGAAGAAAATAAACACCACCCCAGTGCAAGTTACAACTACAACTCCATTAATCTGATCTGACATAGAAAAACACAGAATTCATGACATCATTGGAAGAAGTCTGTCCTGGTGCAACTCACCTAGGAAACTAAACATTTATTAAGTATTGAATATGGGGACTGTTTACATTTAAAAAATCCTTTTATTCAACTTATATGTCTCTCCTTGTACTTACATAGTTAAAATAGAAAAAGAAGCACAAAAATACAACATTTTCAATATAACATGCAAGAATATTGAGCAATTACTTTAATAATGCTGCTGTCCCAAGAAAAAAATTGTTTATTAAAACCTTGAAAATTTCAACTTATTAATGATTCAATGTAACAAAAGCCGATAGAAAAAGAAGGCAAAGAAAATCTGTGTCAGTTCACACAAAGTCTTACATTGATAGCCAAGCACCACTGAAACCTTGCCTGATAAAGAAATAATATGATAATGGCACCAGAAACAGACTTAAGCAACAAATCAAGCATCAAGAGATTGCAAGTTTATAATTTGCTTAAAGAAAAATAAGAAAAGAAAAAATAAATAAAAGGGAAATAGCCACATGGATGGAATAAAAGCAGCAAATTTCACCAATATGGCTGGTTCAGCCTCTCCTTTTGCCCCAGCTCAAAGTTTGATGGTCTCTGCTGCTCAGATAAATCTTTAATATCTTGATCTGAGGAAAATCAAAACCTTACTACCCTGCAAGCTATAGCAGGTTGACCACAACTAATCCGTGTCTGAAGGACAAGGTTTCTACATTCTGCTGCTTTTCTACTTGATTGCATTCTCCAGTGAGAACACTTTCTCTGCATCATTCTTTTCTTTGAATTCTGCCTGATTTTGATTTAATCAAAACACCTTTCTCAAATTGCTCTTAGGCTGCAAACATGCAGATGAGCTGAACATGACACAGCTTGTTCTAGTGTGAGAACTGGAAGTGAAAGAATTCTATTACATGCCTCTGGAGTTTTATCCTGTTTCTTAAACTCTCAGTTTACACTAGGAATACTTCCAACTGTCTGAAATTTAGGGTCAGCTCCATTCCACCCAGAGTAACTAGGAACACAGTCAAAGGAACACAGTCAAAGGACAGCTTGCAGTTTAAAAAAGGCAGATTATAGGTTAGAGTGAATATGAACTACACTACAACAGGGCAAGTTCAGCATCAAAACTAATACAGATATGTAGAATGCAACTGGGCATAATCACAACTCCTGTAGACAATTGCATTTCTTTAAGTCCATGATTACCACTCAAAAATACTTTATTCAATCAAGGAAGCAATAAAGCCTCCAAAGCATTACAGTTCAACAGTGACTGCTACACTGTGACTAAGCAGGTTTGTGTCCGTCTATTCTACCTCATCTTTCAAAATTAACAGAGCAGAGCAAAGTTCAGTACCTTCTGTGTTGTGGTGTTTGTTGTCTGTGTTGAGGGCTTAGTGAAGGTTATTTTCACATGCATGAAGTATATCCAGAAAACAAAATTTAGGTAAAAATGCAAGTATTAAAGTTCAAATCACAACCACTGTATTTCTGAAATATTATTCTGTCATATATGTTGAAAGGATCAAGAGAATCTCATTGTGGGTACCAAAACTGCATCCCATGTTTTACAGCAGAGACACTGACTGACTTTAAACATACACACACACACACAGAGAAATCAAGGTGTTAATTTTGCTGTTGATGGTTCTAGCTGTTACAGTAAAATCTAATTTCCAACATATACTGAATTTAGTCCTGTCAGCTCTATTTTGAGATATGTCAAAACTTAGTCCCTGAAAAAATAAGGTTAATATAACTGCCAGAAACTTCACTGGCTAGATTCCCTCCATGTCCTACACAGGTGACTTTATTACAAGAGAATCCAGAAACTGGAGCTGTGACATTATTAGTTGTTATGACAGATCTTCCTCCAACCTACTAAAATGTCAAAACAATTCAAAGAGGTGGCATGCAGAAACAAAAAATGTCATTCATATCTAACAACTTAACACTCAAATTGGAAATGTCCTGTTGGGTATGAAAGAACAAGACTGACCTTTAATTTAAAGCTACTAAAGGGAGTTTCTCCCACCAAAATCATCCAGTTATATATTCTGGCATATCTAAATCCAACAAAAGAGGGCACTGTGACAAGCTCAGATACAAATGCTACTCTGGCTAACAAAACAAGCACTGATTTTCCTGTCACTGCAGATTAGTAAGATAGTCAAATAACAGAATGCAAAGTGAACTCTAAAATTTTCAAGTCAGAACAAGTGGAGAGGCATAACTGTAGTAAAGGTCCTATCAACAGTCCACTCTTCTTAGTACACTCCATCTTTAACTTCCATGATATAACACACCCATGCTTAATACAACCCTACAGATGTTTAAGGCAAAAAATGATTCCTGCACTAATTATAACCCTAATATGCAACAGGATGGATAGGTTAAGCCCTGTAGTAGCTGTGGACTGCACTGAATTTAATTTGATGGTTTATGCTCACACATGGATTTCCCTAATACACTCGTATTCAGGGATGAAATTTGATTAAGGACACTGTTAAAGAACAGTGAATCAAACGAAAGCTTCTTCTCTGGAGTGGGAAGAGGTCAGAAAGCCAATATCTTTATTGCACATTACTTGGTTTTAAAGTTTCCAAAACTCAAGACATGGGAACTCTGCTGATCCGAAAATAGTCGTAAAGCAATTAAGAAGACTAATAGGACAAATGCAACGCAAAGGTTTGAGCTCAATAGTCAAACTCTCACCATTGGAAAAAATGCTTGTTAGTGGCCAGCCTAGCATAAGTCTGCTGGTATTGAGGCAAAATTAATTCCACAGAGACCCTATACCTTCCTGAAGTCTGCTGTACCAAATAACTGTACCAAGAATGAACTTGGTCTGAACCATTCATTTTTTTTAAATCTTAAAAACAGAAAAAATAGACACAACTGAAATGCTTCCTAAAGAATGGTAATACAGTCATGCCATAGATTAGGTACTTAAAAATCTAAGTCCAGTACAAAATTTAAACAAACAAAAACTTTTCTGCACTTTGCATTGTGGTGAAAGCTAGGCACACTCAGCTGAAATAATGCAACTGATTTTGACCACTGTAACACTGTTAATGTAGAATGAGAAATGGCAACTAGTACTGAAAGGAAAATAAAGCTCCTGGACTTAGACCAGCTCCAAGAATAAGCATTATAGATCCCAAAACACTAGTCTTAGATAAAAGGCTTGGCAAAGCCCATGCCACCTCTCCTGGAATTCTACTACTGCAAAGAGTAATTATAAATAAGGAAAATAGAAATAAGAAAGATTACCTTTGACCAACAGTTGTTACCATCTGAAGGCTGTTCAGTGGCCTATGTGATCCAGTTCTCAGTGGACTAGTGTCCATATCACAAAACCCAACACCACAAATGGTACTAACTGGTAACCTTGTTGGCAGTCTCACCAGACAGGCCAAGAATTGAATGAGCATGGAGACTGAATCCCCTCTCATCCCTAGAAGTGGTCCCTTCAGGTCAGGGTTGAGGCACATTGGTGGGGCAGTCTGGGGGAAGCTTGCACTCCCGCTGCCTGTGCTGTACCTGTTCTGTGGATAAAAAGAGGGCTTCAGTCTCCACGGCTGTCAATCCAGGTCCTTTCACACACAGGTGAACTAAATTCATACAAGAGTTTGGTTTTCCCTTTGCTCGTTTTAAAGAGGGATTACCTTATCCCAAGTGCAATCCTTATAACACAGCTAGTCAGATCACAGAAAGGAAGAGTCAAACATCACATCTTATTCATTGATAAAACCAGAATAAAGGAACATTTGGCAGCTTCCCCCACATACCTTCTGTGTTGTGGTGTTTGTTGTCTGTGTTGAGGGCTTAGTGAAGGTTATTTTCACAGGCGACATGTGTGGTGGTAAGGAGTTGGCAATGCTCTGCATTATATTACTCATTTTGGGGCTCCCACTTACAGGCACTGTGATAGTTTTAGTGACAGGAGTCACTGCCTTCGGGACTTCTTTCAGGAGAACAGGGGAAGAACTAGAGGAATTCGTTCGTCGTCTTTTGCGGGGCTTTTCATCATCATCTGAGCAGCTGACACCTGGAAAAGAAACACTTTCTCTAAATCGTGTTTCCCCTGTCTGCAGATCTCAGTGCTCTCTGAAACACTACATCCTTTTTGAGTCTTACATCCTCTTTCAAGTAAGATAAAAAGAAATAAAGGATAAATTACATCTTATGGTCACAACCAAGCTGTATCACACTTCAGATGCTCTTAGTCCTTGATATGGGCCACATTCAGTGCCATGAATCGGGGACAAATCACCCAAAACCCCAAGCTACTCAGTTACTGGGTTACTTCATTCAGTTTGAGAGATTAAAAGAACCTAAGAGCAGTACAGGGCTTTCATTGTGCCTACAGAAGTTTGATTGGTGAATCTACACACATGAGGGGATTGGGATCATGTCACACACATTTTAGTTTAAACTTTTACACTACTTTGGGGTTTTTTTTGGCGATGGTTTTGTTTACAGCAACTGGACTATTGAATTTATCCCCCTATAGTGTCCTTAGACTTCAGCCTTTGCACCTACTTTCATGTCATGTTTACCCTTACAGTACCCTTCTGCCTTCCACCTTAATACAGCATCTTGAGATATAATTCTTTTATTTATTATCTAGTTTAACTGTGAAGGTCAATCCTCAGTTCATCAGCTTTTGCCTTCTTTGGTGCATCTTGTGCAACAGATATAAAAGGGCACCTAGCACACAACAATGAAAAACTAAAGAAATCCAAGCTCATAAGAGTTATTTCTTCTTCACAATCATATACTGCACACATAGGAAAAAAAAATCTGCAGCAATATTCAGTTCAGGAAAGGATAACAGCATGATTAATGGATCTCAAATCCAAATGAAACTTGCTAAAGTAAGCAACAGATTCATAAACTATGGAAAGGCACAGGTGTCACGGACATATTTTATGAAAAATCCTTTTGCTAGGATCTTCTCTCCTGAGAAGCTAAGAAGCCTCAAAGGAAAAGAAAAAACACTAATTATCTGCTGCTGTGGAATGCAACAGGTGCATCTTTGATTGGTCTCATGGTTGTTTTTAATTAATGGCCAATCACAGTCTGGCTGTCTCAGACTCTCTGGTCAGTCACAAGATTTTATTA
>JAXCLO010000001.1:15102065-15123579 GCA_035583995.1 Arremon aurantiirostris | reverse complement strand
CTCATGGTTGTTTTTAATTAATGGCCAATCACAGTCTGGCTGTCTCAGACTCTCTGGTCAGTCACAAGATTTTATTACCATTCCATTCTTTTCTATTCCTTGCTAGCCTTCTGATGAAGGCTAGTATAGTTTTAATATAATATATATCATAAAACAATAAATCAGCCTTCTGAAACATGGAGTCAAGGTTCTTGTCTCTTCTCTCATCCTGGGACCCCTGCAAACACCACCACACACAGGTTAGTGACTTTGCAAACCTCTCACAGCTACTTGGTAGCACTGAAGGCAGGAAGGCTCTACAGAAGGATCTGAACAAGCTGAATCCATAGGCTGAGGTTCAGCAAGGCCAAGTGCCAGGTCCTGCCCTTGGATCACAACCATCTCATGCAGAGCTACAGGCTGGGGGCAGAGTGGCTTAAGGGTGGCCAGGCAGGAAGGGATGTGGGGATGCTGGCCAAACCTGTCTGGATATGAGCCAGGTGTGCCCAGGTGGGCAAGGACAATGGCACCTGGCCTGTATCAGCACCGGTGTGGCAGCAGGACCAGGGCAGTGACCATTCCCCATGCTGGGAATTGCTGAAGTACCTCCAGTCCTGGGGTGACTTCTGGGCACCTCCTGACAAGAGAGACACTGAGGTGCTGGAGCACTGCCAGAGAAGGGAACAGAGCTGGGAAAGGGTCTGGAGCAGCAGAGGAAGCTGGGGGGACTCAGACTGGAGAAAAGGAGGTTATGGGGGGACATTCGTGTTCTCAACAACTCCCTGACAGGAGGGTGTAGCCACATGGGGGCTGGACTCTTCTCCCAGGTAACAACTGAGAGGACAAGAGGAAATATCATCAAATTGTGCCAGGGGTGGTCCAGATTAGGTATTAGGAAAAAAAAAAACCTCACTGGAAGAGTGGTCAGGCATTGGAATAAGTTGCTTGGGGGGACAACAGTCTGGAAGTGTTCAGGAGGTATCTGAATGAGACACTTGGGGATGTAGATTAGGGGTGACTATGATGGTGCTGGGTTGATGGTTGGAGTAGATGATCTTAAAGGTCTCTTCCAACCTTGACAAATTTGCAATCCTGTTATTTAAGTTTACCATGCTAACCTGTGTCAATTTAAAAAGGAAAACAATCAGAGAGAAGCTGAACAGATACAATCTTGCCTATGCAAAAGATGATTGAAAATCTTGTTCCATGGGCATGGAGCTTAAAGACAAAGAACACCAACACAGCAAAAAGCAGTCTTGCTGGTAAATCAAAGCAAACTTGGTTAGTAGTCAATCTCTAATTAGGGCCAAGATCTAATTATGGCCAATCTCTAATTAACATTAATATTCTGGCATTCAAAAAGTGAAGATGCAAGAACTAACATGGACAAGAAACTGCCCAGGACCACAACAGGCAATTGTGGAAATATGGTATTCTCTCTCAGCAAGAGTAGCAGCTCATTTGCAGATACCTGTCCAAAGGCTGACAACTGTATCTACAGAGACAGCAAAATCAACTAGAGAAGAAAAGCAAACTTCAAAAACGTAGCTTTAGTTAGCTGTAGCAGTATAAGTGAAGTGTGGATCTATAAAACCAGACTTCAAATCAATATATTCTATCCTATTCTTAATCAATCAAATATTCTAATCAATAATTTACCGTATGCCCCTGAATAAGCCTAGTGGTGACCTCCCTCTATAAAGCAGAAGTTTGATTACATAACTTTAAGGGTTATTATGGACAGGCTTCTAAGTATTACTGTGAGTGCACTATAGAAACTTGTAACTATGAGTGCACTAATCACACTGAATGTGTGCAGTCATTTAAAAATCTCAGAACCCATTTAAATCCAAAATCCACATGCAGCTAGCATGCTAGGACACAGCTGTTATTTTGGTGGGGCACCAAGAAATAGAGAAAACTTTGTTTGTGGTCCTCATCCACAAAAAAAACCATCAACCAATCCATCAAGACATCAGAAATTAACACTAAACTAGCAGAGCATTATTTTATGTTAAGTACAGCTCATTTCACCTCCTGTTTTCACTGCCAGGGTTTTACCAGAATATTATTCTCATCATTTCATGTTAAAAATTGCTGTACAAAGTTTTCCACAGACATTTAGCTAAAAGGTAATACAGCTTTGACTGTAACTCACACTTGGTAAGTAAGGAAGCAGAGTCATGGAAAGGTTAATGGCTCAGTCAGACTGTGACTTGGAAGAGGTTACACCACAGACCAGTGGCAAAGTCCTGACTGTAACTCAGATCTCCCAAATCTGCTCCTAAGCAGGTTTGTTAAAATCAATGTGACTGATGTAACATATTCTGAAAGACACACAATTCCTTAAAAAAAAGAATAAAAACAATAACAACAAAACAAAGCACATGAAGTAGGGGGAAAAAATTAAATCTGGGGGCAGACAATGAAAATTATCGTCCCTGCATCATGTGTCTAGACTTATTTGATATTCATTATCATGTATTAATTCAATAAAGCCTACATTAAAATTTTTAGATGTTAAGAATGTTTTCCCCTGAATCTTCAAACTAAACTCAAGTGATCAGTGCATAGATCAGAAAAATGAAAAATGTAATGGGTTTCATGGGTTGACAGAGCCATTAACAATGGTTTTTTTTTGCAAGTAACATTATATTTATGTACTAAGTGGCATTTCTGATTA
The DNA here is from genome assembly GCA_035583995.1 of Arremon aurantiirostris. NCBI lineage: Eukaryota > Metazoa > Chordata > Aves > Passeriformes > Passerellidae > Arremon > Arremon aurantiirostris. Next base: position 15,120,917 of record JAXCLO010000001.1, on the reverse strand, counting down.
GCTAGAAACTTATACAGATGTATACACATAGCATAAAGATAATAATTTTTAATAATTAAATATTTTTAAATATTAAAGGTATACAGAGCAAGCATAAAAATAGCATTTATCTACTTCTAAATAGCATTTATCTACTGTTAATCTTTACTTGCTGTTTTGAGAGAACCAAATAAGAACTGAAGGAAACATCTAATAGTGAAATAAAGCTACCCATGATGAGGGCATATATATGAGAATAAAATCTGCTTTTAGAACTAGCTGACTTACTAGCCAAACAAGATGAGGACACATACATCCTCTGAAGGAAAAAGACCTTTTCTAGATTCTACGTCCTGGATTTCCAGATTTAATTACATGAAGATGGGTCTCTGGTAGGAATTCATACAAAGTTTTCGCAGCTGCCAAGGAACACAAGCTTCTCTAAGACTGACTTCCAGGTAAATCACAAAATGGCCAGACATACTACGGAAGCATAAACCCCTGCCAAACTGCATCCAAAACCAAAAAATTTCTATGTCAACTGTGAAAGTGGAAAAGAGGGACCTTTTATAATTCAACTAAGTGACTACTATGCATTAGTTCTCAACAAGATGGATCAGAAATTCATTGACATACAGAAATGTCTACATTTAATTTTCAAAATATTTTTCACTTGTTGTCCTTGCAGCATTTTGCAGCGAGTGGGTTTATCCTGAACACTATTTATCTGAAAAAGGGAAGCAATAAATTCACTCTCTAGACTAAAGGAAGGCACAAAGGCCTGAAATGACTTGCCCAATGTTGGAGTGCTTAGTTTGGTCTATGCCTCAGCCATGTTCTCCCTTTCTTTCCCTTTTGTTAATCAGGTGCTAGAATCACTTACTTTTGACGTAAACAGTACTTCCACTTGGCAAGACGACTACATTGGAGGCTGGACTGGCAGGTCTGGGGGACTTCACTGTTGCTACACTGCCACTTGGAACTGGGGTAGATGTTGGGGTTGAAGTGGTACTTGTGTAGGAATAGCAAACCACCACTGAAGAGGAGAAAAGACACCTTCCATATAACTGAAGTGCAGAATCCCATTATTCTATCACTGTCTATTTTTAGACACCCACTATCTATTTTTACAACTGAAATGGAAGCCAAAGACTTACTGGGTTTACTATCTGTGGTTTTGCCTCTGCATTCCTGTTACTGTGGAATATTCCCCAGTTTGAGCCAAGTATGGCCATGAGATTAATAGCCTTCAAAGACAACACAAAAATCTAAACTCCTGTCCTTCCGTCCCCAAAAATCTGTGCTGCCAATGTGAAAGTTTTTGTATTGGTCTTTGGTTTACTTTATAATTTGTTACTTTTAATTTTAGCATTAATTCAATATGTTGACCTTTTTGCTTTTCTGTAAGTGATCACATCTAGACAAGTAACTGACAGAAAAGTGTTATTGCCTCAATAGTACATCAATTGAAAAAAACAAAATATTCATTCAGTAGTCAAGAACTGATTGTGCCAATCAGTTTTTTTTAAACCATTGCTTTTAAGTAATAACACAATGATACAGTACTTCTCACAAAACCAGGATAAAACAGCTTGTTTCAAGAAGTGTTACACATTCTCCAGTTGTATGAAGCCTAATTCAAGCCTGCTGAGCCAAGCTAGTTGGAATGTGTACTACCATTATTTAAAAAGTATAGGGAAAGCAGGAAGCAACCTTTTTACTTGTTCCCATAGTACATTTAATCTGAAAGAAAAAACCCAAAGTGGTATTTTCTTGATTTTAACCAAAACCTACTTGCACTCTTAAAACAAAACATTCTGAAACAGCTTTCATCACTTACAGAACTTAACAAAATCTAGCCATTAGTCCAAGTTTTAAAGTTTACAGAGCTGAAGAAGTTAATCAGCTAATGCCATTTCCTGACAAACTGGGTTTCTTTTATATTTCAATTGCTAGAGTGTCAATAACACAAAGCAGTCAGATTAATGCTGCAGATACCACAAAGGTATCTTTAAAAAAATGGGTATTTTATATTTCTATGAATAATGTTTGGTAAGAAAGATTTGGACTTTTTTATAGGTTCATAGAATGGTTTGGGTTGGAAGGAACTTCAAAGCTTACCTAGTTCCAACCCCCTCCCATCAGCAGGGACACCTTCCACTAGACTGGGCTGCTCCAAGGCCCGTTAAAATATCTGTAATATTTAGCACTTAAAATCTAAGACACCAGTTTCTATCGTGACGTTGTTTTTACATTGCCACAGATTGCAGCAGAACTCCACCTTTCTCTCACCTTCTTTGTTTCCAGTTTCTGCAGGAACTGGCAGAGATGCATTGTGCTGGATGGCTGCGTTGGCAACGGCGTTGGCGGTGACAGTGAAAGCTGTTTGTGGCACGAGCCGCGGCATCAGCGGCACCAGCCGACGACCTTCTATGGACCACTCAGAAGAGCTGTTTGGCCCTGACATACTAAACAGAAGTGCAAGTGCTGTAAGTATTTTGACAAGTTTCCAAATACTCAGTATCCTATTTGAGTACATTTCTTTTTAAGACACACTAGAGCACCAATACTCAACTTTCTTTATTCCATGAAAGCCCTTGCATTTTGGTCACCTGATATAAAAACGCTCCCATTTTAAATTGAAGAGTTGACTCTTCTTTTGTTGTTTTGTTTTACACAGCTGTTTAAGGTCCAGAGGTGTGTGAATGCCATACTCAAACCCCTCACATTAGGTTATCTACTATTCAAGTACAGTTGCTGTACTCTCTACTTCTGGATTATGAAAATACCAAGAAACCAAACAGATATCATGAAAGACTATTGAAATGGATTATGTTACACGGAGAAACTCTCTGCTTCTAAGACAAACTTTATTTTACCTCAACAAAAGAGTTTCTGATGCGTGTTAAGGTAGTCCCAAACAAGGTGACAGAACATGAGATTATTTAAATGCACCCTCAGCATCTTTCTAAACAGAAAGCTGTCTTCTGCTCTAGTTTGCTCTTAACCTCAGTACTTACACCCACACTAGAATGTTTCATAAAAACACCATTCTTATCTAGATGGAGAAATATTTTTGAGTGTTTTACATGAGTCATTTGTCAAATCAGCAAAACCAAAGCAGCAAATTATTTTTCAATGCTGTGATGTTTTTAAGCAAATCAACCCATTTAATGTATTAATATATTCTAAAAAATAACTTCTCACATGAAATATTTCAAGCAAATTGCAGCAAGAGCTACTACAAAGTAGTTTGTAAAATGCAGAGTATCTGTTTTGTTATTAAATCTTGGTATACTTCAGCATGCCTCATACACATGCATATTGTATAAAGAGAGATACATAAGCTAAGGAAAAGATACATTTTAAAAACAAAAAATAAAGGGTACAAAAGCTGGCATAGGAGGCTTTCCTAATGAGTTAAGAGAATTATGTAAGTCAAATACTACCTCACCAACCATCACTCATAAGGAATCACCATAGGAAAAATAAAGAAAAGCAGTACTTCAAAACTGCACCTTGTTTGGATTATAGTATTTCATTGAAGGGCAATACCTCAAGACAAACTATTCATGTTTTCCAAAATGCTAGGACTAGAAGTACTACTTAAAAGGAAAACTTGATTCAGGACAAGAATCCTGATTTGACAACTACATACTTTTCATTATTCCCCCGCCATTTATTTAAAGGGATGTGAGGACGTTGGTGGGTTTTGTTTGGCGAACAGCATACTTCCAAATCTTTAAACCTGAAAATTAAAACTTAAAGTCTTTCTACAGCACTAAACCAGTATGCTGATTTTGACTAGACATGGATCAAACAATTGTTAACTCCAAGTGTTCTGCTATTCATATTATTTCCTTTCGTTCTTCTTCACAACACCAAAGCTACAACAGTCAAACATAAAAAAGTCAACAGCTGTAACACAGAATAAGAAAAAAATACAGACACTTACAGAGCAGCTCTGTTTAAAGACAGTCCTTAAAAGTAAAACTATTAAGTAATTACCAAAAATACATAACCATCTGGTCTACTGCTCATCCACCTCCCAAAATTATGTGGAGCTTGTGAAAGCAAATGCAAGGAGGAACCAGCCCAGCTGATGCCAGCACAGCAGCTGCATCACTCAGAGTGGTGGACACTGATGTCATCAGCTTGCTGCAGCTTTTTCTACTCTGACCATTTTTTCCTTTCTATGCTGACAGTCTGTTTTCCACTAATCTGCCACCTCTTTTCCTCTCTTTGTCTTTCCTATGTAGTTTTCTCTTTCCTCTTAATACAGCCTTTCCAAACTGATTAAAATAAAACTAAAAGCAACACAAAGAAACAAATAAAAGCAAACATTTCATCCTACTTAGGAGCATCTCTATTTTCTCCATTCTCTCTTTATTCTGGTCTATCTTACAGAATGGTCTCCATACCAAAAAATAGCTTCTTACATTGCACTTGTACAGTGAATGGAATAGCCTTGGATCCAAAATGTAATGGTACCAAATAACTGTTTCTAGGTCCCTGTCTATCTAATACAGTAATTCCTTCATCCATACAGTGTTTTAACTACTGGCTCTTTAAACCACCATCAATCCTCAAAATTCTACCATTCAGTTAAGGCATAATGGATTTCCCAAAAGGTACTTTTGCAAATCAGTGACAAAATTACTTGGAACTTACTTGTGTGCAATCGTTGTTAGTCGTTCATCATTCACTGCTCTCCGAACTTCAGCGCGATGTCGCTCTGTTGAAATACTATTAAAAAAAAACAATAAAGCAAATATATTTTAATCAGAGGAAAACATGAACATTCATCTAAAAATTCCAGCTAAAATTAAACTTATGAATAATTTATCTAAGAGAAGAAAGGGGACAGCACTTTACATTTAAGAGACTGTCACTTAACCCTTGCTGTCATAGAGAGAATGAATCATATTTTTGCTCAGAAACATTACTGAAGAATGAAAGGAACATTACTGTTCAAAGGATATCCTTGAAAAACAGCTAGAATCCAACCTCCTAATGAGGTCAATACATTTAAAGGATAAGGCAGAAAAGTTCACACAGGACACACAGCATTCTTTCCTGAGGTACCTTGCGTTCAAAGACCGTGGAGTTCTACCTTGACAAAACCCCAGGCCAGTGTACATTCATGACCTGGCTGTAACCCTTTTAACACTCAGTATCCCAAGAAATACCAACAAACCAGTAAGGCTTCTACCACTGAAGGATGGTTGTTTTCCTTATTAAAAACTCCAAGGAGAACGGGAACGAAACCTCAGCAACATGGAGAATTACTTCTCCAAATTCAGATTTACGTTGTGATGCCAGTGAAAGAAAAAGCATGTAACACCTTAAAAGGAAACAGGCCATAGTTCTTAGTTTGAAAAGATCAGGGTTACCTAAGCACTTTAGAGAGTTCTCCAAGAAGATCCTTCTTCTCTTTTGTAAGGTCTCCCTGTGCACGTAAGGCACTGATGACACCTGCATAGGCCTCCAGTTCTGAAGAATTAGAGTGAATAATATTTCCATTTAATGCTCACAGCAAAGGGGAAAAAAATGTTGTTTTTCATATTACTGACAGCATTCTAATAATTTTCCAAGTCATTAAGAGTAACATGTCTTTCAATGATTTAGTGCTATTTCAAAAGAGATTGATGATTTGGAACTGTCTCAGTCAATTACTCTGCAGCATAAAACATTTCTATGAAACAATTGACTCATCACAGAGGATCATCTAGTTTACAAACCCAAATGAATGTGTCAAGCTCCCTCCAATTCAGGCAAAAAGCCTGAAGAAACTGTTTAGAGTAGTTCAGAGTTCTCTTCACATGTATAATTATTACAAGCTCTATGGAAAAGCTCAGATTGGAAAAAGAAATACACTATCAATAAAGCAACTGGTTTTCTTAAAATGCCTTTCCCTAATCAGCACGGAGAACATCAGCTCTAGTTTGTTAAATATGATCATCATAATCTTTTATGCCTATTTACTTGATATGGTACAACTGCTTGAATCTGAAAGAAATGCAACACAATGAATTAAACCTGCTCAACACAAAATAAACAATCTAGCTATTCTTAAATATAGAACTACCACAAAGACTAACTCACAAAAATGCAACTCTGATCTACCAGAAATGTGTAACTCCAAGTGACAGATGTCATGCCAACAGCACTTAAAAAAACCAAAAAGTAAAAGGCTACTGATATTTTTGAATTTTGTCCCAGTAGACAGGGTGAAGATACATCTAATGAAAACAATGAATCCTGCTAATTTGGCAAAGAATGACTTGCTATTCTCAGCTTCACACTGTTTAGGGAAACCCAAAACAAAAATTGTCTTGATCCTTACACAGGTGCCTTTCATTTGACACTTCCATTTCAGCAGCCAACCCAAACAATCCCACAACAGATCCCAGTTACACAAAACTAAGAATAAAAGGTGCAGGCCAAAACCTAACATTTCTGAAATTTGCTGCAAAAGAAAAGACTGATGCTTTTCTGAAAAGTTTCCATTTAGGATTCCAAAGAACTAATTTGCAAAGAAATCAAGGAATGGTGCTGAAAAGAAGTTCTGCTCTCCTGTCCCAATTAAGCAGATAAAACAAAAAGCAGAGTAATTTTGGTTAACTAAGCAGCCTGCACAGGGATGCTGAGTGACCTACAGAAGCATTTACAGCTTAAGTTATAAAACATTCACTAATTAATGCAATGGTTATTACTAATATCAACATTTATTTAGACAATCATGTTACAATATTCATTATACTAATTATTTTCCTCTGTTAACAACTTAAAGTAATTCTCAGATGCAACCATATAATTATTTATTGAGGGCACACTTTTTTTCCCTTTTGCATTATAAATAAAGAGCCTCTACACTATAGCTGTAAAAATGCATATTCTGGTCTTTTGGAAGCTAGCAAGGATTACAGAGCAGCTGTAACTTCCTCCCCTTTGTGATTATGCAGCAACACAAAACACATGAACTAGCTAAAATGGGTTTGGCAAGTAAATATCATTACTGATAGTGTTAGGTGCTACAATCATCACCTCATTCAGTAATAAATTACAACCAACACCAGGTCCTGCATTTCTGAAGATGCACTTCAGCCTCAGCTACATCCCTGCTTCACTCCTTACAGAGCACTCCCACTCCTGCTGTACCATTAGCCAAATTAGATTTGGGCTGTGAGCTGGAAAAGCAGGACCCCCTAAAGTAGATGGTTATTTCTGCATGTGACTGTCACACAGCTACTGCTGCCACTGCCTGTGCTCCTTCACCCCCCAGTCCCATGTGTGCCTCCTCCCTGCTCACAGAGCCAGGGCCCCCTTGTGGGGACACAGCTCATGCCAGCAAAACAAAAATTACTATTTTTGATTTTTTTTTTCCTTCCTGTCAGAGTAGGTTATGTCACTGAAGGAGGTGTAGCTGCAGTTCTGTTTGGCTCAGCTGCACCAGCAAGGTTCTGCCAGCACACCGCTGTTAGTTCGGGTGGAAGTTTTTTTTCCAGGCTTCCAGCCAGCACGGCTATGTTAATGAAAGTTAGTAGCAAAATCTGGTCAAAAGCTTTTGGCACTCTGAGCTTCCTCCTAGTTTCTGTACTTCTTGAGCCTTGCTTAAGACTTGGGGCTGTTACTTGTGTGCAATAACTGCATCACTGTTCCAACAGCACGCAAATCCCAACAAGTATTCACGCGTATTCCCAACAAATCAAATAAAAAGGGCAAAGGGAGGGATAATAAGTTCTCAACTCTGAAAAAATAAAGTGGATGGCTCCACCATGTATGAGAACCTTGGCACAGTTAAGAAATACAGCATACCATCTCTTAGCAGTCAAACAGAATGAGAACAAGAAAAGCTGTCACTTGACAGCCACAGAAAGTTAGAGGGAGCCTCAACTTTCTCCTTGACATCATCTCCTAGATTATGGTCCTCAGAAGAAACTGAAAAATATACGGCTTTTTTCTTTTCCCATCTAGCATCATTTAACTGGTAAAACCCCAAATCCTTAACTACACAAATTCAGCCATAAGAACTCAAAACCAACTATATCAGATCAAATGTCTAACAAAGGATTCTCCCCGCTGCAGTAGCCAAAAGCAGATAAGAGAGGAAAGAGCAAACGTTTTTAGTACTTTCCAAAACAGAAGCATCTCTCCTCATACACTTAGATCTACAAGGACAGAGCACAAAAATATCTTCCACTGTCTTGGGCAGCAGCCTCAAGTACTGAGCTACATTTGAAACAATGAAAAAGATTCCTGTGGTTATGGCTGTTGAGTGAGGACATCATTTTCCCAATTCCCTGACAACCTGTACAACTGCAAATCACAAACAGCATTTTTTTTAATCCTGTTTTATGTCTTCACAATCATAACTTCAATATTGGATTCATTCCTACAGGGAGAGTTAAACCAGGATTCCACTATGTTTTTTTGGGGTACAAAAAGGTGACTAATACAGAACTGGGGGAAAAAAAAAAAACAACAAAAACCACAACAAAACAGGGGAAAAAAACCAACCCCAAAGGTTCTCTTTGAAAATTTTGCTGCATGTTAATAGTGACAGAAAAACCTAGCCCTGCAACACAGCAACCAGGACATCCAAGAGAGATTCAACCACATCAAAACAATTCTTCTCTACTCATTTTGCCAGGGCTGAGAGTGTCAGCCAAACATAACTTTAAGCCAGGGCTGTCAAACCAATGACACATGGAAAATGCAGGAAATTACTTGCAAGTTGCCTGTAGACACATTAAAATATTTCATGCAAGCAGCATGAAGGCAAATCTTAAAAGGGCAAAATACAGACCCACAAATTGTATCTTACTGTACCCAGTTTGCGAAGGATCCTCTTGCACTCATCTCTGCTGAGGTCCAGAAGAGTAGGCCACACCACAGGCATCCTTCCCGTGTGTCTGTGCTCCCACAGAGCTCAGCCTCGCTGCAAAAGGAATACAAACGCTCAAGCCCATCATTTATTGATTTCCCAAGCCGATTAATGTAAACTCCTCAGCCTGCTCACAACTCCACCGACACATTCGCTCCCATCCCCGCCCCAACATTTGTAGTGGCACGAAGGAATTCGGCAGTTTCACAAAAGCATGCACTTCCTATGCTCTCTAGCTCAAACGCATCACTCAAGCCTTTTTACAGCGGCCTGTCTCCTTTCGAAGCCTATTTTTTTCAGCCTGAAATGCTCTCCGAAATGATGTTTAAGTCTCCTCCCTCTCTTTATGCAGAGTACCTATTAAAAGAATTCTTCCAGCGAACCGCACGCTCCCCTTGCCCCCGGAGAACGCGTTTTGCGCCAGCCTATATTGTATGACAGGATGGCAAAAACACCGTGTGCGAAAATTTGCTCTCCACATACCAACACCAGCCCCCTCCCCCAAAAAATCAGCCAAACACGGGAACACCTCCATCCCAACGCAGCGAGATTCCGTGGGCGGCGGGCAGAGAGGGCGCATCTCCGCGATGCGACGAGGATAATAAAGGAAAAAGAGCGGCCGGAGGCGAGTTGGGCAAGCGGGGCTTGGGCCAGGCAAGGGCCGGGGCTGGGGAGGACTGGGCAGCGGGAACAAAAGCCCCGACGCCGCCGCAGCTTCCAGCGTGGGCTCGGGAGGGGGGAGGGTCTCCGACAAGGACGCCCGAAGGCAGCCGCCACCCGGGCATCCCCGCCCGCCCTGCCCGGCCCTGGGCACTGCCCGGAGCCAGCGGCGCTGCGTTCCCGCCGGGATCGGGGAAAGAGAGGGAGGGAACGGGCGGCGGCTGGCGCTGCTTCCCCGCATCGGCCGGGGCGCTGCCCTGGGCCCGTAAGGGGGCAGCGGGTCCCCGCCGTCCCGGAAACGGAGCTGCCCCTCTCCCTGAGGCGGAAGGCCCCAGGTGGGGCGGGGAGCAGGACCCACCTGCCCGGCCGTGCCCAGCACATCGAAGGCTCCGCGGCAGCCGCACCCTCCCCCCCGCCGCTCGCCAGTGCCGGGCTCGGGTTTGTTTAGTGGCGGCGGCGGCGACGGCGTTTACTCGGGCCAAGATGGCGGACGAGCGCGCTGCGCATGCGCGGGCATCGCGAAGTACGCTAGGAATTGTAGTCTCTGCCGCCCTTGTGCTATGAGGAGCTGGAGGAAACGAGTGCCAAGATGGACGCTTGAATGAACACTGCGCATGCGCAAAGACGAGGAGCATGTTGGGAACGATAGTTCTCTCGGTGTTGACGCGTGGGAAGCGGCGCCCGCCGTCCCGCCTCGGCTCGGCGGGCGGCTACGGGCAGCCGGAGGGGACAAAACAAGTTGCGCGTTCTCTGCCTGGGCTGGGGCGCGCTAGCGCGGTTCGAACGCAGCCGCGTACCGCAGAACTCTAGGAAATAACAGCAGGCCACCACTCCTGGAACGAAATATGGCAGGGGAGAACATCGCCCCGACGCCATTTGGCTATCTGCAGTTTTCTAACTTGAAACCGACGCAGGCGGTACGCGGGGCTGCAGCGAAGCGCCTGCAGGGAACAATAAGGGAATAAATTCCGTACCTACAGCCCCGTCACAGCCGCTCCGGGTGTCTCTGTTCCCTGAGGACAGCAGCCACCTGTGAAAAATGCGTATTTTATGATTGGCTTTTCGCAAACATTAAAATGAATATTATATTTGTTATGTTAGAAAGTTATGTTGTATTAATTCTCTTAAGTAGTGTGTTAAATATAGTTTTAGGTTATAACGTAAGGTTGAAATAGAAACTATGCTATATAGGATACTTTTTCTAAAGAAAGGACTCGCAGTGAGATAGCTGCCACAGGACACCTAAATCTTTCAGAGAAAGAGAATTTATTGCTCCCTTATCAGAAGAAATTAACTTCTTCCCGCCTCGCCATGAAGACACCGTTAGGATTAAGAGGAAGAAGTTGACACTGACCAGAGAGAATCCTGTGTTTGAATGGAATTTATGCATCATGTATGAGGTGCATGAATATACAACAGGTTATTGTTTTTAAGGGTTAATCCTCTGTTAACAGGTGTCCTTTTTCAGGCTTATTTTGCCCAGAAAAAGGTACCATGACCGTCCGTAACTCTTCGTTTCTATTGTCTCATATTGTCCTGATCCAAATTGTCCAAAGTTTTATTATTCTAATTATATTGCTATTTTTTATAACCAAATGATCAAAATTTTTATAACTCAAATGATCAAATCTGATGGTGACCTGATGAGCAACACTCTTCAAGTTGTTGTGTTCTCTCTTGTGCCTTCATTTCCCACTTTTATAATGCACTTTAAAAACTAACAACAGACAATGATATATAACAGCTAGGCATTATGTGTAGGTGGTGAGGCCCTGGCACAGGTTGAGAAGCTGTGGCTGTGCCATCCCTGGAAGTGTCCAAGGCTGGGTTGATGGGGCTTGGAGCAACCTAGTCTAGTGGAAGGTGTCCCTGCCCATGGCAGGGAGCTGTAACCAGGACATCTTTTAGGCCCCTTCCAATCAAAATCACTCCAGGATTCCATGATTAATTTTATAAAAGCATGCTGCTGAATATTCTTTTGAAGAATTTGCTCAATTATATACATTTAAACAAAATCCGTTCCCCCTTTCAGAAAAGGAAAGAAATGACCATCAATCTCTACTACTTTTTGTTATGTTCTCTACAACCCAACAATTTCAGATTCCCCACTGGCTTAAGTAATATGAATTGCATAAATAACTGGTCTAATTAATCACACTTTTTAGGTGCTAACAGAATATTCTATCTCACCACACTCATTTTTGTCCTCAGACAATGGAAGAGAGAAGGAAGGAAGCTTGGAAGCCTCAGCTGTGAGATGGTCAAGGAAGAGCTCTGATTTTCCCGGAGGGGTGATTTGTATGCAGCTCAGGTCACCAGGACAAAGCTGTGTTTCTCAGCTCTTTAGGGGCTCATAGGAAATGAGTGGAGCCGCCTCGCTGTAGTTCTCACTGGATTATTAACTGCATCTCCCCTGCATCACTGCAACCTGATTGATACAGGCTCTGCAATAATCCCTTTTCTTCAGAACAGCTTCTCATGGGTAGAAGAGAGGGGCTTCAGCTTGGTACTATAGGGGAACCATGCACAGCTACTACAGCTGCTGCTTTTATCAGGTAAACACTGAATTTCCAGCTTCCAAGAGACTTATGCTAGTAATTTTAAAAGTATAATTAGAAAATCAAGGGAAAAAATGTATTTGTTTCAGTCTGCCAGCAATTGAGAAAGAAGTACAAAAAATCCACTATGCTTTTGATACTAACATGAATGTAATGTGGTAGATAATTTCAAATTGTAGGGAATTTAAGGATAGTTTAATGTATCTTCCGTGTATTGCATAAGAGAGAACCAGACTAGATTCTAATATAAGTTAAATTATTTCTTGGCCATTTTTTGTTTTCCTGTGGAGTTTCCACTTATCCTAACAGGTTATTCAGTGACTCAATACATTTTCCAGACATAAGCATCTCTATTTTAATGTCATTCTTCTTCCCTCAGACCACTGCTGATCTCTTCCTCCTCAAACACTTTCCTATCACATTCTTCCTCCTGGCTAAGAGAAAAGCAGAAGCCTCAACAATGTCTATGTGCTGGCAGCTTGCAGAGGAGCTTTTTATTCACAGCCTTGTCAGACAGACTGTCAGCCAAGACTATTTGTACTTAAAATCACAGAGATATTTCAACTACTTTTAGTAAAGATAGCTTTGTGTTGCCAATCAATAGATATTCCCCCGTATTGTAAGCATATTCTATTCATCAAATGCTTTTTGCTTTAAAAATCCTAAGAGCCTCTGAGCAGAAAGTATTTTAATTCAGCAAGTATTAAAATACATCAAAATGCCACTGTGTATCAAGTAAAGCATCTATTTAAACACTTTGCTACACTGAGGCAAAAACTCAACAAGGTAACCTCAGCTAATGAAAATCACTTGTGACATTTTGCAACATATCAAAGCAGGAATTAAACCTGGTACGCTCTGCAATCTTGGGAGGCAGACGAAAACCTCAGTCGTCTTTGTGGCTTGCATTATTGGTAAAGAACATATAAACTTGCTTGCTCAGAACAGGAGACTAAGGAATGAAGCAAAGTTATTGAAGTTATTGCTCCACCGAGCCACTTGAGTCCTTATCTATGCCCACATAAGTGTAGTACAAACACTGGGTATCTAACAAGCCTCTGCCATTCAAAGAACATCTATCCCAGATCAGCAATTAGCAGAATTCAGTCACTCTGGGAGCCAATTTGCACTGTATTTTAGGGGAGCTTGCATTTTCTCTTTCAAGTTGCACTTTTAACCCATCCACAGTGCGTCCATTGCTTTAAAGTCCAAATCAACTCACCAACAAATTAATTACTTGCTGGTGAGGGGCTTGGAACACAAACCCTGTGAAGAATGACTGAGGGAGCTGGGGGTGTTCAGCCTGGAGAAAAGGAGACTCAGGAGTGACCTTATCACTCTCCACAACTTCCTGAAAGGTGTTTGTAGTGAGGTGGGGTTGGTCTCTCTCTCCAGGCAGCAATGGACAAAACCAGAGGACACAGTCTTAAACTGCGCCAATGCAAACATAGGTTGGATATTAGGAAAAAGTTTTTTACAGAAAGAGTGAAGTATTGGAATGGTCTGCCCAGGGAGGAGGTGGAGTCACCATCCCTGCACGTGTTTTTGACAAAAGACTGGATGTGGCACTCAGTGCCATGGTTTAGTCAAGGTGTTAGGGCTGGGTTGGACTCGGTCTTGAAGGTCTCTTCCAACCTCGTGATTCTGTGAACCCTGTGGACAGAAGTATCTTGGGGTTCACAGAGTTATTGTGAATAGATACTTCTGGATACAAATCTACAAACCTAGCTCTGGGGGATTTACCTGATGTCCATTTAGATCTTACACTGGGGTTATCCCAACAGGGCTGTAAGGCTTGGAAAAGAAATGTAGCAGTAAAAAGAATCATGGAAGCATTTCAGACTTTCAATATTCTCTTGCAAATAATTTTTTCATAGCAGGAAACCTGCAGGAGTACACTGTCACACTAATAGTACTCTCAGAAAATTAAGGCATATCAACTTTCACCTTGGGAAAGAGACACATAGTCCATTTCCAGAAGCAAACAGAAAAAGTTACTTTATACCCACTATTATGTGAAAGGAAATCCTGTATTTAAGATACAACTTTTGAAAACACAGAGAAAAGCAACACTAATGCACAAAATTCCCTTAAGAATAGTTTATTAGAATACAGCTTATATGTTCAACACTAACACAGTATATAATCCCTGTTAAATGTTCCTTAGACACACTTGGAAACACACTGTGAAGAAGACTCGAATAATCAAGAGGATTATTTAAAATATATATGGACACTTCAGAGGCAGGAAGAAAACTTTCAGGGATTTCTGTACTCTTTAAAAAAGAAGATAATTTCTTAAACTTCCAAGTAAGTAGTAATGTAAACTAATTTTTATTTTTAAAGAAAGTGCTTCCACTATCTAGCTTCTGGGTATTTTAAAAACCCAGTATTACTACTGGGTTTTGAAAAGTTTCAAGTCTATTTTCTTTCCATTATTTAGAAAGCACTTAAGAATAAGTCTCCACATAAAAACCACCATCCAGTAGACCTCAGTAAGTCCACTTTATAAACAAGTCCTTACCTTCATTTCATTTAATTTAATTTCATTTAATTTTATTTCATTTCATTAGGATAGCTCCTATGCAAATACACACATATCTAGAAGGTAACAGCCAGAACATCCTTGTATACTGCTTCAAATAATACAAGCAGTATCCAATATCAATGGAGACTTTGGTCAGAAGTGGCAGCTCAGAAATATGGCTAATTTAATTTTAATACTGCAATTCTGGTCTGGCTTGCTCAGAGCCCCAGAAAGGGGTTTAGCATGCCAGTACTTCTGTTTCATGAAGCAATTTGGAGGAGAAAAGGTCTTTCAATTTTGGGCAGAACATACAATTTTCTTATTGGTTATGTGAGAAGTAGTAATTTTTTTCCTACTGAAACAGATTTTCAGTGTTTTAAAATTCACGCTAACATTATGTAATTGTGCTCCTATACTATTGCTACAATTGAAAATGATCCTGCTCTCTCTTTTTTTTTTAATTTCCTTGTATCACCATGAACATTTGTGCAACCTGCACCACAGATCAGATGGCAGCTATCTGGACTAAATCTAACCTGAGTTTATTTCAAAAAAGATTACTTATCTGATTAACTCATTTATACAGTTCAAGGTCCATGAATGTTGGTGGCTGCCAAGTAAAGTCAAAGCAATGGGGTGCAGCAGTTTTCTTTAGCATGAGCTTAAATGACTACTCAAAACTACTTCAGCTACATACACAAGATAGAATTCAGGCAAACAATTAATGCCAAATAAACAGATGTTATTATGATTGGTCAGGAGCACCTGATGACAAGACTTCCTCATGTAAAAGACAGCTTTAATCCTGCTCATACTAAACAAAGAAAGCTTAAAATATTTGAAGCTCAAAAGGAATCAAATAAGTAGGGTTTTTTTGTTATTTTTCCTTTATGCACTCTTTTGAAAACTTATACTTTTGACCATTTTGTGTCTTTGGATTATTGTTCCTACAGCCCAGCACATCTCCAGGACAGTAGGACTTTTAATGTGAAGATGCATAAAGGATGTATCACAGCTGAATTCTTAAAACTACAGCAGTAATACACCTTAAGCAATCATCACTTGCCATCAGCATTTGTAATTTCACAGTGCTCTACTTTTAAACAGGACGTATTTGGTGAGGGAGCCCTTACCCGCTTCCTACCATCCAGTTTCCTGTATCCTGTTTTTTTTCTAAGCTTTATTTATTTTTTTACCTAATAATGTCTTCTGACCAGTACAACCTCTATCTAATTATTTCACTACTTGAAAAGCTTGTGGCTTTCACCATTACTTCTTTAACTACCTGAAAGGAGTTTTAGCCTCTTCTCCCAGGCAACCAGCGACAGGATGAGAAGACAGGGCCTTAAGCTGTGCCAGGGAAGGTTTAGGTTGTACATCAGGAGGAATTTTTTTCACAGAAAGGGTGATTATATATTGGAAGGGTCTGCCAAGGGAGGTGGCAGAGTCACCATCCCTGGAGATGCTTAAGGAAACCCTGGATGTGCTCTGGTTTAGTTGACAAGGTTCTGATCCATCACAGGCTGGACTCAGGGATTGCAGAAGTCTTTTCCAACCTAATTGATTCAGTGATTCTGTGTGGGATCATCCATCAGGCTGCAGAGTAACAACATCCTCCTAGAACCAAACAGAAGAAAATAAGAGAACATCATTACCACCTCAATGTCCGCCCTATGCCTGGTTTTAAAGCAGAGACAGTGTAGCATATATACAGATGGGAAGCAGCCCTGCCCTGCTCCATTCACCCCTCTGTGAGATTCCTCAGGGAGGGAAACTAAGGGAAACTTAGCCCCAAATGATCAGAACTGTAACAATGAGGTTGGCTGGCTGGCTGGCTGGTGACCTGTGGCTGGTGACCAGGAGCTGTGAGCAAAGAGAGGGAGGAAACCAGATGTGGAGTTAATGGGGGAATGGGAGATACTGTGCTTGGAGAGTGGGGGTTAGATGAGAAAACTATGTAGGGCTGCAAATACATGAATGAAGAAAAAGGGATAATGCGGCAGGTGAGAGCAGGGAGACCAGGCTGACATGAATAAACTGGACTGGAAAAGAAAGAGCTGTGGAGGGGAGAATAGTGCTTGTCTGTAAAAAAAATGTTACGATCCTCCTCCTACACTGGGTTTGGAGTGGCCACGGTGTAACACACACACGCTGTGACATGTGCAGGCACACTTGGCATCACACATGAGCACATGGCATCACACGTACGGTGCAACACACACACATGCTGTAACACACGTTGTGGCATTACACACCTGGTGTAACAAGTATGCACATGGTGTAACACACACACACAAAGAGTAACACACATGCTGTAATATGTGCACACACACTTGGTGTCACACACGAGCATGTGGCATCACATGTACGGCGCAACACATGCATGTGGAGTTACGTGCATGGTGTAAAAAGTATGCACACGTCGTAACACACACACACACACGCACACATACACGGTGGAACACACGCACGGCATTAGCCCGTGCACACGGCGTGCTGCACACGTGGTGAAACACGCACACGACGTAATGCCTAGATAGCGTCACACAGCCACACACACAGGGTGGCACGCACGGTGTGACGAATATGGACACGCCGTAACACACACACACGGTGTGATGGACACGCGCCATAATACACATGCACAGTATGATGGACCCACACACAGTATGATGGACACACGCACGGTATGATGGACACATGCACGGTGTGATGGACACACGCACGGTGTGATGGACACACTTGGTTTAACACACACACAGTGTGTGACAGACACACACAGTTAACACACACATGGTGTGATGGACACGCGCAGGCAACACACGCACGGTATGATGGACACACACGGTTGACACCCGCACGGTGTAAGGGACACACACACGATGTAATGGACACACACACGGTGTGTGATGGACATGCGCGGTTTAACACACACACGGTGTAAGAGACACATGCGGTTAACACACGCATGGTGTGCGACGGACACACGTGCCGTTAACATACTTGGTTTAACATACCCACGGTGTGTGACACACACGCACGGTGTGACAGACACACATGCCATTAACACACACACAGTATGATGGACACACGCGCCCTTAACACACGCACGGTGTGTGATGGACACACGGACGGTGTGTGACAGAGAGAAGCGCCGTTAACACACGCACGGTGTGTGACGGACACACGCGCCGTTAACACACGCACGGTGTGTGACAGACACACGCCGTTAACACACTTGGTTTAACACAAGCACGGTGTGACGGACACACGCGCCGTTAACACACGCACGGTGTGTGACAGACACGCCGTTAACACACTTGGTTTAACACAAGCACGGTGTGACAGACACACGCGCCGTTAACACACGCACGGCGTGTGACGGACACACACGCCGTTAACACACGCACAGTGTGTGACAGACACACGCCGTTAACACACTTCGTTTAACACAAGCACGGTGTGAGAGACACACGCGCCGTTAACACACGCACGGTGTGTGACGGACACACACGCCGTTAACACACTTGGTTTAACACAAGCACGGTGTGACAGACACGCGCCGTTAACACGCGCGGTGGAACGCGCACACAGAGCCCGACACCCGGCGCATGCGCGCCCCCGCCGTGCCCGCTCCTCGCGCGCACGCGCAGGGCCGTGCCCGCCGCGGGCGCGCGCGCGGTGCAGTGTGGGAAGGAGGTGGCCCCGGCCCGGCGGAGCGCGGCGCTGAATCCTCCCGGCCGCTCACAGCACTGTGGAGCCGCTTCCCGCCCTGCCTCCCCTCCGGCCGCCGCCACCTCCTCCTCCTCCACCCCACACACGCACCCTCCCCCCCCGCCCCCCTCCCGCCGGCCCGCCGATTGAAAGGGGCAGCGGCGCCGGCCGGGGGAACCATGCCGAACTTCTGCGCGGCGCCCAACTGCACCCGCAAGAGCACCCAGTCCGACCTGGCCTTCTTCCGCTTCCCCCGCGATCCGGCCAGGTGAGACCACGGCGGGAGCGGCGGGCTGGGGGAGGCGCGCCCGGCTCTCCCCCTCAGGCCCCGCCGGCGCAGAGCGCTGCCAGTCTGAGGAGACACCGTGCGGAGAGCCGGCTGCCTTCCCCCTGCCCGCTCTGCCTCTCCCGCGTCTCCCTGACCGCGCCTGCCTCCTTACCCGCGGGGCCGGCGGGCGCCCGGACCGCCGATGGTGCCTGCGAAGGCCGCGCTCGCTGCGGCGGGGCGGGGCCGGGGGACCCTCCGG
>JAXCLO010000001.1:15080132-15101997 GCA_035583995.1 Arremon aurantiirostris | reverse complement strand
GCCCCTCGGGGGAGTGCTGAGCACGGCGGCGGCGCCGCTCCGGGATGCGGAGGGAGGAGGGCACCTGGCCCGGACCGGGGTGGGGCTGTGTGTGGGGTGGTGCGATGAGATGTGTGGCTGAGACCTGTGGGGCAGCCTGAGGGGTGCCGGAGCCATGGGCTCAGGTAGGGGAGCCCTGCCCGCGCAGGCTCAGCGCTGGCTCAAGCAGTGAAGGTCCATCAGTCCTGCTCTGTGTGTTAGGCGATGAGGTGTGTGCGTGGCAAATGGGACACTCCTGCGACGGCGAGGAACTGTCACAGGATTGCTGGGATGGTGGCAAAGCGTCATGACCGACAGCAGAGGTGATGGGAGAAATTCCCAGTGGGTGAAAAGCAGGGGTGGTGTACTGGTAGAGCAAAAAGTGTGTGAATGAGAGACACTGGAAAATGCCATGAAAAATAAGTAATGTACTTAGACATAGAAACCCCCATGTAAAAAGGTTCACCCTTAAATCTCAATGACACTCTTAAAATCATTTGATTTAACATGATGCTCACAGTATTGAAGGGGACATAGGCATAGAGCAATACCAGTTATTTCTTTTTGGACAGTCAGTAGTTAAAGGTGGCCTTTTCATGATTTATACATGATATTTACTTCCTTCCTTGAAGCTGCTTGACCTGATTTTTGGAAAAATCGAAACCCTGTGGGAATTATGCATACATAGTATTTCCTAAGGAAACAGACCCTCCAAGCAATTTCAAATGAAGATACAAAAAGCTTATATAGGTAGTAGCTGCTCTCTAAAGTTGTGATTTTGTATATGTTATGAAGTTCTCCTGGATGAATGCAAGGCCTTGCTGTAAAGGCTGTCCAGACCTCTTGATGTCTAGTACATGCAAGATATTGTAATACAATCCATATTCTATATGCTTTTGCTTTGATAAGAACTGAAATAAAAGTGCTTACCTACTCTTATTCTTTCATTTTCATTATTTGCTCTTACTGTTGTCTCTTTCTACCATCTGTCCTGTGAGACCCTCGGGATCTCACACAAAGGAATGTCTGCAGTTTGTGTGGAATTGAAGAAAATTGGCAATGTCTGAGGTTCAGTCTTAATTTGTAAGAGGTCCATGCTGTAAAATGTGAGTCACATCAAGCTGTACAGAATTCCTCAGTAGATGACAGTTTACTCTATGAAGAAAATGCCCCCTACAGTTTATAATTTTTTTTATAGAAGGACATTTTGAATGAGTGTTTTCCATGGTAGCAGTGTGGAGAGGTAGTTAAAAGTGTGCAACCAAATGATTACATTTTAAAGACTAATTTTTTTAAAACTCTCTTTTATAAACTCTAGGATGGTTTGGGTTGGAAGGAACCTTAAAGCTCATCCCATTCCAGGCCATGGGCAGGTACACCTTCCATTAGACCTCCTTTCTCCCAACCAACCCTTGGAACACCTCCAGGAACGGGGCAGCCTCAGCTTCTGTTGGCAACCTATGCCAGGGCCTCCAAACCCTCCCTGTAAAAAATTTCCTTCATGTATCTAACCTAAATTTCCCCTCTTAACAGTTTGAAGGCATTTCTCCTGTCCTGTCACTACAGTTCCTGACGCAGAGCTCCTCTCCTCCTTCTCTGTAAGGCCCCTTCAGACCCTGCAAGGCTCTGTGAGGTCTCTGCACAACCAGGCTGAACCGCCAGTACTTCCTCGTCCTGTCTCCATATGGGAGATGCTCCACTCCTCTTGCCAACTTTGTGGACTTGGTCCAACATTTCCATCTCTGTCTTTATATTGGGGCAGACTGTACACAGTATTTCAGATGGGGTCTCACAAGATGGGCAGGAGGAAGGAGAAGCTACATAAACTGTTTATAGCATCTTTGTTCTCTTAAAAACAGTCAGTGACAAAGATGATGTTCTAGGTTCTCTAGAAGTTCCCCCCTTAATATTTTAAAACTTTCTGTCCAAAGTTCATCATATATTCTATTTTACCAAGAGCATTTGGAGACTGATAAGTCTGTGCATCCCTTTGGTTTTACAGACTTGAGGGTGTTTTATTCTGTGGGCCGGTCTACAGCAGTCTGCAAATGGAAATGAAAATATGTTCCTTGTACTGCTTGCTCTCACTTTTGTAGGTCAGACTGGGATGGTGAGCAAAGTGCATTGTCCCAAAATGTTACTGACATTTGGCAGCTTACTGTGGGAAAGCTGAAAATAAAGTTGTTAGAATACATCTTGTAATTAATTTAAAAAAAATCATTGATGGTAAATGCATAGTCAGGGTAAATTGTTTCTACTCCCTTACTGTTTTCAGTGTTTCCATAATAGCTGGTATATGCCTTTAATGTTTTCCCAGTTCAGTGCTAAGCAGCTCCAGTTGGACATTCCAAGTATGATCTCTCAGGTATTAGGAAGTCAGTGAGAGCTAACCTGTTAAGACTTCCTTCTTTCATTTTGGCTTCTTGAGAAGATAAAGGGTTCAGAGATTAGCCTTTGGAGAAGAACCACCAGTGTTTAATGAGTGGAATATTGTCTTTTCATATCAAACTAGTGTAAGCAGCCTCTGCTACCTCCATAAGGTTTATAGTTTTATGCAGTCTAGGCAGTGATCCTCACAGTAAGATATGTTTGTTTAACTCTCATCTGTGACTGGCTGTGTTCATCATGGTGGCTCAAGTTACAGCTGAGCTATGAGTGTTTAGAACAAAATACTTCTTAAGCAAAGAGATGCTGTTCTGCTGCAGTTGACCAGTAGTGAGGTAATAGATACTCTAGCTGCAACTCAGTAAAATGCTATTTCAGCTTCCATGAGATGTCAGCAGATCTCTAAAAATGTAAAGTTTGTGACTGAAGAAAACCTTAAAAGCAAATGAGCAATGCCTAAGAGGTATGAAGGAAGCTTTCCTGCCTGACCATTCAGGAGCCACACTGGGAGTCCCTTTGCACAGCCTGAGACTTTATTTGCCATGAGCAAAGCCCTCCTCCAGGGCAGGTGGCTCCAGCCACAATCCTGGATTCTGGGTTTTCTGTAGCAGTCTCAGATGTCTGGTTCCTTTCAGCACTTTATTCATAATGTGGTAACAGCTTGAGCTGATGGGGGTTGACCCTGAAGCAAAAAATCCCTGGGCTTTTATATCCTTACAGTCTCTGCACCCACTCTGTGAGTGCTGCCCTTATGTACAGCATTATTCCAAGTACAAATATAACAAAGCTAACAGCATTACCGTAGGGTAGAGTACAACATTATAGATTCCTGTGCACAAATACT
Source organism: Arremon aurantiirostris (assembly GCA_035583995.1). NCBI lineage: Eukaryota > Metazoa > Chordata > Aves > Passeriformes > Passerellidae > Arremon > Arremon aurantiirostris. The sequence continues at coordinate 15,098,750 of JAXCLO010000001.1, read as the reverse complement.
TACATGATTACCAATAAAAAAATCACAATCAACTGGTTGATCATCCACTACTCATTTGATGTGGGAATGGTGTATCCAGTTTCCTTGCCTAAAACTTACAGCAAATAGTATATGGCAGTATATGGTCCTTCCTATTTCACTTCCAATTTGGATTTTACTGAAGATACCTTAGTTATGTATGTCATGTAGCTGTATTTTGTTTTATTTATTATTTTGTGTGAAGTTGTCTCCAACCATTTATTTTCTAAGAGGCTGGTCCTGGATATAATTCTCTGCCAAACACTATTCCTGTTGATGACCACTCTAGAGGTTGGTGAGAGTTATTTCCAATATCTTGCTATCCCACAGTACTACTCCTAAACTCCAGGCCTTTTTAAATCTACCTGACTACAAGTTTAAGCAGTTTTATTATATCTTAGTTTCACAGGAGCCTTTGGTATGAGCTGGACAGTGTACTAAAGTGATTTCTCTTGTAAGCTTGGTAGCTTCCAGCAGCACTTGTATTTCAGTTCCATTAGATACATTCTTTTCTGCTGAAGTAAAGAGCTGTGGTTCCTTCAGTAGTGTAGATGTATGATGCTCTCCAAAAGCTTATTTAGAATTAGGATAGTCACTCGTTAATTACATCTCCACCAATTACATCTCTCTTCCTAATGCAAGGTAATTCAGCCTCTTGGGCATTCCCCAAGGGTTGTAGAGATTCTGCTTTAAGCACCTCTAGGTTTCTCATTCCTCTGTAGCCTGTGTGTCATTTGCCATTCATGTATGAGGATCCATTGGAGAATGGGATTAGGTCCAAGTTCTCTAGAGACTGGTTATGCATATTTCCCTGTGGGTGGCTGAAGTGAAACACTACCTGAACACATCATGATGCAGCTCACTGGGAAGGGAATGGGAAATAAAGTTCTGGATTAAAAAAAAAATCTCAAACTAATCTGTGTATTTAAAATAATTTATTCACAACGATATGCTCTCCGTGGGGATGATGCTTGTGAAGCATGTTTAAGAATCATGTCCATGTCATGTATATGTGCTTGTTGGGTTACTTGGACCTAAGTTTGCTCCTTTTCACGGTAATTGCTGTTGCTGCTATTGCTTTTAACATAGGAGTTATTCCCTGCTGCTACAGCATCCAGTTGAGTTGAGTAGTAAGACTCAAGGCAGTCTTGTGGATGTAGGTTTTGCATAAGGACTTCACAAGCTCCATAACCTGTCTTCTCATGCAGAAATAGTTGAATACTGAAATATTTGATAAAAGTTAATACATAATTTTATTCAGAGATCTTTCTAGTTGCTTCTTGGATAATACCATGCAGAGCTATAGTGGGTGATCTCAGGGGTCTGACTTTGTTTTTCTTTGTTATTCCATTCCTCAGAGAGTGTTGTATTTGGAACCAAACTCACAGTGAGACTGAAGGGCTGAATTAATGAAAAAATGGAGTTTTCATGTTTGCGTTCAGTCATATAACCTGTCATGTCCTTTTAGTCCTGTAGCTCCCTGAGAGAATGTCAGCATTTCAGCCTTTGCTGTTAGAGCTTCCTAAATTTCCAGAACTCTGGTTGCTGATATGCTGCTCCAGTGGGTTGAGAAGCTTGGTGCCCTTGATCCATGATATGAAAGAGGGGAAATTTAGATTAGGTATTGGGAAGAAATTCCTCTCTGTGAGGGTGGTGAGGCCCTGGCACAGGCTGCCCAGAGCAGCTGTGGCTGTCCCTTCCCTGGAAGTGTTCAAGGCCAGGCTGGATGGGGCTTGGAGCAGCCAGCTCTAGTGGAAGGTGTCCCTGCTTATAGCAGGGCCCTGAACAAGATGGGCTGTAAGGTCCTTTCCAACCCAAACTGCTCGAGGATTGTGTAGTTAGGATCCTCAAACAGGGGCTCTGAATACCAAGGGCTTCTCTGATCATGAGCTCAGGTGATGCCTTAAAGAACCTAGAAATAAAACAACATAACTCCGAGATAATATTAGTATAGGAGGTAACACAAAGGCTGGTTTTCACTGCAGGCCTCCAGGGGCAGATATGGAAAAATGTCCACAAAATGCCTTCCCCCCCCTGGGGTGAATACAGTCTTAAAACTCTAGCAAATCAGCATAATTGAAAAAAATCACCAATTGGAGACGAGAGGTGATGCCATTTCCCTCGGTCCAACCTTCTCTGAATCCTGTCCATGCCCTCTCCCCCACCCCAGCCCCTTCCTTAGATGGGAACTAAATGTTGTTTGTGAAAATGTGTCTTGAAGAGCTGGTTTTTGGCCTTGGTTCCCAGAGAGAGCCAAGATAGGCTTGGAGTAGGCTAGGGGGCCTTGGAATGTGGGTTTTTTTCTGCCTAGGGAAAAGGTAGGGTAAAGTACTGGGGAAAACTAGCCACAAATAGAACAATAGGCTACAAAGTTACAAATGTATGTGTAAGAATACAGAGAATATATAAAAGAAAACAGGCAAAAATAATTTGGCATCACAGGTAGTGTTTACTTCAGCACAAAAGGCAGCAGCCACAGCCAGTTTTTGTGCAACTGTTGAAGAACTTTGTAAGGAAATGATGCCTTGAGAGGCTACCTAGAACAGAGGTTAGACAGTGTTAAAAGAATAAAGTAGGCATTTATTCAAAAGGCCTTCAAAGAATGCACCTTGGGCAGTACAAGAGCCTGGCTGAGGCTACACCCATGCTGGACAACAGGCCACACATTTTCACACTTTTGTAAGTTTTGGTCCATTTGCATATTAGGGTTAATTGTCCAATTACAGCTGCAGGTTATGACGTCCCATCCTCCCAGATTGCTCTCCTCAATTTGCTGTTGTTTTTACTTTTTGGGCCTGAAGCTGCAATGGTGTCCTTGGTTCTCAGTTTGGAAAAGGATTGTTTTGTCTAACTAAACTGTGAGGAGAACTTGCTAACACTTTATATGAATTTCAGTTATATAGTAATGCAGTGCAGAATCTGGATAATATGAAACCTAAAACTTAAGGCATCAGGAAAGGAGTATTGGGTGGTTAATGAAATCTGTGTGAGATCATTTTTGAGTAAGCCCCCTCTGAAGAGCTGGTGGTATCTCTTGCTGTCACTCATTGATCTGATCCTTGACTATTACTAAGTACTAGGTAGCACTTACCAAGTACCTACTGAGGTTCTTTGGTTGGCCAAAGAATTCAGGCTGATGTTTGCCTGCCCTTGACAACTGTGTGCCATTTCTGAATGCGCCATTCTTGCCACCAGTTTGTGTCCCTGTGATTGCCAGGAGGTGATTCAGGGGAGTTAACATGATGTAAGGAGCTCTGGCTTTGCCCTCTCTCAGTGTTTGTCAGCCTCCCTGAATCGCTGAGAGAAGCAGGTAAGACCATGGGGTCAGGCTCTTTCTCTGAACTGAAACCCACCCCACTGACTGCAGAGGAGGCTGATCAGCCCCCTGTGATCACATTTGATGAGTTGTTTAGTAGCCAACATCCACTGAGAAAGTCTGAGAGCCAGAGTCAATATAATTTACATGCTACAGGTCTCCCACTTTAAAACAGTGTTTATATCATTTGATCAAGTGAAGAAAACTCCTCTGTTCTCTTTCTGGGGTGATTGCACTGCCAAGAGTGCAAGATCTGTTGTGCCAAAAAATCAGATTTTTTAAAACATTGTTTTCTTTTCTTATTTTAAGTCGTTACTAAGCATACTCTGTATGGATCTCCAAGAGCAATATTAGAAATTATTTTGATTTATGGCATTTGCTATCGCTGTTATTTTAATATTTTGAGATTTGCAAATGGTTCAGCCAACAGAGATCAGAATCAAAGATTCCCCTCTTTCATCTGCACAATTGCCCTTTACTAAGCTAAAGTAGAGGTGAATCCACTCAAACCTGTGATTTCCTCATCTGGGCTGCCCACCAAAACATCTGACAAGACAGCCTTTATTCTTATATTGTTGAGTAATCACTAGTTGTTTTTGTCCCTCCTTACTGCTGTAAACCATAATTTCATGTTTGCAGTCAAAAGTAATAGTGAAATTGCTTTCTTCTAACTTCTAGAACAAGTAACTGTTGCTCAGAGAGTGATGGCATGTACCCCATTAGGGGAAGTTGAAGCTGACTACTGCATTTGCATCAATTACTGCAAGTGGTTTACTCACCAGAAGAGACAGTCTCTTGCATGCCTAAGTGGAGTCCTCTCAGTAAAGGAAATATTTCTTTATCCTTGTGGTATATCTTGGAGAACTAAACCAAAGCAAAAGTAAATACATGTAAAAAAACATATCTAAGGATAACTTTCTTCTGGAGTGGAAGCACTGTCTATGGAATGGTTGCTTTTCTATTGTTATTATTTCACTTTCATAAATTTACTCTAAACTCCCCCAGTGACCACAATAAATAGGAAGAATACTATATTTTGAAGGGAGGTGGAAAAGACAGCTATCTTAAAAACTGCCTAGAAAATGTTATGACTTTAGACTACAAGCACATCTGTTTGGTTTTTAATTTTTCTTTTTAAGAGCAAATTCTTTAGAATTAAATTGTTAAGTTTCATGAGCAACTGTGCTACAGTCTGCTCTGTGTGTGTGTGTGACAAAGGCAAGAATATATAAATTAAGGGAAAAGACTCCTGAATTTGATGGGGTGATGTTGAGAGTTGAGCAAAAGCAGAAAAAGTGATTTTGCAAAAATTTGATGGGATGTTCCAAAGGAAGTTGTAAAGAACTTTCCCAAGCCTTGTATCAAGGTCACTTACACTCACTTGTGCTCCAGTTTTGAGTATGATTTGACTTTGGAAGGGATTTTGTTTTATCCTAAGATTATCTAATTCTTCTCCTTACATGCAGATGTCAGAGATGGGTAGAGAACTGTCGAAGGGCAGATTTAGAAGATAAAACTCCAGATCAACTCAACAAGCATTACAGATTGTGTGCTAAACATTTTGAGACTTCTATGATATGCAGAAGTGTAAGTAAAAACAAGCATTTGTTTACTGCTTCTTGCAAAATGTGACTGACATTTTTCACTAGAATGTTGCCTTTTAATCTTTCAGCTCCTGGCTAACTTGTCCCTAGGATAATTAATTTCTTAGTCTTAATTGGGATCACTGCCATTGTCTGGGGTTCCACACAGGCTCTCAGCCATTGAGAATGATAATGAACAGAGAGAGGAGAGAGTAAAAGTAGTGCTTCTGGCAGTTTAATGTGTTTGTTGAACACTGTCCCCACTGCAGTGCTTTCCTCCTTTCACTAGAGATTACAATATTATATAAGGTTATTGGGTGCAATTTTTGACATCTCTAATTATTTAAACTTATTAATGTCCTGTTCCTGAAGAGTGTACATGGTGTGATTTGGTTAAATGACCAAATTTAACCACAAGATTTAAATACTCTTTAAATAAATAAATACTCTTTAAATAAATACTGTTATGGCCACAAGATTTAAATACTCTTTACATCTGTCAAGCTATAATTTCCTGTTACATTTTCATCTAGCTAAAGTCAAGGCACTGTTTTCTGTTAATGAGGTAATATCGTTCAGTTCTTTTTGTCAACAGTATCATTTTAACAGCTTGCATAAGAGTAGGAAAGGGTGAACTTTGGACTTTGTAGCAAGTTTTCATTTCTAGGCTGAATTTCACTCTGGTACATAAGCAAAACAGATCTTTTAGTTATGAAGGATAATTAAAATATGCAGGTCAAACTCTGAAGTCCTAGTGATATTACACGTGATGAGGTCTCTAATTAGCCAGCATCCCTGTCAACAGATGAAAATTGGAAGTAATTATGACTCTGAGAGGAAACACTATGAAACTGCGTTTGTTTGAAATGTATTTCAATGTATGACAAGATGACATCAGTTACAATTTTGTACTCAGTAGAAATTAGCCAATATAGGCAACACAGGTTTACAGTATATCCAAATATAACATTTTACTTTAAATATTTTTTTTAACTGGAAGCACTTACATGATCGTCTAGAAGTCTTTTCTTCTTTTTTTTTATTCACAGATAAATTTTCCCTCAATATGATCTTTCACAGTAGTGCTTGGTGGACTTCATAGTTCTACAAAAAGAAGCAATTGAACATTTTCACAACTAAGTGTTTCCAGAATTGTGAAATAAGTGATTAAACCTAAAACACAATAGTAACAAAATGTTTCCTTTCTGATGCATAAATGTGTTTTTATCCAGAATGTTTATTTATTTAAAAATAATAATATTGGAATAAATTAAAATTTTATTAAAAGTATTAAAATTAAAATTTATCCAGGGTCTTTGATATAAAGATAATGGGGACAAAAAAAAGGATTTGTAGTTTGGATTGGAGTTTTCTGTAGTATCTGTCTTCCTATTTTCAGTGTTCTCTTGATGTCCCTGAAATGTAAATTGCATAGTTTAGCTTTCTCTTTGGTAACATCAAAAAGTCAAAGTACTTTAGAATAATAACATTAACAAGAAAAGAAGGAGGGGAAAAAAAGGGCACAGTGTGTGAAATTTCTCAAAGAATTCCCTAATGGAGATGTCTGTTTTCTTGCAGAGCCCATACAGAACGGTTTTACGGGATAACGCTGTGCCAACCATATTTGATCTTACAAGTCACCTGAACAATCCCCACAGCAGGCATAGGAAAAGGATAAAAGAGCTGGTAAGTTTTTAATGTAAAATTATTGGTTTATTATTAAAAGAAAAGATGACAAGTAAGTTAATGTGAAAATTTTACACAAAAATGTGAAATAAAAATATTTAGCCACTCGAGTGTTTGTGTTTTCTATGCTGCCTATTCCTGTATCGTTTTTGTTGATTATAAGTTAAATGCATGATAAAAATTTTATCTAAGAAAGTCTTGAAGAAATAATCTGGAAAATTAAATGTGTTGGTCCAGAGCTGATTCTTTCATCCGAATCAAATGTATAGTTTTCTTTTCCTTGTTACTGCAGTGCCAACTGAACACAATTGAATCTTGATATCCCAAAATTCTTGCTGCATATTGATCATGATCTTTGGTTCACCCATTTAACTTCTGAAATCTGAATCAATTCAGATGTGCTTGTTTTAACTTATTGTTGTGAAAAAAGGATCCGTGGATAAAACCAAGACTGAGAAATTTTTTTTGTGGGATTGTATCTTGTGTGTCATTTAGGGGAGACAGTGTCTCCATGGTCAGAAGCATACTGACAATTAACAGGAATTCCACTCATAATCTCTGTTTTTACTTGAAAAATTGAAGACAATTTCTAAATACTTCTTTGGAGTTTGGTTGCATCTGTTGACTGAAAATGGAGTTAAAGCTAGTTCTGTCTACTGGCAGCACATTACCAAATTGCAATAGAATCTATTTAATGGAATCTATTTAATGGAATCTGTTTACTAATAATTATACATATTGAAGAACCTCTTAATACAACTGTTCTCATGTAGTTGGTAGATACATGTCATGGCTGTAATAAAGTACCTCAAGAAACCTCCTGGTGTTAGAATTTCTAGCACTTTTTGGCAAATGTTAACAGGTCTCATCTACAGTATTTGTATCTGATCTTCATATGTTAATATTTTAAGGTCACGTGTTAGACATTGTCATCAATGTAAGTTCTTCTTGTTTGTTTTTTTTAAGAGTGAAGATGAAATAAGAACATTGAAGCAGCAAAAGAGTAAGTGATCAAAATAATTGAGGTAATAACTTAATTTCCTAAGGCTGATGAGTTAATGCAGAACTCATAACTATTAGTTTATATATAACTATTAGTTTATATTAGTTTAGCAGGAGGATAATTGAGTTCCTTCTTGATTCAGCCAGCCAGTCTAAATTGTTTCCAAAATACTCATTCACTTTTAAACTGGAAACATTCTTCTCTGGACTCTGGTAACTGAAAGGTACTGGGCAAGTAAATGTTATATTTTATTTTTGACACTTACAGTGTTTTCATTTTGTAGTTGACGATGCTTTTGAACGGAAGCAGGCAACTCAAGAATCAAATGAAAACAATGAGCAAAACACTGTCTCAGAGGAAGGAGGGGAAGAACAAGAGGAAAAAACTGTCCCCTTAACACTGGAAGAAAGAGAAAACAAAGATTACCTTAAATCATTATTTGAAATTTTGATCTTAATGGGTAAACAAAATATTCCATTGGATGGCCATAATGCTGATGAACTTCCAGAAGGCATGTTTACTTCAGATAACTTTCAGGCTCTACTGGAATACAGAATAAATGGTGGCGATGAAGTTCTGAGGAAACGATTTGAGATGACTGCAGTCAACCTCGAGTATTGTTCAAAAACTCAGCAGAAACAAATGCTTGAGATCTGTGAAAACTGTATTAGAGAGGAGACACTGAGGGAAGTAAGAGACTCACACTTCTTTTCTATTGTCACCGATGAAGTCGTGGACATAGCAGGAGAGGAACATCTGCCAGTGCTGGTGAGGTTCGTTGATGAGTCTCACAATCTCAGAGAAGAATTCATAGGGTTTTTACCATATGAGGCTGATCCTGAAATTTTAGCTGTTAAGTTCCACGCAACTATTACTGAAAAGTGGGGTCTAAACATGGAGTACTGTCGGGGTCAAGCCTACATTGTCTCCAGTGGATTTGCTTCTAAAATGAAAGTTGTGGCTACAAGACTCTTGGAAAAGTATCCGCAAGCTGTGTATACGCTGTGTTCCTCATGTGCCTTAAATGTTTGGCTGGCAAAATCTGTTCCTGTTGTTGGTGTTTCCATTGCATTAGGAACAATTGAAGAAGTTTGCTGTCTTTTTAATCAGTCTCCACAATTACTAGTAGAACTGGACAACACAATTTCTGCTCTTTTTCAGGACAATAATGAAAAAGGTAATGAGTTGAAGAAGATCTGCCGTTCTCAGTGGACAGGCAGGCATGATACTTTTGAGGTATTAGTGGACCTCCTGCAAGCGCTGGTGCTGTGCTTGGATGCTGTGAGCAGTGACTTTTCTGTCAGGTGGAACAACTTCATTGTTGGTCGAGCTTTTGTACTTTCAAGTGCACTAACAGATTTTGATTTCATTGTCACTATTGTAATTATGAAAAATGTTCTGTCTTTTACAAGAGCATTTGGAAAAAATCTCCAGGGACAAACATCAGATGTGTTCTTTGCAGCTGGCAGCTTAACAGCAGTATTGCACTCTCTGAATGAAGTGATGGAGAATATTGAAGTTTACCATGAATTTTGGTTTGAGGAAGCCACAAACTTGGCTACAAAACTGGATGTACAAATTAAACTCCCAGGAAAATTTCTCAGGGCACAACAGGGGAACTTCGACCCTGATATGACATCAGAAAATTACTACAAAGAAATCCTAAGTGTCCCAACAGTAGAGCATATTATTCAAGAACTAAAAGATATTTTCTCAGAACAACATTTAAAAGCTCTGAAATGTTTATCATTAGTGCCCTCAGTCATGGGACAGCTCAAATTCAATACATCTGAGGAGCATCACGCTGACATGTTCAAAAATGACTTGCCCAATCCAGACACACTTTCTGCTGAGCTTCACTGTTGGAGAATCAAGTGGAAGCACAGAGGAAAAGATATTGAACTTCCAGCTACTATTTATGAAGCACTTCACTTGCCTGACATAAAGTTTTTCCCTAATGTTTATGCATTGCTTAAAGTCTTGTGCTTACTTCCAGTGATGAAGGTGGAGAATGAGAAATACGGACTAGGACGAAAGCGCTTAAAGGCATACCTGAAAAACACCTTGACAGGGCAAAGGTCAAGCAACCTTGCTTTGCTCAACATAAACATTGACATAAAACATGACTTAGATTTGATGGTGGACACTTACATTAAACTCTACCCAGATAAAGTGGAATTTCAAGACTGTATTCCTTCAAACAATTCTGAAGTAACAGATAATGCCTAACTTTTTAAGCTCAAACCAATCTATAGAAACAGCTTCTTATTAATTAAGTTTCAAAGCTGGGGAGAAAAATTGGTGAAATCTTAAAAAATCACTGCAATTGTGTTTTCATTTTAGGCCTTGGACTGAACAAGCTGTGGTCAAAGACCTAAATTATGTGGTGTTAGTCCATACTAAATGTGTTTGGCAAACAAAATCAAGCCTGACACAAGCCCATGCTCTTGGCAGAGGTGCTTTCTACATCTGATTGGCTTAACTAGGTGCTCGTTTACTTTATTGCATCGTGGAAAAAGTACATTATGATTGTAGATCTGATGGGGCTGTTACATATTCACTGATTAATTAGGATAAAAAAGAAATTCAAACTATTAAAAAGAGTATAATCTATTTCAGTTCTGTTACTTAGGATTTTTTTAAAAAACCCAAACTTTTAAGGAAGTCTTTGATGTATATTTAAGTGGCATTTTGAAGAATGGATTCAGCTCTTGCACGATGCCCATGCTGTGGACAGGTCTCGGTGTAAAGTGAATGTCAGTGATATAGGGGTACGTTTACGGTTTTGTTGGAAGAGTCAACCTCTTTAATCTCTTGATGACTGTTTACATTCCTTTGTGTCAGACACAAAACTTTTTTTCTTTAGGCTTAACAGGCATGGCAGGAGTATTTAAGTTCTTAAAAGACACTAAAAGCTTAACATTTATTCCACAAATGTTTAAATCTGTTTGCTCTGCCCCAACTCTGATGCAAACGCCATCCATATTATGGTATGTTTATTTGTAAACTCACTCTGGAAAGATTAAAATAAGAGTTTGTTGTTTGTCTAGAAGTAAGATTGGAAATATTGCTGTTATTTTTGGTGAGAATGAAACTTTTTTGTACAGTTTATGGAAATTTAAAATAAAATGTGAATTGCTTTTTACATAGCATTGGATTTCCTAGTAAAGCTGTGCCTCTGGAAATGTGTTCTGTAAAGGTGCCTTTTTATTTTAGCAATTTTTTGTTCATTGTTTTTGCAATTCTCATGAGCGGCATTTTCTGAAGACGGAGGAAACTGTGTGATAGTACCACTGATCCGCATGTTCTGCAAGGTTTTTTAAAGTGTTTTGAGATAGCATCAACTACAGTGCTTTTACTGATAGAAGATCTGACAATCAGGCAGAAAGAGATTAAATTTGAAATGGTTCAAAAGTAAAGTTTTGCAGTATCCGATGCATGATGGGTTTATAATTTATTTATTGAATCAAACATCAAAAATCAAATGGCTTGGGTTGAAAAGAACCTTAAAGCTCATCCATTTCCACCCCCTGCCATGGGCAGGGACACCTTCCACTAGAGCTGGCTGCTCCAACCCCATCCAGTCTGGCCCTGAATGCTTCCAGGAATGGGGCAGCCACAGCTTCTCTGGGCACCCTGTGCCAGGACCTCATTGCCCTCACAGCCAAGGACTTCCTCTGCTATCTAATGGAAATTTCCTCTCTTTTAGCTAAAAGCCATTCCCCCTTGTCCTGTCACTACAGTTCCTGATGCAGAGTCCCTCTCCATCTTCCCTGTAGCCCCTTCAAATACTGGAAGGCCCTGTGAGGTCTCCACACAACCTTCTCTTCTCCAGGCTGAACAGCCACTACTTTCTTGTCCTGTCTCCATATGGGAGGGGCTCCAGTCCCATTACCAAGTTCATGTCCTTCTTATGTTGGGAGTAGGTGGGAAATTGCAATATTTTTATGTACTTCACAGTTGCAGTGAAAAAGGCCCCCAGCAAACAGCAAATTGAATGATTCTAAAGAATATGAGTTTGTAGTGCTCTAATGTAGTCAAAACAATAAGATCAAATGTGGAAAAAACCCCCACCTTTTCTAAACATTATCTTTTCATTCCAGTAGTATTTGTATATGCTTTCTGACATACTTTCATGTTATTGCAATTCTTGTCTCAATAGTAAAAAGTCTTTTAGCTAATAGCTTTCTCTGTTCCTCTCAATATATGAAAATAGCTCCCAAATCTTGGTTAATGCTATAAAAAACCATTTTAAAATTAAAAGCCCTATTGGAAAATTGGCTCTTTTTAAAGATGATCTCAATTACAATTTTAATGAAAAAAAAAAAATTTCCATCTTGGAGTTCTGTGAGTTCCCCTGCTAAACACAGCAACATGGTGGTCATGACATCAGAAGTCATGAGCCCTGTGTCAGTAAAGTCAGGTTGGATGAGCCCAGGCTTACAGGTGCAATCAGAGAAGGAAAACTGAATGCAGTACCATAGGATTGGCCCAAAGAGCTGAAGACTGCTTTCTGACTGGGTAACTGAGGCCTTTCTGACCAGTGCACTGAGGCAAATTGAAGAAGGGAAGTGCAGTAAAACTCTGCTGAAGTTACTAAGTGTCTACTGGAGCTCAGCTGAAGACACACGTTTGTGATAAACGTTCTTAATTAGCTGGTTTAATCTTTTGGTTATGAACTGCCTTTCACAGAGATATTTAGCTTGGCTGTAGTAAATTGGGAACTCCTGATTTATTACAATTTGATTTGTCCTGTTGGTGAGGAATCTCTTGATTTTTTGATACCTACAGGAGTTAGTCTGAACAGTGATGATTTGGAAAGATGCTGAAAACTAAAAGAAGGGTGATTAAAATTAGATGTTGGGGAAAATTCTTGTCTCTGTGGGTGGTAAAACACTGCCACAGGTTGCCCAGAGAAGCTGTGGCTGCCCCATCCCTGGAGGTGTCCAAGGCTAGGCTGGACACAGCTTGGAGCAACCTGGTCTAATGGAAAGTGTCCCTGTCCAAGGCAGGAGGGGTGGATTGAGATGGTCTGTAAGGTCCTTTCCTACCCAGGTCATTGTGGGATTCTGTGATTGGTCTGTGATGTGGAGGAGCAAAGGCATAGCAGGTTGCAATGAGAGGTGCCTCTTCAACAGGAGAGGTTTCCATGGAAGAAAACAATTTACTGAAACTGCAGTGTTTCCCATCTGACTTCTAGGGGTGCACAGAAAGAATGCAACTGCAGTGTAGTCCAGTTACACAATTTTGCTACAGCAGGTCTGAGACTGATAAAAATGTGTCTGAAAATGAAACAATCACTGAAGATAAACTTGGATTCTGTTTTGTTGAACAGATTTTGGAGACAGGGAATTACAGTTTTTAAATAGTCTGTCAGTTCAGGGCAGCGTATATTTCCAAGTTGTATGTGAGATGTTTACCTTAGTTTGACCTGGCATTTTGCACAATCTGTGCAATGAAGTAATTGGTCTGTTACAATTAGTGTAAGTATTGCTGCTCAGATTTAATTTTTAGTGAAAGAAGACTTCCATAGCTGCTCAGCCTATTGTGCTCTGTGAAAACAATGCTTGTTTTAATACACAAAATGTATTTCCTTTTCCCATGCACAGAATTCCTGCTAGAAACCAGTATTGATACTTGGAAAAAGAGTATGTATCATTTTGTCTTTTATAGGGTTATTTCTGTCATTGTCTTCAGAAATCCTATATCCACTTGTTCAGGTGCCAAGGTTGTGCTGTAAAGAAGTGGAGGAGCAGAACCACTTAAGGATTCTAGGTGCTACTATTCTGTCTTCCACAATCACTTTCTGTGCAACACTGCAAAATCTCAGAGTGGCCAGAAACATCCCAATTACTCTTAAGCAGAGCAAAATAAATCTCTTTATTGCATGTTTCAAGAAACAGCCACTAACCTAGAATAAAAATAGGTGTTATCCCAAAGAAGCTTAACCTTCTGTCATCTCCAGACCTGTCGTGCTCTCTACTTTCCCTAAGGAAAACAGTTCCAACAAGAAATAGGAATCTCCCCAACATTCAACATTTTGCCTAAATGTAATTACTGAGACATCAGCAAAAAAAAAAAAAAAGGGGGCGGGGTTGGAAGTTTTAAACACATGTAGTTTCAAAGCATGTGCATGCTCTTTATAAGGTTTCTTTACTTTGAAAAATAACACTGTTAAATAGAATTCAGTGTGCATGTTCTGTGACACAGTAATTGTTCATTTGGTTTTTGCCATATTGTGCAGTGTTTCTAACTATTTATTTTCCTGCAGCAAACTTGCTTTTTTTCTAAAAACCATGCCTATGGGTCTTCTGTTTAAGCTGGCAAGAGTTATCCCTGGAAGTGTCCTTGCAGTCAATGTGAGTACTAGTGCAGTTTGTTCAGGGAGATTGAGAAGCAGCAGTGACAGAGTGGATGTCCCTGTAATCCCCTATTCCTCTGTTTTGTAGTGTCCCAAAGTTAAATATATCAGTCAGTAAACTGGCCATGTGACTGCTCATGTGATCTTAAGAGTAAAGGATGCTCCCAATGACCCCTGCCCCCCCATGCATGTTAGCTGACATAAATATTCTAGGAAGAAATTTCTTTTCTAGTAGAATTTGAGGTGCAGAGTAGATGATGGCTGTTACTGTCCCCCAAGGCCACCTAAGCACTCTACAGACCTTCCTCAAACCCTCATGGCCACAGGCTCCAAAGAGCAACGCTAATAAAAAAGATGTTATTAGCATACATAGCATTAGATGTATTACCAACACTAATAAAAAAGATGAAAACATCTAATTAAAAGATGTTTTTCAAAACCAGTTATTTTATATAGGTGCCTACTTGGGTTCCTGCTATGATAGCATGCTCTGAGCCTGGCACATGGAGTCCCAGCTGGAGCCCAGGCTTCCCTTAGAGCACCCAAGAGAGGGGCCTGTGGCAGCTTCAGCTTTATTAAAAGGTGCTAAGAAACACTGATTTACATTTAAAAATGGAGATCCCTGTGAAAACCAGTGCTGGAGGCAGCCCAGCACATCTGCCAATAGTTTCAGGTGTCTCATGGCATCTTTTCACGGAGAGGGGACTACAGAGTCTCTCATCATCTGTGGAAGCCTACAATTGGAGCTGTAGTCTGCTGGGACCACACACCACTGTTAAGAGTGAAAATTCATCTTGTCACCTCTTCAGCCAGCAAACATCTGAGGATCTTGGCAAAGGAGAGTCTTTCCTTGCCCCTGGAAGAACCTACAGATCAGCAAGAGAATACCTTTCGCATGACCCCCAAGCCTCAGGGTGATTTCTTAGCAAGTAGATTCTGGCAGCCATGGGTCTTCAGAATCTGTTGTCACCAGAACACAGAGATTGAGGAAAAGAACTCACCAGGACCTTGGGGGTTTTTTTCTTTCTTACTCCTGGAACACCACTTCAGTCTTCATAGCTGTTTCCTAGTTAAGCATTTCCTGGAAGCTCCTACTGTACACAGACACTTCTGTCCAGTAAGCACTTTCTATCTTGATGAAGGAAAGATAGTGGTGAACTGCTGAAAATGGATTTGGGTCATTAGGGAACAGGGACAGGGATGGGGAGATACGTGAGAGAGGTCAAGGGCACCATTTCATTGGCAGTGTGATGCTGGAAGCTCTGTAAATTCTGTACCAGAACGAAAACGGAGTCCTGCTCTTCTCCATCTCCACCTGCAGTGGTGTCAGTCCTGATTCTTTGCACCCTTCAGGCAGGACAATACTGTAGAACGTGGATGCAGTTTTCCATCTGAGAGTGTAACATTCCTCTTGGGAAACTTCAAGGAAAAAAAGTGCAGAAAATGCAGACACAGGCATTTTCTGTCCTATTTGCTTCTCCAAGGTATGCATAAGCTCCTGAACACCTTGCTGGTGTGGTCCTTCAAGTCTCACTGGTCTTCTTTTCTTCCACAACTGGTTGATATGCAGAGAGCTGCAAGGAGGACAGGTCTTTTTCCAGATCTAGGAGCTAGTTTTCTGTGCCTGTATGCCCCATAGTTTTGTGCCCAACTTGCTGCCCTCTGAGGTCATATGTTTTGAATGTCAGTGTTCTTAGCTGCCTGTGTTTTACATTTCCCATTTTGGAGATCTACTGAAAGGCTGTGAGTGTTTGAAATTGTTTAGCACTACCCCTCTCTGGAGCTTGAAAAGTGCAAGCTGGAAAAAAGGAGCTTGACTGTGGAAAAAGCACAGACTTTGGAAATCTCCATGCAGGAGCAAACTTCAGCATCTGAATAGAGCACTGGGGCTATCCTTGTTTAGCTACCTTGGTATTTAATTTTAATCATTCCTTGGTATTTTAATTTTAATCATTCCCCAGGTGGCTTTCTCTATATAATGGGAAACTTAAATCTTTCCAGAGAATTTCAAAATTTGCCCTTTTGAGAATCCATTTATTTTAATGGTGGATTGGAGAATAGGAAAATCAGACTGTACTACATTTCAGCTATTAGATATGACACAGGCTGTATTTTTTCCTACTTTACACCTTTTCATTTCCCCTTCCCAAATTCAGGCCAACAGTTCTCCATTTTATTTGTCTACAAAGTAACCTTTGCTTCTCAGTTTCAGTTCACATGTTGATCAGTCATTGTTTCTGACAAATGGGGATACAATTCAGCATCACAAAGTCACCTCTGGCTATTTCCTGAGTTTATTTACTTTTACTTTTACTTTTAGGAATAAACTGTGCCTGTATCCCATTATGGATGAAAAATTACTGGCGATTCTCTTCGTTTTTTTGCAAAGTTCCCCTTTGTCACTGTGGTCGCACAGGATTGGGGTAGGAAGTGGGAGCAGAGGTGGGGACTGCTGGTGTGACAGAATTATGTTGCTTTGGGATTAGCAGAGCCAAAGCAGCTTCATTTCATCTTCACTTTTGTTTCCAAGGGGAGCTCACCTGTGTTATGTCTCTGTCTGATAAAGGGTAAGCCCATATTCAGCTGTGTGCTCTAGCAAGGTGAACTTCAGAGTCTCTGTCTCTTGTGGCTCTGCAGGACCCATCTTTCCTCCCCATATTTGTATGAAATTGTCCAGTTGGTTCAAAGATTCTAGTGGAAGCTTGATAAGTTCACACAAATAGCCGAAGACATTTACAGGGTTTAAAAAATTGTTTTCCTTTTAGAAGCTGGGCTGAAAATATAAAGTTGGAGAACAATATATATAAGAGCATGCAAAACTGTTGTCACCATTTCTGTCTGGCAATTTAGTATATTCTAGCAGACAAACAGTGTAATTAATTTACTTTTTTTCCTACTGAAAAGTCAGGCATATTAGGATTATTTTAACTTTTAAATATATTGCATGTGCTAGTACCAAATAGCTTACTGAAGGCTAGATCACTAGACTTGCTGATTCCCAATAAGCAGCTGAAATTGATTTTATTCAGAAGAATTCAGTCTTGCAGCCCAGTCATGTAAGGACTCATTGTAGTGTGACCAGTGTGATTCTGGTGCAAGGGTTTTGTCCCTGCATGATTGCTTTAGAGTCATTCTTGACACTGGCAGCCCTAAAGGATCCTCAGGCTGCTGCTGACATTTATCAAGAGCAGCTGCTGAGGAAGGATGCTGAATGTACACAGCCCATAGTATGTAAGGGAGAAAACATTTCCTCCTTCTGTGCTTTCCAGGTCACTGAGGTCCTTCTGTGCAAACACAGACAATGCTAAATTGCTGCTTGGCAGCCTTCAGGATGGCCCTGTGGAGTTATCTGCAGAGAGCCACCTGCATTTAAATAACAGCCACCTTCTTTGCGTTAATCCGAGTGTCCCAGCGATGCCTCATTGTCAAGGAAACTGTGGGAAAACCAAGCAACTCTCCAACAACATTGTTAGTGTTAGAGAATCAAGGCATTACTTCATTCTGGCCAGGATGTGCAACAGAAATAATTTCATCCACACAGTGCTCTGGTAGTGCAGTGAAAATAATTTCATCACACATGGATTTTATTAGATTTTTCACATATTTCACACAATCAAAACCTGTAGAAATTCATTGGTCATTGGTCCCAAGTTGTGCAGTTCTTAATATTTGGCTTCCTATTGGATATGGATTTCTTCACCTCTGATGCCAACTAGGTTCTCATTCCTATCTTTTTTTTCCCAGACTAGGTGTCTCCAACCATGCCAGGTGTGATGTTTGGAGTCGATGTTAGTGGTCAGTAATGGTTGTTATCTTTTGTGTATCTTCTGTACTACTCCCAGTCTGTTGGGATGCTAACCTCATTAGACTTCACCTAGCAGAATAGTCCCCTGAAAAGAAACTTCAATTCCCTTCCCCCAGGGCAAAGGGGAATGAAACTGAATAAAGTTACAAGAGGCTTTTTCACCACACACCCAAAACTTCTCTTCCTCCCTGCTTTGGTGTGAGAGTCTGTGCAAACTGGGCAGCAGATAACAGCCTGTGGCTGTCATCTCCACCCCAAAATGCTAGGCTTGATCCTCCTGTGAATGTGTTCTTCCACACAGCCCAGACCTGAGTAAATTTATCTTATCTCCATCAACTTGCAGTCCAGGGCCTCAGTCAGAAGGCTGACTCAGGGTGTGGTGGTCTTCCATGCAGCTTTTGTTATAGTTTTGCTATAATAGTTTTGCTATAATAGACTCTTGCTATAATAGGCAAGAGTCTTTCATAAAAATGTTTAAGCCATGTAAGAAATAGCTACTCACTTTTCATAGTTTAGGAAAGTTTATTAAACCTCATCAAAAGTACAACAGAAGATGAATAAAGAAAAAAGATTATGGCACTGGGAGCAAAAGATTTTTTCTGCCATGTGCTCAGCCCCTTCACAATGGAAGTTATCCCTTTTTAACCCTTTAACCCCTCCCAAGGTTCTGTCCATCAACCCCTTCTTCACTGTCCAGTGGTGGAGATCTCTTCCTCAGACCCTGACTGGAGGTCAGATGTCACCATAGTGACAGGCCAGCCCTCACAGATGTCCCAACCCCAGCTGTCCCTTGATAACCACGCTAGGGGGTAAAACATAACTATAAATCTATAAAACTTTTCTTAA
>JAXCLO010000001.1:15006607-15047701 GCA_035583995.1 Arremon aurantiirostris | reverse complement strand
AATATCTTGCTAGATAAACTTTTCTGTAGCTTAGGGAGTTATTCTAGACAAGCATTAATACACAGACCATTGTTCTACTTGTCCTTGCCTTTCTACTTTTTACATTATTTTTCTGCTGACCTATCTCATGGCTACTACTTAGCTCTAATCACAGTTCTGCTGTCTCTGAGGGCTGCCTTTTGCAGCATTCCCAAAACCCTCTGATTCTATGGATTCCCACAATCAGACACAAAGTGTGCTCCACTGCAACATCTGTTGGTGGTGCTGCCTCTTCCCCCACGTGCCTCTGCCCTAATTGCCAGGAAGTTGAACTACCCTCTCAGTGCTCCTCTTAAAAGTCACACAGAGGAGACACCTTGTCAACAAACTCATGCTCAGGCCAAGACTGGCCCAACAGGACAGCAAGAAGCCTTGATTGCTTTTGAAGTCAAATTGCTACCATGAAAAACGTCACCAATTAAAGGTGATAAAGATGATGACGGGACTGGAGCATCTTCCTTATGAGATCCCTCAGAAAGGCTGAGGGAGCTGGGGCTGTTCAGCCTCGAAAGGAGATGACTGAGAAGGGACTCCATCAGTGTCTGTCAGTGCCTGCAGGGAGGGGTCAGAGCAGGCACCAGGCTCTGCTCAGTGGGGTCCAGCAATGGGACAAGAGGCCACAGGCAGAAACAGATGCACAGGAAGTTCCACCTGAGCATGAGGAAGAAATTCTTTCCTGTGCAGTGACCGAGCACTGGAACAGATCACACACAGGGTGTGGAGTCTCCCTCACTAGAGACATTCCAGAACCATCTGGATACAACCCTGCACAATGTGCTCTGGCAAAATCATGCCTGAGCTGGGAGGTTGGACCAGAGGATCCACTATAGTGCCTTTTAACCTCACCCAGTCTGAGATTCTGTACGTAGGATTTAATTATTTAAATAAGAAGTTTGTTTGGACTGTCATGGTTAAAAAGTCTTTTAAAAATATGTTGCCTAACCAAAGCTTCAGACAACAGCTGTCAAAACAGATATTCAGCTACTTTATTGCAGCACAGCCCTTCCTGCTCAGAAAGAAATCTGAACTTGCTGTGTCAGACAAGAGAGTCAAACAAGTTGATGTTCAAGTTCAGCAAAACAAACACTTTCCTTCTAGCAGTAGTTAATAAACCAAACCCTCTTTGCCAAATGAAAGGCCACATAAATGAGTTCTCCATCAAGTTTTCACCAAAGATGCTACTCTATCCCATTTCACTCTCAGCTAGAGTTGTCGTGTGATAAACGGAAATCTTGAGAGAATAAGGAAAAAAAAGGGTAGTTTGAGACATCAGTACCACAATAAGGTACCATCTGCCAAGACCCAAATTTTAAGAAGAATTTTTGGGCAATCCACATCTCCTAGTGTGGTACACAGGCCAAAACATAATTAAGACACTTCAGATTTTCTCTTGCTACATGCAGTTGGCAACAAAAGGATTTTTGGCCAATGAGCAGTATCATGGACACCTTCCTTCCAAGCCATATTGCTGGAAGAAGGGAGAGGGACAAACAGGAAGACGTGGCACCTCAAAGCACTAGGGATGACCTGAAAGGCATCCTCCCAGTTCTCCAACATGGACACAGTACAGTGCAGGCTGTGTTAGTGAACATTTCACTTCAGAGCTGTAGCTCATAACATGCAAAATTCTGCTGTAAACTGGTTCTGTTTTAACAGACCAGATAACAAAACCGTACACAAGTAATTGCTCATACATAATAAAACAGCATAAAAGCCTAACTTGAAATTACACCTTCCATTCTTATTAGAATATAAAAGTTAATCTTGAAATAGCTTGACACAAGTGACATTTTGAGGACAGTTACATTTGTGAAAAATTGATATAAAATACTATAGCTGCCTATCATTTCAGAGAATTTCACAAAAAAGAAAGGTGCATGGTAATTCAGTATTACTCCTTTATGACTCGTCAAATTAACTTGGGGTATCATTGTTACTTGATAAAGGAGAACAAATGAAGCAGTAAAAAGGTTCTGGATAGGCTACAGAAAAACATTAGATTAAGATTTAATTACATATTTATTCTAAAATCCTTGTTTCCCAGACTAACTGAAACAAAGTAACATATAAAATGTTTCTTATTTACAGAATGGAACACAAGGACGTGTGGAGGGGAAGTTCACACTGTAACTAGAATGAAGTTTAACTTTTTTTTTTTTTGCCAAGATCTGAAACATGAAGATTTAGAAGGAAAAGACACATGAAAGATTTGTTACTTCAGTTTTGTACACTCACAGTACAACATGATTTACATGATGAAAACATGCTATGTTTTCTATATTCAAAATCAATCCCAGATTTCAGAGATAAAATCCAAGATAACTAGAAAAAACCCACACTGGGTAGCCAAATATTTCATGGATCATTGATTAGCCTGGGAGCTTGCATTTTCAATTAACTGTGAAATAAATTTCAAAAGC
Source organism: Arremon aurantiirostris (assembly GCA_035583995.1). Classification (NCBI taxonomy): domain Eukaryota; kingdom Metazoa; phylum Chordata; class Aves; order Passeriformes; family Passerellidae; genus Arremon; species Arremon aurantiirostris. Next base: position 15,045,242 of record JAXCLO010000001.1, on the reverse strand, counting down.
TTCCTTTTCAGCCATAGGAAGCTGTGTCAGGGGAGGTTTGGGTTAGATACTGGGAAATGGTTTTTCACCCAGAGGAGGGCTGGGCACTCGAATGGGCTCACAGTTGTCACAGCATCAGGGTGACAGCTCAAGTGTTTTGTTGGGCCCATGGTGGGATTGTTTGGGCTGTTTTGTGCAGGGTCAGGAATTGGCCTCAGTGATCCTGATGGGCCCTTTCCAACTCAGGGTATTTATGATTATAGGGCAACACATAAACACAGAAAATCTCTGTTGGGTGGATCCAGACAACTGCGGTTACAGGAGCTCATCATAAATAGTTAGTAATCTTCTAATGGATTAAGAGCATTCACATGCCAAAGATAATGACTTGGCAAGATAACATATTCAGAAATTATGCTCTAGGTTAAACTATAATAAAAAGGAATAAAAACATATCACATGTAAGACCAACTCAATTAGGAGCAGCTAAAACTAAATGAAAACCAGCCTTCTTCAAAGCATGGAGGCTCAAACTTCCTAAGAAGACACTGTTTATGTATTCACCTGGGTGCCTTCGAGAAAAAGAAGTAAAAGCTAATATTACTACACACCCAATATTATTTTACCAAAATTAACTTTGATATCAAGTAGTTAAGATTCAATTTTCTGTTGACCTAGTTGCAATGACCTAATAGAAAAACAGGGTCATTTAAATATTTTATACACCAAGAACTCACTAACAAAGCCACTGGGAGTTAAAGATCAAATACCATAAAGCATAAAGTAAATAATTTACATTAATCATGACCTTCATTCACTATTCCTAATACAGTTTTTTGATGTTCTTCAGTATTTTAAACTGAACAATTAGGAAACATTTTTAATGGCTGGGTTAAGTACATCAGCTTGGTTACAGAGCTAAAAGCTCTTAAAACACAACTCTTACCTATCAATTCTGTGGTTTTTAGGTACATTCAAATTCACTAGAAAACAACAACAGAAAGTCAGGAGGATAAGAAAAAAGATTACTACTAAAGTTTTTGGTGTTTTTTGTTTTTTTTTGAAGCACACTCATATGTTCTACTAAAATGAAGGACTTTGTATTAGCTTAAGTTTCACATATTTAACTGGAACAAATTCCCCTTTAAGTTCCCTAAGTGATAATTAAGAAAGTTGCCATGTGATTCTGAACATACTGAAACACCCTAACATTACTTTTTAACCTGAAGGTCAATAAGAAACTTCAAAATGTCAGAATAAAGCTTAAATGAAAAAAATGCAGAACTGCTTATACATGCATTAATACAAATGCAATTGCTCATCAGGAAAGACCATGCTGCAAATAGTAAAAGAGCAATCCTTCAAGCTAACAGAGTATTAAAGCTATTGGGTTTATTTTGTTAACAAGGAGGCTCTGGGTATCATTAAAGGTATGACACCTCACATTGTCCATTCCCAGCACCAGCAGTATTCCTATGAAATGACGCGCTGGGATTCCAGGGCTGGCATGATCTATGTATGAACAGATCAAATCTAGGAAGTTAAAAGCCAAGCTGGCTATGGACAACTGCTCTGCAGAACCAGATTTTTCCTTTCCATCATTTTGTGATTCCCCTACAGAGGCATTTTTCCTCACTTTTAGCCCAATGAAGGCAGAAGTAGAGAAGAGCAGAGTACAGTCCCTTTCAAATAAACCAATGGAGAATAAACAAATAAATACAAGCACAGGATTAAACAAAACCACCCAAACATTCCCATCAAATGCTTGCTTTAGTAAGTGACTGCATTCCCATGCCTGGGTACCACCACTGTTCTTTCTACAGCTTCATGTGACAGTAGGGATGAGTAAGTAACCTATGGAATCTTGAGACACAGCCCATGCTAACAGGCAAAGACTGGCAGGCAGGCGATGCTGGTAGGAGGGAAACAAGAGCTTGCTCTGGAGGGGACAGAACACCAACCCATCAGCAGTTCCCTGGCTGCCTGGGGCCAAGATGGTGGCTCCTTAGAACATCCACTTCCATCCCAACCACTTATCCCCTGCCTGAGCTTCACACAGGTTCCCAAGCACAAAAATTTCATACACAGTCAAAATGGTTCCTTGAAAAACACACACTGCTGTTCCACTTGTTTTGGCAGAAGACCTGGACAGAGAGATGATAGCTGGAGTCTACTCAGCTCTCAGTTTTCAGGGCTGTTGGCAAACCACATGGCCAACTTTAAAGACCTGCAAGAAAAGTAAACGTAAAAAAAATCCAAATAAAACAAACCGACAAAAAAACCCTAACCCTGAAGAAGTCACAGCAAAAAAAAATGTTATTTAATGTATGATTTGATGGAATTTGGAATGGATGGAATTCTCTTTAAAAAAACCCAAACCATCATATACACCTGCATGAGAAAGTTCTTAAGTTATTGTTGCTACTCATCCCAGGACAAGAATATTAAAAATAAAGATTGTGCATAACCATTCTCAACTTATATTTTCCATTGCATAAGGTTTTTGGAAGAAACTAAGTGCCCACATTTCAACACAAAATGCCTTCTTGCTACACAGCCATTCTTAGTATCAATCACAAGTGTAAGCTTTCATGTAAAAGACAAGAACCTAAAGGGTACTTCTGATTGCACAACAAAGATGCCCGTGCTTGTGAGCAAGGGAGACTGGAAGTGTTGAAAGATGTTTGACCTTCAACTGCCAGTTCAACTTGCAAAGATTTTGGATGTTTACACAAGCATGAAGAATTCTTTCCCCAGGCACCACAATCTATTCAGCAGGAAGGCAACTGATGTTGTCTCATCACAGCCCTGCAGCCCTTGAATCCCAGCTTGTCATTTCATGGTTACACTGCTGAGTCTGCAGCTGGCCAAAGTGAGGCCATTCCTCTTCTTCATCCTGACTATGTCACTGATAAAGTCTGATGAATGAACTGTGGGAAATATATGTCTAATTATGTTAAAAGTTTGCGTTTACTGAGGAAATTATGGGCTGCGGCAACTACGTCTAGATATGGACAACACTGGACAATCTAGACTAGTGACAAGAGCTTTTTTTTATTTTCAGCACATCAGTCTCAGGACATTGTTAGACAATGGAGCTGATCTACAGGGAATGCTAAAGAGGTTACAGCATAGCATAAAACTATTTTAGCTTAGATTTCAGCTAATCATACATAGAACAACACATATTGACAAACATTCTATCTAATCTTATAAAACACACGTAATGGTAGTTAAAACAAAGACTGGTTTATAAGAGACAAAGAACAGAGCTCTAGTCATGCTAACTTTCTAAAGATATACATTAAATAACCTTGTTGCTATCTATAAGCTAATTTTACAGAGGCCTATTGTTATTTGTCATGTATGTTCTACTGCTTAAAAAACTTTTTTGCTGTATTTGCAATGCTATCAAAACTTCTGTCTGAGGCTCATTCTTTTTTAACTATTTCTTAAAAACTCTCTAACTTTATGAACTCTAGCATGAACGTGCTAGAACTACGCAACTTCCAGTACTTGGAACACAGCCCTGTAATGCTGCCATTCTTCCCCTTGCCGGTATGGACAATTTATCCTTCGAGAGCAGATAAACATCGAGGCACTGCACTGCCACATCCCAAGTACCACCTTTATCTTTGCCTGAAGGGCAATGTGCCCTAAGTGAGAAATCCTTGACTGAAAATTAACTAAGCTCTTTTGACTGAAAGTCAAGGTTACAGGTGAGGTCTCTGACACAAATCTTCCCCAAAGCCCAGGCTACCACTCAAGATGAGAACATAAGAACATATTTATACAACAAACAATATAAACATATTTACAACAAGCATATTTAAATAATGAACAGTCTCTTCCAGCTCTTTAGCATTTCCCCTGGGGTGCAGTTCCAGTCCCAGCCGGCAGGGGCGCTGGCAGGCTCCGGGTGGGCAGGCGGGTGCAGTGATTCCCTGCGGCTCCAGGGGGCGCTGCGGTGCGAGCCTGGAGCGTGCGCAGTTCATGGCGGCTGGGCTGGGACAAGACGGGATGGGAAAAGGACTCGCTTTGCAAACCCCCGGGGTGAGACGTAAACGTTAAGGAATTTAGGGATCTTAGAGAAGCTGAGGTTTTAGTTAGAGAAAAGCTTTATTAGAATTAATCAGAATAAATGGGTAGGCCTTGGTGAAGTTAAGAGTTAGTAGTTAAGTAATAATTGATTGCTTGTCAACATAACGTTTGGTTAGCTGGGTTATAACGAAGAATATAGAAACTGATAAACAGCTTTTAGGAACATAGGACAATTGTAGGCCTCCTCTGTTCTGAAACCAATTGAAGACAGGAATGAGAATTCTACCAAGGGTTCATGTGTCATATTTGCATTGAAAAAGTAGAAAGGTCAGAGGAAGACTTCATTTACTTCCTCATTTTGGGACCTCTCCCCATGAAAGAGACCACCAGCCCATTTCAAGCAAAAAACTACGCATACCTAATAGCTTTTGAACTAATTACCATACGAAGCGGGGAATGGGATGTACCAAAGTTATGAATATGCGCTTGTGTTTTGGGTATTCAATACTTGTATAGATAAAAGCACTCTGTCATCACCTGTAAATCACAGTGTGTATTTGGGAGCTATCCCACACACTGCCCACACTTTCTAACTATAAACTGTTAGAGAGTCTTTGTCTGTCACAGTTGGATATCGGTACTAGATCAATATCCCTATTTTTAACAAATCAGGGGCAGCTGATCACAGTGCCCCAGCAGGACCCTCGGATCTAGCAAGCTGGAACGGCAGGAATGAGCAAAATCTGAGATGTAGCAGAAAGTCCACAGCTGTAGCTGGAACCACAGGGGCGTCCCGGCAGGCAGGGGGTGCGGGGTCTACAGGGTAGCAGAAAAAGCCCAGCAAAGCTGAAGGAACAGCGAGGGGCAGGGCAGGGGCAGCCCCACTCCCAAACACGGCAAAGAGAGGCTCCCTTGAGGAACAGGGGTTGGGGGGAGAAGGGGCTTGGGGTTTTCCTCTGAGGCACCCCAGCAGATGGTGAAGGGTCCCCCGTTCGGTGAGGTAGGGAGTTGTGGAAATACATAAAATTAGAGTGTTTTGAGAAATCTGCAAAAGACAGGCTTCAGAGACAGTAGAACTGTAATTAGAGCTAAGTAATAGCCATGAGATAGGTCAGCAGAAAAATTATTTTAAAAGTAGAAAAGTAAGGACAAATAGAACAATGGTCTGTGTATTAACGCTTGTCTAGCAAGCATTGGTCTACTGCCTGGGATGTGAGCTGGTGGCATCTTCCCATTGTCATAACCAATGTAATGAGACTGATGCTGGAAAATAAACCAGCTCAAGGCATGTTCCTCAGCAGCAGTCCCATCCCGTTCGTGATTTGTATATAGACCCTGGCCGATGGTAGGTGTTAGGTCCCAGTACAAGAGCTGCTCTTGTGAGCAGAGCTCCACTCACCATAGAAGAAATCATGCTGGAACAGACTGATCTCATCACTTCCAGGAAGGATCACAGAGCCCTTATCTGCTTGCTCAGGCAGCATCAAGGGAGGTGTGAAATAAGATGACAACAGATGCATGGCGGAGCTGATGAAGAGCTGGGGAGTGGACACAAACAAAACTGGCTTGGATAGCAGATGCTGACAGGAAGAAGAGAATGTGCAGAGAGGAAAAGGCAGATGTCAGGGTAAGAAGAGGATTACTCAGAAGGAAAGGAGACTTGAAGAAACACCGTTGCCTAGGAGACTTGAGTGGAATGGTCGTGGTCAAGACACTGGCATCTGGTAAGCCAAAGAACAGACCAAGGGTGGAAAATTTGGAGCAAGTGGCTCTGCAGGAAGAGCCAGACAGGTGCAGCACCCTCAGAGATAAAGAAGAGATATGGCAGAGGAAGCCACATAAGCATGACAAAGTCTGTCTCAGTCCACAAAACATTTTAGCTCAAGTGGTCAAAAGCAGGTCAGCACTGCATCACAAAAGGGCACAAGGTTTATGCAAAAGAGCATGCAGTAGTGCTTCCCCAAGACCCTGTTTCACGATAAATTCTACAGACTCAAGACTACGGTCCCTAACACCTTATGAGTCATCTTGCAATGAACTGTTGGGTTTTGAAACTTTATAGGCTCTCAGCATCCAAAAGACACTGTGGCAGATGGATGAGGAGCTTACATACACATTGTGCAACAAAATTTATAACCTTTCAATTACTTGTTTGCTTGAAACCTGAGGCCTACAAGTTTTACTTGACAATCTGAGGTCTTCTCATGAAATACAGGGTGAATGGCCATTCTTCATCCATCCACTCCAAGCTATTCATGACTTTGCAAAGTGCTACCAGATCTTCCAGCCATCTTCTTTTCTATACAGGAAAAATCTCATCTTCTGTGTCATTTCTTTTATGGGAGCCATGTTGTACTTCAAGCACTCCCCATCACTCTTAACTCTTCAGCTTCTACTCTGCACTTCTGAAATCAATCAGAACTGCACACAGCGTTCACAAATACAAGAAGGTCCACAGCTGACACAGTGGTGCAGTTATGCTCCATGCCTTGTTCCCCATTCCTTTCCTAATAATCCCTAAGACGGTTGGGTTTTGGCACTAATGAACATACACTTTCACAGAACTGTTAATCCCCAAGGTCTCTATACGGAGAAGTCTGAAGTTACTCAGAGTCTCACCACACACACTAACATAAGATTATTGCATTTTGGGCTTCTCCAATGAACACTGCCTTTACTACATTAATTTTTGCTTCCATTTTACATCCAGTCACCTTGTATCAAAGACACTTCTGAAATTCCTTGTAATTTGCCTTTATTAACTCTACCTTGAATAACTTAGTATCCTCATCAAATGGGTCACTGCACAACTTAGCCTTTTTTTATGTATCACACATACTTTGAACATCACTGGCACAGGAACTGATCCCTTGAGATTCTGTTGGTGACCTTTCTCTAGTTTGAGGGTGGACCTTTAATTCCTGCCTTTTCTTATCTTTATTTAGCCATATAAGTGTTTTCTCTTCTATTACATGGTAGATTAAATTCTTTAATAGCTTTTGGTAGTGGACCTTGTTAAATATCTTCTGAAATATCAAAGGAGGCACACTATCCATTTGTTTAACTACTCTTTAAAAAAAAAAAAAAAACAACTCTTGCTCAGTTATCATACTCACTGACAAGTCCAACATTCGTGGATGTTCAGCACACCAAAAAAGTATCCCCTCTCTCAGACAGGCTTACTGAACTGCATTCCAGAATATTCCCTAGCACCTTTTAGAAATACCCAGTGAGTCCCATCACTGACTGTCCCTCTGCAGTTAACTGCATCAAATCTGCTGGCAGCATTCAGTTCAACTCCAAGACCAGAACGTACTTAGCATGAGAATTTACAGCTACTTTCAGTTAGGTGAGAATTTTTTGAAAGATGCTACATATGCAGACTAATTTCACGACCAAATGGTAAAATGGATGCTTCCTTTCTGCTCCTCTCCCCATCCCTCCCTCCTAAGACGCTAAAACAAACAACACACCAATTAGCAGGATGCTACCACTACAAAATTAAGTTCTTTAGGTTGAGGAAAGCACAAAAAAAAATATCTATCAACTGTGTGGCACTACAAAGATACGTGGATAAAACTTTCTGCTTTGTTTCAAAAACTGGATGTGTACAATGAACAAGGACATGGAACTTACACAGCAGGTTCATGCATGACTCACAGGTTGTGTGTGTGTGAATGCACCCATCTGTCAAAACCAAAGGTACATGTTTCATAAAGACCCCTTGGGTACATACACTTAAATACACATTGAGACTGTTTCAAGCATTTTACAATTTGGAGCCCAACTATCAACAGATACTTATGGTTTTGAAGCTTCTCTCCAGCTCTTCTCCAGCTTCCAAATACAAATTAAAGATGACACCCCTTCCCTTATGACATTTATGAAATGAAACCTATGATCTCTTAAGTGTTTGGGTAAGATTAGAGAAACTTCTGAGAGGAAAATTAGTTCTTTGGGCAGGATCTGAGTGGTGAACAGTAACTTGGGCGTGGGAGAGGCTGGACCAGGAAAGAAACACAGAGTAGCTCATTCAAGCACCCACAGTGGAACAGGGCAGGCAGACAGAGCAGCCCCACAGTCACAGCCTCCCCGGAACCCTCTGCACAGGAAGGGTCAAACTATGATCAGAGAGGCACCTTAACTTCCCATTTTTCCCATTTTTGAGCTCTTTTTAACCTTACTAATAGTCTTTTAGCACTACTTTTTCAGGGTAACTCTTTTTATATAAAGCACTGCAGAAAAAGGAGGAACACCTGCTTTTAATACCTGATACCTCATCCTGGGCAGAGTTAAAAGTGACAGAAAACTTAGTCCAACCAGCTTTAGTCATCATTCAAGAAGGAAAACTGTTTTTCCTTCTTAAGCTCCTAAACATAGACTGGTTTACTACAATGTGTACTGCTGCCTATGAAGAAGGCTCACATACTTGTGACCACTTCCTGTGAGCTGTTGCTGAAGTGTATACACTATTTGTTTTGGTTTCCTTAGTCCATTATAAAGAGACAAATAAGCATATTGTTTTCAATCCTTACCTATAAGAAATTATTCTCCTACTTTAGGAGTAGATTTACAGACCTGTGATGTTCGAGATCTCAAGAAGTTTTTGTGTTGTGACCGGTTGTTATTAAAACCTTACTGCAACCAGCAAACAAGTAAAACATGTACATCCCAAGAACGCACAGAAATACACAAGTTCAGAATTCTTTCTTCTTCTGGTCTTACTATACAAAAATTAGATGCTCTACATTAGTCATATATAAAAGTACATTCTGATACTCAGCAGAACATTAATTTCGTTTTATCTCTGCACTTCGGTGTTTCTATGCCTTCAGCTACAATCTGGCTAACCCAACAGCTGAACCAATGTTTGGCTCAAGTGAAGAGGTGGAAGCATCCAGAAACAGAGTTGCGACTGCCTGAGGAAGTTTTTGTGCTGCTGGAGGGTGATCTTATTCAGGATTTCTCTGCCAGCTCCCTACCTCATTGTCAAGCTGATAGGATTTTGTCCCCCTGAAACATGTTAAAGGCCACTTCAAATGGTTTATACAGTCCTGCTTTGAGAAGAAAATACTTGAATTGACACAGTTATAAACCATGAGGCAACAGACCTTCTTAGAATTATAATAAACCAATAAATTCATTATTGTTTAAGTGAGTATGTGAGAAACAACTGCTCAATTTTAAAAATTTTAAAGGTTTATTAAACCTTAACAAAAAATATTACAAAAGACTGAATAAGGAAAAATTGTAGCTCTGTGAGCCCTGCCCCCCATGACTATCAGCATCCTGCTCCCCTACAAAATGGATGCTCTGCCTTTTAAACTTCCCAAAGTTTTATCAGTCAACTCCTTCTCTGCTGTCTGTTGGTGGAGATTGTCTCTAAAAGCCCTGACTACTGAGGCTATTACAATGGGGAGGGGAAAGAGGCCTATGGGGGACATATCACCACTATACATCTTAACATACACATAATATCTACCTCTTAATTGTGAGAGCCAACCATTACATTACTCATCTATAACAGTTTATCTGAATGATCAGTGACTCCTCTGCTTCCTGTCAGCTAGTGTTGTCAGAAAAACTAGACATGTTGTAGTTGTGTAGACTGAAACTAAGGGAATTTTTTTTATTTTAGGAACAGTGTGGTGTGAGGCTTGTCTGCATCACTCACATGGCTGACTGAAGACTGAGGCAAGCTGGAGGAGAAAGGCTAAACTAACAGGGACAGAAAAATTCCAGGACAATTATTTAATGTCTTTCTGTTAATTAGGCACTGAATGGAAAAGCCAGTGGAAAGTGCTTCCAGCTACTCAGAGGAGAATTTGTATTGCCAATGCAATACAAACAGGTGCAATGTGAGTTCAGAGGGGGTAAAACCACCAAGTTTTGCCATGTGCAGAAATATACAGGCACTTCACATTCTTGTGTGAAAAAACTCCACCATTAAAACAGCAAGTAATTTTAGAAGAACTGCCAATTACATATATCTCTATTTAAATTATTCATTCCAGGCACAACCTTGGAGTTTTCTTTGATATAGTTGGCTAGGCATGCATATCAAAACTTGAGTGTACCTTTTCTTCTGACATCAAGTCGAAGGTTAGGAATTTTCCCGTTTTTTTTTTTTCCCTTTCTCTCAGGCAATTTTGTCCCATTGGTTGACTAAGAGACTACAAAGACCAGTACTTAAGAGGCAAAAGATATGGTTGGGAAGGGGAGGAGGGGGAACAGTGCAGTTGGCCTCTCTCTTAGCCAAGGGAGGTTTTCTCTTTGGAAGGGTAGATGTTATAGATGGATAATGAGATGATTGGCTCTTACAATTAAAAGGTAACTATTGTGTGAACATTAAGAACAGCTTTAGTGATGTATAGTTATGTTACTGTAGTTTAGATGCCCTCTGCTCTCCCCACAGTTCCCTTTCCCCCTGTATTGCTGCCATCACACAGCTGGGGCTGTCCAGGACAGGTACAAAGAAGCTGCACAGGTGTCCCTGGCATGGGGCAGTGGGGAATGGAAAAGCTCAGGGGTTGCTCAGGGGGTGCAGCATGGCAACACCTGACCTCCAATCGAGTTACAAGAGAGCAATCTCCACTGATAAATGGCAAAGAAGAGCTGAGTGACAGACTTTGGGAGGGCTGGGCTGGCTGATGCAACCCCCAGGGGTATAAAAGACTGAGCATCCATCTTGAAGATGAACTGGCCATGTGGTATCCATGAGGGGCAGTTCCCAGTGCTGCTGCTTTTTCCTTATATAGTCCTTTGTTGTACTTTTGTTAAGGTTTAATAATAATAATAAACCTTTTTAAATTTTAAAAGTGAGCAGTTGTTTCTCACATGCTTGGGTGCCTCAGGGGAAAACAATGGGACCCCGAGCTTGCCTTTCCCTGTCCTGATCGGAGCAGGGTCACCGCTGTCCTGCCCCCGTCACTTCCTGGGCACTGCTCAGAGCTTTCACCACACTTCACTGCACCCCCTGCCTGGTGACACCTTCCATGGTTCCAGCTGCAGCTGTGGAGTTTCTGATGCCCTGAGATTTTTGCTCATTCCTGCTTTTCAGTTTGCTGCTTCCAAGAGAACTGCTGGACACTGGGATCAGCCGCCCCTGTGGGTTTGTACTGGAGGCCTGTCTTCCAGTCCTTCCCCAGGGTTTGTGGATCAAAGCCTCTCCTCCATCCCTTCCCCAGGGTTTGTGGATCTAATTCCCCTGTCTGTTCTTTCATCCCTGCTCAGCCTGCCAAACAGGTGAGATACCCATCTTCTGGGAAAGAGACTAAGACCAGGAAAATCACCTCCTTGGACTGCTAAATTCATATACGATTAACTGATTTTTTTTGTTCCTTGTGACTTGGACTTGCAAAGTTAAGGGTTTAGTGGAGACACTGCCACAGGTGAAAATGACCCTTTGTCCTGACCTATTCCAGAATTACCACCAAGAGTAGGGGTGTGGTATTCTCTTACATACTCTTTGAACAGAGAGAGACATACTTCTCTCTCCTGGGATTTTTCCTGGGAAAGGCAGTGAGAAAGCTCAGAGAGCCAAGAGAAAACAATTATTATTTCTATTCGTTGCTCCTGTTGTTTGGCACATGTGGAATGTGTTATGGAGATTGTTTACTGAAGAAGATGGTTGTTTGGACTGATTGACCAATTAGGTCAAAGCTGTTTCATGACTGTTGGTAAGGGTCACGGGTTTTTCTTTAGTTTAGTATAGTACGTAATATAATATAGCTTAATAAAGCATTTGTTCAGCCTTCTGAATCATGGAGTCATAGCACGTTATTCCCTGGCAGGGGTTGTCCTGCATCGATACAATGAGAATGCTCCAGAGTTTGCTGGGGACCAGCCAATGTGAGGTTTTGCTATGAGCCCATCTCCTCTGTGTACTCACTGTCCAGGTAATGCCCCTTTAAACCTGCTTGATGTGATTGTGTACATGACAATTCAAGGGACTCTAAATGCATGTTGAGAAAAGTCTTTGATATGCATAATTTTGATGCCACCTGTTACCTCTGAGATGAACTGTAAGGCTGTTCTCTCTCCATGGCCCAGGGCACATGGTTTACCATTGGAGGGGCAGCCAAATGACCTTCCCAGCTTCTTGGAAGGATGCCATAAAACAGCTTAGATTGGAAGAGGCCTTAAAGATCATCTGGTTCCAAAGCTGACCAGCTAAAGTGTTCTCCCTCATTATCATGCCTGATAAGGGTTGCCGAAAGTGTTTTGTGGTAACCATAGTAGGAGTATCCTGATCCTGTTACCCAGCTTACTGCCCTCCCTTGGAAGTCTTCAGCAAACACTATGAAGATTAAGGCTCTGAAAATGTGTTGTGCTATGAGATTCTCACTCTTTTTTCAGGAGGGAAATACCAGAAAAGACCCCAGATGACACTTTCCCATCATCAGAGAGAAAAAACCTCAACTCCCTGAGCAAAAGCTGTGACAAATGCTGACATCAGTATAAATGCAGGTACAATCCATCCAACTTTCTCTAAGGAATATTGAGATGAACTTTGCAGAAGAGTCTTTAAATGCCTTTATTGCACAGACACTGATGGGATCCCTATGGCTCAGTGAGGCAGTGCATTTCACTCTCTTGTGAAGACACCAAAGTTGGTTTGTTCTCCTGACAGGCTGTTGCTTTATTATGAGATTTCTCCCCCTTTGCACTACAGCCAACAAATCCTAATTCCTCAGTAAAGTTTGGTTTACTGTGCCATCTGGAAGGGGTCAAAAGGTGTCATAAATAATTTTCAGGGAGCATGGGGATGGAAGATGAATTGAACAAAACCAAAGATGCTGTTGTAACACCAAATCTCAATCAATGTCTAGCTGCCCAATCTCTACAGCTGCCATTCAAGCCGCTCCTCCCTCTGCAGGACCTGGGTAAGGCCATCTGAGCTGGACCTTGGTCTTAGCATCCTGCCGTACCTCATCTCCCCCAGCCAGGTGGGTTTGAATCCTTCCAGAATTGTTGAGCAAGGAGGATTTGCCTGATTTATTCAGACTTCATACAGAATAAATCTGTGAAGTATTCTGTTTTTCAGTGATTTTTGTAGCCATGTCTCTGCCTGTGTTTGATGTAATTCAATCTCTGTGAGCTTCCTGCACTGTCATTTGACCAAGATGCTCACAGAACTGTTTCCAGAGTTTTCTCCCCTTTATCCTGTGCAGACTGGAGCAACAGGTCCCTGGAAAAGCCAAGGGGAAACAAACCTTCTCTGGTGCCTACTATGAAATTTGGTTCTGTTCTGATTAACTCTGAATTCTAGACATTCAAAACCAATGCAAATGGTGTAAAAGCCATTCATCTGCGCAGTGATGAAAGAACAAAATTCCTTGGCAAGGTTGGAGGCTTCCTTTCATATCTCATATACTTTAACTACCACATTTACAATGCCTTTAATACCTTATATTTTACATTCTGCACTTGCTATTTTTCGCTTCTGCTCCAGCAGCAGAGCACAGGAACCAACTTTCACCTTCATGAGAGAGGTGAGATATCATTCCATATGTAGAGGTCTGTGTTCTGGATGAATGAGCAACATCCATTCTGGCACTTATCCATCCCCCCTACTGCACACATAGATTGGCATTCACACTCTGACTACATTTCAGCTCTTGTTCAGCAAAAGAGATATTCCTAATGCATTACCACTGGCTTTTTAAAAAATGCTGCTTAAATATTGGTTGGGCTGCCACTACAGTGAAACTGAGGACAGCCCCTGCATTGCAGAGCTTGCTCAGCTATGGACTGGTGTCTCTCCAAACAAAAGACTGTCCTCGTAATGCAAATTGGTCTTCTCATTTAACATTAAAAAACTCCCTTATTTGTTTCTTCTGGACTCTGAAGAAAAATAAAAAGGAAACTGTCCTAGATTGCAAGGCAATGTGTGTGTTCTATTGCCATCTTTTAGAGGTGGGGCAGTTTTTCTTTATCTCTTCCACAAGCCAATCCTCCCTCTGGTGAGACATCTGCTGTTAATGGGCCACTGAGTGTCACTGCATGACTGATAAAATTACAGCATCCCATTGTGAGATGCTCCACCCAGAGGGAGGAGCCAAGCATTCCTAACCGGGTATAATCTGAGAATTTTGGGACACCAGTACAGCCTTTCCACTGGATTCCCAGAGGAACAGCTTTCCTCTTTCACTGGATCTTCAGAGGAAGACTACACCCTTCTACAGGATCCCTGCTCCAACAGAACCACACCTGACACTCCAGGAGCACTGCAGGCACCATTCAATCTGACTGCTACCAGCACCCTGACCAACACGCTGTCAGGTTGTGCTCTGACTCTGTCAGTGTTGTTTTAGTTTACTGCATTGTTTATTTTATTTTTATTTTCTTCCCAAATAAAGAACTGTTATTCCTGCTCCCATATTTTTGCCTGACAGCCCCCTTAATTTCACATTTATAGCAATTCAGAAGGAGAGGGTTTGCATTTTCCATTTTAGAGGAGGCTCCTGCCTTCCTTAGCACACACCTGTCTTTCCAAACCAAGACAGAAACACAGATGAAATGAAGAGGTTGAATGACAGATAAATGCCAGGAATGAGACATTTGTCTCTCTAATTCTAAGCAAATTATTCAATAAGCGGAACCAGAAATGAGTAAGTAGTTTCCTTTTCAGCACTTTTTTCAGAACTGTGTGTGCTAACAGGCAGCAGCCACCCATGTGTGAGCTGAGAAGGTGTTCATTGCAGGCAAGGGGTTTACATCCTCATCTATGTGCTGGAAATCCTCCTCTCCAAGGTGGGAATGTAACAGAGAAAAAAACTTTCATGTTTGAGAATGACCCATTGCTAACCCCTCTCTCCCATCCATCTGGGATAGTAGTTCATCTGTAATTGAGATGCTCTCATGGATCTTGCTGCTCAATTTCTAAGCCTCAATTTTCCCACCTATAAAATTGGCTTTTTAGGGAACTTCTGTGTGGAGAAGAGGAGATGAGAGGAGATTTAGCTTCATACTGAAATTGTTGAGAAATCCAGCACAACTTTTGCTCCGATTGACCAGATATTTTGCAGTAGAGCACAAGCTGTCCCTGCATAAATATTTCCCTCAGGAAATAAGATGTTCAGATTTGAGACCACTGAGAATCAGTTATTCCTCAAAACTCTACGCTTATTTTATCTCTGGTTTTAAAAATTAGAAATGGTGTAAAGCTCTGCAGAAGTGCTCCAAATCCTACCTAAGTTTACAGTCACAAAATAAAAGGTATAGGACAAAGCTGGAGATATATTAAAAAAAAGCCACTCCTAAAACCTTGACTCTCTACCTGAGTTTTGTCGAGTGTTTAATGGCAACCTTTAATTTCTTTGTAAAAGGTTCTACAAAGAAATCACACCTCTGTTGCAACACGTAAATCAAGACAAATTGAATTTTGATCCTATTTATTTTGGTAAGGCACTTAGCATTGAATCAAATTCCTCTCAAACAAAGTCTTCTGTAGACAATGAGGAATGTGCCTGGCTGTGCAGAGTCCTGTCTGTTCCAGATCTCAGGAGCTGCTTTTCAATGTCAGAAGTGAGGTGGTTTTTGGTATCAGCAGTTGATTTTAATAATCATAGAAACATAGAATAGTTTGGGCTGGAAGGGACCTTTCAAAGTCATCTCATTCCAGTCCCTGCCATGGCCAGGGACACCTTCCACTAGACCAGCTTGCTCCAAGCCTCATCCAGCCTGGCCTTGGACATTCCTAGAGATGGGGCAGCCACAGCTTCTCTGGGCAACCTGTGCCAGTGTTCTGCCACCCTCATAGTAAAAACATTATTCCTTATATCCAATCTAAAGATCTTGCATGGTAGGAGCCTGTTGGGCTCAGTGAAGCACGCTGACCTCTTTGGGTGTTGCTCTGCCGTGCCAATGCCCCTGGGGTGTGACTCTGCTGCAGCAGCAGATTTGGAGATCAGGGAGCAGCCCGCAGCTGTCAGGATAACCTCTGGGTCCTTCCATGCTCCTGCATCCCAGACAAACATGACACCCTCACTCATTGCTCTGAGCCCCAAAGGAGACAGCACTGACCTTGGAGAGCTGCACAGTGTGTGTGTTTATGACTGCCTCTTGAAATGCTTGGGTTTAAAAGTGCCAAATGCACTTGACGAGGTTTTTAAGTTTGTTTTTTAAATTACTGAAGGGCTCTGTATTACTACAGTAATTTTTTCCCCAATACATCACATAAAACTGCCTTAGCAGTCCTCAAACCATGTTAAATGTCCCTTTGACATTTCTAGTGTGCACTTTGAGGGCAGTTTTTAAGAATTAAAGGTAAAACTTTGAGAAAACTTCCACGTAAAAATAGTTCAGATAAACCTCAAAAGATTTAACAAATATAGAATGACCAGGGCAGTAAAATGGATACATGTGAGTGAACCTAAAGGGGTTTTATTTTTCTTAATTCCAGTTGAACAGCTCATTATGTCTTTTCCTGGAGCCTGTAGACTTGAAAACCAGTCTCAAGCTGAACCGAAGTGGTTGGGATATGTGATCTATAAATATTAGGATAGCTAAAGCATGAAAGCAGATGATGTGAGGTTGGGTTTATGATACTGATGCTATCTCCTTTTCTTTCAGAATTGCCTGGAGTTATGAGATGGAGTCTTCTGGATTGTATAAATGTTACATAGTTTAGTGAGTGTATGAAAGAGGAGTCAGTTTGAGAGCATGTGGGCATTGGCTGCTGCTCCTCCTGAGTGCCTGGGACTGCAGATTTGTGGAGTGAAAGGGGAATGTTTTGTTATGGTTTTTGTTTTATTTTGTTGTGTTGTTGAAAGATCCAGCCATTCCTCTGATATTGCCCAGGTGTGGATTTGAAGCCCTAATGCTGTGGACAGCAGGAGCTTTGTCACAGACTACAGGGAGACCGAGACCCTAAATCACCAATTGCTTTTAACTAGGCACACATGGATTGTTTTCCTATTTAGTGAAGCAAACCCTTGTAGCAGGTTTACAGGTCAGTTGATGATCCTCTGGGTGTGAAAGGAACATGATCTGCTAACCCACAAAGAAAGGCCCCAAGGAGCCTCCAGCTGATGGAAACAGATGATGGCTCAGTGTAAATCAGCAGATCAGCAGAGTCATGCTGATTACCAGCAGCTCCAGATCTGATGGCAGCCAAGTCTCTTCAGCTCTGGGTGATTGAGTGTTGTTTCCATTCCCAGAGGCTCAGATCTGGATCTGGGTCAAGCACTGAGGGCATCTTGTGACCCAGCATTCCCTGTTGTGTCCATCTGCACCTTCATTAACTTTCAACATTGGAGTTATGATATTGCTGGGGCGTGTTGCTGCTGTCCTGGGCAGAGAAGATAAGTCAGCCAGAGAGCTGAGTAGACTTGGAGTCCTCAAGAAAATGACTGAGGGCTATGTCTATGACTGCATGTGCACGAACATGTGTGCGCTCTCCTAGTTCTGCTCTGAGAACCATCTTCAACCACTCTTCTCTCCAACAGCCATCATCCTTAAGTGAACTCCCTTCTTACAGCTTCTGCTCTTCTCTTATAATTGCTCTTCCACACTTGGGTCCAGCCTTGCATGGAGTTCTCCCCCACCCCTGCATCCAAGGCTACCCCCACCATCCTCCCTGTCTCTGAGACCTGTTGGCCTGGAGACCTGGAACGGGAATTTTTCCCATCTTTTCTGCTGTTCATGCAGTGATCTCCCCCTCCCCATGTTCCAGGTCCTCCCACCTAATCCAACTCCCTTCTGCACATTAAGCTTCCTCCAGAAGACTCAGCAGTGCTAACCCTTCATCCATTAAATGTCTTCCCTGTCCCAGCAACACGTAAGTGTGCAATGATAGATTAAAATCATGCTAAATGAATACCTGATGTGGGCTTCCCAGAGTGCCACTCCTTGTAAAACCAGAGAACTCAGCTGCTGAACTCTTTGGATTAGGATCTGTTTTGTATTTATATCCTGTAAATTTTCAAATCCATTGGTAGTGCTAACAAATAAATAGTTATGATTAATCACCTATCATTTTGGGCCTCATCCAGCTTTGATTACATCAGTGGGAACCTTTCCATGTGCTGCATGGGAGTTGGATCAGACTCACAATCCAGCCTTTTTTTTTTAGCTCAGTGCTGTCCTTGAGGGGACTTTATCTTGCCTGGTTTAAGGTGTTTGCATTTGGGCAGTTCCCCCTGCTTTTGTGAAGGTAACGTAAAGCAACACATCAAATCTGGAGATGTGACCACCAGGGACCTCCAGAAACTGGTGCTTGGGGTCTGAGAGATTGTCATATTTCACATCTTTATTCAGCCCATGAATTTTAGCAACATGAGGCTGGTGAAATAATGTAGACTATGAAATAAAACCTCCTCAGGACAAGGATGGAAAATTCAAATATCATAAAGCCAGCCTGGGCTCATGTGATGTGGTACTGCAGCTCAGAGAAGGTGACTGAATGGAAGATGCCAATGTGCCTTTTTTTTTGTTCCCTGATCCCATGAGAGTTTTAATTAGTACCAAAAGCACAACTCTTAATCCATTTATATACAGCAGAAAACAATGAAAAAGGAACTGCAGGCACAAATGGCTCTCAGGTGATGCAGCTCAAGCAACTAAAAACTGAATTAATGATCAGGTGTTAGGGTTTTCATGCATGCTCCTAGAGCACATCATCCCTTCTGCCATTTGGTTCAAGGACAGTCCTTAAACCTTATAAGGAAAATGCAATAAGGAATCCAGCAGACAACTGAAGAATAAATCGCTGTTTTATGTGCATGGAGCAGATCCAGAACATCATCCAATCCTCTGAGACACCTCTGTCCCTCTGGTAATGTGGCAAAAGGGTTCCCTCTGCAACAAGATGCTCTCTTCATCACCACACCAGCAATGAAGCAGCATCACACATTCTGCCAGACACCTGACCAGATTATTCCACCTCTGATCCCTTGATGAGCACCCCTATCTTCAGTGAGAAACACTTTCTGAGATTTTCACATGGGGCAGAGTTGTTCCGCATTGAGAATAAATCCTGCTGCGGCAGGAAATGTCTGTAAATTAAATACTTTCCTAAAATGAAACAACTGCCTGGGAAAATGCAGGCACAGCTTATGAGCTAGCCTCCAATGTTTATATATAAGAGATAGTAGATGAAATATTTACTATCTTCACCCCTCCTTCCATGTTAGGAAGGATCTGAATATGCTCATATGGCTTATGTTGGTGTCTAATCACTCCTTCAGCATTGAAGATCTCAGCAGATTATCCATGTGAAGGAAGGTGTGAGGTATTATCATCATTGTGTGGAGAAGCAGCTGATGAATACAGAGATTATCCTGCCAAAAATGTCTCTTCTTGCCCAGTAAATGGGTTCATTCCCAGACGTGCTGACCCCTCCACCAAAGTGGAGTCCTGGGAGTAGTTGTTAACTAGGCAATGTTGTTAACACAGCTTTGACCAGGGCCACCTTCATTCCTGCCCCTCTCAAAGCTGACACAGAGCACTGATGGTGCTCATCCCCAAATTTGGAAACACTTTTCTGATTGGCACCTAAGCTGGGAGTGATGGAGATGCCACCACCTTGGCTGCTCAGAGTGTGAGGTTGTGAGGTCCAGCATGAAAATGCTCCAGGAAACAGACAGTCCTGTGTGCCACAACTCCTGGCCATGCCAGAGAACCTTCTCAAAACAGATTTTGGTCCTGTTAAGAGCCTCTCACAGAATTTGTCAGTTCTTGCTTATTGAAAACATGTAAAAAGCAAGGCTTAACCCCACAAACAAACAGAAAGATGTTTTTGTTCATGAGTTGTTGTCTTATGAGGCAGCAGAATAAACTTGAAATTTGAACTCCAGGGTATCAGAAACCAGGGAGGCAGAGATGACTGTCTGATAGGAAGGGAAGCAGCTCCCAGTCAGACGTTGTAGAAATGCATCTTTTGTGTGATGAGTTTCAGTGCCAGCGGTCTGCAGGCAACACTCAGAAATGCTGTGCTGCTTTTAATCCCAGTTTCAGCTTTGTATTTCTGTAGAATCATAGAATCAGAGTTTGTGTTGGAACTTTTACAGGTCATCCAGTCCAGACTTCTCCTCTGACCAGGGCTAATTAGACCTGATTTCTCAGGGACTTGACCAGTTCAATTTTGAAGAACTTAAGAGGATGGATGTCGCAGACAACTTTTCATTAAAAATCCTTTCCTTAGGATTTTTCCTTCTGAGAAGCTGAGAAGCCTCAGAAACAAAATGTAAACAATGGTTATCTGCTGCTGTAGAATGCAACAGGCAGATCTGTGATTGGTCTCATGTGGATGTTTAGAATTAATGGCCAATCATGGCAGAGCTAGTTCTCTCTCTCTGTCCGAGCCACAGACCTTTGTTTTCATTCTTTCTTCTCTATTCTTAGCTTAGCTAGCCTTCTGAAGAGAACTTTTCCTTCTATTCTTTTAGTGTAGTTTTAATGTAATATATATATGTCATAAAATAATAAATCAAGCCTTCTGAACATAGAGTCAACATTCTCGTCTCTCCCCTCACCTGAAAACCCCTGTGACCACTGTCACAGATGGAGATTCAGTTGGGAAAAACCCATCCTTTAGATGAGTCCATTCATGGGGATAATATTTGGATTTCTTCAGGCAGTTCAAGGAAAAGGAAAGATGTTTTGTAGGCAGATGCTGTGTTATCTGGGCCTGGAAGTCCTGGAGGTCAAGACTCAGGTCAGGTCAGGTCAGGTCAGGTCTAGTTCCAGCAGAAACCAGCACTGTATCCCAGTGAGACCAAAAATATTCCCCTTACCTGGGTTTGTTAGCGCATGTAGCTGTGGCAGAAGGTGTTTAATGGTCTCACAACCACTTTTTGTGGGTAAATTATTGCAGATTCTAGATCAGGCAAGATGTTTGCTCCTCATAGATCTGTATTACTTTTCCAGCCATTTTGGTTGGCAAGTCAGATGAGGAATAAGCAGTTTCTGGGGGGCTCTTTTCCCCTGGTTCTTCTCTGGTACCATGAAATGATCCTCTGGAACTTGCAGAAATAATGAACCAGCTAAAGACCTGAAAGGTATTGACCAAATTCTTTCGCTCAGCCTTGAGATGAAAAAAGAAACAAAAGTTATTATAAAGATTCTTCTATAAACAGTTCAAAATTGTAGGTGCTTAATAACCCTTTGCCCTGAGTGCTAAGGGGATGTTTTCTTGTCTCTCCTCTGAAGACAAGAGAAATCTGTCTCAGCACTTTTCCTTGTCTTCTGGGCAACTGAAGAGCAATTCAGTTGCTATGTCTTGAAGAGTGGAATCTCTTTAAGTCAACCTCTTCCTCATGAGAAACCATTGTCATTAGCCCAGCAGCTGATCTGGGTGTTTGGAAAGGAGATTGAGTCCACACAGAGCACAAAATTATATTTTACCCTGAAATAAATGTGTGCCAATGCATCTACCTACGTATTTTCTTTTTGCTCTGGCACTGTGCAGTCAAGTTCATGGAAAACACTTTTTTTGCTCCTTCTTGACATCTGCCAGGGAGGCTGTTTGCACAGATTTTTCATGGCTTTGTTTTTGTTTCCCCTGAAAGGATACATGCTAAATCTCGAGAGTCAAACACATGTTTTGCTTGAGACTCAATATGCTCATTAACTAATTGTGCTGGCATGGGAATGCTTCAAGATAACAAAAGGCAGCCTGGATCATGGCTGGGTGGAAACAGGAAACACTATCATGCAGAAGGGGAATTTTCAGGACAGACACACTCTCCCATCTCGCAACTCAGAGTTGGAGCAGGCACTGGGAAATTATTGCAGAGCTCATGTCAGGCCATGATGTGTCTTTAGGTCATGCTGAAGTGGAATTTCTTGGCAGCCTGCAGTAGGCACAGTGGCTTGAATACTGGCAATCACTGTGAGAAGGAGGAAGAAGGTAACAAAGTCCCAGGATGGAACAAGATGAAGGCCGGTGTGATTCAGAGGAACCAGGCTTTGCAAGCTTTGCAGAGTCAGGAGAAGCTTGTGTCTCACTGCTCGTTTTCAACAGACCTGGTGTCTGCATTGGGAACACAATTTAAGGGGCAGGGTCTTCAAAGGGCTGTGAAGTCACTTGGCTTCTTAATGTGTTTTGGTAAAAGACAAATGTATGCTCCTTATCAGACTGGGTCCTGCTTCCTGGTCTTGGTCTAGTTGATCAGGGCATTGCCAAAATCTCTAAGGAAATTAATGGGTGAAAAACAGTTCAGGTGGGAGAAAATCTAGTTAGTTTTGATGGCCTGGCTTGCTTGCTTCCTTTCTCCATTAGATGCTCTTATATTCCTTTCTCCATGGACTAAACTGAGCTGTGCAGAGATCAAATGTTGTGAGAGCGAGGCAGAGAATGATTACTTCTCTGCTGGGGAGGAATTTTTATTCCAGAATTTGATATTACTCCTGATTTTGTATGAAAAGGGAAGTATTAGAACTTGGTTTCAGAGAAGCGAACCAACAACCAGAGGATGCTCTGTTTAGCTCTGTCCTGGAGCCAGAAGCTTTGTGCCAGCCAACTTAAGAACTTCTTGGGGATCTCAGCTGGGGAAGTGATGTGCAGCCCTCAAAGTGGGGGAGTGTGGAGATCAGACATGAAGTGTTTCTGAGGTGTGCATTCCACAGAAGCTCACCTAGCTCAGTAAGTAGGAAAGTTTTCTCAGGCCCCATTCTCAGAAGAATTCCAGCCAAGCTGAACGCCCATCCCCAAAAGATTTCTCAGAGTCAGTTTTTGTGGCTGCCCCATCTCTGGAAGCATGCAAGGCCAGGTAGGACAGGGCTTGGAGCAACCAAGTCTAGTGGAGGATGTCTCTTGCCCATGGCAGGGGGGTGGAACTGGATGATCACTAAGGTGCCTTTCAACACAAACCATTCCATGATTCTAAAATGCTTTGATTTCAGCAATTTCTAACAAGAACAGGCTCAGCTGATATGTTCAGCTCTCTCTATGCTGCTTTTCCATTGCACACACGTGCTATTGAGATGTTGTGAACCCTCCTGAAAAGTTTTGAGTTGGGAGGGGTGAGAGAGAAGATGAGATGAACATGTTTACATGAGAAATAATGAGAATGCTGCATGTGATCCAGATGTCATCTTGCACTTTCCTTGCTGGACACACAATGTCATAATGGAAAACACAGAGGTTTCCCCTCCCCATGTCAATGATCCAATTTTCCTCCTCAGTCTTTTTTAAACATATCCTCTGCTCATCCCCAGGCTCTGGCACCAGTACACAAGGAAACACATGCTGAGAGGGGTCTGTCCTGGCAAATTCAGGGCCACTTTATGGACCTTCATAAACATTAAAAATACTGCAGGGGGAAAAATCCCCAAATCCTTGAAAATTAAAACCTTCTCCTATAATTCTTCTTCTACAGGCAATTCACTTCACAATAAGATATTATATGGGGGTATTTGCTGGCAGAAACAAATTAAGGAGTACTTTAAGGATCTGGAACCCATTATTGTGGTGTAAGAAATCAAATCTTTGTAATCAGGACATAAATAGGAAACAAATCCAGAAATTAATCAAACCAAGCATTCAGATCATCCTGTGAGACAAATATGAGTCCTAAGAGGTGCTGAAACATTTCAGCCAGACTAAGAGATGATTTGCAAGTTATTCTGGAGAAAAAACAAGGACAGTGAAGAATAAACAAAGCCTTGAGCTCAGTTGTGTCTCTGCCAAAGATCTGCAAGAATTCAGGGTCAGATCTGGGGAACTGAGGCTAATGGATGAGGTAGAAACCATGTCTAACAATAAGTTTGATGTAGTCTGAGGTGCCAGACAATGAGCTTTGAGTGTCTTCAGCATCCAGTTGGGACATATGGCTATTCCTCCCCGCAGCTAGCAGAGTTCACTGCTCTTTTTTATGGCTGCATTGATCTGACAGCTGGTGAGATCGTTTCTGGAGCTGGAAGGGATAAACAGAGATAGTGTGGGTTCAGCTGAGTGTTTATCTGGACTTAGGCTTCTTCGGGCTTGCACACAACTGCACACAATGACAGAGGTACCATCAGCTCCATCAGGAAGGGTTCATTCAGTGTGTGCTTCATTACAGGTAGGTCTGCATTACAGGCAGTCTGAGATGTGAAATATCTCATTACCAAATGAACAAGAAATTAACTGGACAGAGTCACAGCATCATTGGCTCAAACTGAATTTTAGGAGGAGCCAAAATATACCTCTGAAAAATCTTCATTTAATGCACAAGGGTTTCTGGAGCAAATGGATCTGCCTCTCAGTTTGTCCCTTTTGTCTCTGCTAATCAATGATGACAGGAAACAAGATTCCTGACTCTGCAAGAAGCCCTGTGCTACCGATCCCTAACACTGTTCTTATGGACATCATCTTTATTTCCATAGCAACTACTTGCAGTTCTCCTCATTTCTGAAGGAGAGTTAACAAGAGCAGACAAAATCCCAAAGGAACCATCTGATTTTCTTGTGCCACAAAAGACATAGCTTCAAGAGGAATATGAAGAAAGAGCACCAGAAAATACAACATGGATGCAGACTTGTTTTCAAAACAGATAGCTTATTTTATTTTGATAGGATATGAATTTCTTAATATCCTGCTAGGAAGTGTTTGTGAAGTATAGGCAATCACAATGAATCATTGAGACCAGATCACAAGGCATAGGATGAAATGGGACCTCTTGGGTTAAAAAGTCCAGTTCTGTGTTAATCATACTTAATCATATTATTTAAATTAATTCAGAAAATTGTCATCTCCATCTGAAAAACATACTAATTTCTCACACAGCCCTGATTTCTTTGGAAAGTTTTTCCAGATCTTCCCAATTCTGCACATGAGAAATAGTCTACTTTCTAATCTCACTTCATTAGTCAACAAGTTATGACCATTTGTGCTATACTTTTTATACATGTGGAAGCCAAATATCTCACACTTTTCTTTCTCAAGGTACCTAAAATAAAATTATCAAAGAAAGAAAGTAAATGTAACATAAAATTATATCATAATCTTCCACTGCTATTATTAAATTAACATCTGACCAGAACTTTCATATCTGAACAGTCTTAAATTTAAGGCAGATGGAATCTAGCTCTGTATTAATTGCCTGGTCTTCCCTGCTTAATAATCTCATGTCTTGATGAAAACCCTGTATGCCAAACCTCTAGAAATAACAAAAAGGAGCTCCTGGAGGAAATGTGGAATGCAGTGGGATTTAGGTAAGAAACTAGTGCTACAGTTCCACCAGCACTTTAAATTGTCTGAAGCTAACTCTAACATGAAACACGTATGACTTTTCCACCTCTGGCTGCAGTTCCCCACTTTCCACTCCCTCCTTGAACTGGCATGGATATTTTGTTCAGTGAATCAGTGTGAGAGACTGATCCAGTTTCAAGAAAGCAACACTGGTGCAAAATGGCTGGGGAGAGAAATAGGACATGCTTCTGGTATACCTCATGTGCCTCATGGATGAACTGAATCGTGTCTCCTGAAGTGTCTTTTGTCATTAACTAGGGTGTGGCCCGAACCTTGTTCAAACATCCACCTCTCACACCTCCAGGTGGTGGGTTAGGCACCCTTCCACCTCTCTGGGATCTTGTTAGAGTGCAGGCAATATTGTTTTGTGGTTTACCTCCCACCTGAAGTCACCTACTGAATGAGCACTGAGCCCTGCAGAAGTCTGTCAACGCCACTTTTCATGATCTAAACAACACAAAGAAATCAATGCCAAACATACACTGAAATGAGCTATGGCAGAAGATGCATGATTTAGTAATGTGAAGCACAGTGAGCTCCTGTCAACTCTCTTCAACAGCTCTGGAAATCAGGCACCATAAACCCCCAAAAGTGAGGCACATCAACTCATTTGTCATTTCTGAGTGCATTGGCCTATGGCCCAGCATTTTGGAGCAACCAATCCAGCCAAAATCATTTAGCAAATCAGTGGTTGGCATCATAAATGTAAGTATGGCACCATAAATGTAATTCATAGTGTATACAACACAGAGAACAGAGCAGATTAGTCAGAAGCAGGAGTGCTACACAGTGCGAGACAATACCAGCAGGAGTTGTCTAACAAACAGAAAATGATGTGTAGTTATAGAGCTGGAGCTTTTCCATTGGCTGGTGAGGTTTCTCACCATCTGGGAGAGCTTTGAAAAAGAGCAGGAAGAGGCTTGATGAATGTTGTGTGGGGGAGTGTTGGCAAAAGAAGGTTTGACAAGCTGAGCAAGGCAAGCAAACAAAGAGCGCAGCCAAAACAGAGACAGAGGGGAGCGAGAGGGAAGAGGTTGTGTGGGAGATGAGAGGAGAGGCTTGACTTCAGCATGAAAGGGTCCATCAGCCCATGAGAGTCCACATCACTCTGTGTGTGGGAGGTTAAAAGATCCTTGCACTTCTGTGAAGTCCAAGGTGATGCAAAGCTTTGGGGTGCCACCACAAAACTCCTGCCTGCCCATCACCAGAGCCCTCCTGTGACCCCCCAGCTTTCCCAAAGAGCTGTGTCCATGGGGAAAGGTGCAGAGGCTGCTCTGCAGAGGGAGAGCTGCTGGGTGGATCTACCAGCACAACCACCATCATTTCATCAGAGCAAGCTTTGAACATTTGAGGGAGAGGCACAAGGTAACCCTGGCAAAATGTTTTCTTTGCTGGATGGACTGCACAGCTGCCAGGAGTAGTTGGTTACAAACAGCATTGTGGGCATGGTTTTTGGTTGGCTGCTCTGTGTGGACTGTTGGAGGAGAGAGAAACATTCATCTGCAAAGTTCAACCTACTATGAAATGCAAGGAAAAGCAATCCCTGATTTTTACACTTTATCTCTCTGAAGAACCACAGCATACCAACACCATCATCTTCATGCCGTCTTTTGCAGGGATTTCCAACCTTCACAGCTGCTGTTGCCTTCTAACTTTGTCCCTCTATAAACATTTCTTGCCATTCATCCTTTTCTCCCTGATAATGGGCGTCTCACCACGCTCTGAGTTGCACCCACCACCCTCATCACTGTGCTGCCAGATCTGGCAGGACAGTGAAGACCCCAAGCTGAAAAGCCTGGTGCTTTGTCTGTGGTGTTTGTCCATGTCTTTGTTAGTGCTGGGAGCTGCAGCTTTTCAACAGGATGGTTCTCAAGCTTCTTGAATACTTGGGACAAAAGATTTTTATGGGTTATCAGCTACCATGAACCACCAAACTTTGAAGGGAAATAGTTCTTCAGTACAAATCCACAGAGCAGGTATTATGGCCTTGTAAGCCTGAGTTTTGTGATTTAATTCATGTTCATCTCCCAAGACAATGTTGTTGGCTTCAGTGAAAGCTCTACTCAGTTCTGTGGAAACAAGGATTTTGAATATTATCCTCTGGCTACGCTAGGGTGCCCAAAAGTGCTGCAGATTGCTCTGACCTAAGTAGGGATAGAGTGAAAATGGAGGGCCTTAAGGCTGTGTTGTTTGTTTCATCATTAGCGCAGATCCAAAGCAGGAACTCCATCAAGGTTGTGTTTTTCCCCTCCTGTTGCTGTGTCTTTGTTATAACATCCCTAAGAAACATTGTGAGAAATCTGTAACAGCATTTCCTTGGAGATGATGGGAGCTTGGGTAATGAATCCAGCTCTTGCTGGGTTAGTGTGATAATGAATGTTAAAGACAACAGACTGGAAAATTAGATAACTACAGCAAGACTGCAGAATTTCAGTATTTCCCTGTTTATAATTGCTGCTCTAGATGTTCTCTATTGGCTGTTACCAGAAAGAGGGAACAGGGACTGTGGACTGATCCAGTGTTATAGATCCAAATCTCTTGGATGGTCTTAAACAGCTTCTTGTTTCTAGGGACTGTGCTGGGCTGCGCAATTTGTTAGCCCTGTGTGTGTCTGCATACACCCATGCACAGAAGGGCAAATATAACAGATTCACTGCTGTGAAGACCATCTGGAAAAAATTCAGATCTCAGCATCCAACTAGAATAAGTTACATAGCTATTGATGCAATCCTTCCCATCACAGACTCTCAAAGCATTTTAAGGTATTAGTCTTTTCAATCCCATCTAAAATAACAGCTTCAAGAGTTGTACCAAGTCCAGCCTATGTCTGCAAGGCTTGATGAGAATAACCATGTTTTCACTCTCCTTTCTTTGAGATGCTCTCAAACTCTGCACTTGTATATTGCTCTATTTTATCTACATGTTAATCAGTAATGAGCAGAAAGATTTCACTCTGTTTTTGCACTGTGCAGTGGCAGATCTAATCCCCATGCCCCTCCCTTCTGTGATTTATGAGAGCAGAGCATCCCTGCAACCTTCTCTTTGTAACTCTGCACCTGCACATCATGGCTAACAGCTTTAGCTGCTTTCCTGCAATAACTCACAGAATCTCTTTCCTAGGCAGCCACGCCTTTACATTAGCAGATATTTCCCCTACTGGTGCTTTGCTTTCTGGCTCATTTTTTGATTGCCCTCAGCCTTTCCCCAGATGCTGAAATGATCTAAATCTTGTAGTAATACACTGTGCTGTGTTTGGGGTGTGTTTAACTCCTGAGGCAGCAACACATTTGGCTTCTCTGCTCTCCTTCCCTTTAGCTCCACCATTGCTGTTAAGAAAAGCAATCCTACAGCTGAAGTGCAGTGAACATACCCAGGGAAACTCCATGGGAAACTTCTTCCCCATCAGCAGCAGTTCTACTCCTCTTTACCTTCTGACTTGCTTTTGTCTAGAATTTTTTTATTGGGGCACCTTTTGTGTCCCTGATCTGGGCTCAAGACCCTGATAATATGCTCTTTAAATGGCCTCTGTGAAAAAGGGAGATTATCTATCTATCTATCTATCTATCTATCTATCTATCTATCTATCTATCTACCTACCTATCTATCTATCTATCTATCTCTATCATCTCTATCCCTATCTCTGTCTCTATCTCTATCTCTATCTCTATCTCTATCTCTATCTCTATCTCTATCTCTATCTCTATCTCTATTGCTATATCTATCATCTCTATCTCCATCTCTATCTCTCCATCTCTATCTCTCCATCTCTATCTCTCCATCTCTCTCTATCTCTATCTCTATCTCTATCTCTATCTCTATCTCTATCTCTATCTCTATCATCTCTATCTCTATCTCTAAATCTATCTCTCTCATCATCTGTCTCTATTGCTGTATCTATCATCTCTATCTCCATCTCCATCATCTCTATCTCTATCTCTATCTCTATCTCTATCTCTATCTCTAATCTCTATCTCTATCTCTATCTATCTCTGTCTCTAATCTCTATCTCTATCTCTATCTCTATCTCTATCTCTATCTCTATCTCTATCTCTATCTCTATCATCATCTTTTTCTACCTCTATCTCTTTATGTCAATCTCTAATTGACATCCTCTGTATCTTCCTCTCTCAGTTGTGCCAGGGCCCAGCACAGCTGGTGAATTACACACCTGAGTTAAGGGATTGCCTTCATGACCTGCCACAAGAGCTCATGTCCCAGCACCTCCTTGGCTGAAGCAGACTATGACTCAAGGGAATTGGCCCTGAAATGCAAGTCATGCCATTTCCAAGGTGGTCTTACTCCCAGGTGGAGGTTCTGATTTTCTTTCATATCTGAAAGCTAGAGCAGCAGGGAGACATTTGTACTTAAAAATCTCAGACTAGAAAAGGGATCTGGTATGAGGAATTCCTTTATTTTATAACAGGAAAAGGAAAGAGAACAGCTGGGCACAGCTCTCCACTAGCACTCATCTCAACTATACAGTATCTTCTTTCCAAGTTGGAGAAATTTGAAGAAAATCGGCCACTTCCAGCCATGACACAGAGCCAGGCCCATTTGTGCTCCATTTGTTCTCTGAGAGAAGCAAATAGTGAGGGGTTTGACCATGGAATTGGGTGTTTAGTGAAAAAAACAACCACTATTGCTTCTGCGCAAAAATGAAAGCTGGGACAAGAGCCTCAATGCATCTTCAGACAAGGAGGGAACAGAGCTGAGGTGAGTCCTCAGGCTGGGAAACCTCCTGGCATTGTTTTTAGAGTTAGTGTTTGAGCTAAACTGCAGTCACAATGTGATCCAGACACTTTGCAGATGCCTGCTGTCTCCCACATCTTGCTGTCACATCCTTTACCTGCAGCTCAGGTGAGCTTTGTGCCTGCTTTCAGGTGGGTGCAGACAGACTTACTGAGGAAACCCTGTGTAGATGTAGAATTACCTTACATCACAGATATGAAAGGGAGGCACTGATTTACACTGGCAGACTATTCTTCTCCAACTTGCTAAGCTGAAGCAAGATTGTAGAATGCAAGGAATCCAATATATGGAAATAATAGTGATTAAAAGCTGTTTTATAGCTAAAGCATGCTTTTCTCACTCAAATTGTGGAAGCACTGTTCACACACCCAATGTGCAATTAAAAATGATCTAAACCACATGATGTATCTCTGCATTGCAAGCATTATTGCTAAAGCATTTTACTGGGTATTCAAAATCAACAATGTGTGACAGACCTGCTGGGTTTTTATGTTCTGTCGTCATTATTGTAAAAGATGCTGTTTGAGAAAGAAAATTCTGGATCATCCCCTCTGAAGTCAGATGTAGACATTAGGAAGCCCTAGGGAGTCTTTATCATAGAATGAAACAATGGTTTTGGTTGGAATGGACCTTCAAAACCATCTCTTTCCAAACCTCTGCCATGGGCAGGCACACCTTCCACTAGACCAGTGTGCTCCAAGTCCTGTCTGACCTGGCCCTGTGCCAGGACCCCCTCACCCTCACAGCAAAGAATTTCTTCCCAATTTCTAATCCAACCCTGCCCTCTGGTAGTTTAAAGTCATTATCCCTTGACCTTTATTTTCTCTCTTGAAAAGAAAGGCAGCCCGGCATTTCACCATTAAGCCTCTTGATATCAGTTGGATTAATACTTACTTGTGATCAGAGTGCACTGACAAAATGTCTCAAAACTCCACTGTAATGATCCCTTTACTACCTGCAGATCCACTGAACCTCTGGGATGAGGCAGCCCACTGGGTTTATTTCTCCTTCAGATGTACTTCAAATCCTACTGGGGCCAGCCAGGGACTTCTCACTGAGTCAGGCCACCTGCTTCATTCTCTATCAGCAATTCACTGCCTGCAAGGAGTGAATAAATCAGTCCAAGAAATGTGGGTTCAATTACTGGTTCTGCCACGTGCTTTCTCAGTAGGTTTATGGCCTCTATTTCTCCTCTAATTCTTGTTCGCTTTGGCTTATCCTTGTGGCACCAAGGCAACATCAGTCTCCCCTGGGACACTGAGATGCTTTTGCACTGCAGATACATTCCAAAGGAAAACACATAAAATTAAATGATGTAAAGTTCTCATTTCTCCTTAGCTCCTCATGTTAAATAGCTTCATACTTCATTCCAGAAGAGGCAGAATGGATACCCTGACTTGCAGCAAGTGACCTTATAACCTAGTATTCTCAATGGGAATGTAAACAGTATAAACACATTTGATTCTACTCTTGATCTGACCATTTTCTGCATAGGAAACTCAATGCCTTAAGTATGTCCAGTAAGAAATCTCCAATGGATCTCTCTTCCAAGGACTCATCTCACGCCCATAGTTATATTTTGTGTCTACCACATCATCTCTTGAGGAGATCCATGGGTTAACTGCTCGCTTCATGGACCCACATATAGCTGCTGAAACTCACTGGTGAAGTTCCTGAGCCAGCCTGTCCAGTGTTGCAAAGTTTGCAATAATTAGAAATGCAGGTAAGCATTTCAGCCAAGTGAGCATGCTGTGGGGACTTCAAACTTGGTGTATCTTAATACCTAACACTCAGGTCTTCAAACACTTCTATGAGCTGGTGCCTCATGCCCTTTTCCCTGTAAAATGTCAGCCAGGCCCATGGCTGCAACCCGGCTCTGGCTTGAGGCAATGCAGATCATAGCATGAAAAGCAGCTCAGAATAAAAGGCTCTCAGATTGTCTGCCAGTGCCTCAAGAAATGGAATTCCACTCCTAAAATGTCAAAGGTATGTCAGTGTGAAGAAGAAAAAAAATGAAAAAAAAAAAGTTTGAAAAGGGGTTTTACTGGCAGCCAGGAAAGTGCAACTGCTTTTACTTAATTTTTTTCTGCCTCTTTCTGAGCTTTTAGTTTTATTTCAGTGGAGGAAAAACAATGGGGAAAAGGGTTAAAATGGAGTGGGAGCAAATAAGGGTATATCTGCTTTCTATCAAAGCATCATGCTCATCAAGTGATGAAGTCCTTGCAAGTCTTTAACACCTTTCCCCATATCCTGTATCTGAAATTCCTCCATCTCTCCTCATTCAGCAGCCAGGACAGCAGCTGCTTGCTGTGCTCAGCTGTCTCACAGGTACAATCCTGCTTGCTCTGAGTGACACAGCTGAGGAGATGACTGTTGGCTTCATGGCACTTCTTTCAGTTCTGGTCATGTTTCAAGAGACTCCAAACTTTGATTGACTCAAGGACTTCAGGGCAGAGGGGTAAAGGTAAGAGAAAGGTTACTCAAATGGACATAATCAGAGGATTGCTGCAGAGCTGGAGCAGAAATGATGCAGCACATACTTCTGCATTGCTCCTTGGAGCCCCAGGCAGAGCCTGGACACACTGAGTTGTCCTTATCCCCTGGAAAGGCTCCATGGATTTTGACAGACCAACACATCTCAGAGCTCCCCTCCTTTTCCCCTGGCTTCCCCACCATTCTCAGTGCCCAGCCATAGTGACATCCCAACAAGGGTGACACCCTCTGATCCCCCCATCACTCCCCACCACCAACTCAGCCAACAAAGAGGTTTTTCGTCCTGCCACCTGAGCTCCAGGCACCACCATCTGGCACAGGGCCAGCAAGGCTTCTCCCATCACCAGATCCCCACTGGTTGTTCTTCCTCCCAGGGCCCCTGTCTGGCTCTTCTCCACTAATGTTCTCTGTGTCATTCCAAAGCAATCAGCCAGCCACAGTGCTTATGTCTGGTGAGAGCAGCGGGTCAGGAGTATATCCAAGCAGAATGTAGTGTAAATAACTGACTCCATCTGCTTTGGGTCAGAACAGCTTCAACTCATCAGAGGGAACCAAAGAGCCTGCAGGGGTGGTGGAGGGACTTTCTGAATCCATCTATGGAGCTGGCACTGGGAGAAGCCAAACATGCTCTTAGTGTTTACGCTGTCAGGCCGCGAGGTATTCATCTTCATCCCAAAACACATTCCTCACAGAACACTTCTGGGCCTCAAACTCTGTCATTGGGAGAGCTAAGGAAATGAAAACTGGGAGGATAATGCTGAGCTGTCAGGCCTCATGTACAACTGCTCCCATGCCTGGGATCCCTCCTGAGAGGCATCAGGGCATGGCACTGTGCTGCTTGGTTTTCATGGTGCCACAGTCATGTAAAACAAAGGATTATATCACTATCCACTTTTCGTTTGCTGCCATATGGGGAAGGTGCAGGGAAGCAAAGGGGTTGTTGCAAATCCAAGCTGGAAATTTTCTTCCTTGGGTCCCCTCCAGCAGGCTCAAAACCTTTAGAGCAGTGAATGGTCAGCACTCATTGAGAGAGGGATGGTGGGCACTGCTGGTGGTCAGGACAGGTAGGTACCAAACAGAGATCTAAGCAGAACTACCCCTGCATTGTCACCTCTCCCCAGCCCCAGATATTAAAAACAAGCAAAGTCAGAGCTCTAGTAGCCTCTTGGGAATAAGGCTCCTCCTCCTCACCCTTCCTTCAGTAAATGGATCAAAATTTAGAACTCTAAATTGGAACTCAGCTTTGAAATCCAGGCTTGTTTTTGTGTCCTCAGGGCCCATACAGATATTTTCAAGGGACAGCTGACATTTTGGATGTCTCCACTTTTTGAGGTTTGCCCAAAAAGATATTCCACTAGAGCCCCAATTCAATGCTGAGCTCAACCCACCCATCGTGTCCCTATGGTTTGCCTCAAGCTGAGTAGCTTCTAAAATTAATGTACCACAAAATAGAAGCAAATTCTGCAAATGTGGCTATAGAATTTCTCATGCAGTGCTCCTTTTGTCCCACAAACAGGATTTCTTTCAGTCTTCAGACTAGCCAAACACCATTCCTAACATTTTTCTAAACACAATAAATGTTCAAATTTAATATAATTTTTAATGCGTGTTTTCAATAAAAGGTTACAACAGGTAGCCTCTGAAAACTGCTATTTCCTTGCAATAGTGATGTTTACAGCTCCTTCTACCCAGAACCATCACATCATTTTGACTGCTGTCAGTGTGGCAAAGGAAGCAGGACTTTGGTTATGCACAGGGCAAGGCCCTAGTATGCAAAATGACAGGGAGTTCCCACAGGGACCTGGGAATTCTGGGAGTCTGCCTGTCCTAAGTCCCCTCCTTTTTTGCAGTTTGGATGAAGCCATGGGAGCTGATGTGCAGCTCTATGAACTGATGTAAGCCTGTAAGGCTGAAGTAACCACGAGAATCTCCCAGCTGTGGTCGCACATGACACTTCTTTCCTCAAAAGAAATTGCACTGTCTGGGAGAAGGAAAATTACTTGCATGTCTTGATGGCAACTTAAGCCCTTTTTCTTCCTCCTCTCACAGAGAACTGAAGTTTGTGATCACTTACTCTTTGTTGTAAGGTTTATCACCTCTTTGGTGACCTGGCATTTTTCTGCACTGTGTCAAAATCCTTGAAATATTCAGCTGTTTCAGCTAGACTGGCTGAAAATCACACAGGATAAGCCTGAAAATAAACTCCCAGGGCTAAATAAAGGAACTACTCCTTGCATATCCCTTAATGTGTAATTCAGTGAAGTGATGCGAGCTGTGATTTACCATCTCCAATAGAAACAAAGAAACAAGTCCTTTGAAATGTGATATCAAGAAACCTTCTCCTTCCTCACTAACTTAGTAGCAGCACATGGTCCAAACTTCTGGGGCAGCTTTGAGTTCTGGTCTTGAGTTGTCCCACAGAGTAGGCAGAAGAAGCAGAAATCTCTGGAAGAGATGTCCAACTTGTTCTGCTGAGGAGAACAGAGAAGAGGAGAACAGAGCAAAGCAGAACAAGATCAAATGGAAAGTGGTTTTTCCTTGTCTTCTGGTTCCTGTGGCTCCTGGCTGCCCTTGCTTCCTTCACTCATAAGCTCCCCTGAAATTTGGGAGGAAACAAAACTGAGAACCTCGTAAGGCCACCTGTCATTTGGAAAAGAGGGTCTGATGAGACATCAGATATCAGAATTTTTTTAGGAAAAAATAGAGTGGCAACGAAGGCTATCCTGGAAGGGGGAAATGAATTTTTAGTGAGTGTGTGTTACTTTCTGTACCTTCAGGAAGGTGTGAGGCAGAGGGGGATGATGACATGGTCCTCCCCCCTCATCTGAGCTGCTGGCTGAGTTCAGGTCCAGCAGAGTGGGATGATGAAGCAACATTTAGCTGGATTTACAACTCCCCCAGAAATCACATTTCCTGATGCTTTCTTTCACTCCTCAGCCCAAACGGAGGCTGATTCAGACAGGAAGAAGTCCATAAACTCAGGTCTCCTACAGTTCTTGTCTCTTACAGTGCAATGATGCTGCAATAGAAAGACACATTTAATGGAAGGAAAACTGCCCAAGGAGGTGTCAAACCAACTCTTCTTCAGGTTCCAGAGTCTTTGGTCACATATGAGGGACCCCACTGACGTCCAAATCAAGCTGGCTGTGAGACTGGTGTTGCAAGATGGGGAAACCAAGCTGTGGCACTGAGCCAAGACACAGGAGGGCTGCAAAACAACACAGACAGTCCAAGTGTTTAAAGCTATGTCTGGTATGTCATATATGGGAGAGAGCAGGAAAGTGACAGCAGGTAGTGTCACCCCCTCTAGCTCCAGTTACACATCCAGTTACACAGCCTGTTTTCACCAGGCTGTAAGGGTCCAAACAAAAGCAGATACCAAATACTGCCAGGCTCTGGCACAGGCTGCCCAGGACAGGGGTGCAGTCCCTTTATCCCTGGAAGTGCTCAAAAGCTGTGCAGATGTGGCACTGGTGGCACTCAAACACTTGTGGTGTCTGAGTGGTGTCTTTGGCAGTGCAGGGTTAATAGTTGGGTTTGATGATCTTAGAGGTCTTTTTCAACATAAATGATTCTATGATTGTATGTCAGCTTCAGCAAAGTTGATTCTAGATGTCTTGGGGAGCAATGCCAGGAAAATCCCATGTTCAGAGGTTTTGCCTCATCTGCAATTGGTGGTGTTATCCCAAATATTACTGTGGATTTTACATTTGGGGAGGGGTTCTTCATTCCTTTACTTTTTTGTTCCCACACTTTTCCCAGTCAGACAAGGTCAGCAAAACCTGGTAGAGATGTGCCCACAAGGAATAAGTGAAAACTCCCACTTTGTAGTGTGCACCACAATTTGTCTTGAACAAAGGTGAGGACAGCTGGGATTTCTATGTCATTTGGGACCAAGGACTTCAAATTTGGCTTTGTTTGACTTATAACTGGGCAACACCCTGAAAAGTCCCAGATATATTATGGACTCATGTTTATCCTCTTAAAAGCACAAGCAAACTGTAAGGTTTCATCTTGCATGCTTTCAACCTGCCATAAAAAGCAGGACAGTGCAGCACACAGAAGCTGCAGCTCCTGAAATGCAGAAATCTTCATTTTTACACTGGCTTTAATGGAATACTGCTTCTTCTTCATGACTTTGCCATTTTTTTCTTTCCCTCCCACCTGCCACCTGCAGCATATAATATTTATTCTTTCTTATCCTGCTGTTGATCTTCTGAGTCTTTAAAGATTTTCTGATGTGGAATATAGTGCTGGGAATTTGAGGGACGAGCCTACACCTGGTCTGCAAACAGCTGGAGCGGTGTCACTCTCTTTTCCTTCTCGTCCCCTGGCCTGACCCTCTCTGTGCCTCTCTCAGAAGCACACTGGGGATGGGATGGGCCACCTTTGCTGTGATTCCCCCTGCATGCTCAGCCAGGCTGTGCACAATGACCAGGATCACTCAGAGGGCACGCTGGGGGTACCCACTGCGGGTACGCACCTCACTGAAGGTGTCTCACCCTGGCCAGGATCAGAGAGGTTTCTCAGAGCCTGTTCGCTTTGGCCTGTGCTAAAAGAGCTGCAGCCCATCACTCTTCTGCCTGCGGCCAGATGAAAAATGGGGATTATACTTGTTTATGTTCTAACAGAAATGGCAGAAGGGGATTTACCTCTTTAGAATTTTATTTTGCTGCCAAGACAATCCTTCTCTTTGCAGCGTAGTTCCCTGCAGACACCATCTCCAGATGAGATGAGATGAGATCTGAAGCAGATCTCTCTTTTGCCCCTGATGTTCAGGACTGACCATTCTCTTTTTGAGATGGAGAAGTGGCATTTTCTCTGTTCTGTATCCTATCTACATGGAGTTGTGAGCACAGCAGGAATTAATGCAGGTGATAGGGTGAGCTCATGAGAAGTTTCCATGGAAGCTGTGGCATTAAACGCCTCCAATGCCCTTTGATGGCATCCCTAAACCCTCACACTTGTGCTGGGAGCCTCATGAAATCAGAAAGAAAGCAGCAGCCTGTATGTGGAGAAGGAATTCAAGACATTAACTGAAGGGCAGATTAAGGTTAAATGGACCCCAGATCCATGCAAATATTGCCCCACAAGAAGAAAAACTTAATTGTCTCACAGGATTTTCTTTTTTCCCCCCCAAGAGAAATGTAATCACCAAAACTGTACTGTTAGGAGCTTAATACCTGAACCACAGGGTGAAATTATGGTTGGTTTAGATCATCTGAAGGTCAGATCTGCTGGGTCTGCTCCAGCTCAATGCACCCCACTGTCTAAAGGGCTGGTCTGCAGAGAGCCCATTGCACAAAAGAATTTCTTACCATGAGGATGGTGAAACAGTGACAGAGATTGCCCAGGGTGGTGGTAGATGCTCCATCCCTGGAAAAGTTCAAGGCCAGGTTGGACAAAGCTCTGAGCAGCCTGGTCTAGTGAAAGATGGCCCTGCTTATTGCCATGGAGTTTAGTCTGGATGGTTTTAAAAGTCTCTTCCAACCCAACCCATTCTATGAATCTGTGATCCCAAAAGGCTAAGTAGGGATACATCTGCCCATGTCTAGGGCGGAAAAGATATTAAATTAGTAGGTCATGCTGCAAAGGAAACTGTTGTTGGCTTTTTTCCTTCTTTCTCTTCCTCTTTCAGTTGGGTTCTACACAGCCTGTGGTTGCTCTCCACAAAAAAACCTACTTATAAATGCTTTCCTAAAGTGTTTTCTCCACCCCACCAGTGACTTCCAGTTGTTCAGGATATGGATTCTGTTCTGTGCCTGCAAGGTTATAGCTCTGGATGCATTTGACGAATGGAACACACAAATGATTCCCACCTGCAGAAACAAAGTGCGATAAAAGACATGCCACTTGTCACCTGCAAACTTGTGATCCAGATATCGCAGAAACCTGGAAAAGTTTGGAACAGTCTTCTTTGCAGCTGTCAGCTGCCTTTGTAACTACCTATACCTACAGTTTTTCTCTCACTAGCCTGGAGCACTGGGAAAATGCTGAGCTGCATCTGAACATCCTCATCTGGGCTCAAGCCACACTGCAAATTCTGGTTCTGTTGGAAGTTCAGCCATTTGGTTTTAGGCAGGTCATGAGTTAACTTTCTGGTTTGCTGTGTTGTAACATAATAACCCTTTTATTTATTTTTTTAGTATTCCCTTCCCTTCCCTTCCCTTCCCTTCCCTTACCATCCCCTCCCCT
>JAXCLO010000001.1:14994849-15005906 GCA_035583995.1 Arremon aurantiirostris | reverse complement strand
TGCAGTTGATCTGGGAAAGCACAAAGCCTAACATTTTAGATTCTATCTTTAACTTTTTCCAGGGTTCCACTATCACCTCAAACCCTGAAAATAGCTGAACCACATTCACACCTGAAGGCATCACTGAATCTGGCTCTCCCTAGTAGGTTTTGATGTTCAGTCTCGCTTCCTGGCAGCATGTGGTTTTGTTTCCATCTGTTTATTATGGTGTCTGCTCTGTTGTAAAAAGGAGCTGGGTCTTCAGCTGATGGATGTGGCCCCACAATTTTTAAAAGAGAGTTCTGATTCATTTTAAACTTTATTTTAACATTATGGAACTTCCCATTGGCATCACTAAAGACAGCCTTGAAATGCTCAGCTCTGTTTTAAACACAGATTTTTCTTGGGATAATGAAGATGGGTTGGTTCCATGAGAAGCCTCCAGGACACGTCAGCTCTAACTATATCAAAGGGATCAAATATCAACAGTGAAGGACAAGATTCTCTTGCTCCTCACTAGTACCTTCCACCTGGAGACAGCTCTGTTGCAAACAGATCTAACTGCCTGACTGGATTTGCAAAGCAGCCTTTAGAAGGTTCCTTTAACACTTCCAAAGTAGCCTTTACAAGTTCCCCTTCTAAAAGTGCAAAAACAAAGGTACCAAGTCAGCACTGCATAAATTTCTCCTTGTTTCTCCAGCTCTGGGTGGCAAAGGTTGCACAGATTTGAGCAGCACAGGATCAGACCTGGAGGGAGAACCAGAGCTGGAGGGTCCTTTGCATTTTCTCCTTTCATTGCCTGGTCTGTCTCAGTGGCTTCATCCCATGAGGCTGTCTGTCCTCAGAATCAAAACTGACACTGCAATATTATATTTTAAAAAATTTTTGTTTGTCCCAGTATTTCTATCCCAACCCAGAAGCAGCATGAATGGGATGTGTTCAGCCTCAGTGCTAGAAGGAACTGACATGAGCTGGAGTGTCCTGTCTTCACTGGATGCAGCTTCACATTGCCCTCTGAGAGTGTCCAGAAGAGCAAATTTTCATCCACCAAAATAAAAGTTAAATTAATGACCCTCACTTGCATCCCTTTTGGAAGGAAATTCACATGCACACAAACTCTCTGAGAATGGTGTTTTCCATCTAGCTCTCCATCTAGTTATAACTGACTAAAATACTTTAATATACACTTGGATTCTGGCCCAGAAAATGTGATGTCTCTTAAAATGATTGTGCGCATATATATATATATACACACAGTACTTTATACCAGGCAATACCTTCTGAAATGTAGGTGGCCAGAAACTGGCTGATCTTCTCCTATTACATATTTCAAAAATA
The DNA here is from genome assembly GCA_035583995.1 of Arremon aurantiirostris. Lineage (NCBI taxonomy): Eukaryota > Metazoa > Chordata > Aves > Passeriformes > Passerellidae > Arremon > Arremon aurantiirostris. The sequence continues at coordinate 15,004,589 of JAXCLO010000001.1, read as the reverse complement.
AGTTGACATTTGTATATAAATTCTGCATAAGCTTCATGAAGTCTTATTACCAATAGTGAAAGGGAATATCAACAACTGCTTAGCTGCTAATATGGGCTGGAGATAATAAGGAAGGTGGCTGGGCAAGTTGTATGTCCAGGAAATTTTGCCAATTATACAAAAATGGAAGGGCTTGGGGAAAAAAATCTTCATTATATTCATGGAAATAGGTACTCTGAAAGGAAATTTGAAAATGGATGTATAGGGTCCTAATTAACTTTAATATTTCCTGTGTAAAGTCTTAAAGTTAAAGATTGATTTTCACAATAAACATTACAAGCATAATGGCATAGAGGTATGATCACAGATCACGTACCAGATGGAAAGCTATGGATAAAGAACTGCTGCTCTTATAATGAGGTTTGTCTTCTTTTTCTTCTCAGGCAAACCTGCATTAGTTTGAAAGAAAGGGATCAGATCTGAAGTGCACAGTAAGAAAGACTTCAACTACTAAAGCATGAATAAAAATGGAAGAATTCGGCCCAAAACCAAACTCAGTTAGGAATAGAAAACATATGTATCAAAAATAATTGAAATTTCAAGGAGATTTCTGATACACAAATTGCATTTCTAATTTAGTCCCGGCATCATAAATTGAGTAATCATAAAGACTTAGTCAAAACTTTTATTTTCATAACCAAAGGAAGTGTAGTTTTCACTGAAATGAAAACTACTTTCAGAGTCCTGACTTCAGCACAATCACAAGTTAAAACTAAGCAGGCACATTTAGACAATGTCCAGGGTCTGTGTGTCTGCACCTTCATGGAAAAGAACATTTTGACATTTTTTTGCATAATATTCTATGGGACAAGCCCTTGTTTTACACACACAAAAATTTATACTAAGGACTCTTAAAAGTTGGATTTCAAATTAAATTGGGAGGTTCTCTTGAACTCAATATTTTTTGAGGGAATAGAATTTTTTTTCTGGTGCATTTTTGTGTGTATTTGAATGTTCAGATTTCAGGAAGGGGAAGCTAACAAAATAAAAAGTCATCCCTTCAAAGCAGAAAAGTAAGTTCTCGCTCCTAATTTTCACCCAAAACAAGGGTCATAGAATCATAGATTCCCAGAATAGTTTGGTTGAAAGGGGCCCTAATGATCACCTCATTCCAGCCTCTGCTATGAGCAGGGGCACCTTCCACTAGACCTGGTTGCTGCAAGCTTTGTCTAATCTTTCCTGGAACACTTCCAGGGATGGGGCAGCCACAGCTCCTCTGGACAGCCTGTGCCAGGGCCTTGGCACCCTCACAGCCAGGAATTTCTGCCCAGTATCCCATCTAACCTCACCCTCTGGCAGTGGGAAGCCATTCTCCCTTATCCTGTCCCTCCAGGCCCTTGTCCAAAGTCTCTCTCCAGCTCTCTTGCAGCCCCTTTAGGCACTGCTGGGGCCCTAAGAATGATTTATCACAGAATGACAAATGCCTTAGACAGAAATCCTGCTTTCTGACTGCCTTCTCCCTTTAGGAGCAAGCAATTTGGGATGGAGCAACAAGAGCAATGGTAGAAAATGGGTAGGCAGCTGGAGCAGGGCCATCACTCAACACTCCCTTGGGAGCTACCAGGACCTGAGGATCAGTGTCTGTCCCTGATTTCACCTTTTCTGGACTAAGATTGTTTGCAAATACATCTCCACATTTCTGAATTTATTTCACAATAGCTTTTGCCACAGTATGTGTTCCCTGTAGGAATAATTATTTGTGCTCCTGGGTGCTTGCAGCAGGATGTATTTTTGTTTCTGATCCCTCCCACCCCTTTACAGCTGCTGCTTGTGGTTGTAACACCTTCTCTCTTGGGTTTGGAGAAGAATCTCTTTTTTCCCAGATCCATCCAGCCTGGTAAGAACACTTGACTGTTTCTGGAGAAGATTGGTGTGTGCATGCATTGGGGCTCACTGATACTTCTGCTCATCATCAGCTGTGCCCAGGACACTGAGCCACGCCAGGGATGCTGACTTGTCATCATCCCAGCAGTGTCCTGCTGGGCAAAAGGGGCCCCTCCTTCACTGAGGCCATTTTTATGGTACATCTGATAGACTGACTTCCCTAAAATGACCCAGGTTCATGCAGCACCTGCTTTCCTGCCCATGCCCATTGTGTTCTAGGACATCTCTCTACATCTCTTCTGGCTTTTGTTGGGATAAGTGTGTAAAATGAAATCTCCACCTCATCCCAACTCATCCCACCCCCTCCAACATGTGAGCAAAGGCAGTGGTTGGGCAAGCCAAGAGCATGAACCTCCTCACAAGGACTCGATGATCTTAAAGGTCTCTTCCAACCTAGAATTTCTGTGATTCTGTGATTCTGTGAAGAGCAGAGGACTCAAAGGGAAAAACAGTGGAAATGTGCATTGTTCCCAGTGAGCTTAGGCAATATTTAAAACTCAACAATGGAAACTGACTCCTTATGAAAATCTCCAAAGCACTTAAAATCTGGTCTCTTGCCTCCTCTCTGCACCACATACTCTGAAGTGCAAAACAATGGAAATTCTGTTGCTATGTGTTCCCCTAGAAATGAGCCCTGGAAAGCATCGACTCCTTCCTGTAGGTTTCTGCCATCATCCCTTCCTCAGTAATATCTGCATCTGCTTCCAGATCTGTAATCACATTTCTTTAACTGAGTGGTGAAGCAGGATTTATGTGACTCCATTTAGATTTTGTCATTTTGCAATAAGGAGATAGTTATTTCAAATTAGAATGAGATTCTGATCTAAGAGAGCATCTAGTATCTAATGATATGAGCCTGGCTACAGGTGATAATTGAGTTTATGGAGCCCCTGTAATTACATTTTATATGTGTGCATTTTTGTGGTTACAAGTTAACTGCAAAGTGATTACATGAATATTTATTCTTGGCAGGGTTAGACACTGCTAATACACAGGATAAGCATCATTTTTTCCTCCTTTTAATTCTTTGTGCTAATATCTGGGACTTATATTAGGACAAAGACACCTCACCTGTGGTGTTCACATACTGTTTGAATAGAGAGAGACATAATTCTCTCTTCCAGGATTTCTCCTGGGGAAGGCAGTGAGAAATTCTGGGAGAGAGAATTATGTCTCCCTCTGTTCAAAGAGTATGTGAATACCACATTCACCAGCAAAAAACCCCACTAATGCCATGCTTCTTATCCGAGGCATCAGTTTGCACAGTGCTGAAAACTTGTATTTTGACATACAAATACTTTTCTATGTGATAGTTTATATGCCATTCTTAAAGGTTGTGCAATGTACCAAGTTGGATCTTTTCTGCCAAACCTAGAAATCTTTTTGCATGTGCCTGCATGTGTGTGGGCACAGCAGTGGTTTGACCAGCTTCTCTTGGGTACTATAAATACAAAAATGGGTGGACACAGGAGCAAGTCACAGAGGCAAGGGTGTGAAACTGAAGAGTATTATACTGCCCACACTCATGCCTGCCCTTAACACATGGTAAGTGTGAGGTAACAGGAGGCAAAATCATGCCTCCTATTAATGAGAAAGAGCGGAGGCCCCTCACTTTCTCCAGGGTATGGGGGAATGTGCACTGTGCTGTTTCACAGACTGGCCCATGCCCTCACTAAATCCATCACTACTGCTCAGGTCCCCAGCCGGCATCAGTGTGGAGGCACATCCTTGGATAATGACATCAATTTGGGGATTGGATGGACCTTTGGTACCTGATTTCTGCTCACCCTAAATGTGCTAATAGCAGAGAAGGGAGGGCCTGAAGAGGGCCCTTCTGCCTGGCTCCCACCAATTTGAGTGGACACCAATCAGGTGGCTGCTGGGATGTCTTGAGAGCAAGGACATGATGCCCCAAGGCTGTCACCTCCCTCCCTACTAATTCTCATCAGATTGTGAGACTCAAACCATCTAGCTTGCCCCTTCACTTGGGGGTTTTCCTCCACAGATCCATTCATCTGGGAACATATTTTGGGAACACTGCAAAAAAACCCTCTTGCAAAGCCACTCACATGTTGACCTGCCCTCTGCCTCCCAGTGCCACCACTGCTGGGTATCTACTAAGAGTCACAGAAGGCAGGAAAGGACAGAGAAGGGAAACTTGAAGAGAGCAGCACTGGAGGGATCCATCAGATTAGGTGCTCCTCATCAAAAAAAAGCTCATCCACCAAGCAATCTGGTCTCCTCTCTGGAGTTAACATTGCCCAAGTACTATGTGAGTTCAGTGAGAGTTTCTGTTAGTCATGAACCTGATTTTTTTCTGAGCATCCCATTACTGAATATGATCACAGTCCCTTACGTAAAGAAAAACAAGCCAACTGTGTTCTCAGGTCAGGAGTGAAGGGAATGGTGATTAATCAAATCTGGGAAGCAATTACCCCCAGATCTGACACTGTGGCAGCAGAACCCATCCAGATACTACACAGGCATCATGTGCATTCACATTGTTATCATAACCCAGGTTTAATCACTCCAAGTTTATACAGGGATTTGGTGGCCAGTGATTTCAGAAATTATTTTTATTTTGCCAATTTTTGTGAGCAGGCTGCTGTTTGTGTGTGAAAATGATCTCTTGCAAAACATGGATCTGCAAAATGAGCAATGGGGCTGAATGCTTGGGATCTGATTTATTTCTTTGGTCTCTGCATGGAGCTTTCAGAGTGTGGAAACTTGCACCAAAGAAGGAGGAAATTATTTGAAGGAAGTCTGCTTTCAAGTAAAAAAGAAATGATTTGCTGAATGTTTTAGATAACATAAATGTTCTCAAATTTAAGGCAAGAAAAGAAACCTTTTCTAGCAGCACAGCTGAGAGCAGGAGCCATCTCTTTGATCTCTGTCTGAACACAGTGGGGTGATGCCCATGAATTACGAGCAAATGTAACGCACTGTCATTCTTAAATAAAAACACACCAGCTAATTAAATTGAGATCCCCAGTGACCAAGTGATTGGTCTGCAGGTTTGGAGATTTCTATTCTGCAATGCTCTTCAACTTGGGGTAAGTCACTTAACCTCTGTGTTCCCCATAGCCTCTGTCTACCGATGAAAAATTAGGCATGATTTACACAGAGTGGTATGAACGTATTTTCCTCATCCCTCAGAACTTGTACTCTGCCATTAATCAGACCTGCCCTCGCTGACAGAGCACATGGTTAACCTCCTCAAGCCCTCTGTCAGGCAGGCTGCCCTCTGGACTGGCTGCTCCAAGGGTACTTGCGGGTCATCATGGAGTCAAAGGTTTGGGGACCCAAACATTGGAGTGTGGGGCTGTCTTGGGTTGCACTGTAAGGTGTAACCAAAGTATCTACCACCATCTACACTACCTTCTGATGGGCTGTTAAAATGAGAGGAGCAGTGTTTCTTCACCTTCTCCATGACCCAGCCCTGATAACTCCCTCTTGGGAGGCAGTCACACTCTGAGGGGGCCAACTCTGCTAAAGGACCATCAAGGACTCCCCAGAATGACTCCCAGAATTACATTATCCCATTGTGGAATTCCCTGCCCTGGGGGATGTACCAAACAGACCTGCCTGTGTACAATTTGGGGCTTGGGACACCACAATACCACCACTTGATACCCAGAGGACAAGAGCTCCGGATCTCCAAAGAAAGAGGAGACCTTTTCACAGGATCACTGCTTTGACAAGACTGTATCCATCCTCCAAAGGGACCGCAGCCACCAGTTAATCAGACTGCCACTGCCACCCTCACCAACAGGGTGTCAGGTTGTATTCTGACTTTCTCTGTTTAAGCCAGTGTTTCTGTACTATTGCTTTTATTGAAATTTTCCTATGAAATTGTAGCTCTGACTTGAAATCTCTCAAAGGCATTTGTGTGGGAATTCCACCTCCTGGCTTACCTTCCACAAAGGCAAACCAGCACAAGGGATCAAGCAGGCAATATGGTCCCATGAGACAATGCAAAACACCTATTCTCTCATTCTTCAATTCACACACTGTGATGGGGGGTGTGGTATTTTCAGGATCCCCAGGACGAAGGAGGAATTGAGAATCCGACTCCATGTTCTTAGAAGGCTAATTTATTATTTTATGGTATGGTATGGTATGGTATGGTATGGTATGGTATGATATGATATGATATGATATGATATGATATGATATGATATTATATTATATTATATTATATTATATTATAACTATACTAAAGAATAGAGAAAGGATACAGACAGAAGGCTTAACAAGATACTAATTAAAAATTTGTGACTCTCCAGAGCCTCAACACAGCTGGTCATTAAGTTAAAACAATTCACATGTTGAATAAACAATCTCCAACCACATCCCAAAGCAGCAAAACACAGGAGAAGCAATCAAATAATCATTGCTTTCATTTTTCTCTGAGGCTTCTCAGCTTCCCAGGAGAAGAAATCCTGGCAAAGGGATTTTTCAGAAAATATGACAGTGACAATGGGGCAGCTAGAACTTACCAAAAAGAGCATCTACTTGTCCAGGATCTTCATATAAGACATATTTACACTGCTAATGAGCCTAACTCATCCTGGATGTATCAGACCAACAGCTCATGCATATCTGGCGATGTGATGACCAGCAGTACCCTGGAAGCCACAGCTTTAGGTAGGCTGCTGAATGTCTGGATCTCTAGCAGATCATTTATAAAAGTGGTAGATAATCACAAAAAAAAAACAAACAACCAAACAAAAAACCACAAAACAGGGAGAGTAGTATCTTGATCATGGAATGAGCAAATTACCTTAGCAAGCAACAGAATAAGAGATTTTACACAAAGCAGTTGAATGATAGATTAGCAGTGAGAAAGCAGATAACAAGTAAAACAGACAGAAGAATACAACAGGTTAAAAGCAGCTGGCCATGAAATTCATGAGGGGGGAGCTGTCCAAAGCTGGGTTTTATCATTGTAGTTGTACCAAGCTGGCTTGTAAAAGCTGAGTACACACCAAAACTCATGCAGTTTCCAGGCATAGGAAATGCCTTTTCACCTGTGAAAACGTTTCCCTGTTGGATGGAGAGCTGGAGTTTCCCTATGGAAGAAGCTGTCCTCAGGCTCTGGTAAGCTCTAAAGGGCAAGGTCAAATTTCAGTGTCACCCCAAGAGGCTTCTATAAAATGCTCTTGGTCCACATTCAAATGACAGGCTTTCAGGAGCTGATATTTTTGTGTTTTGTTCCCAGCAGCTTCTGTGAAGCCAAGACACTACAACGATAGATGACTTTCAATCACAGAAAGTCATATCAGTTTGTAGGAGCCTTGGGGCCAACCTGACCCATTTATTTAGCAGTCTCAGCACAAGAACCCTGGACATTCTAAAGGGCATGAGACTTGCTTGGTTTGGGCTGTGGCTGCTCTAGGATCTCACTGGTCACTGGTGGGACTTCCAGTAAGTGATTCAGGCTTCATCTTCATAGAGATCTGTATTTTTTCCATGGGTTCAGGAGAAGTTCCAGTGCAGCTACTATCCTAAAGTACGTCCCTCATGTAGGCTGGATGCTCCTCTGTGTCAGTGAATACAGACTACCAATTTCCAATACTCTCCTTAGCCTCACTGGGTGCTTGGATAAAATGCAATGTCAAATGCTCTTTAGAAATAAATGGGATACCTTCGAAATAGGGTAGGTCAGGAGTACCTCAAGAAACTTAATTCCTTGGAAGTCTGAGATAATTAATTGCAATTTCCCATGTTACATTTTGGGGCAATACCTTTCATCTCATCACTGGGCACATCCAAGGAGAGTCCATTATCTGTCTCCTCTGCACCATTCCAGCAGGGACAGGTTGCTGCCAAGAGCAATAAAATTCCCCTTTGGCCTCACCAAATCAGAGAGTCATTTAGGCTGAAAAATACCTCTAAGACATTGAGTCCAACCATTCCCCCAGCACTGTGAGGTCCACCACTAACCCAGTCCCCAGGTGCTACATGTACATGGCCTTTGAATTCCTCCAGGGATGAGGAGTCCACCACTGCCCTGGTCAGCCTGTTCTGGGGCTTGAGAGCCCTTTTGTGGAAGAAATTTTCCCTATTATCCAATTTAAACCTCCCCTGGGGCAACTTGAAGACATTTCTTTTTGTCCTGTCCCTTGCTACTGAAGAGACCAGCTCCCACTTCACCACCATCTTCTCCCAGGGGGTTGTAGAGAGCAGAAGGTCCCTCCTGAGCCTCCTTTTTTCCAGTCTGAGCCCAGCAACTTCCTCAGCTGTTTATCACCAGACTTGTGCTCTGCTCTAGACCCTTCCCCATCTTCATGAGCCTGCACAGTTCCTGGGTAAAGCGCTGGGCACACTGGATGTTCTCCCTGGTCACTGTTCCATGGCAGAGCTTTGAGGACTGACCTGGTGGCCTTTTCTCCTGCATCAATCATTTTCACATGCCACTGAAATCATGAGTGTGAAGATAACATGCTTCATAATTTTGAACTCTGACACCTTATCAGTTTAGGTTTTTTCTCCATCCAGTGGTGCAAAACCAGAGACACTGTGGGAGAGATGATGGCCCCCCATGTAAATGAGGTGAGGGTCTGGCATGCTGTGAAGGGAGCTGGTTTGTGTTACCAAGTTTCCTTGCACACAGCCAGATTTATTAATTTTTAGAGCAATATATGGAGGACTATATTCACTGAACTAATTTTAAGTGGCTTTTAAAATCAAACAAATACAGGATTGCAGCTATTCCTCCTCTGCTGTCCCAACTCTAGCTGACAGCTTGTTCCAGCAGGCAAGTAGGACCCCAGAAGGACTGTATTTCACCACTGTGTATCAAAATAAACACAATAAAAAGGGACTCCACCACTAACTTAATTTGTTAGGTGCTGTCTTTTAAAGGGAACCTCCTGACCTACTGCGGTGAGCTCTTTCTTCCCTGCCAGAGCATTTCATGAGTAAAGCCAAGGACCTTCTGAGCAGGCTCACTCCTCTGGCACAAGGTGACTTTGCACTGCATTCCAGGGCTCTGTTTGCCAGCCTCACCCTCTCCTTGGAGCACCAAGCACCCTGTGGTGTCCCTTGGAGCAGTGCCACAGGCTCCAGAGGCTTTGCCACTGGAATCCAATGGGTGCTGAGAAGCCACCCAGTGAAACCACGATGGGGAATCATCACAGTTCAGATGTGGGGTTTGTACACCAAGTCTTGCTGGAAATCATAGAATAATGTAGGTTGGAAGGAAACTTTAAAGCTCATCTAGTTCCAGCCCCCCTGCCCTGGGCAGTGACCCCTTTCACTAGACCAGGCTGCTCCAAGACATGCCCAGCCTGGCTTGGAACTCTTTCAGGAATGGGGCAGCCACAGATTCTCTGGGAAACCAGATAATTACCACTCTCATTGAAAAAAACTTTTTCATTACATCTAATTTAATATTCTAATCTTCTTCCATATATTTAGCCTAAATGGACTGTCTTTAAATTTAAAATCATTCCCCCTGGTTCTAGAACACCAGTCCCATGTCCAAAGTCCCTCTCCAGCTCTCTTGGAGCCCTGTTAAGCACTTGAAGGGCTCTTAGTTCCCGTCAGAACCTTCTCTTCTCCAGGCTGACCTCCCCAGATGTCCCAGCCTGTCTCCAGAGGAGGAGCTCCAGTCCTCAGAGCATCTTTTGGCCTCCTTGGACCTACTCCAGCAGCCCCACATTCTTCTGAAGTTGGGCCCCAGGGCTGGACACTGCGCTCCTCAAAGAACTCACCAAAGTCCAAACATCTTAGGTGTCTCCAAATCTGAGTTAACAACACCCTTCAGTCATAACACCCTGGGGGCATGATTTTGGGGAGTATTGCCATTGGCA
>JAXCLO010000001.1:14982349-14989849 GCA_035583995.1 Arremon aurantiirostris | reverse complement strand
AACAAAAGGCAGCAAGGGAGCACTGGAGAGAGCCCCTCTTACAACAAGATAATTGCTACATTATGAGAAACAAATAATATGCTGCTCCTCTCCAGGACTGTGTCTGTGACATCTTGACAGGTACATCTGAAGTTAATTATGTTGCATTTTGTTGAATTCTGCCCCGCCCCTGGGGCTGGATCCTGCAAACACGAGTTCCAGAGCATGTCGCCCTGGCAGCCAGTGCTCACTTTTCAGAGGTTCAGAGAGGGTTTGAACAGGTCAGTTGCCTTTCCATGAGCCATCACAGCTACAAAAACGCCCTTGCCAAGAGATTGGGATTTCCCAACCAGCCATGCATGGCGAGGTGGATGCTGGAGTTGTGGGACCTGCCTTTCACCCATGCCCAGAAAGGGAAATATATGACTCCTGCCAACAGGAAAGCAGTGTTTTATTCTTTCTACTTACATAATGCAGTTGCCACAGCTTTTCTTCCTGCAGCTTGTTTACTGCCCCTTTATGTTGGAAAGCTTTTGCTCTGACAATGCATTCTCCTTTGCATAGAGATGCTGGTTTAACCCTGCACATTTCCTCTGTTGCTTAATGTCCTTCACTGCATTTCAAGTCTGGTACTCCCTACGTCTGCGCATACTCCACAGGCCCACCCATCTCATCTTCATCCATGTAATGGAGTGTCTTGGGTGCCTGAGAGTTATTTTTAAGTGCTTGTAGTTGAGGCAATGTTGTAAATGAACGGGTTCTTTGTTTTTCTGGACATGGATTTTTCTCACCTGCATCAGCAATCAGATGTATTTGGTTTGGAGAGCTTCTTGGAGAGCAGTTCACACACCTTGTCTCAATACTGCATGTCAGAGAAAATGTGTGTCAATGTCCCTCTTTCTATGCTGCCTTCAAGGTAAGCTGGACATGACTAGCTCAAACACTAGGGGACATGATGATGACTGTGTCTGGTCAGATGTCTCTTACCCCGCGTCTGGTGCACTCACTAAGGATACTAATGTAGTGTCCCCTTTTGGTTTTATTGTGGTTAATGTTCAAAGAAATGCTAATGTGGTGTCCCCTTTGTTATAATATTGGTTTTATTGTGGTTAATATTCAAAGAGATGAGGAATTTGATGAGTGGAGGAGTAATTCAGGTTTTTCTTCAAACTCTTTCCCCAGACCTGAATTTTCCACATTGCATTTCATTTTCTTAAAGGTTGGGAGCAAAGAGAGGAAGCTGTATGTGCAAGGTGCAAAAGGCACAATGCCTCTTTCACCTGCACATAATACATGGCTGAGCCAGCAAAAAGGGTTTGACTGCATTGCTGAGCAGGAGAACACCAAAAGATGAGCTTGAGACCATCCTGATGGTCCACATTGCTCACTCCCTTGCCACATACCCTGCCTGAAGTGAGTTTACTCAAGAGTCCTCATAGGCACTCATGTCAATCTGACCCTGTTTGGGCCTTTCTGTCCCATGCAGCATATCTGAAGAGGCTTCACACCCTCAAACGTTGGTTTCCTGCTAGAAAGCATCATTCCAGTGGTCTGCAGCACACCTCACATATTATTGCAGACAGTTTAACCTGGCCAAACCACACAAAACAGTTCTGTTGTCTTAGGGCCAGAGGGGCAACACTTGAGCTGGGGGAAGCCATGTGCTCTCCAGGGGGATGTGCTCAAGACAGGGACAGCCCTGAGCAATGTGGATGCTGGTCCATACCCCTTGGTCCCAGGGTCAGGGACACTCACTAGACTTTGTTATTTGGCAATATAGACATGGCTATGAATTCAACTGCTGAGAGCTTCTGCATCTCTTTACATGGCGTTCAGCCATACCCCAACATTAACCACAGCTCTTTAGTGAAGGTGCCTGGCTGAATCCACACCACCAAAATATGCAGAGTGAAAAAGTGCTGATGACTTGCCGTCCACAGTTCAGAGGGCTTTTTTTTTTTTTTTTAAATTAGCTGTAGCTGGTCCTGTGGCCCAGTCTTGGTCAACATGTGGTAGGTGCTCACCTGGAGCTCACCTCTTTGGTTTGTTGTGAACTGAAACATGAATGCAGATGCAGACTCCTCCCTTAGAGAAATGTGATGGTGAAGACTGTGAAAAGCTGTGCCCCACAAGCCCAAGTTCTTTGACTTTTGATTACACCTTGAATTTTAAATAATTAAAACTTGAAAGCAAACCTTGTCCCAAAGCTTTCCAGAAGCAGCTTCACCATTGCAGCTGTAGTGAGGCCACAAGCTCTTTGCTTGGAGTGGGATACCTTGGCCTGCTCCTGTGCTGACACTCAGAAGAACCTCATCTCCACCTCAAATCCCAAGTCCAGATGTTCTTTTTTTTCCCAGAGTTTTGCTTTTTTTGTTTGCAGCCCTCTAATAATGACATTACTATTCCCCTGGTCATCTTCATTGATGCAAATCATACAATCATTGAGTAACGGATGGTTTGGGTTGGAAAGAACCTTAAAGGTCATCAGGTCATCCAGTTCCACCCCCTGCCATGGCAAGGCACCTTCCACTAGACCTGGTTGCTCCAAGACATGCCCAACCGGGCCTGGAGCACTTTCAGGGGTGGGGTAGTTACAGCTTCTCTGGGCAATCTGTGCCAGGGCCTCACCACCCTCACAGCCAATAATTTCTGCTCAGTATACCATCTAACCCTGCCCTCTGGCAGTGGGAAGCCATTCCCATTGTCCTGTCCTTTTAGGCCCTTATAATTTGCCTCTCTCCATCTTTCTTGCAGGCTCCTTTCAGGTACTGCAGCCACAATTCCATATCCCTGGAGCCTTCCCTTCTCCAGGCTAGACACTCCCAGCTCTCCCAGCCAGTCTCCAGAGCAGAGGGGCTCCAGCCCTCAGAGCATCTCTGTGGCCTCCTCTGGACTCTCCCCAGCAGCTCCACGTCCTTCTGATGTTGGGGACCCCAGAGCCGGAGGCAGCTCTGCAGGTGGGACCTCACCTGAACAGAGAAAGGGGCAGAATCCACACCCCCACCCCATCTGCCCAAGATGTAAGATCAGCTCAGGATGGTTGAATGAATGTCTCTGATATATTTTTTTTTTCTGAGAACAAGTTTTGGTGAGTACCTTCAGCTGTTACTTAAAGGTATGTTATGGATTTACTATGATCAGCACTTTCTGGCTTTCTAACTTGGCTGGAAAGCTCCCACAAAGAAAACAATCAATTGGGAGTAAATAAGTACTGCCACACACCCCAAAACAAATTTATGACCTGGATAGCCTTAGGACTTCTAAGTAAAGAGCACATGTATTTTTTTTTCAATTGTTTTATTTTGGCATGTGTTCCTGGAAGACCAGGGCTCAGTGGTGGGGTTAGGAGCTGACTAAACAAGACCTGTAGTCACGCTTAGGAGATTGCCAACATTTTTAAGGCTCTTTGAGAAAACACCAAACAAATTAGTTCGAAATTAAGTTGAAGGTAATTTATCAACATTTTTTTCCCACTAGAGGCAAAAATATTTCACACAAGACTCTTGACCTTTTATTGTTCACTGATAGAAAGGTGGGGAACTCATTGGGTGTTCACTCCTCTGAGCAGACCTGCCTCTGGTCTACCATACACTTTTAATATTAATCCTAAAAAGATTCCAGGTACAGATCTAGATACTGGAGGGATTTCAGAAATGCTTTTGTGCTGCATGCCAAAATGCTAAGAGCAGGGAGAGAGTGTGTCATCAGTTTTCAGTCAAGCCCCTCTGTGCCTCTTTTTCGAAGTTGCCAAGAAAGTTACACATAAAATCATGAGCAAAGATTTTCCATACAGCTTAAAAAATGGGATTTCTCTTCACAATGGCTGTAGGTGGTTTGGGGTGTTCTGATGAAGGACTTGGTCCTGTCTGGCTTCATGTAACAGTGGCAAGAGGAGGAGTATATTTTTACCTAGCTTACCTTTCACATTTGCTCTGTTTTGCACCAAGTTTGATCATCATATTTCACAGTTCTACTCCAAGCAGGAAATCTAGACTATGGATCAGTGACTGCCTTAATTTTTATTGACAAATCATGATCTTTATTGGTGGAATTATGAGCTAGCTGGATCTTACTGTCTTTGTGTAATGATGCCAATATATTGTTACCAGTGTGATGTTTAAAATTTAATGTAACAAAGAACAAAGGTAGCTTTTTTCATGCTTTCGTTCCTCTCCTCTCCCTTTCCCCCTCCCTCTCTCTTTTCTTCTTTTCTTTTTTCCTTCTCTTTTCCCCCCCACTCTTGCTCTTTTCCCTTCCTTTCTTCCTTTTCTGTTTTGCTTTTTCCAAAACAGAGATCCAGATCTCCAGAATTCCCCTGAAGTGCTGGTGATTATGCTAGTCTGAAATGGGAAAGGTTTGTTCCAGATCCCTGCAGAGCGGTAGGGACCACACAGTCCATCACCTTCAGAGGAAGGAGAGCCAGCTGAATTAGACATCCACTTCCTTGAATGCTGGAGAAGGCTGAAGCAAATTGAACCTTTTGTGGGCAAGTTTTCATGGTTAGGGTTGGATGGGACCAGCCATCACCTGAAACACAGCAGCTGCCCACCAAAATGCCAATTCCAACCTCAGCTCCAAGGCTCCCAATTGCCTTTTGGAGCATCTTCTCTCCCTCCACTGGCTATGGAGGTTCTAAACCATCTTAGACAATTATTCTAAGTGCTTTAAATGATCTGGTGTGAATAACCACTGTTCCTTTATCTCCACCCAGTTTCTGTTGGAATCTAAACAGGAAAGTCAAGGAGAATATGGACATGAGGTGAAATCATCTGCCTCACAAGAAACTATTTAGCAGTGATAAGTTCCAGCAAGATGTTGTGTTTCACTTCCAAAAAGTTTTAAACAAACAAACAATCAAACAAATAAACAAACAAAACACTGCCCTTTTGGTTATTTTTTAGGGTTTTTTCAGGGTGGGAGTGATCACAATGATATACAAAGGATGAGAAGGATCAGGCCCATGATGCTGCCAGAGGTGGTGCCACAGCCAGAGGAGCACATCTGGCTTCTCAGATCCTGGGATGGGTTGGCAGCACAAGCAGCAGGAGCCACACTTATCTGTACACAGTGCAGTGTTATAGTGGTGTCACTGCAGCACATTAAACGCTGGGTCCTGTGATACCAGTTTTACAGTCTCCATGCAGACCAAAGCCTTGCTTTAATATTACTCACATTTAATGTTCAGTTTGTAATATTTATTTAATTCCTTCTTGTTAAGAACCCCAGAGGAAGGATAGGCCAGTCTAACCTCTCCTGGATTGCAGTTCTAAGCTATTAATCTGTCATGTCAGCATATTTTATTAATACTGTTTTCCTGTGTACAATTGGTGGAACACATCATGAGTCACTTACCATCTGCTGTGTAACTGTGTTGTAAAGTGTCTTTCTTCCTTAGATTATTGCTTTGATAGATTAGAGTTTTGTACAGTCATGATGCCTCATCCCATCAATTTTAAGCTCTCAGGAGGATGTTCATGGCTAAAGTATCTGATCATTGCAAAAGTCTTTAATGGCCTCTCACTGTGTCCCTGCAGGCTAGGGAAGTGCTGTTGTGCTTGCTTTCCAGATGAGAACATGTGTCCAGGTTTTGTGCTGCATTGCTTTAATGAAGTGTGCTTTCTCCTTCTCCTTCACCCCTTCCATCCCAGGCAAAGGGGAATGATAAGCAGGTCCAGGAGGTAACATCCTTTTCTCCAGGCTGAACTGGGGATGGATCTGGGATTGGATGCTTTCCTAGGAGTCCCTTAGAGCACCCTAGGCACTGAGCCATCTGTTGTGCTCTTTGGAGCCTGAACATGTCTGTTCCATCATCTTTTACACTGAGAGCTGCATGAGTGCCATGGGTGACCTGCAGACCCCTGAAGAGAAGCAGCAGCATCCCATGGAAGAAAAACTCAGTAGCTGCCATCAGAATCCACTTCATGCTGACTTAGCTGTATTTGTGTGCCTAAGTAGAAACAATTATGTTGAGATTAAAAAAATAAATTAGATACAGGGAGGCACCACATCAGAAAGGGTTTATTTCCAGGCTAGGGAAGGTATCTAAAGAAGGTGGGCTGAACTGGAGCTGTGCTTGCTCCATCCTACCATAACTGCAAGACAGTGTCACTCCCTTTCATCAGGCCTTTTCTCTTTAGCATTTCAGAGATGAGGAATCTGTGGGCAGCTGATACATCAGCAGTTCCCATTCTGCCTTCCCTGATGCAGTGTGTCCTCATGGTAGATATTTTTTCCCCCAGTAAATCCTTGTCCATGAGTCAGCTGTGTCTGTGCCGTGCTCAGGATCTACAGCATGAGTCCTATGAAGAGCAGCTGGGACGAGATTTGCATTGGATAAAAGGGAAAATTTCTTCCCCAGAAGGGCTCTGAAGCCCTGGCGCAGGCGGCCCAGGGCAGTGGTAGAGTTCTTATCCCTGAAGGGATTTAAAAGCTGTGTAGATGTGGCATCTGGGGACATGAGTTAGTGGCAGTGCTGATTGGATTGGCTGTTTAATGGTTGGATTCAATGTTCCTAAAGCTCTTTTCCAGCCTGAATGACTCTCTGATTCTACTGAATTCTCACCTTAGTTTCTCCTGAGGAGACAACTGAAAGGCATTCTGATCTGGTGGAGCATATGAGCCCTGAATGGATGAGTTTGGCCCCAGATTTTCTGGAGACCAGTGGTTTCTTGGGGGTTGCAGCTGCTGTCAGATCCACAACCAACCTGAACTTAAGTGGTCTTTTTGGGGAAACTCAATTTCTCTGGAGTGGGGCTTAGGAAACAAGGACTGCTCAAAGACCTGATTCAGTGACAGGTAGATTAAGGGGTTCAAGATACTTTAGAGTGACAAATATCTGGTAAAACTTAATTACTGTGGGATTTTAAATTAATATACGCATTAAATGCAGTAAGAAATTTAGTGTAAAGAAGAACAGATCAAGCATGAGATACCCATGAGGATGTGGAATAAAGATGTCAATCAAAGGAATAAGGGATATCAATTTCCCTTATCAAGTTCCCTTATTATTAAGGGAATAAGGGCCTGTAGCCCAAGAGGAGTTGAGGAGACCATGGCAGTTGGGATGTAGCATTGCCCAGCTGGATTTTCCCTGCATTTTGGCTCCCAGATGCTCCAAACCAAAGTGGCCCACCCCTTCTTGCTGTCCCCAAGGACTCACCTCCCACACCTTGGCATGTCCAACACCCCAAAGCAGTGCCCAACACCTGAAAGCAGTTCAGCATGCTCAGGGTTAAATCAGATTTAGTATCCAAGACCTGGCAGCTGAATTTTATCCCAGCTTGAGTTTTTATGATCAAATTATAGACCCAATGAAAAGAAAAGAAAAACCACCACCCACCACCCCCATCCTGCCAGAGAAATCCAGTTTGAGGTTTATAATGGAAATCATGACAGAGTCATGATTGTAGTGGCAGGAGCAGCTTCACTGTAGGTAGAGAGAGGAGGGGAGAAGGAGAAGGAGAAGGAGAAGGAGAAGGAGAAGGAGAAGGAGAAGGAGAAGGAGAAGGAGAAGGAGAAGGA
>JAXCLO010000001.1:14970951-14982249 GCA_035583995.1 Arremon aurantiirostris | reverse complement strand
AGAAGGAGAAGGAGAAGGAGAAGGAGAAGGAGAAGGAGAAGGAGAAGGAGAAGGAGAAGGAGAAGGAGAAGAGAGAAGCACTTGCTACACCCAAAAAGCTAGAGGAGATGGGTTCAATGACTGGATGGGAAAAGATTGCTTGCCAAGATGAACTTTCAAAGATCAAATATTTGCTCTGGTGAAAACCGCATCCACAGTGTCTCTGCAGTCTCATGCTAGGGAAGGTGAAATGCTGAACCAGGTCCTCTGCTGGGGAGGCACCATGACTCTTTGCACCCTGAGATGGGAAAAAGTGAGCACATCCATTTCCAGGATATAGACAGCTGTTTATATGTGGAAAAACTCAAATTATATAGGGCAAAACAATGCTGAGCTGCAATAATTTTTCATAATGTGTGTTTAATAAGGTGGAGGTGCAGCCTTTTCCAACACTAAATAAGAAAAGAAGTAGTAAAGCTTCTGGATCTCATCTTTGTCATTATCTGACCATAAAGGAAGGCAAAACATTTGTGAGTTTCTTGCAAATCCCAGCTCCTGAACTGGCACTCTAGACCCTGGGTTTGCAATAAGTTTGGTCCGTTGTCTCCAGCACCTCTTAAAAAGACAAAGGAGAAATTATGTTTGGCTCCAGCAGAAAGTGAGAGCTGAGAATGAGACAATAAAGCAAAAATAGTCACATTTTATTGCCTTACTCACCAATGGTTTCTTGAGTACGGTATAACTTATGGAAGCTTTGATTTACACTTGTGTGAGTTTTATCTGCTGCTGTCTTGGCCAGTTCATTCTTAATGCTGAGACCTATGGGCCTCTGCTGACTTTCTTGGTTAAATAAATTAAAGGAAATATAAACATTAATGGAAGTCACTTAATTTATGGCTAGATTGGAGCATTGTATCTTATACCATGGGTCCAATCCAAACCCCATTTAATACAAATCTTACTGACATCCCTGAATCAGGCCCTATCTTTGGGCTTTTCCTTCTCACTATGAAATGAACAGTTAAAAATGATTTTAAATGAGATTATATCATCCCTCAAAAGCCATCCTGCACAAAATTTTCAGCCCTTGTCACCTCTGGGGAGGCAGTGCATTTGGGATGTTTTAGTGGCTGTTATTTGAAGGCTGAAGATATTCCTCCCACAGCGATGCCTCCCCCCCTTTTCCTCTACATGCCAACCATCCCACCCTTTAAATATCTCCTCTTGAAGCATTTTGCAATGCATCACATGCTATTTGTGGCTAAACAGATTTTTGGCTCTTCTGTATGATACAGAACCTACTTCCAGCTCTTCAGGCACTTTCTCAGACTATTTCTTGCCAAAATTTTACTTTTTTGGCATGTTTGAATGAAAGAAAGCTTTCTGCTGCTTTTATTTTTATTACTTTTTATTTTGTTAATTATTGTTTATTCAGAGATGTTTTCTAACACATATATCTGTGCCAGCAGCAAAACTGCTGGCTTGCCATTCCACTGTCTGCCCTGATGTGCTTTGATATACTCCTTCCCTGACTCACCTTCTCCAGTTTAAAAAAAAACAACCACCAAACCACCAAAACAAGCAAGAAAATGGAACAACAACCAAAGAACATTGCATGTACTTTTTGAGCTGAAGGAAAAAAGAGCAGAAGACAGAAGAACAGGGAAGTACAATTTTTTAAAAAGTGTAAAAATGTAGGAATTGTCCCACAGAGTATTAGGATGAGTCAGTAACTGAGGCTGTTATGTTTTCACATGGAAGTAGCAAGTTCTGGGTTGTTGTTGTAGCAAAAGTCTTACTGTTATCACAGCTGTGGGGGGTATAAACAGAGCAGTGAGAAGGAGTAGTTCCTCAGAGAATATGAATTATTGTAGTTTATCAAGGCTGTGGCTTTTCACAAGTGATCATGTCCTGTTGATATTAGTAGAACTTTTCCTCTGAAAATCAGGGACTAGATTCAAAAAGTGAAAGACAAGAAGAAAGCATTGGGTTAGATCTCTATTCTGGAGAGGAGCAGGGAATATATCCTAGGATGGTTCCAGCCTAGAGCCCTCAGCCCCTGCATGAATGCATCCTTTGGGGTGACACCTGAACTTCTTGGGTCTATAGGCAGGTGGTCCTTGCCAGCAGAGCACATGGATTCTTACACACATGCACACCAATGAGCAGCTGGGGCTCTGGCAGGTGAGGCAGCTGTACCAACCCAGCAAGCTGGAATAAATCACAGAGCCTGATGTCCCTGTTTAAATACCATTTACCAGCAGTTCAAGGGAGGTGATTCTGCCCCTCTGCTTGGCTCTGGTGAGACCCCACCTGCAGAGCTGCTTCCATATCCAGAGGCTTCAACATCAGAAGGATGCAAAGCTGCTGGAGTGAGTGGAGAGGAGGCTGTGAAGATGCTGTGAGAGCTGCAGCCCTTCTGCTCTGGAGACAGGCTGGGAGAGCTGGTGGTGTTCAGCCTCGAGAAGAGAAGGCTCTGGGGACACCTCATTGTTGTCGTTTTGTACTTTAACAGAGCTTATAAAAGATTTGAAGAGTGAATTTTAACATGGGCAGATGATAGTGATAGGAGAAAGAAAAACTCTTTGAAAGAGGGTAGATTTAGATCTGATATTTTCAAGAAATTATTTACTCTGAGGGTGGTATGCTGTTTGCTTGTATTATTTCTCATTGAATTTGAGATGTTAGGCAGATGGGGTGGGGTATCCCCTGCAGGACTCGTGTCCCAAGCCTCTGTGAGCTGATGAAGCAGCATTATAACCCCAGCAGCTAAGTCATGCCAGAATGACCACTCCCAATCAGGCACATCCTCTAGAGACGTCCAGACTCCTGCTTAACTCAGCTCACAGAGATTGGTAACGACGAGGGATGGGCATGGATCAGGAGAGACAATTTTGTGTGCTGCCTTCAGGCTTTTGTGGCCACTCCACATTGCAGCTGAGCTTCCATGTTTATCAGCACTGGTGCCTGTGAGGATATGCCCAAGTAAGGTGGCTCAGACAAGATCCCATTTCTTTTCCCCATGTTTCACCTTAATGAACTTGCTGTACTCATGCTGACAAGCACCTGACTCTGTGAACAAAGTGACATATGGCTTTCAAATACACCTTGTGTTTGGCCGAGGAGAGAACAGGCTTCATGAACATTTACCCTACAGAGTTCCTCAGTTGAAATATCTTCATGAATATTTGTTCTGTAGATCCCAATTCACAATTAAGTAATTCACAATTAAGTGAATAAGTGATATGTAGCAGCCTTTGCTATTCAAGAGTGATGATACCAGGCAGCAAAAGGAACAAATACCTGCCTAACCTTTTATGCCAGCCTATAATGAATCCTAGAAAAGGCTCTGAACTAAAATTCAAGTAACTCAGCGCTGACTCAGGCTATGAATCCATATTATAACCTTAAAGGTGCTGTACTTTGCTCAGAATCTATTTCACAATGTTTTTTATGATGAACATACCCCAATATGGAAGACAAACCAAACACTGTTTGTAGGGAAACAGAAAACCTAACAGAACCATGAGGTTGAATCAGTGAGAAATCACATTAGGATTACAGAGAAATCACTCAGGGGAAAAAAAAATCACTGCTGTCAACAAAAAGGATTCCTCTCAGGTGTGTTCCTGGCAGTTTAGGATGAGAGCATAACAACCAAGCCTGGCTGCTTCTAGGAAAGGATGAAAGGTTTTCACAGCATCCCCCCAAAGATCATTCTTTAATGAAACCAATTGAAAAGGAAGATAACTCAGGCTGGATACCTCAAGAATGTCTTAAGCATGTCTTAAAGAATGCCTGCATAAATCAGAGACTGTGTTTTTGTGTGCTGGTCCCCCAGCAGTGCAAGCAGATGAGGAACGCTGGGTATCCACAGTTGTGTCCCAGCAGGGAGAAAATGGCACCTGGAGTATTAGCAGGGACTAAATTGGACATGGATGCTCAAAAAGTAGACCCCACTTGAGCTGTACAGATTTGCTTTAAAATTTATGTTTCCTAGTCAGCAAAAGATTGAGTGAGACAGATGTATTAATTGACTCCTGGGGAAAGCAAAGATTTCAGGTAAACCATAGAAGTCTGGTGTTGTCTATGGTTTATGATTACATAGCCCAGGATATATTTGAGAGAGATTTTCCTTGTCCAAATTGTTCCAGTCTGAGTTTCAAAGAATGGTACCTTCTTTGCTACCTTCTCTGCTGCCTTGCCAACTCTTGTCAAGCTAGGTCATAAGGTGATCATGCCATTAATCTCCTTGCTGTCCTAAGTTTCCATCAAAAAGCACCCTTTTTTCACAGTTGCAAGCAGAAATACCTGTCTGAGCTGGGGCACTGCAGGTTTCTTTGAGATCCTTCCCCAGTCTGGGAATTGTACATTCTCTGCTCAAGGCCGCGGACTGCACATAACCAAGGGGACCCATGGCCCATCTCGGTCTTACTTTGCTTTACCTGGTCTAAAAATGTGCCAGAGAACCACAGAATCACTGAATCATTTGGGTTGGAAATGATCTGTAAAATCATGAAGTCCAACTGTTCTCCCAGCACTGTCAAGCTCACCACTAATTCATGTCCCCAAGTGCCACATCCTGTTGGATCTGTTAAATCCCTCCAGGGATGGGGACTCCACCACTGCCCTGGGCAGCCTCTTCTGGGGCTTTGCAACCATTTTGAAGAAGAAATTTTTCCTAATCCCCAATCTAAACTTCCTCTGGCACAGCTTGAGGCCATTTCCTCTTGTTCTATTGCTTGTTACCCAGAGGAAGAATGTCCTTTCAGTGGGGACATTTGTGTCTGGATCTTCAGAAATGTTAAGCCCCTTTGGTCATGGATGGGTTTGCAGAGATGTTCAGCTTCCACTTAGGCTACAGAAATCTTACTTTTTAAGCACTGGAAGCATTGGAATATCTGTTTAGGAGATATAGTAGCAGGGATGACTGCCTTAAACCCTGCAAAAAGTCCACCCTCTTTTTTGGAAGTCATTCTTGTCTGAAGACCTCTCCAAGAGCCCTTTGGATAACCTGGCCCTCATGCTGCCTTGCAGGAGATCGTCCCAAGGCCCATGACTCAGAGCAAAACCTGGCACAGCTTTCTGCTGCTCCCTGCTTCACATCACAGAGTCAGAATGAATGTTGGGATCAGAGACTAGAATAAAATTGGGCAGAAACAGGCATGTCTAACAAATATCTCGCTTATGATGAGGTGTTGCTGCTCTCAGCCAGCAGCCGCAAAGCAGGGACGATAATGAAAGGCACCCCCTTGAACATTTTACATTGTTCCTCCTATTCTAAACAGACAATTTATGCATTTTATCCTTTCCAGCTGGTGTCATTCTCTCCACTCTTGCAAATCACTGCTATTAATTATGCACCCACAGCTAAGCCCCCCTGCAAGGATTGACTCCAGCTCCAGCACTGCAGCTAAGGAGGGGTTACTGGACTTCTTTGGGAAGGGAAAGCACTCCTCCACCCCGAAGGGAGCATTCAGCTTTGGAGAGAGGAGTTTACAGCTGTTTTTTATTAGCCTTTAAAAGGCAGTGTTGGGGTAGGTGTGGGACCTTTGGTCTAGAAGAGAAGCCTTTTCTGGTCAGTCCCAGGGGCGGAAGGTCAGGCTTACTTGGTCTGCAGCCAAAAGGCACAAAATTCGAGAAACTGCTTTGATTTTTCTCTGGCTGGTGATTTGAGCTGGGCTGGTGCAGTGGGACAAGAATTGGTCACTGCTGTAGCTTGAACTGGGCATGGACTGGGCACTCCTACAGCATAGGTGATGAGTGATGATAATAAAGATAAGGCAAGGAGACAAAACCCACTGAAATTTAGGGAAAATGGATTGTGGCCACACTTTTACAGGCAGACAATTGGGATGCTACTGCACAAAAATGTCTGCTATTTAAGGGCAGGAGGAAAATGAAGGCAGAATAACTCTTCAGGCTTGCATTTCATGCTGGAAAATGCCATAATTTTCTGTAAGATGTCTGATGGAGGAGAAATTTCAGGTTGCTGCAATCTTTCTGATTTACAGAGGTGGCCTTGTATGCCAGAGGAAGGACAAAGAGTGGTCTCATCCCCTTGTAAAGCTGTCTATGCTATAGGTACAGGGCAGATTTCATATGGCCTCTGTAGGATCTGGCCTCCATCTCTAGGGTTTGGGAACTACAAGAAGAATGACAGAACTTTTGTCTCCCTCTGACTGCAACATCTTGGGACAAAAACCCTGGTGTTATTTACCTTAGAGCTGCCAGGCATTGCTGAAGCACAGCCAGAGCTGCACCCTCCATATGCATGATGAAGTGTGGCTGTGATAGATGCTTCCCAGAAATGTGACACTTCTCCCTGGGTGTGTACAGATCAGTCTTGTACCAATGTATTTGCCCCTCAGAAGTAACAATGCTTGCTGTGAGGCAGTCCAAAGCAATGACTTCTCAATTATGTTCCCTAGTCTTGATTTAATTTGGAAGAACTTCACTTTCTGAGTCCTTACTTTTTCATATATGCTCCTGCTTTTCAGCATTTTGAAAATTATTTTAGCATCAGTCTTTTCTTGTTCTCCCTGTCAGAAAATAAAGTATGTATGTGAATATTCAAAATTCATATAATAATAATTTAGCTTATTTCTAGTAAGGGGCAGAGCCTTTTTAAAAATGTCCCTATCAATGCTTGAAATTGAAACTTAGGAAACCAGTGAAAAACTTGTGTCTGCTTAGCTAGTAAATAGGGTCAAGGGCAAAACCTGGTCACTGACCTGTCATTTATTATTATACATGATTTCTCACCAAACAAAACCACTCACTAAAGTTAATGCAGAGCTTGGAGGATTTAAGAAAGATGTTTCCTGATGCAGAGTGTGGGTAATGGAGCTTAGTTTTCCATTCCAGTAGTGCTTTGGGACAATAAATGGCCACAAAGTTATTTATATTTGTAGCTCAAAGTTATTTATATTTGTAGCTGGAGCCTGTGCCTCAAGATGACCAGAACACTTGTTTAAAATGTAGGAATGGCATTCTGCCACATGCTTGGGCACCTTCCAGCCATTGGTGCCAGCTAAACAATTTTTAAAAATTCATTGGGAGCATTTATCCATGGCTCCTTTGGCTGGCACATGAAGAATACACACTAATGCTTGGTGAAATGCTGCTCTAACCCCTTTGGGAGGATGGCAGCTTTTGTAGCCCGTTCATAGCACACAGCATCTTGAAATTCCCTAATAAAACTGTAATACCACAGCCCACAATACACATAATTGTATCCTATCATTAAATATTTGGAGAGTGCCATGACTCAGCACACTGCTGCAGAGATTTTTTACATGAGTGAGCATGGAGCTCTGCTCCATCAGAGTTTACAGTGCAGTCCTGGATCTGCAGATGTGTAATATTTTCCTGAGTCATCCATGGAGGGTCTTCTTCTATGGAAGGGACAGAAGGAGAGAGAGGAGATACACACATAAAAACAAATTATAAACGAAATGCTACTGAAGGGTGCATGGGTGGTCCTAGGGCATTAGTAACAGAAAATTCCTTTTTTGTGTCTGTGTGGTTGGTTGAAATCCAGTTGAGTTCAGCATCTGTGTGGTATCTTGCTCTCAATGGCAGAGTTATGGTTTATATAACACAATCTGGGAAGGTCTGCAACAGATTCAGGACTTTTGCAAGGGATTGCAGGACTCCTTGAGTGAGAGTCGCTCCTGCTGAGTTGCATTTGAAGTCAGGGACAGGTGTAGCTGAAGTCTGGGTGCAGAGACTCTCACCTGTGCTGTCCATGGTAGCTTTTAAGACAGATGTCAGTCTTCTAAAGCTCAGGGGAGACCTTATCATTCTCTACAGCTGCCTGAAAAGACACTGCAGGCAGGTGGGGGTCTTTTCTCCAAGGTATCAAGCAATAAGACTAGAAAAATAGAACCAAGTTTCACCATGGGAGGTTAAGGCACAAGAAATTTCTTCTCCCAAAGGGTCATTTAGCCCTAGCACAGGCTGCCCAAGGCAATGTTGGAGTCCCAATGCCTGGAGGGATTTAAAAGCTGAGTGGATGTGGCATCTGGGGACATGGGTTAGTGGTCGGCTTGGCAGTGCTGGGGCAATGCTTGAACTTGGTGATCTTGTAGGGCTTTTCTAACCTAAACTATTCTATGATTCTGTGTCCCAGCTCCACAGACATCTTCGTAAATCCTGCATGGACTTGCTGGTAGATTTGGAGAAGTCTTCACGTTTTGGGGGTTACCTGGTGCAACAGATGACAATAAAGCCTTATTTTCCAGTTCAGTTATCTTTCTGACATGATAATGAAGTTCTTACAGCACCCCAAACATATTTCTAAAGATTAGCAAGAAGATGATTTGCTGAAAAAGTCTAATAACTAGGTCAGTTAGGAAATGCAATCCAGAAAATCTCATCCAGCTGCCTCTCCTTCTGTTAATGGATGGATACAGCCACACTCTGTAAAATCTTTCTTTGCAGACTGCAAAGCCAAAGTGGTTTTTGTGCTTAACATTCACTTGCTTCTTTGGGGCTTAAATGCCAATGGAAAGCCCCAGCTCTGGTTTGTTAGTTGTCACATTTGTTTGACCAGTTCTGTTTTAGGAAAATCCCATTAAAAACAGTGAATCATTGTCTCCTGCTGATGTGAATGGTAATAGCTTTGACCCACAGAAGCAGTAGGACTCCTGACTTTTAATGACTTTTAATGACTGCTAAACTTTTAGATTTAGATTACTGGTTCAGCACCCAGATCCAGTGAAATAAACCCTCACATGCACACCTTGGCAGCTCCCAACCTCCCAGGTGCCCCAACAGCAGCCATGCTTTGCCTCCAGAGACTGAGGAGCAGGAGACAAAATCTGCAACAATTCAACCATGGACTTCCCTGATTCATCACAGCACTTAGAACACAACGTGTCACATAAAGAGTATTTAAATATGTGCTGAAATAGTTTGGCATATCAAGACTGAGGGCTTGACTGTGCACGAAATTTCTCAGATTAAAGGTCTGGAATGGTTTTTAACTTCCTGAATAACTTTCTGTATGCATGTGGATAGTGCAGAGCATATTTATCCAATATCCATCATGTATGTATCCTTCTGGTTTCTTACTCTTTGTCCCACTTTTTCACTTGTATCTCCTATGTGTTTCTGTCATGATTAACACATGGACAAGTAGCTTCTGTGGACACTGCAACAAGTAGATACTTGTACTCCAGTGCCATTTTTTAATGACTCCTCTGCATGTCAGACATGGTGTAGTGGTGGCCCTGTCAGTGCTGGACTCAATGATCTCACAGGGATTTTCTAACCTTTATGATTCCGTGATTCTGAGCCTTAACAAATTGTTAGCACTCAAGAAAACCACACAGATTGGAACCATTTCCTTCTTTCCATATTTCTTCTTGTCTTAGGTTGCAAGATGTGGCTGGGGGTGTGTATTCTATTGCCATCTGTTAGGGGCAGTTTCTTCTGTTAATTGGGCAGTTTCCTTTATCTCTTCCATGAACAATCCTCCCTCTGGGAAATATCTTCTATTAATGGGCCATTGAGTGTCACTGCATGACTGATAAAATGACATCATCCCATTGTGAGATGCTCCACCCAGAGGGAGGAGCCAAGCACTCCTTCCTGGATATAACCTGAGACTTACAACACCACAAGCAGCCTTTTCCCTCTGGATTCCCAGAGGAGCAGCTGTCTTCTCCACTGGATTCCCAGAGGAAGACCAGGCCCATCTACACCACCACTGGACCTTCAGAGGAAGACTCCGCCCTTCTACAGGATCACTGCTCCAACAGAACCACACCTGACACTCCAGGAACACTGCAGACACCATTCCAATCAGTCTGCTACCAACACCCTGACCAACAGGGTGTCAGGTTGTATTCTGATTCTGTCAGTGTTGGTTTGTATTACTGCATTCTTATTTTTATCTTTACTCTTTTTTTATTCCTAGTAAAGAACTGTAATTCCTGCTCCCATATCCTTGCCTGAGAGCCCCTTAATTTCAAAATTATAATAATTCAGAGGGAGGGAGTTTGCATTTTCATTTCAGGGGCTCCTGCCTTCTTCAGCAAACAACTGTCTTTCTAAACCAACACACTACTCCGCACCATCACCTCTCAGCACCTGTTAAGGCCAGTCACCTCTCAGCACCAATATTAAGACCATGAAGATCCTATGGAAGGACTCATCTCGCTGTGTTGTTTGCACAGTTCTGAGCAAAGCAGGTGCCTACTGCATAATTATGAGTATTACAAGTGCCACAACTTGCTCCTTCTACTCCTATTGACTAATAACAACTGCATTTTCCCTACTGCCCTTTAAAAGTTAAGGTAATTTGGGAAAAGGGTATTTATACAGAAATCAGAGCATTTGCACAGCAAATCAGACTGTAATAGATATACCAGGCAATTCCCCCATGTAAATAATTCCTCCCTGGAGAACCCTGACAAAACCTCCTCCTCATAGGTACACATTTGTGGGGGCCAGTGGGATGGGAGAAGGGCCAGGGAAATGGAAGTTTGGAGCAGTTTGAGCAACTGGGCAACTGTCACACAAAGAAAAATGGACATACCCTGCAAAACAAATAATATAATGGCTTTGGGAAATTGCGATTGTGTATACAGGGTTCTTTGCAGTTCACACAGGACCTTTTGTGCCTTGTTATATGAATGCAATCAGCAAAGGGACACACGCACAAAAAAATATCCTCTATAAGTAGCTGTCCTGAAAACCGACTGTAAGGAAACTGTTCTGAGTGTCTTGATCAAGAGACTAAAGCATTTATTCTCTTTCCTTTCACCTGAAACCCACAATTAAACCGCATGAAAAAAAATTCACAAGTGCTTTTGCAACCAGCATTCATTTTTTTAGAGCCCATAGCTGACAGATGTCTTAAATTCAGACTCATGAGGCCTTAAGTTCAGATGCCAGTTGTGCTTTTTTTTCTTACAGGGTTTTTATCTTAAGGTTTTTTCTTCTAATTTTTTTCTTTTCCTTTTATTTTCCTTCTTCTTCCTTTCTTTTTTTTTCTTTTTGTTCATTTGTCCTTTTCTGTTGCTGTTTTCTTTTTTTAAAATTTTTCCTTTTTATTAACCTCTTTTTTATTTCTTCATTTTCACTTTTAGTTTTTGGTGTTCTCTTCTCCTTTTTGCTTTTCCCCCCTTTCCCTTTTCTTTTTCTTTTTTCTATTTTCTTTTAATTTTTTTCATTTTATTTTTCTTTTCCCTTCTTGTTTTTCTTTCTCTTTTTCCCTTTTTATTTTTTTACTTTTCCTCTTTTCTTGTATACGTTCTCTTCTCTTCTCTTCTCTTCTCTTCTCTTCTCTTCTCTTCTCTTCTCTTCTCT
>JAXCLO010000001.1:14944683-14970780 GCA_035583995.1 Arremon aurantiirostris | reverse complement strand
CTTCCCCTTCCCCTTCCCCTTCCCCTTCCCCTTCCCCTTCCCCTTCCCCTTCCCCTTCCCCTTCCCCTTCCCCTTTTTATATTTTCCTCCCTCTTTCTCTCCCGTTAGCAGGCAATCACCAAGCCTCCAACCCCGAAACCGACCTGAAAGCAAAAACCAGACCTCAGTATCTGCTCTTCCCACCGATCACAGACGATCAGAGAAGCGGTTTGGAGCCTGCAGGCTGACAGCAGGACGTGCTGAGGTACAACTTGAGCAGGGGCTAACTCGGGCAGTGATTCCCGACCCTCGCAGAGGAGCCAGATCTCCCGGCACAGCACGGTAAGTGTCCCTGTCCTTGTCCGGGGCAGGGGAGCGCGGAGCACCCCCGGCCGCGCTCACCTTCCGGCCAGAACCCCGACTCGCTGTTTTCGTTGCTAATAACTGTTAATCATTAACCTCTCATTAGAATGACACCGCTGAGCCCCCGCCGTGCCCGGGGGCCGCGGCCGAGCCCCCTGCCCTGTCCCGGCCCTGTGCCGGGATGGGAGCGGGGAGGGGATGCGCGGAGCCCCGCGGGGCCCGGCCTGCCCGCCAGGGCATCCGCGGGGCGCGGAGCCTTTTGTTATGCTAATCCGGGCTGACATCACCCCGCATATCAAAGCCGAGGGGCCGCATATAAGGCGGCTGCGGGGCCTCCCCGGCAGAGCGGCCCCGCTCCCCGCGCAGCCCGCTCCGGGCCGAGGTAAGCGGGGACCGCGGGGCGTGCGAGCACTGCCGGGAGAGGTGGGAAGGGAACAGCGGCTCCGGGCAGCCCCTCGGAACGCCCAAGGTGCGGGGCTGACCCAGAACAGGGGTTTGCGAGGCGTGGACGGAATTCCGAGGAGAGGGGACGCATCCCGGAGGATGTAGGGGAGTAGGAAGACTCTGGGGGATTCGGCGGAGAGAGGATTCTTAGAGGCTGCAAAGCAGCCCGAGGAGATGCCTGGGAGAGAGGCGGCTTGGAGACTGCAAGGGAGAAGGGAGACGCGGAGGATTGCAAGGAAAAGGGAGACCCGGGAGGATGCATGGGGCAGGGAGAACCGAGGGCATGCGAGGGAGAGGGGAGGCTGGAGACTGCAAGGGAGAGGGGATACCCGGGGGAAAACAAGGAAGGAGGAGACTCGGAGGCTGAATTAAGAGACCTGACACCCGGCAAGGGGAAGCGTGAGTGCAGGAGCGAGGGAAGGACCCAGGGGAGTGGGAGACCCAGGGGATGGAGAGACCCGTGCCCGATGAGCTGCAGGGGAGAGGAGACACCCGAGAGTTGGATGGGACACTGGAGACCCAGGGGCTGGTGGCAGAGTGGGGACGTGGAGCTGCAAACGTGCAGGGCAATGCAAGGAGCTGCAGAGGAGAGAGGAGTCCGGGAGGCTGCAGGGTAGGGGGGACACCCAAGGGCTGCGGGGGACAAGGAGGATCCAGAAGGCAGCAAGGGAGTGGTGAGACCCGGCAGCTGGAATCAGCTCCACCACCGGCTCCATTCCTTTTCTCTGCTCCCACTCCTCGCTGCAGGTCAGGTCATCTGGGGATGTGCTACCCCTAAACCAGGCTGCTGGGTTCTTGGAGAGAGCTGCAGGCTGGCAGCAGAGTCAGGTGGATGTCTTTGTTTCCTGGATAGGAAAACTGGAAAAATGTGAGCTGAATACTCACACTTTTATGTACAGTTAAAATTGCCCGTTCCCATCCCTGAGTCCAGACTCTTGGAAGTGTCTGATGGGAGTGTTTTCTGTGTGCCAGAGTGTGGCTGGCTGCAAACAGCCTTGAGGTGAAGAGAAAAGAGAGTTTTGAGTCAAAAGCAGCTCCTGCTTTTAGGAGTGCACAGGCCACTTGCTGTTGGTTTGATCAGTGACCCAGAGCTCACCAGAGCTGTAAACATCACATCTGCCCCAAAGTGTGCCCCACCCTTGCAAATTGCTCTTGCAAATGTAATCTGTGTTGGACTGAGTGGAAAAAAAGCATTATTACCTCTCCAAATAAAAGAGGTGCAATTGCATGCAAACCTCACAGTTTTTTGGGGAGGTATGGAGAAATTAGATCGTTTCTCTTCCACTCCAGGGGTTGAAAAAACCCCAAACTGTGACTTTTTCAAGTCAAGGGGGGAGAGTAGAGAATGATGTTGGCTGGTCAGGTTCAGTGAGAGCGTTTTAGACCATCTAAGACATTTTACACCCAATTCTTGTCTTGTCCAGCAGTTCACAGGGGTGAGATAAGGGGTCTGAAATATCTAAATAGACACTGAAAGGCATGGGCAGGATTAAGGGTTGAGGGTTTCCAGTGTGCTTGTGGAGCAGTGGGAAAAAAAGGGCTCCCAAATATTAAAAGATACAGAAATACTCTGAAACAAGAAGCATTATGCCTCATGGGAGCACTGCCTTCAAGCGATACATCAAACCCAAGTCCAAGCGGGCATTAAGGAAAATCAATCCATGGCAATGAAATTCCGCCTCCCTTGTACGCAGTCAGTTTTGTCTTGGACTTCAAGGGAGCCAGGAACTCTCCTCTAGAGGTTGTTAAAATCCTTTGTAATAACAGCACTTCTCTAGAAACCCTTTATGCCAGGTGCTGGGGCAGGGATAGCCAAAAAGCAGCCTGAATAGAAAAATATGCTGCAGATGGCAGAGAAAACACTCAGAAATATTAATTCCTCCCAACCCAATTGCTCCCCAAATGGGAATATTTAGGCAGAAAGCTGCAGCGGGGCAAATCCAGGTAGGGGATCAGGTAGGATACCCTTTTTCCAGGGTAAGAGGTTTCCCAAAGTGAAGCTGACTGCTGCAACCATTCCAGTCCCTCCCCGAACCTCTTTGAGGAGGTGTTGTGGGGGGATGAACAGTTACACTTCGGGTTTGCCACTGTGCTGTGCAATGGGCAATGGGTTGTGAGACCCCAGAGGTGCAATGTGGTGGGCAGGTTTTTCTGTTTATTTTACTGTTGTCTTTCTCATGGGATGGGAAACCACTGCAAAGACCACAAAAAGCAGCCTGGAGCGGTGTCTGAAGTGAGGAACTGAAGGGAAACCCATTTACTGCTATTAATACTGCTGCTAAAATAAGCAAGCCATGCCCTGGAGACAGAGAGGACCCCTCTAAGGATTTAAGTCCTGCATCTGGTTTGTTTATCTGTTTGGCCTGAAGAAGGCAAAAACCAACACAAAGAAAAGGGGTGTGAGGGTATCCTTGAGAGCTTTTTTGTCTCCTCCAGGCTGCTCCCTGGAGACAAAAATGGGATTTTATGTTTACAAAGTTGCAGCCTTTTCTGTGAGCTCCAGGTGCCAAGGGCTTGGAAGAAGTGAGAGGCAGAGTTAATGAGGTGAGAAGAAAAGCAAAAGGTAAAGAGCAAAACATATTTATTGTAAGAGATCAGAGAGAAACATCTGCAGGGCAAGGGCACCTGCATTGAGTAGGGAAATGCGGTTTTTATTATTTGTCTTCTCTGTAGAAAAAAAAAATCTGGAGAGAAGAAAGCGAGAGATGAATAGCTGAAGATTTTAGCTAATATAAAGATCTATCTCTTTTTTTCCCTCTTCTTCCTAAGGAGTTGCACAAACTTTTTGGAGAGGGGAAGAAAAAAACCCCAGTAAAGTGAAGCAGCGAATGAAGTCCTGCCATGTGCAGGGTTAAATGGAAACACACAATCAGACCATAACTCTGTGTAATTCAACCCATACGGTTTGTCTGTCTGTTGACTCGAAAGGTTGTATCGAGGCTTGGCAAGGGAGAGGACTGAGAAGGGATAATCCAAACCTTTTCATGATTCATAAGCCACTCCTCTGCAATTTGGATAATAGATTTCTCTCTCACAGTGACTTGCTAAACTTGGGAGTTAACCGTAGCTCGGGCTCTTTCTCCTTTCAGGTTTTTCATCTCCAAGAACGAGCATTACCCAAACTGAAGGCAAATACACTGCACAAAATATTAAGAAAACTCCTTTTTTAAGAACAAATTTCTTTGGAGAAGCTGATTTCCTTTGGCCAGCAGGAGAAAGCGGAGAAAATGAAGCCAAGTCTGCGATTTTTC
Organism: Arremon aurantiirostris; assembly: GCA_035583995.1. Classification (NCBI taxonomy): domain Eukaryota; kingdom Metazoa; phylum Chordata; class Aves; order Passeriformes; family Passerellidae; genus Arremon; species Arremon aurantiirostris. Next base: position 14,966,743 of record JAXCLO010000001.1, on the reverse strand, counting down.
TTAGCTGGTTTTCTGCTGTTGATTCTGCAGACAGGGCTTTGCTATGGGATAAAATGGATGTAAGTATCTGGCTCTATCTCTGCATTTTTAATGTTTTTGTAGGAATTGCTGGTCTCTTACCTGTTTGTACAACTGCTGCTTGAGGCATGCTTTAAACTGTTTAAAGAGCAGCAAGCACTGCAATTCTCCAGGCACTGATTGATTTCAAGTGTGTGTACTAGGGGCTTATGCTAACAATGTCTCCACCTTCTTTCTAAAATATGCATGATTTAGGCTCATTTGGGTTTTTTTCTCCTCATTGATACCAAGGGAAAGGCACACACTTGAATGCTCACATGAGCCACTTAATGAAGCTCCTAGCATGAGCTCCTGCTATGCTGGGAAACTCTCCCACCAGAGCCCCTGGCTGTGCTCAGTAGGAACTGAGAGCAGCAGGGATGGCAGCTGAGATAATGCTGCCCATCTCCAACCACAAGGGATGCTTGACAGATAACATGGCTTTTTTCTGGACCTTTTAACCTTTGGATTTTGTGAAGGGTGTTAAAAATGAGATGAGGAGGGAGGAGGAGGGTGAAGAAATACCAGGGACTGTGGTCAAGTCAGGATTGAGTTTCCTTGGAGGTAATGTACTGCAAAGTGAAAACATCACCATCTCATTTCTTTGCTTAAACAAGCAATCAGTTAGTTTCTTGCTGCAGAATAAACAAACAAACAGGCCACTCCAAAGCCAATCTGGTTTCACGACCTTGATGAGTGATCTGTCTTTTCTACTTGGGTTTGGAGCTGGGCACAAAATAAGTAAGGGAATGTGGGTTTGCCTCAAAGGTGCATCTTTGGTAGAAAAAAAGGCACAATAATATACATTGCCAGGAAGGCTCTGTAATGCATTGAAGCAAAGATCTTTGGGATAGGTGGTGAAACTCAGACAAGAGGTTCCTGTTTTGCTGCTCCTTCTGCCACAGACTTCATGCTGTCTAATTGCCATTCTGCTGTTCCAATCATTGTCACTTGGAGCTCTACTCATGCCACCTTTTATAAAGGCCTAAATTTGGATATCTGCAAATTAAGGTATCCCATTGGAGGCAGTGTTTTTACTCCCCATCATGCAGTCAGGGAAGAGAGGACCTTCCAGATGGCAATTCATCCTCTCCAAACAGAGACATCCAACAGAAATGTTAAGTGATAGCCTCTTGTGATGCTGTGTAGTGCAGGGAACTGCTAGAAGCCACACATCTGCCTTTTATATCCATAAAGAGAAGCATGGTGAATCTCCCCACAGGGTGTTTAAATGCGTTTGGTCAGGTGAGAGGAATAGTCTCCTACTTTAGGGCATCTTTCAAGGTGGCATGCTTGGCTATGGCAGGAAGATAGGAACTAGATGATTTCTAAGGTTCCTTCCAACCCAAACCATTCCATAATCTTCCATTTGTTGTCTTCATATTCTAAGGACCATTTGGAAGTAGAGGAGAGTAAGGATATTGTTTGCTCTTGACTGCCTTGGCTTTACACCTTGTAGTAGTCAGCAAGAGCTCAGTTACATAACCCAGCTGTTTGTTTCCACCAACTTCCTCCAGTGTTTAGGCTCTCAGCTCTGCCAGTATCCAGCACCAGGAAAGGCAGGCATCTCCATCATTTCTGAAGGATGTTTAGCAACATGTCCGTGGGACTCCTTTGCAATGTTTATTTCCATGCAGCACAGAAATAAAGCTGTTTTGTGGCACCTTGATTCAGCAGGGCTTTTATGTGTAGAGCCATGACTGACTGGAGGGACTTGTCCATATGCTTGGCATTGGTGTCCCACTTAGGCAAGATGCTTAATCATGAGTGAGGGGCTTGGGTTCCTTCGAAGGGCTGGGGTGAGATGAGCTCCAGAAGGAACCTGATAGCATAGTATGGACAAGCCATAGATATGAAAAATGCTGGCAGGCAGGGAAAGGTCCCTGATAGCTTTGCTGTCAAAAACAACCTTTTAGCTGCTAAGTGGTTAAGCTGCAGGGGTTGCCTTTGGGGGTGAGTGGGGGGAGAAGCAGTTTGGGGGCAAGACATCACAGTTGCTGCTCCTCTGCTTCCCAGCAGACATATCCCCCTATCAAAAAGTGAGTGGGAAAGATCAAAGCTGGGATTAAAGTGGTATTTGAAACATGAATGGCATGCAGATGCACCACTGAGCTCCCCTCACACCTGTTTAAAACCTGGCAGAGACCTGCACTCTCTGTCCACAGCACTTTGCAAATGGGATGCTGGCAGCTGGAAATTCACAAAATTATGTTTGGTTTTTCTTTTGTTTGCTGTTTCTCCTCATTTTCCCACCCTTATTTTCCTAGGGAAACACAGGCTAATTTTCCCCACTCCCCATCACTCTTTCTTCTTGGGGCTCAGGGACTGTCCTTAGAAATTGCATGGATCACTTCTTGGCAAACAGAGTACCAAATACTGAGTAATACCTCAGACCTGCTGATCCCAGCTCTGGACTCATATTCTGGGTGCTGTACAATTGAAATCTGCTCCTTCCTTCTCTTGCTCATGAACAGAGAGATGGGGAAAAAGAACAGGATGAAGAAGGAGGAAAGTGCTATGTGATGTTTTCAGCTGTGGGATTTTCTCACTGGTCTGCCCACTGCATCATCTTTGTACACATGGTGCCAGAGTCGAGCTTCAAAGAGGATTTGGGAGGGGAAGGGAGAGATAAGGAGGTGGGTCTCACCAGCCTGGAGATGAGGGAGTGACTGATAAGAAAGGTGATAGGAAATTTAATTTTGATTCGGTGCATGATGTAATTGCAGGGGGAGGGGAAGAAGAAGAAAAACAATTTTCAGCCATTTAGGATTTCTCAGTAACACAAATATGCCCTGAAAATTAGTCAAAGAAGGGAGAAGGTAAAAAAAGAAATTATGTCTTTTATTTTGCTTGGCCTATTTTTATGAGTTCTGTGGTCCATGTCCCCATCTGTTGGAAGTTGGTGCTGGGCCCCACCAAACATCCAGCATCGTGTGTGGACAGTCAGCACCTTGTACACAGGTTCTTGCTCTTGTATACATTTCTCTTGCTGGAGAAATTTCATGTCTTGTGCTTTTCCATCTAAGCTCCAGAGAGCTACTCAGGTGTAAAGCCAGAGTGTGGCTCCAGAGTATGGTTCCACATCTTTGCTGGATCAGGATTGTTGTGGAGATACAGCCTTTCTCATCAATGTATATGAGACCCTGCATCCTGTTTTTGCAAACACTTTCCCACCCTGAGAGCAAAGCAGGTATGTGAGAAGGTCACATCATTTTGTGGTGCTCAGTTTTGTCACAGTGGCTGGGAAGGTGAGGCAGCCATTGGTTTCATGAGATATTTCTGAGGGCCAATGCATCTAGTAATTCTATCACCTTCCCCATCTGCTTTTGCAATCCATTCAGCTTTCCCAGGAGACTTCGAGTTTGACCAAGCAGGTGCTGGAGCAACTTATTTGGGCAGAACTGAAAAACAGATGAGCATTAGAGGGAGCTGCAGCCAGATGTGCATGCCCCAAAGGTGTGCAGGTGTTGGGATGTCCAGGCACAGAGTGGCTTCTGAGGCACTTCTGCCTCCACAGGGATTGGCATCTCCTCTGTCCCTCTGTATTGAATGTCTCCTTTAATGTGGTTGTAAATAAGCCAAACACAGCAAGAGATTTGGGCTGGTTATTTTTGGGTTTGTTTTGTTTGTTTTTTGTTTTGGGAGGGGATTTTTTGGGTCTTGTTTTTTGTTTTTTTGGGGGGGGGGGATTTGGGGTTTTTTTGTTTGTTTCGTTTGTTTGTTTTTGGTTTGTTGGTTGGTCAGTTGGGGTTTTTTCAGGGTTGTTTTTTTTTTTTTTCATGGCTTGCAGAGTATGCCCAGGATGGCAAGTGCTGGCATTAGGAGTATCATCATTTTTAGGTGGAGCTTGGTCACTTCAGGAAGTGTCTGCCTGTCCCCATTGTGGTGACCCAATGATGTCTCATGTTCTCTGGAACAATCCCCAGCAGAGCCCCATTCCCAGCTATTCCTGCACAATTCCTATGGTTAAATTGCAGCCCTTCAGAAGCAAAAGGCAGCTTAACCACACCTTTTGGTGAACAGGGGATGTCCCCCAGCCCACCAACCTTGAGCAGCCCTTCTGCAGCCAGCAGAAAGCAGGGGAGAAAATGGAAATATTTTGTGCTTCCTGGCAGCTCCTGCCTCTCCCCTTCAATAGGCAGTGGGAGGGAGCTGGGACGTGGAGCCACGGGCGCCTCTGAGGAGCCTGTCTGCCTGGCAAGGCACTGCTAGATGAGCTGCTGTGAAAGAGCTGCAGGATGGGGATGGCAGGAGGGGAGTGGGCTGGGGGTGAGGAAAGGGGAGTACCATGTCTTTGAAGTTTGCTCTTTGCTCCAGCTTCAGGAAAAGTTGACAAAGCTCCATGGCCTTGCTCGGCGCTCAGTGAGCCAGCTCACTGCTGGCATTGACTTCGTTCAGGCTTGGGCATGAAGTCAACAGCCCTGTGCCCACTACTGCCAGCACTGAATTTGGCACCATATCTGAAAACAGCTCTTATTTTAAGCTTTTAGTTCAGAGTTGGTTTCCCCCCACAAACACTTCTCTCCCTCTTCCTCTTCTTTCTTTCTTTTTTTTTTCTTTTTTTTTTTTTTTTTTTTAAACCATATAAATCCTACTTCTCTGTTTGAAAGGCCCTTGCAGAACCAGGGGAAGCATTTACCAGGGGCTGTGGTGTCTTTCCCAGGACTTGTGGTCCCCAGACTGGAACTGATGCAGGGCAGGGTGGCAGGGACATGAGCTGCCTTTGGCTACCAGGAGCTTAGACAATGTTATTTTAACTCCCCTGCAAGCCTTTTCCAGAGGAAAACCTGAGAAATTGAGGCTCCTGCAGATTAAAAACCTTCAGTGAGATCAAATACAAAAAGAACTCCTAATCTCTGCCTCTCTTTATTAACTTTTACCACACACTTCACTCTCCACAGCCATGTAATTTTGTCTAAATCTTTTTGTGTCACCCACATCCCTGCAAGATTAAGGAGTTTAGGAATAGGCATTAAAAAGAATGCTTTTTCAGAAAGCAAAGCTGGTAAATTGGAGTAGAAGTTCATGGTTTCACCAGCAGTCCCTCTGTGAGACTTTTGGAGATCATGTCACACAAGGGAAGGTGGGAAGTTCCTTCAGAGAGAAGATTCTTCCACCCTTCCAGGGTGTTTTAAAGGACACCAATGTTTTGCTGCTCAATTGAAGGAGTTCTTCTCCCTTTGGCTTGACCAGCAGCAGTGTCGTATTCACAGGGTACCTTGTAAACCAAATAATATATGACTTTTATTGATATCTGCTAACATCTGAAGGTGCTTCTTCCTAACCTGCACTATGAACAGTCCTCTCATGGGGCCCAGACATGCAGGAATGGGCCCATACCTCTCAAAGGACCTAACACTGCAGAGCATTAATGTTTTCAAATGAATTTAATAGCTGCCTGAGATAATTAAAAGAGTAAATGAATGTAATGATCCATCTATGCATATTTCCTCTGTAATCATGTTCATGGTTTTATGTCAGTATCCAGAACTTATACTGAAGGACCTGCTGTGTTATATATAGATCAGGAGTTGTTTGGTTTAGGCCCTGTTTATTTGAAGGAATGGATCAAATATGTATATTTTTAAAAAAACATGAAACAACCACCCCTTGGTTTTCTGGACAATGAAGGATGGGGCAGGAGAATTAGGTGAGATTGTTGTCAGGAGGAAACATTGAAAAACAGCATTTCCAGGGTGAAAGCAGGTAAATCCCCTTTTCAAATGAAGAATGTGAATCCACAGAAAGATGTTTGTCAAGGATTTTTTTCCCAGGTTGAGGAATGAAGGATGTTCTTCTAATTATGCCCTTGAGGGCTGGATTTTAGGGCTGGCTGTGCCCACTGGCTCCAGTTTCCCTCCCAGAGCTGGTGATCAGTGGAGACCATGTGAAGACAGGCCAGAGACCCACCACCAAATCCTACCATGGACAAGCCTCTCCTGGGGAATGTTTTTCTTTCCACAAATGGATATTGTTTCCCAACAGTGTCATTGCAGGCAGTGGGTATCCATCCCCTGATGCTGCCAGAATTTAGAAAGCCGGGAGGGGTGGTGCATTTCCACAGGGAGGGTTTAGAGTGACATGGAGTGAAGAAGACATTCCTAAATGTGGGACAGAGACTGGGCAAACCTAGGTTGTCAGGGCATGGAATAGATGACCTAATAGGCTTCTCAAAATCCTGATCTGTGATTTATAAATGCACTTTTCAGTCTCAGCAAATGACTACAGTAACTGAGTTTTCTTTTCCATCTCCATTACCTTTTAATTTTTCCTCACGGTGCTTGGAGATGTTTCCAATTATAGGTTCTCACAAGCAAAGACATGAAGTTTAGGCCTGGGAGATGCTCAGAAAACACCTTCCTGCATCTTGCAGTTTTATTCTTGGTAGGCTTCCTGGAGCTCAGCTCATTCTATGAGAAACAGCCTTGCTGCCATTTACTGAGTTCTCACCAATCAGAAGGTATTTTCCCTCTTCCATGAAGTAAATGGTTTTCTTGTTGCACTATAAAACTGCTGCTCTAATGGTGATCACTTCAAGGCACCTTTTATAATACAGTCTCATTGCTTCACATCCTGTTTTTTCATGCTGAGGATGAGTTTCAGTCTGAATTCTGCTTTCATTCCTACCTGTAGATGGTTATTTGTGCTATTCATGACTTGTCTGTAATGGTGAGATAGGGGTACCTCAATGTAGCCTGCCAGGTCCTTTAAAGAGGCTGAAGACCTCTAGAAAGGATCAGAAAATGTAGTGCAGGACCTAGGAGATATATGCACCCTTCTGGAGGGCCAGCCAAAACATTCCAAGGCCTCTCAAGTGCCACCCGACACGTTTGATTAGAAAACTGAGCTGCTCCCTCGTGGTACAGCCTCTCTCAGAGACTTGGGAATGTTCCTCATTTGCCTGAAGCTCAGGCTGTGAAGTTCTCTCACTGCTCCCGCCACACCCTGCCTGTTTTGCTTCCTGCTGGGACATGCCATGCTGGAGTTTTTATTATTTATACTCTATTACTGTTGAGCTGCTTTGGCCTCTTGCCTGATTTGTGTTTCAGCTCATTCCTGGGAGTTGCTGATAGCCTTTCTGGGGTAACTTTTCACAGATTCCTGGTGTCAAGTGCTCGTATCTCATTCAAGCTCTGTGCTTATACCATTCAGATTCTGTGTCCCTGCTCGGTGTCTGGGTTTCCTATGTAGAGCAGAAAATGAGCACTTCTAAGTCATGATGGTGTCTTACTATAGGTCCCAAAAGCACAAAAGGCTAACTGCTTCCTAGATGTGGCTTTTTGCTTTCCATGAGCTGAAGAAGGAGCCTGAAGGACTCCTGTGAGGTCCCCAGTGTAGAGGTTTGCTGTCAGGTGACAGCTGTACTATTCAGAGTCATGTCTCTACCTTCAAGGATATAATCTCTCTGTTCAGATACCTGAACACCCAGTATATCACCAACAAGCTTTTTCTCCACCAGCTCAGGTTCACATCTAAGGCGGGGTGAGTTGCCTTCTGGAGGGGCCCCTCTCCAGACAAGGAACATTGTATGAACACCAGCGTGCATGGGAACGAGATGAACTGCAGGGCAGAATTTCTGAGGATTGAATCATAGAATCATTTAGGTTGGAAAAGACCTCTGTGATCATTGAGTCCAACCAATAACTTAACACTGCCAAATCCACCACTTTTTCCTTTCTCTTGAAATTCACTAGCAATGACTTCTGCTTCCAGTATTTTTAACAGACCTGTTAAATATGTGTATGAAGTGTATATTTATATAGCTTTCAGAGCAGTGGTTTCCCTTCCAAGTTTGCCACTGTTTATCTAGTGCCAGAAATGCCAAACTCCCAGTCACCTGGGAATTTGTCAGAGCCAGCCTATTCATCCCCAGCAAGGATTTAATTCCTCCAGTTTTCATTAGGGCTCAATTTTAGCTCTGTTTCCATCTCATTTAACTTCTGAAGAATGTGGGTGTTAGAGTAATAAAGTGAAATGCACCCCAAAATGTGTTTGCTAATAAGCCAAACGAACCAAGATGGCTTGGGATGAATCTGAAAGCCAATACATTTAACAAGTACAGGAGGAAATGTGTGTTAAAATTGTGTTGCCATGATCTGATGCCATCAGATTATTGATTCAGCCTGCTAGAAAGTTGTTTTATGGGAATGAATAACTTTTATGGCTACCCTAAGAAAGCCAAAAAGATACAAAGAGAGTTCCACACTTGGCTTCTGCTGATCGTTGTGGGTGCTCAGGGAAGAAGACTACAGCCCTGTGAGATGCATGTCAGCATTTGTTCTTATTTTAACCTGGAAAAGTTGGCAATTGGACAGTAGAAGAACCACCACTGTGAGATGTTGTTCTTTTCTTTCATGGTAACATATGTGCTGGTATTCATGGATCCCTTCTCAGATTTGGCTGTGGTGCTCTCTCTGCACATACTCCCACTGAGCTTTTGCACTCTGGTTTTTGGAGACTAGAGAAACAGACTTATCTATCTGCAACAGTGATTGAATCAGTAGAGGCCCTTGGCATTAACTCTAAGTGAAAGCATATGTTTTGCAAATTTGATGATTTTTCCCTAGGCCTTGCAGGGGATTTTCTCCATAATTAATTACATGACATTTAGCATAATCCTTTGAGAGTGTGTGAGACAGATGCTGAATACAAAATACTGATAACACCAACGTTGCTTTTTTTCCCAAATGCCACAGTCTTGGAGGATCCAGATTTCTTTTATCATGGAACTGATGGGTCATTTTTTACTCTGTTGGGAGGTCTGTGCTCTTCATTCTTCAGCAAACAACCTTCCCCACAGGATTTACACATCCGGTTGACTTGACATATACCCCTGGAGCTTTGTGCAGCCTCCCCTCAGGAATGGAGAGAATTGCACACTGCTAAAGGGTGTTTCTTCACACCAACTTTATATCAGATAAATCACTCTTCATGGTTGCTCGTCTTTCTCACCAGCTTTATCTAAGCACCTATTTACAGAAAGCTTTAATTAAGTCAGGTGAATGTAGACGGCTAGACTGTGTTCTAATGCTTTTGTGCATGTGCTTGTCTCCTCAGAGCTCTGTCCAAGACTTCTTTGGCTTTAGCCCTGAATCAAACCCAGCACTGCAAGCAGCTCGAAGGGCTGGTGGTTTCTCAGGTGCAGCTGTGCCGCAGCAACCTGGAGCTGATGCAGACCATTATTCAGGCAGCGCGGGAAGTGATAAAGACCTGCCGGAAAACCTTTTCAGACATGAGGTGGAACTGCTCTTCAATAGAGCTGGCTCCTAACTACCTGCTGGACTTAGACAGAGGTAAAACAGCACTGCTGGCTCACTTGGGACTGAAGTCAGTAGAGTCAGCCTGAGTGTGTGTTTGTGTGTACTTGTGTGTGTGTGTGTGTGTGCGTGTGTGTGTGCGCTGGAGATAGGAAGGGTCTTGCTCCTGGGAGGCCATGGAGGCACTACAAAGCCTACTTGTCCTGTTCTCTGAGACCACATTCATCATTATGGTGCCAGTCATGCCCAGAGGCTCTTGGATCCAAGACCTGTCTACCACAACTCTTACAAAGCAGACCAGTTGAGCAGTTCTGGTCTGCTCATCCCACTGGGAGTCATGGGAGGAGCAGAAGGAGGCAGGAGACTCACAGGAGGGCTTAACCACATGCTCCAAGAGCAAATCACACCATAATGAACAAGATGCCTAAATCCATGACTCCTTGCCCTGCTGGGATGTTGTCTTATGTTGAAGAGTTCACTTAGATGTGCTCCAAACTAGTGGTGCCATGGGACATCTCAGCTGCAGTGAATCAGTGTGTTGGCTGCTCTGTGGGACACAGACTGTGTCTCTTTTTGGGGAATGCTTATGTGGCCCAGGAGGCTGAGCTGGAGTTCTTGTCTCTTTCAGGCACAAGGGAGTCAGCATTTGTATATGCCCTCTCTGCTGCTGCCATCAGCCACACCATTGCCAGAGCCTGCACCACCGGGGACCTCCCTGGCTGTTCCTGTGGTCCCATCCCAGGTGAGACACCTGGACCTGGGTATCGATGGGGAGGATGTGCAGACAACCTCAACTATGGTCTTATCATGGGGTCCAAATTTTCAGATGCTCCCATGAAGATGAAAAAATCAGGATCACAAGCCAATAAACTGATGCATCTGCACAACAGTGAAGTAGGGAGACAGGTAACAAATCCACAAGAGTTATTGTACTTGTACAATCATCTGTAGTGTTGGTCACGTGGTGAGGTTCAGTGTCTCTATCAGCTAGCAAAAGGAGCAGGTTTCTCAAAGAATGCTCTGAAGTCCTTTGGCCTGCTGAAAACTGTAGCTGTGACTACCCCTGTGACTCAGGGAGTCCCAAATGCTGTTATTAGCCCTGTTTGTACGTGGGTGGGATGTCTCATTGCCCCATTTGCACAGTCAGTGTTGGCTCTGGCCCTGCCTGCCCCAGGAGGTGTGGTGGGGACGGGTCCCATAGTGCTCTGCCAGGGGCATTGTGGGGGCAAAGTGCTGTGCAAACCTGGAGGATTATCATCTGCCACATGCATCCAGCAGCAGTTGCCTCCAGCCATCCCTGCAGGCAGGAGGGAGGATTCTTTTTCCTTTTCAAACTGCTATGCTAGTGATTATTCTCATATCTGGCACAAGCTGCTTTTAACAGCTTGCATCCAGCGGAGGGATAATATTTACCATGTGCAGTGCCTGGTGTGCACTGATGTGCAAATCCCTGTGGCAGCTGTCCATGCAGCTGAAGAGATGGATGGGGGAGGGCTATAAAACTGACCCCTGCACCCATCTCTGAGGCTCCAGTGGTTCCACAGATGCTCCTACTGCACAGCTTGGTCTTTCCAGGGCTGCCTGTGCAGACAAACTTGGAGCATGCTGAGCTCATTGGGAGCTTGCTGTGTAGCTACAGGCTGAGTCCACCTTTGCAGAGCACAACCATGCTGAAGTTTCCCTCTCTGTCTCTTTTTTTTTTTTTTTTTCTGCTATTCCCACACTATTTGGTTTGTTTGCTTGGGGTTTGAGTTTTTTTTTTAATTTTATTTTATTTTTGTAACGTCTTGATTTTTTGTTTCAATTGCAAAGGGCAAATTTTTGTCTGGGACATTGTGTTGCCGTGGCTGGTGCATTCAGCCCTTCCTGGCAGCATCCTGCCACGTCCCAGTGAAATGAGAACAGTGCAGAATCAAAGTCAAAGGCTGTTTTGGCCCCATGGCCAGCAGAAAGGCAGGGTGAGAGTGCACTGAATTCAACAAAGCCATGACATCTCTCTTACCAAAGCCCAAGGCTTCTGGAGGTTGAAATTGATGTTAATTATCTATTTCTGGAATGTTTTGATATTCATCTCCTCAGGAATTTAGAGGGTGGAAATGCAGCCCAATATAGATATCTAATCAAAATTCAAAATACTCTTCTGTATTCTGGCTGCAAAGCAGCCCTTGTGAAAGTAGTCCTGGACTGATAGTGATCACAAAGAGCTGTAGGATCTCATTTGCTTTCAAAGTAGCTACTCTAGACTGCCTGTGCAGAAATGAGAGCAGTAGGACTTTGCTGTAGCAGCTCCTGCTAAGGAAGCTCCTTCATTAGCAAGCTTGTGGGATGTTTGGCTGTAAGAGAAGGGCATTTCCTAACTCCTGCATTCCTTTTTGCAGGTCTTGAAAGCCTCTCTTGAAATGAAATGTAAGTGCCATGGAGTTTCTGGGTCATGCTCTATCAAGACCTGTTGGAAAGGCCTTCAAGAGCTGCGAGACATTGCACTGGACCTCAAAACCAAATATTTATCTGCCACCAAGGTTGTTCACCGGCCCATGGGCACACGCAAATACCTTGTGCCAAAGGATATTGATATCAGGCCAGTCAAAGAGACAGAGCTGATTTACCTGCAGAGCTCACCTGATTTCTGCATGAAGAATGAAAAAGTGGGGTCACATGGGACCCAGGACAGGTGAGGACTTCTGCAGTGGGAACTCACTGTACTCTGTCCCCAAAGAGGAAAGGGAAAGAAGGGAACATGTGTGAATAAGGGGCAATCAAGCAGGTGACACATACAGGCAGGTAAAGCACATCTCTGACAAAAAATATGGTTTACCAATTCCTAACCCTGTTCATGATGGCTGTGGCCAAGACAGGGCTTGCTGACACATTTTCCATTACACAGTCAGGCACAATATACATTTCAAAATTCCCTGGGCAGCTTACCTCCATGGGAACTTGTAAGGACCAAGCAGCTGATTATACTGTGTTGAGTTTCAGTAATTTCTTGCAGTCACTGCTGATTAGAAGAGCTGTTACTCTAAGGCTCCCCAAGCAGGCAAATGTTAACCCAGTTAGAACCAGCATTCCTAGATTGCCTTAAAAAAATCCACCCCCAAAATGCAAAGATGATATTTAATTTTTTTTTCTTCTACTGCATATTAAAGGTCCAGGTGTGTTTGTATTGCTTATGGCTCTGCAGAGGAATTTCTTTATTGCACTAATATTGGGGATTTAAGGTCATTATGGTCAAGCCCAGCCTCCACTGGGCAGCATACTATCCCCTTTCACAGGTAGCAGAAATGCCTTTCTCTTCCCACCATCTGTTTAATGTCCTCCAACACAAACTAATTCAACATTTCTGCAATCTGAGCATCTCTAGGTGGGCACACCCATCTATCTCTCTAGAGCTGAACCATCAACAGCCAAAAAAGTGAATGTTTCCAGAATTTTCCTAGTTTTTGTTAGGTGGCTGCAATGGCTGGATTTCAATGTCTCCTGCTAGTTTATCTTTCTTTAGATAGTTCTCATCATTCTTCTTTGCTCTTTCTGTTATTTCGCGGTGAAGGCTCAGGCAAGTGGCAAGGAGTGTGTGCCTGGCCTATTTTGGGATGCCTTCCTTTTAATGTAGTGGACATACTTGGATTTGGACCATTATGGTTCAATGGAGAGAAGGTTTTGCTGAAATTAAATTACCCAAATGCAGACAAGATAAACTGTATATACATGTGGGAATGGGGACACATGGATTAGTGGTGGGCTTGGCAGTGCTGTGGACTTGATGATTTTAGAGGGCTTTTACAGCCTAAATGATTCTGTGATTCTGCATCAGCATGTAAGTGGTGGAACTGATAGTAGATAAGACAGCTGAATGAGACAAGACTGTCTTTTTTGTCCCCTGATGCTTTATGACAGTTAATGTCCTGTATCCTCTGACATCCTCTGACTGCTCTACAGTGGCACATATCTGACAGCTCTGTGGCAGGAACACCAGGCTGACCTTTATCACCCATTCAGCAGTGGAGCGTTAATTATCAAGTGAAGATGTTTATAAGTCACTAAGAATAGCTAGGAAAAGACATATGTTGAAACAGGTTTCTGAAAGAAAATGTGATCTTAGTGAAAGTGAAGTTTTTGTGGATTTGTATGGGTTTTTGTGCCTTGAAAATGACCTCTTTGTTCTGCCTTTCTGTTTTGCAAGGAAAAAAATTGGTGAAGATTATTTGGAAATTAGTTTCATAGGAATTGCATTAAATGAACAGGTTGTGTCAAAACAAAGTTGAATTCATTACAGATTTGCCAAGTAAAACATTTTCATGAGCTGAAATCCTTTCAAGGGACAGGGAGGTGTGACTTCTTCATCTAATCTTATTTTACAGCAGATTTCAACTTTTTATCCCATCTAGGGATGAAAAATATGTCAAGGTCCTGAATGATTTTTTTTTTCCTTCTGAGGAAAGGAAAATGTGTGTTGCAGGCGTGCGTTTATCCCGAGCTGGATGACAGCCACGATTGTGAACCTGCCAGCCAAGGGTCCACAGGAAGTGAGATGGAGTGGGGATTTAGAGGACCAAGATATTAAGGTGGGAGGGGATGACTTTCAAAAGGAACTTGTCAAAAAATACTCCTCATTCTCAGATGTGCAAGATGGTGAAGGCCATGGGAGGGGAGGAGGGTGAGATAGTCCCGTGCTGAGCTTCAGGCACCACTCAGACCAAATTTTTAAGGTCATGTGTGGTGGGGCTTGTTTTCATTACAGTCCATCTGCAGCCTCTTGAGAAGATGCCTGGTGTTTCAAAATTGGCATGTGTTATATGAGCCATAGCAACTCCTTTCCTGAACTAAATTACTAGTGGAAATAAATGTAAAATACACACAGTGTGTTTGAAGATTGATCCATGCTTCCTGCGGGGAGCTGGGAAAGGGAGGAGATCTTCCCCAGTCTCCTCCTCCCATGGATGCCTTTTTCTCTTTGCATTTTTTCTCTCATGAAGAGGGCTCCTAAATGCATTTTAAATGTGGTGCCTCCGTTCCAGCCTGCCACAGGGCTGCAGAGATAATGTCTAGTTACAGGGATAAGGTAGAAGGAGCACAAAAGGAATGCTGTTAGAGAGAGGGCATGGCAAAATGTGTTTTATGCTTCAGAATGATGTAAAAATGCTCGCATGGGAATAGCTCAAGCATGTTTTTATTTAATGAGTCATGTCCTGGAGGCATTTGAACATTTTATCTTTGTGCACATAATTTTCTGAACGTAGATCCCACTGTTTCCAAGTAGTCTTGTTTTTAAGGCCAGTCATGCCAATGAAGTAAAAAAAGGGTTTTGTTTTTTTTTTATTGTGGTCCCTCATTTGGTCTACTCTGTCTTCAGCCACCTTCCCATATCCTTTCTGGCCTTTTTCTGGGTACAGAGGTCAGTCCATGCCTGGGCTGGATAGTGCAGTCCCCTATGTCCACAGCTCAGGGATCTTTGATCTGGGCATCTTTAGTATTTTCCAGCCCTGCTTTCTGCCTCCAAAGGGATTTGGAGGGGGGAATATGCCACTAACACCCCCTTTTCCTGTTCCTTGATTAAAATATTCATATTGATGCATTTTTTGTGACAAAAAATGAGCAGTTTTGCAGCAAATCCAGGGAAAGTCCTTCTCCTCCTCCCTCTCCCCAAGGTCTGGTTCTTGCTCATAGCATGCTGAAAACAGGATGGAGGTTGATGGTTAAGTTACAATGCCTTGGATGGGTTGGAGTTTGCTCTATGATGTAGGAAACAATCCTGCACTGCCAGGTGGGAGGAAAGGATAATCTAACTGGTGATCCCTCTAATGTGAGGGATCATATTATGTAGACATATTGTGTGTTTTTCAGGCAGGAAAAGGAATTAGTTGTAGATGAACCATATGAAAATCCACTCAGAAAATGAACCCCCTGTTACCCAAAAGCCTTTTAGAGCTCTTTCCTGAAAGGATTTCAAAGCCTTCTTCAGAACAAGCCTGAAACATTTTCTAAGACACTTTGGACATTCTTAGCTTGTTGGAATTTAGAAATGGTTTGGAAATCTGCATGCCTCCAGATGCTCAGGGTATGTCCAGATTTCAAAATCACAGAACTAAACTCAAACCTGGGGTTTGAGGCCTCTTTGAAGTGCTGAAAAGCTGATTAAGGAGCTGATTTTTGCAACTGGTATCCAAGTCTCCTGCAAACAAGACTTACTGCCGCACTGACTCCAGCCAAACTCTGCTTGTATACCACCATCACACTTTCATAACCAATTAAAAATGGTCTGGAGAAAAGTCTAAAGAAGCTGATCTGTTAAGCTGCAAGTAAAACTTTCAATACAACAAATCAATCAGTGGGAAAGAAAAGTAAATATTCCCCTTCTCAGAGGTTTCTTGAACAAAAGAACTTTTTCATCTTTTAATTAAGTAGTTCAGTTGCTCCTGCCTGAAAAAATCACTACCAGCTTTGAGTAAATGAAAAATAATGGCAGATTATAAAATTTAGATCTCTTTGGTGAGAAAAGAGGCAAAAAAATGAATCTTTTTTTATAAGCAGGGTGCAATGTATCATGTTTCAAAGGCTATTTAAGTCTCCCTAATGAATCCAAGGAAAGGGCAATTCTGCCATGCATGCAAAAGCATCCAGCCCCTGAAGCCTTGCAGAGATAACAGAGCTGTTTATTACTGATCCTTCCCAGAGCAGTCTTGGAATCAAGCCAAACGTGGGAAGGAGCTCTCTTAGGCTGCAGAAATCAGGCTGCAGCAAACTATGGGCTGCAGCCTGGCTGGGTTGATCAATCACCACTCCTCAGCTGACTCCCTGTGGCAAGGAGTGTGGCCACTCTGGTGGCTGCTCCTTGCTCACATACCCTTTCTTTATATTCCAATATAAAATATTAATCACAAATGGCTTAGCCTGGCATGTTTTCTTGGATATGAACATACATGAAGTTGCCTGAGCATGCTGCTCAGTTTTCAGTGTTCCGTGGCAGCTCTTGATACCACTTCTTTCCTGCTAGCCCAAAAATATGCTTTGTATTATGTTATGGGGATTGTTCAGCCTGTGGAAGGGAAGGCTCTGGAGAGACTTTAAGGCCCCTTCCAGTGCCTTTAGGGGCTCCAAGAGAGCTGGGGAGGGACTATGGACAAATGCCTGGAGTGACAGGACAAGGGGGAATGTCTTCCCACTGCTAGAGAACAGGGTTAGATGGGATGTTGGGAATAAATTCTTCCCTGTGAGGCTGTTCACTGGAACCTGTTGTTTAGAGAAGTTGTGGCTGCCCCATCCCCGGACATGTTCCAGGCCATACTGGATGGGGCTTGGGACAACCAGTGGAAAGTGGCCCTGCTAATGGCACAGGGGTTGGAACAGGCTGATCTTGGACTCCATTGTCCCCCTGTACAAGCACTGGTGAGGCTGCACCTTGAGTGCTGTGTTAGTGTTATTGCCCTTGCTCCAAGGCAGACTTTGAGGTGCTGCAGTGTGTCCAGAGAGGGGCTGTTTGAGGGGTCTGGGATATGTCATACAAGGAGTAACTGAGTACTGGCATTGCTGAGTCTGGAGAAGAGGAGGCTCAGGGGAGACATTATCACACTCTACAAGTCCCTGAAAGGAGATTGTGATCAGGCCATGGTTGGTCTCTTCTCCCAGGAAACCAGCACAAGGAAATGGCTTCAAGCTGCCCTGAGCGAAATTTAAAAGATTTTCTTCAGTGCTGGATTCATTCAGCATTGAAACAGGCTTCCCAGGGAAGTCACCAGGCCTGGAAGTGTTTAAAAATGAGTGAACATGACAGTTTGTGATATGGTTTAGTGGACTTGGTGGTGTTAACTCCAGAGTTGGACTTTATGATCTTGGAGGCTTTTCCTGAGCTTAACGATTCTATTGTATGATGCTATGATCTCCAAAGTTCCCTTCCAACCCAAACCACTCTGTCAGTCTTTGTTTATGTGGGCAATGAAATTTTTTGGTAGAAGCATTCATATGAAGCTGGGGGAGAGTAGCAGTTATGAGTAAACAACAGCATTTGATGTTTTTGTTACAGCTTCTTTTAGTTTCTGTTAGTGAGGGCACAGGATAAGATGTGCTTTGAGTGAGTTATAATGTGTTCAGTGATAGTTGGTTTTGGAACAGTTAGCAGATGTGTTACCATTTTTTTATGAGATCTGACAAATGCTGAAAAAGAAATAGCAAATAATGCTTTTGTGAGTGTCCCAGAAGAACTGGAGGAAATCTGCTCTAGATAAAAATGCCTTTGTACATAGTAGGGCGGGTGGACTAGATGGCCTTTAAGATTCCTACCATCCCAAACTATTCCATGATTTTATGAAAGTCAGAAAAACATTCACTTTCTGTTCCTCCCACCTTATTTAGGTGTTATTCCTTCTTTCCCAGGGCAAGATGCTTGCAGCTGGTGCCCATTTCAGTAAATAGGCTGGCCAGCTATGCATTATTTTGTTATCTTAGTTAATATGTGGGGAAGATTGAATTCTTTCTACTTTGAGAGACCTGGATTTGATCATAAAGTTTCCTGAAGAAGTTTGTGAATAATAAATTTATTTGCAAAAAGAATAATTTCACACAGTAAAATTGCAACGGATAATGAATCTAGCTCTCTTAAACATATTTAATCCCTCTGCAACCAAATGGTGTTTGAGTTAGAGAAAATTTGGTCTGGGAATGATTTTCCATGGACCTTGATCTTTTCAGGAGCAAGATTGAACTGACACCACCTAGGCTGCTACTGAAGATGTTTCTCTACTCTGGTCTTAAAAGCAGTTTGCCTAAGCAACCTGATCCAGGGTTTTACAATCCTCAGTGTTAGGCTTTTCTTAATCAAAATTTAACTAAACATAATCTAAAATAAAACTAATAATTTCTTGTCCTCTTTCCTTGGCATATAAAGAACATTTTTTTCTCTCCCCATGTAGCAATAATCTTTTATAGAGGGGAAGACACCTCTTTTAACATACTTCTCTAAATCAGTTCCTTCATTGTTTTTTACTTTCTGAACTGCTCCTCTGGCTCCCCTGGAAACATGCCACATTTAGCTGGATCTTTCTCAAAGTGTGTTGCTTACTTTGCACTTTAATCCACTGTCACAAAATATCCTCAACTCCTTCTTCCCTACCATTGTCCCCAAATTTTTAACCTCACTCTCAACTTCTCATTAATGAAAATACAGGCTAATTCCAGGATCTCTCTTGACATCTGCTCACTGACATATGCTGATAACTCTTTCTTGTACAGTTGTTTTGTGTCAGTCTCCAGTCATTCCTTGTGGATGAGAATGCAATTTAAAAGTAGATAAGATTCTTCCCTCAAAATCTTACATGAAGCTGTGACCTTGATGTATTTTCAGGAATGTCCATTGTGTTATATATGTCCTGAGGGATTTGAATTATTTTTCTCTTTCTTTCTTTTATATACTGCTGCATTACTTGACATTACCAGAGCAAGGGGCACCAAAGAAATAAAGAGAAATTTGATTTAAAAGAGAAAAAAAAATTACATAGCAGTACTGTGTTCTGGGATTTGGGACTGCTGGAGTTCATGAAGGCAGATGGTTTCCCTGTGGTCAGAAAGGGCTGAGGGAATCACACAGCCAAGGGAATGAGATGTCAAGGAAGGAACAACCCTCCCAGGTGCTGGCAGTGTATGAGAAAAAGGACTACAGAAAGTGCTTAGATTTATGTTTTTTTATGTTTTACTCCTGTAACAGCATCTCCCTCATCCACTGGGAGATGCACTGGGCCAGGAAGGCAGTTGCTGTGCCCCAGAGTGACTTTTTTAATATCCTCCTTAAGAAGTCCTTATCAATGGGACTGATGGAGTGAGGTTCCAGCAGGTTACTCATCCCTGTCAATATATGTCATAGTCGTGGGTGACAGCACAGAGTTGGCCTCAGTTTGGATCCCAGGTGCCAGCTGTGCAACCAAAAAAAAAAATGTCTCCTATCTGCTGATGGGACAGAGTAAATAGGGATTCACAATGAAGCTGTGTGACATTCCTAAGTTGGATTTCATCAATCTTAGAGGTCTTTTCCAACCAAAATAATTCTATTAGCTCCCCCTTTTAAAATTAAAATCCCTACTCTCCATCTGGGGGAAGACTCTTAGAAGTTCTGGGGTGTCCTTCAGCTCTGCTGAGTCTGTATGGTGTATTGCAGTGCTTCTGCAAATGAGGGCTGGAAAGGGGGCATTTGGGACAGGCATGTTGAGTGGGAGTTGTCTAGACAACACTGCTGACCTTGTGACAATGGTAAAAGCCTGTTCTGGAGCCAGAACCTTGGCTGGGATTACAGCTGAAGGATAATTTCTCAGCAGTCTTGCAAGTGCTTCTCGAGGTCGCAGTGTTGTGTTACGAG
Organism: Arremon aurantiirostris; assembly: GCA_035583995.1. Lineage (NCBI taxonomy): Eukaryota > Metazoa > Chordata > Aves > Passeriformes > Passerellidae > Arremon > Arremon aurantiirostris. Next base: position 14,947,090 of record JAXCLO010000001.1, on the reverse strand, counting down.
GCAGTCGCCTGCCTTTATGTTTTCTCTCCAAGGCTCAGGAGGAGGGCATTTCTCTGAGTGCTGGAATTGTGCTGGACCAGGCCCAAAACAAATGAGATTGAACTTAACCCATCAGTGGGGAGCCTGGTGAGATCACAACTGCGGGCTCTGAATCTGATGTTCAGGGCTGCTTCTGTGGGTAAACTCTGGTCTTCGGAGTTCTTTGTCTTCCCCCACTGGCTGAGAAACCACCTGCTTCATCTTGTTTAATGAAAAAGGAATCTAACTCATATCCAGGCCTATGCTTTAAAACAGAAAACAAAATCTCTGCTTAGTGGCATTGTCAGGAAATTTTTCTAAAAGCCCCTACAGGTTTATGATGGGTCAAAACTTTGTTTTGGCTATTCAACCCACCCATTCTGAATGTCCCCATTTCCTGATACCAAACTGAGGGAAGTGTGAGGATTTATTTAATATGATTTTTATTTTTTCCTTTCTTTGTCTCAGACTGTGGGCAATGGGGGAAGGTATATGGGAAGGCATATCTTCTACTAGAGTCACTTCTTTTATTTTTCCCTATTTTTTCTTTTTTTTCTTTCTTTTTTTTTTCTTTTTTTTTTGGCAAACCACAGGAGTGGATGGAGGGAAAGAGAGAATCCCAGGTCCCAGTACTGCAGGTAGAAGAGTTTTGCTTTCTATTTGAATGGGGTAAATACCACTGTGGTATGCTTTGTATGTTTGGGGAGTGAATGTCCTCAGTGGTGAGCTGGAGTCAGAGTGGACCCATATTCCTTCTCTTGGCACTTTAGTGAGCTCCCAGCATGAAGTGACATGGATGCACTGCAGATTCCCCATCCTCCCTAGGTGAACCTCCAGGAAACAACATTTCCATCCACCAGCAAAGCTGAGTGAGGTTGACAAATACCCTCCTCTCTTCTAATGTCAGCACACCTGTATTTGAACCTCTCCTCTGAATACTTGAAGCATTTATTAATACATTTATGAGGAGTCGTCTGGAGATTTCTTGTGGAGGGGCCCCAGTTCACAGGGGCACTAATGAGGCCTTTGGTTCAGCATTGGGCAAACACATTCAGTGTGGCTGCACACTTCAGCTTTGGTAGAGGCTTTAAAAGGTTTTTAAATATTTACACACACTCCTGAATGAGAGTGAGTTTGGGGGCCTTTAAACACTGAACCTGTAGAGGAATGTGAATCAGAATAACAAACAGGAGGCAGAAAAACTTAAAGAAGAGCAAGAACAAAATCTCAACGCTTCACTAATCTCATAACTTCTCCTAAAGCATTCTCTCATGAGCAATTCCTGTAATTCTCATGGATTTGTTGTCATCTATTAACAGTTGCTTAGCTGAAGGGTCCAACTTATGCTCCTCTCTCCTCTTCCTGCCCCAAAGCAGCCTCAGAGTGTTTCTGTCCAAAATAGACACAAAATAGCCACACAGAATAAGATTTAGGAGAAATATCAGCAATTACCCCACCCAATAAACCACCTTTCTTACAGCTGTTTCAAAAGGCCATCAAGTTCACAGCCCCATGGTGTTGGATACACACCAAAAAAGCACAAGCATCTGACCAAACAGGAACACTTCCATCCTGGGTTGTCTTTGCAGTCTGTTGACAAATAGTGTCTCTAGGACATGGTTCATGGCATTCAAAATTCAATGCCTGGTGCACTTTCACATCCAGTGAATATTGGAGTGTTTTAGGAAACGGGATAGATGTTTTTTGAGGACAGATGTAAAATCGTAATCAATGGATCAATGAAAGAGATTCCTCAGTTAAGGAGTTGCTTCTGAAAACCTCAAACCATTCACTGGCATGCAGAAAAAATGAGGGAACCCAGCACAATAGCTGATTTATCCCACTGAGTCTGTCTTTAATTAAAAGCAGAAGCAAAACAAGCTGTGAAAGTCTGTGTGGTACTTGGTGACTTGTCATCCTTCGCTGTGCTCCTGCCACACTTCCTGGGTCAGGAATAAAGGTGTTTTGGGGCCAACTGCCCAGCTGCTCATGCCGTGGTGGGAGAAAACCAAAGGGAAAAAGGTACACAGCCCAGCCCTGCTAATATTGATGGTGATTTCCCTGATAGGATCAGTGCTGTATAGTGCCTGTAACAGCCTGCTCAGCATTCTTCCCAGCCTGGGATCCTTGGCATGGAAACTGTTCAAATACTATTTGGCTGTAGGGTTCCTCCTTTGCCCTTTTCAGGTTAGGCAGTGGTGGACAAATAGCAGTGTTTGTTCTTTAGGGTGTCGTCTTCCTCTGTGGTGGTGTTTGCAGGGGTCCCAGGATGAGGGAAGAGATGAGAATCCTGACTCCATGTTTCAGAGGGCTGATTTATTATTTTATGATATATATTATATTAAAAGAAAATGATATATTAAAACTATACTAAAAGAATAGAAGAAAG
>JAXCLO010000001.1:14892169-14944569 GCA_035583995.1 Arremon aurantiirostris | reverse complement strand
ATGCTGGGTAAACAATTCTCCAGATCACATTCCAAAGCAGCAAAACATGGAGAAGCTGAAGCTTCTCAGCTTCTCAGCAGAAAAGATCCTGGCAAAAGGATTTTTCACAAAATGCGTCTGTGACATTCCTCCAGCTCCTTTCGGACAGTTTTGGAGCCTGCCTGGGAACACTAATTGTTTGGGATTATTAGTATTAGTATTAGTATTAGTATTGAGGTATTCCAATAGCTTTGCTTGCCTGCTCATGTGGGAGCAGGCTGGCCTAGCAGACAAGCAGCCTGGATGCTGCCAGGCCCAAACTGAGAGTCAGAACAGGAGTTTAATGTTATTTTGGGTGTCCTAGCAGGTGATTGCAGGCACAGGGGCTGTTGGCTGGGTGCTGGCTGTGCTGGCTTCACCCAGTGCCCTGCAGAGCTGTCAGGCCCAGCAGCACCACATAGCAGGGGTTTGGGAAAACCCATCAGGAATTTGCACTTGCTCACAGCTTTTTCCTTCTTCCAGGCAATGCAACAAGACTTCCAACGGGAGTGACAGCTGCGACCTGATGTGCTGTGGCAGAGGCTACAACCCCTACATGGACAAGGTGGTGGAGAGGTGCCACTGTAAATATCACTGGTGCTGCTACGTGACCTGTAAGAAATGCGAGAGGACTGTCGAGAGATATGTGTGCAAATGAAACCTCTCCTCTGCACACCTGGGAGCTCAGACTGCAGCAGCAGCACCCCAGCACTATTTAGAGAAAACATCTCCTTGACCAGACATTGTTTATCTTGTAAAGACACAGACTTGAGGAGAGATGGTAGGAGGAAAAGCAACAATCTCACCAGAACGTAAAAAATCCTCCCAAAAAGCAACAGACTCACAAATGTTTCTCCTCACCAATAAAATGCTCTCTGAGAAGACAAAACTTCATTTGGGATGGTATCTTCTTCCAAAATATTTCCTATGGTTGCCAATGACATCCAGCCATCAAGTGCCTTAGTATTCTGATAAATAAATATGGTAACTTTCCCTGGGGGGGGGAAAAAAAGCACCATTTGTTTGACAGTCACTAAGGCTCACACCTGCCTGTGCCTTCTAGCACAGGTACTGAGTCTCCATTAGGACCATCCCACAAGGGAAAATGCTACAACTTTTCAGCAATACCTGCCTTTGTTGCCAAAGACTTAATTTTCAGCAAGGAATCATCCATTCTGAGTGATAAAAAAGTGGAAAGATTTCAGGTCAATCCCCTGAAATGAACAACTAACTTTAATCTTTCTTTTACAAATGTCTGCAACTTTGAGCTGATTGCTGAAGGAAAATAGATCCTTGATTTGTCCAGGCTGGACAAAATTCAGCCATGAAAAAAAATCCCCTGGAATCCTGGAGGCAGTGAGAGTAGGGTAGGCTGAGAAGGACTTTATGGGATCCACAAGACAGCAGTGGAGCCTTTAGGATAAAAAAACAAAGCGAAATTCAAGTCCAGTGGGAAAGTAAAGAAAAACAGCAAGCTCCTGCTCTCTATCTCTTTGGCCTTTGGGTGTGATACCCTTAGTCACTGACATTCTTCCACACTGACCCACCAAATCCTTGGGGAAATGTGCCACTGGCTTCTTCCCCCACAAAACTATTGGTCCAGCCTCAGGAAACTGCAAAGAGTGGAGCGGTCCCGGCTGTAGGGAGCACATCCATGGAAGTCAGCAGCTATTTGAAGTCAGTATCCATGGAAGTCAGCAGCTGTTGGAAGTCAGCATCCATGGAAGTCAGCAGCTATTGGAAGTCAGCAGCTATTGGAAGTCAGCATCCATGGAAGTCAGCAGCTATTGGAAGTCAGCATCCATGGAAGTCAGCAGCCATTCACAGCAGGAAGGAATGGGAACATGTCAGTCCTTCATGTGGCTCTGCCCTGACACAGCAGAGCACCACTATCTGTGGCTGTACATATTTTCTTTTGTATGCAGATATATAGAAATATTTATATCTTGTGCTTTCATCTACTTTACTTCCTACCTAAATATATCCTTATATTATAAACAAGCATTAACAATAGTATGAAATAAATGCTGAAGTTACTGCTGCAACAGCAAAATGTTAGATTATTGTTTCACACTTCTACTTGGAAAACAATTCTGATTTTCCTCCCAAGGATGGGAAAACAACATGGTTTGAGGCACTCACTGGCATAGGGATAGATAAGTTTCTTTATTCCCTGCCTCCCCAGCCTCTTAATGCTGAGCAGAATTAGCCAAGATACAGTCAAGACAATGGAACAGAACACTTGGAGAAAGGAAGAGTCACCATTGCTGTTCTGTTTTTTTCATCAGCAGTCACTCTCATTGGTAAAATTTCTCATTGGTAAAATTTCCCAGTGCCCCTGAGGAGCTTAATAACAAACATGATTCACACCTCTCATGTCATGGGTGGTTGGCTTCTGGCTCCTGCACGTGGAGAGGAGTTGCTGTGCAGGGGAGATTTTAACATGGCCTAGGCTCCCTTATTTGCTTTTTGTTTGTTATTGTTTGTTGGTTTTGTTTGTTTGGGGTTTTTTTGTTGTTTGTTTGTTTTGTTTGTTTGCTTGGGGTTTTGGGGGGGATTTCTTGTTTTGGTTTTTTTTAGTGGTCATCCAGCCCTGTGTACTGATTATGAAAAGTGACATTGGAGAAGGATGCTGCTCCAGAAACAGAAGGCAGCAGAACTTCTGATGTCTTTCGCATCATTCTTGAGCACCCCAACCCCATGCAAAATGCTGTAAGCAGCCAGAAAATCACTCCTACACAAATGTAGAGGGACTCTGTCACTTTCCTAGGGGAAAATGTGTCAGTAACACCACAACCTTTCTCCAAATCTTTTTTTTTCCCTCACTTAGCCAATCCCTGGGGGCAACTGCCTCTGACATGTCTGTGAGCAGCCCTGGGGAATTGGAAGAGAAAAGCATCATGTGCTATAATAGCAAAATTAGAAATGTTTTGTTCTCTTCAGATATTTTGCTTTGCTGTAATGGGTTTGGTCTTGTTGCCTCCTTCCATCCCTCAGTTATGAGCAGGCAAAAAAAGAGCTTTCATAGCTTGACAGTGGTTTGTGTTATTGTCACCTCATAAAAGCTGAGGGACTAAAAATCTCTGCAGTGCAGTGATGAGTGGTGGGTGTCTTTAGGCTGACATGCAGACAGGCTGGTGGCACAAATCCCACTGCTCTCCAATGCCAGAATTTGGCTTCATTTGATATGTAAAGAAACCATCTACTCTCATTCTTTTAAGGAATTTTATTTTTATTTCCAGTTTCTGATTATGCCAACAAGGCACAGATGTTCTGACTAAAGAAAAACTTGAGCATTTCAATGGTATTCTGTAATGATTCTTTTTTTTGCTCCCTTGCTGATGTCATGAGTCTTTCTGCTTGGTGAAAAACTAGTAAAAAGGAAGAAATTGTCTGTGCATACACTGTTTTCAGCTGCATTTCATTCCTTCCATGTCAGACCTGTGATCCTTGATTGGCTTTCTCATGTCAGAAGAAATCATCACCTGTAATTAAAAGAAGTGGGTAAACCAATTAGGCATCTGCAGGTCTATCAGGTGGGAAATGAACTCACAGCAGAACTTTAGCCATGGTGGTAACTCACACTTTGTCATCTCATGCCACAGATGGCCATTACTGAAGATGTTGACCTGAAATGGTGGAATTGTTTGGAGTTTTGCAGTTTGGGGCAACACATTCAAAATCTCTGCTGGCTTCTCCAGATAATCCATCATGGGCTTCACCTGAACTTCACTTTGAAAAAAGAGTCTGTGTGGCCCCAGCCCATGTCTTAGGCTATTAGTCCATGAGTTAACACTGTTACACTGCTTTTGCCATAACTTCTAAATTTCAGGGCCCTTTTCTTCTCTGGAGAGCTGCACACTGCATTAGGAGTGTGCCCAGGGGGATGTACCTTCCTCAGGTGAGAATCAAGCACAGGGCAAGGTCTGATAAACTGCAGCCTCCCTTGTTGCATAGGCCTGCTTCATCCAGCCAGCTAGGGCCATCTCAGCAGTTTGATGGCTTTAAGCTGAAATAAGGTAGGATTGGATGTTAGGAAGAAATTTCTCCCTGTGAGGGTGGTGAGGCCCTGGCACAGGTTGCCCCGAGAAGCTGTGGCTGCCCCACCCCTGGAAGTGTCCAAGGTCAGGTTGGATGGGGCATGGAGCAACCTGGTCTAGAGGAAAGTGTCCCTGCCCATGGCAGAGGGTGGAACTTCTAGGGCCCACCACTTCTAAGGTCTTAGGAGCTTCTAAGGTCCCTTCCACCCCAAACCATTCTGTGATTCTATGATGTCCTTCTGGATGCTCTGGCATTTCCAATTTTTTTCTGAAAATATCTTTTTATGAGCAGTGGACAGCTCTCGCTTCCTTTTAATAAGAACTAGGAATAAAGAGAGTACCTATAATACAGGGCCATACTGGTGGAACTCATAGTACAATTTTCTTCTTGCAACTTGTCTCTGATGCTTCACTCCTTGCATCAGCAGCAAAGCACAGAGAGGCCAGAAAAGTGTCAGATCTCTCAGTTTCAATTACTAATTCAACAGGGAACCAAAACAAAATGGCCAATTGTTTTTGCAGTCTAGAGGAAAGTGTCCCTGCCCATGGCAGGGGGTTCAAACTGGACGATCTTCAATGTCCAACCCAAATCATTCCATGATTCTATATTTTTTTGTGCATGTGCTCTGTGAAAGGTATTTGGGGGAACATTCACAAACCGGCTTTGCAAGGAAAATACATCCCTCCTTCCCTTTCTCAGGCCTTCAGCAAGCAGTTTTCAAGGCTTTGCTCCGAAACACTGAGATCCTTCAGCTACTGCAGAAAACAGCTTTAATTACTGTGGATGTCTTTGTCAGGTGATGCTGTAGTTCCCTTCTTACGACATGTCTTACCACATCCCAGCAGCTGATATAATTTGGCCCAGCTCCATGTCATACTACACAGTACTGTTGGTTTACACTAGCTGGCAAAATACATCTGATTTATTTTATTCACTATTATTTCACAGCTTTACAGTATTACCCCTGATGGAAACTGCCAAGCTAACCTGAAGAGTATTATGCTATTTTATTAATTAAAAAAAATCTATGATTTAATAAAACAGTTTGGACTTAATGCTATTTTCAGATCTGAGGTTTTAGACCCTGTATACATCTGGCTAACTTTGTATTTTTTGATTGATTCCCCCCATCTTTACCCCTTTCAGTTTTATATCATTTAAGTTTCTCCATAAGGTAGGCAAATGCCATTCATTATAAAAAACTCCCATCAGATTGTGTATTTTATTAGACAAAAAGAGAAAATATCTTAATTATACTAAAGCAGGCAGCCCACAATATTTCACTTGCAGCTGGAAAAGCCCTTGCTGAGGGGAAGGGGAGTGAGGGAAGAAGAAAACAATCTGAATACAATTAGAAGTGTCTCTGTCAGGAAAATGATAAAAGAGTCCCTGAGGGACCATCCCTCTTCCTGCTAGAAAACAGATCCCTGTAGACAACAATTATTCTCCAAGTGAGACAGACTTGTGCAGCTCTGGGCTACCAGTTTGGGGAAAGGGCTGGGAGGAGGCTCTGGAGGTACTTGAGAGTATGGGGAACAAGAGGAAAATTCAGGCCTGGGGTTGATTGTTGTTAGACCTTCACCTTGTGACAAAGGATTTGCCTTTCCCTGCATCGGACAGGAGGTTGTGAAACACCATTGTTTTATTCCCAAGAGCAGACTGGAGCTAAAACAGGCATGACTTTCTCCCCTGCAAGGGAGATGGAGCAGAAAACAAGATTTGGGAGAGGGGGAGAAAGAACAGGAAACTTGAAATCCACCTGAGATTAATGACTTTAACATGCACAACATATTTTGTTTTGTTTTACTCTCAGGAACAGTTTAATCAGTCAGACAGGGTTTGATTAAATATCTCAGCAGAGCTTTGGTTTATTCATCTAAAGAACAAATTATCCTCTCTTCAGGGAAGCAGCATTAACTGTGTTTTCTAATTGTGAGAGCAACAATAATAATAGAAATAGTAACAACAGAATACATTGTGGATTGTTTTTATTTCCTCTTTTTTTAAGAACAAGTGGACAGTATTTAGTCTGTACTGCATATTAAATTAGTTTTATATTTCAAAGATACTTTCTGGGCTGTGTGGAAAGTTTTCTCATTTTTGCTCTTTTAAGTGGAATTTTTCAAGGTATTTACCCAAACCACATTGTCTTAAAATTTCTCTTAAAGCAGAAGAGGGTATCACGTATCTGCACAACCGCAGGAGCTGGGATATAAAGGGATATGCTGCCAGGACCACAGAGCTTAGGAGAAAGCCACCAGGTCCATAACACAGCACCAGAACCCTTGTGCGGCTGTCAGGGTAAGGACGAGATTCAGATCTAAGAGTTGTCATTGGTTGAGTTACTCTGTGAAGTCTGCCCACTCGCATGATGTTACTATAAGACATGAAATAACACAACATGAACATGATGCTGTTCTCAAGGTAAAAAAGGGGAGAAATTTATTTTCTGACTCTAGCATTTTTAGATTTCTAAAAGTGACAGTGGATTGGAGGGTGACAGTGCCACCTCTCCAATGACACTGGACAAACCAACAGTCCATCAAATTTTTCTTCTTCCATAAAAGAATGTAAAACAATGAGTTATTCACAGAAAGTGTGTGAGAAAGTTTGTTACAAGAACGTAAACATCAGAAGGCTTAGAAAATCTTAAAAAATCAGGGCAACAGCATGACACATGACAACAACTCAAAAAGGGATGGCTCACGTGCTTGAGGCTAAAGGTGTGGATAAGAGATTTCCTGTATTAGTGCCAAAGCACAAAAAACTTGGATAATTGAATCTTATAAATGCCAGTTATCAATATAAGTGGTAACTGCTGACAAATGGGCTTTTAAAAATGGAGACCCATGTTTCTTTCAGATTTTCTAATTTGCTCTTTCAGAATTTCTCATTTCCAGCCCGGGATGAGGTCTGGAGTGTCGCTCAATGGTGACGAATTATGAACTGGAGCAAAGATGGAACTATAAAAATTAATCCAGGTGAAGTTGGGTGCTCACAATCCTGTGTTTGACTGAAGCTCTAGGATGTGTGACAGCATAATTTCAACATCCTTGAAAGCAGCCGTCCTTGAGGATTGGCTGCTTTCTCAAAATTCATGCTGCATTTCATAGGAAAGAAGGATTTAAGATCCATTATTCTAAGAGGCATCTTTCCTACTCCGTTGTTTCTCATCCTAAATTTCAAGTTTAAAATTATCCTAAAATAGTTTGAAATTTAGGATAAGATGCTAAAATCTGTGCCATTATGAAAGCCATTAAAAACAGCAACTGTGTTATCATCAGAGGAAACCAACTGGTAGGTGTATTTTGAATCATAGAGTGGTTTGGGTTGGAAGGGAACTTAAAGCTCATCTCATTCCAAAGCCCATGGGCAGGAACACCTTCCACTACACCTGGCTGCTCCAAACCCCATCCAACCTGGCCTTGAACACTTCCAGAGATGGGACAGCCACAGCTTATCTGGGCAACCTGTGCTGGTGTCAGTCAAACACCATCAGGTCAGTGAGGTCCACTGTGCACTGGGGGATCCCAAATTCTCTCTGCTGCCTGCAGACACTGAAAACACACATCAACTGCAGCTACTTTCCACTCAAGATGCAATTAATTCTACAAAGTGCTGCATGTGTTGACCAGAGGCAGGAAAACTGTTTTCTTTTCTAAACATCTGCTCTGCCCAGGGCTGCTCTCCTAGTACAGCTCTGAAGATTAAAACCCCACCTCAGTGCTCACCTCTGCAGGTGCTTCCTTCCTTGCTGCGTGTGAGCTATGGGGGAGGGAGCTGGAAATGGGAGATGACAGCAAGCAACTCCACACTTGAGAAGCAACTCTTGGGTGTGACACAAAATTGTTGAGATGACATCTGTAAAGAAAGGCCTGATTTAAGACAGCAATAGCTCCCCAGCTCGCCCTGACTCCCACACACAACTTTTCCTCCACTGGATGGAAGACTCCTCTCAGCAGTTTGCAGTGAAGCATCTGGTGCCATTTGAGGCACTTCAGAGTGACCCTGTCCTCATGAGAATTCTCTGCCCACCAGGGCTGGAAGAGGAACATCCAAGGGACACCCATTGCATTTCAAGCAATACTGACATTTAAGCAATCCAATCGCACCCCTGCATCTGGTGATGCAAAGATTTGAAGACTGTTTCCTCCCTTCACAGCACTGGTCCCAAAGGCTCTTCCAGGTCTACCAGGAACCAACAAACTGGATAACACTCAAAAATGAGCTGTGCAAAGCCACCAGGCTCATTCTGCCCCATAAGTGCCATTGGTACCCATGGTCTGGGTCTGACCTCCAGATCTTAGAACCCCAAATCACCAAGAGGGGTTTATGAGTTAAACAAGACCTCAGTATAAACTCAGAAGTTGTTGAATGAACTGCCCCAGCAGGAATTCATTGGGCAGGTTTTGGAGCAATCTGTTCTCAGCTCTCTGCAATAAAGATATTTTCAGAGTGTAGAAATCTGGAATGCCTCCAAAGAGAGGATTGGGATAACATGAATTATGTCTATTGGGAGTTAGTGTGACCCTTTCATGTAGATATCCATTGAGCAGATGTTGGAAGTCAGGTGGGGCTAATCCTTAGCCTGATGCTTGTCATAGGGGTCCTTTTGTTTTGATGTTTGGTTCTGTTATAAACCAAGCTAATTAGTTATTAATTGTAGCAGGACTATTAGCATCAAAGAATGAGCCTATGTAACTCCCATGCCCAAAATGATTACAGCTGGTACCAGTTATGTTACATAAATTGCTTAATGACACTTCCAAACTAAACAATGAAGCTCAATGAATGACATCAAACATTGACAACATGTGAATTTAGCTGGTTAGACTTCCTTTTTTCCTTTTCTCTCCATTGGAGGGAACATCTTCATCTTGGGATTTGCACAGAATTCCAAGGAAACTAAAAAAATTACTTTTCATGGAGTTTTGTAAGAAAAATCAAACCATTCAAGCACACTGCTCACCTCACAGTTGCAATCAAATGTCAGACTCAAGACTGAACTTGACTCATATTGATACTTGCACTGGTACAAACCAACTTTTTTCCCCCCAGCCATTAAGGAGGATATTTCAGATAATAAAGCATAAACAAAGAAACTTCAAAGAACAAAATGAATGCCATACAGTGACTGTGTTTTACATGAACACTGAATTGCTGGCAGAGGATTTCTCCTTGCAAAATATTTTCCATTACTCCATATCATCTGGTTAATAGCCTAAGTGCCCAAGCTTACCTTCAGGAGATTTAGATAAACTGAGAGATCTTCCTGCACAGAAAGACACTGACCACTCTTTCAACATCATGCTTTTTCTCCTCAAAATGATCTTAGCCAGCGTAATGAGATTGACCTTCTTTCCTTTTAATATCTTGCTGGTGTTTCTGAACATTTATATCAGTGGTGTATGTAGTGGATGAAATACATGAGAATAAAGGAATCATAAAGAATCATTATATACTCCAAAGGTAAAAAAATCATTGGAGCTCTCAGGGGTTGATACACTCCAAGTGCCTTTTACACACCTAAATTCAGTAGTGAGAATTGAGTCTCATGAGATATATTTTGGCTTGGTTTAATCCAGAACAAGTGGGTTTTTTCCAAGTTTTATAACTAGTACAGATGTATAAATAGGCGAGATATAAAGAAATTTGGTATGGGAATTCACCAACATTTTTATTAAATAATACTCACACCCCCTTTTAGCACAACCAAATGTGGCTCCACAGATCTTGAATCCCATCCATTTTCTCCTTCTGCACCACATCCCACATGTTTTCAGCAGCTCCCATGCAGAGAGGCACCCAGAGTGAGAGTCTCTGATCTTGGAGACCCCACACGTGAGCTAACCCAGCCCTGTCTCCGTGATGGATGGGGGCGAGGAAGGGATGAACTGGCTCTGCTTCCTCTGCCATTCTGCATTTTAGCCCAGGCTGGAGCAGGAACAGATGATTTGTGTTTTAGCTGGTTTGCCTCCGAGATCTCGGCAACCTCACCCAATTCTGGGTGATAGCTGAGCCCAGGACTGGTTCTGCAGGGTTTTATGTTAGGGGCTTTTCTCTGTTCTAGCTGAGGGTAGGTAATGGAGTTATGTTAGAAATACAGTGGAGGTGGTTTTATGTTTATCATCACCCTGGAACTATGACTGACACAAAAAAGATTAAAGCAAAAAAGACCAAAATAGAACATCTTGCAGTTTTCAGGGTTTTTTTTTTTTGAGGCACAAGTTTTCAACTAGGATTTGCCTTGACAGGATAAAGTACATTTTCAAGCTCAGCTTCTTAATGGGCTACATCTGCTTAATGTAATTTTGCATCTGAGCTGTGTGTCTTGTCAGACACAGGCACAGTCTGAGCTGCATTCAGCAATACTCACTTTCCCTGCAATCAGATAAACTCAGCCCCATAAATCAGTTTTAATGCTCTCAGTATCACCCTGTTATCATTGTGAGTTATTCAGTCTGGTGTTCTCAAACTTTCCCATTCTTTCACAATGAAAGGAAATGAACTCTCAAAATACATAAATTTGCTTCTCTCACTTTTTCTTTCTGTCTTTCCTTATTTTCTTCCCTTTCTTTCTTCTGCTCCCCCTTGCTTTTCCTGGCTTTTTTTTCTTTCATTCTCTTTCCATCAAATGGCTACATAAAGTAACTCACAGTTACACTTCTATAAAGTCTAGCTTTCTGCTCAAAGAGAAGCTATTTAATTAGGCAGTTGTGACCTGCCTCTCAGCTATATAAAGTAATTCACAGTTACATTTCTATAAAGTTTAGCTTTGTACTCAAAGAGAAGCTATTTAATTAGGCAGTTGTGACCTGCCTCTCAGTGTAAATCAGAAGCAATGATTAATACCAGCTGAACATGGGAATTCTGGTGCTTGGTAACAGATTTTTGAGGGCCTGTCTTGTAAAGTGCATTGCACTGTGTATTATATTAGCTAGAAGAACATTTTGTAAAAATACAGTTGTATTTTATGCCTTGATTGTTTTGTTTTTTTTCTTTTCCCCTATCCTTTGTGTTTCCACATTGTTTTCATGATTAAAGAAGTGAAAAGATGGACCCATCTTTGCAGGACAGACAGGAGCTGGGTGATCATGGCCTGAGTTCCCTCCTACATCATGGCCAAGCTGAGGTGCTGGATATCCCATACAAGGCACTGGCAGCCTTGGAAGGCCCACTGGAGCCCACAGTGCTTTACAGGGATCTCAGGGGCCTCCAGAGGCATCTGGAACTGTGATGGATGATGCAGCCCACAGGCTGGCTACTCAGGTGGTGAGAAGGTGGAAATAGGTGTACAACCAGCAAAGGAAAGGATGGGAAGGACAGTATAGAACGCAGGAAAATAGGATGCAGCATTTGGGGTATTTAATTTTCTCACCAAACTGATGGATCAGTCCATGGGACAAATGAATTCAAGGAGTGAGAATCAATATATGTTGATCATCAAACCTCTTAATCAAACCTCTGATTAAGAACATCTGAGAACCCATGAGAATTTTCTGCTCCTCTCATACAGTAAGCTTAGGCCTGGCAGAAGGTTGGGAAAGGCATGAACTCTCAGGAGTGGCAATATCCTAAATCTCCCAGCAAACCTGGCCGAAGTTTCCCTCTCAGAGCCAGGAGCTGTAGGAGAAGTGGCAAGTTCTGATAAGTTAGCAGAACTTCACTTTGGACCCTAATTTGCTAAGGATATGAACATTTTTTAACATTCTTCTTCCATCTTCATGAATGTGGAATGTTTGTCCAACTTCCATCCTTTCAGATGCTGCCTTTTCTCCATGTCCAGTTCCAGCAAACTTTGGCAGTGAGTTGAGATTTCAAGAACATCCAAGGTGGACAATATCCTATCTGCCTAGAAATGCTGGTTCTGTCATTGAGCTCATTCATCCTGGATTCCCTTCAGAAACTGGCATCAGGTGCATGTTTCATCCTTGTGTGAAATAGCCCAGATCTTCTCTGATTAAGGTAGCACACTGCCAGAGAAGTTCAGAATCAGTCTTCTAAATGATCAATTATATTTGGGATACTTAGAATAAAAAAGCAAAGTACTTGTATTCCTTGTGGAGCTAGGGGAATTAACTTCATTATTTGAATTAATTTAGTGAAAATAATCCCAAACTCTTGGACGTGATAAACTCAGAAAATTCTGGCTAAGTCACCTTTGAAGCATGCTAAATGTATGGGCCTAGAAAGTCAAAGAAAATAATTTCTCTGAAACACCAATTAATATTCCTTCTTTCCTTTGTGCTTGGTTACAACCAGGACTTCAAATGAGTGTGCTTGAGAGTGCAAAACCACAATATCCTTTAAATATGGCATCCAAGCTACGTCTGAACATTCTGTTTGGACTTTGACCAAGCTGGTTGGCTTAAATCCCAGCTCTGGAGCTACCAGATGGACCACATAATTCTCACCTGCAGAAACCCCACCAGACAAACTGTTTCTACCAAAAGAGGTCTGTTGGTCATGGAAGGCGTGAGGTGCTAATGGGACACTGTGTTCCTGTCACAGGTGCCATGTTCCTTTGGGTACCCATCCCAACTTCTACTGTCCTTGTTTTTAAACTTCCCTGGATCAGAGAAAGAGGGAAAGGTCTACTGGAGACGCAGCCCTGCAAGCAGCTGGAGCAAGGCCAGATGGGCATGGTTAAATGGTTAAATTCAGGCACTGATGCCTGAATGAGACATCTCAGCATCACAGCAGCCTGGAGTGTTCCACAGGTGAATGTCTCAGTCCAGCCAACAGGCACTGCCAAAGAGAGTGACACGTGCTGGAAATCACACTTCCTTTTAAAACTCCAGTGCATGTGCACAGCCCTGAGATACCTGCAGCTTTGGCTGCCTTTGACTAGTAAATAAACCAGGCTGGATCCTGTTCACTGGCTGCCCATGGCAAGTGGCACAGCAGAGCTTGCAGCCAGATGGGTTTTATCACCTAAACAGATTACTTCACCCCCACTGACTTTTGTCATGGTCCTTGCCCTTTCCTAGTATCCAACATGCCTGGATGCTGTCTGGGACTCACTAGTGCTCAGCCACGATAGGGAGCAATCTAAGGTTTAAGCACTCTTATGTAGTCATGGAACAGAGCTGGAGACATTGTTCTGGCTCTGGCTGACTCTAGCTGGCTCTCTTGACTCTTTAATACAGATGTAGTCTTGGAAGTTAAAGCATTTTGTAACCCTTTGATTTCCCTTTCCTGAAATTGTACATTCTCCCCTTGGGCTCCTGTCACCTTCTCATATCCCAACAGATCTTGGCTAAAGACCTAACTACTTTGTGTGTCCTGAACCTGTCTCCCAACAGCTTTATAAGTTGTCCCTCAGTCCTCCTTCTACAAGAGGAGGTTCTTGTACTGAAACAGATCCCTCTTCATCCCTCCTGGATGGCCTTCCCAGACATCCTCTCATTTTCACAGAGCTATCACCCTTATAATCCTCAAGGATGCATAACAGAGGCAGAAAAGGGATATCCTGTTATAGGTGTGGCCTGAAGTCAAGCAACACACAGGTTGCAGATCTCTCCGTTTATCCTTCCTCAAGGAACATCTGCACCTCTGTTGTGCTTGCTGCTCCTTTATGAAATCCCTTTATATGCTGTTCAGAGAGAGGAGAACACAATGAGGACCGGGGACTGATCCCAAAATGCTTCAGAAGTGGTTAATTCCTTGTCTCAGGAGCTCAGCTAACTTTGAGAATTGTGATTTCAAGAAGAAACTTCTGAGAGTTTTATTGCATGAGAATTACCTGGGCTGCAGAGGTCCAGGCCTCAGGTGGAGTTCTTTGCCCTGTGCATGGAGAAGTTCAGGTTTCACAAGAAGAAGTCTGCAGGGGTAGTAGAGGCCCATCTGTCTTGAGAACTGAGCAGGAATTTGGGGAATCAGACCACAAGACCTTCATGGCCCCACGAAACCTTGTCATTTTCCAGCACCCTCCATTCCTGCTGCATGGATAGGAGAGTGAGGAGCTGAGCTCCTCAAGCATCTGGGGAAATGAAAAACCAACTGGCTTTTCTGGCTTCACATCAAAACAGAAAACAGATGGGGTCTCTGTACTGTGGTTTTCTTCCTCACTGGCAAGCAGATGTTGTAACCTTTTCTAGAGAGGGTTGGAGACATGGGCCCACTTCTCTGAGATCTGGCCAAGCTCCCCGCCAGGAGAAGGAATATTAAAAGTGACAGACCTCTTCTTAGCCCAGTTTGCTGCCTGCAGACTGCCTGGCCTGCAAAGTGGGTAGAACAGAGTGGGGGGAGGAGGGGGCACTGACACCAGTTTGTCACTGCTTGGCATCCCTAGGAAAGGATCTGCAAAGGGAATCAGGAGTGTCAGTCGGCTCAAGGCAGAATTCCTCGCACAGCCTGTGTGGGGTTTTGCTACTGTGACCTGGTTGTAGAAATGAGTGGTAAGTCTGGGTCCTTTGTGTGCACAAAAAGGTGTGTAGTAGGTTTAAGGGTGGTCTGGAAGGCAGAGGATTGGAAACCATGGAGAAAACTAAGTGGAACGACCAAGGAAAAGAAGGGAATAAAGTCACTGATTGCTTCTCAAGATGTATTTTAAAATGTCGTCTGAATGGTTTTCAAGCCAGAAAGGTTTCAGGTCCAGTGGGTTTCCAGTAATGATGGTAAAATAAGGAGGAGCATTGAAAGGAATTTGTAAACTTTGTACTTCTTTTCCAGTTTTTAAATTTTCATGAAAAGGACTTTTGTCCTTCCTGGCTTAAAATCAAACTTAGGAGTGAAAACCTGTCTATCTTCACCAAAAGAAAAGACCTTTACTCAAAAGGTTTTCAATACTAGATTTGTGACACTGGAGACTTTTTTTAGGGGAGAAACATTTCTATGTTTTTAATGGTGTGACACTTGGTCTATTTCTTGGGCTGGTCTTGTGCAGGGCCAGGAGTTGGACTTCAATGATCCTTATGGATCCCTTCCAACCGAGGATATTCTATGATTCTATGTTAGGCAAAATTTCATGTTGTCTTCACTGATCTATACATCTAATGTGTGGAAACAGCTATTTCACAGGCAAAGTCCCCAAAGTCACATGTTTTCAGCCTCAGGAACAGACTCAGATATTTACAAGGAAAATATGACCCTGCAACCTTGACCACTTGAAAAATAACATTGCAAAATGCATGACCGTCTTCCAGCTGATCTGTGCTCAAGGAACTGGAGCAGTGCAGACACAGGTCAGGGGTTGTTCAGGGTCTGCTCTCTTCCAGCCGCCGCTACTGCCAGAACAGCCCACAAAGGAGTGTGCTGGTGAGGTTCTGGAGCCACCACTAAGCCATATCAGTGTATTGGATCATGGGCAATTCATTGCAGCATTTTTACCACACCACAGAGTGAAGGCAACTAGAAAACAAGAAGAGAAATTAGTGGGCATCTCCACTCATGAATAAGAGGGCAAGTTTAGACTAGACATTGAGAAGAAATTCTTCCCTGTGAGGGTGGTGAGGCCCTGGCACAGGTTGCCCAGAGAAGCTGTGGCTGTTCCATGCCTGACAGTGTTCAAGGACAAGCTGGACACGGCTTGGAGCAACCTGGTCTCATAGAAGGTGTTCCTGCTTGTGGCAGGGGTGTTGGAAGGTGATCTTTAAGGTCCCTTCTAACCCAAACCATTCTGTGATTTTGTGATAACTAGAGAGCAAGTCCTTATTAGCACTAAAACAAACACTGGAACTGTGTCTTGACGGAAATCACTGTCTTGGTTTGAAAAGACAGGTGTCTGCTTAAGGAAGGCAGGAGCCTCCCTGAAATGGAAAATGTAAAGCCCCTCCCTCTGAATTGTTGTAATTTTGAAATTAAGGGGCTCTCAGGCTAAGATATGGGAGCAGGAATAACAGTTCTTTATTAGGCAAGAAAATTAATTTAAAAAAAAATAAACAATGCAGTAAACCAAAACAACACTGACAGAGTCAGAATACGCCTGACACACTGTTGGTCAGGGTGTTGGTAGCAGTCTGATTAAATGGTGGCTGCAGTGCTCCTGGAGTGTCAGGTGTGGTTCTGCTGGAGCAGGGATCCTGTAGAAAGGGAATAGTTTTCCTCTGGGAATCCAGTGGTGGTGTAGATGGGCCTGGTCTTCCTCTGGGAACCAGTGGAAAATGCAGCTGCTCCTCTGGGAATCCAGTGGAAAAGGCTCCCCGGGTGCCCCAAAATCTCAGATTATATCCAGTTAGGAATGCTTGGCTCCTCCCCCTGGGCAGAGCATCCCACAATGGGATGCTGTAATTTTATCAGCCATGCAGTGACACTCAATGGCCCACTAACAGAAGATGTTTCCCAGAGGGAGGACTGGTTTGTGGAAGAGATAAGGAAAACTTCCCAATTAACAGAAGAAACTGACCCACCTCTAACAGATGGCAAATAGAATGCACATGTTACCTTGCAATCTAGGACAACCACTTGTTAAATAAGTCACAGTCAGGCTTGGTGTTTCTTCCTCTCTAGAGAAGAAAATATTACTTTATCATGCTAGCAAATACCAGAGAAGGAATTGTGCACTGGGGTCCCAGGAGCATTCAGGAATTCAGAATATGCAGAGCCAGAGTCAGGGACAGAATTGCTGGAATAGGGAAAATTGCATAACTCCAACCTGGCAGCTTGATCCAACTCCTGGAGACTCAAATGTAAAGGAAGTGGAGCACCACTACTTGTGCAGAGGGAAACAGAGGGAATCAGCTCTTATGTGCTTTGTGTGGAACAGCTTGCAAGGGATTGGGTGAATCCATCTTAATTTCCATGTGTCTTTTGATGAAATGTATTGAAGCCATTATGATAGCACACACTTTTCCAGATGTGACAGGCATACATAAATGTCTGCAAGCATACATTTTAACAGTCTGCAGGGCTAGGAAGACATTTTATGGTCTAGGTGGATGAGGTTGTTTAATATCTGAGCAAAAAAAATTAATGACTAAGAGCTGCCTAACAAGCCTTTTTCTGAGTGATAGCTAGCCAGGCTAATGTGTATTTGATCATAAAACATCTGGAACATTTGGGATGTATTAGCCATCTTTTGCATAGCAAAGGAAGGAGAAGATATAGCAGGTATGTTATGATGTTGTTTAAAACTGTTGAGTTACATGGTACAAAATTTGAGTTTCTTCAACAAGGTGACCTTTGTCAGTGGTAGGGACAGGATTTACTTGAAAGGCACAGATTATTGATGTGACATTTTCTTATGATATTTCATGTGCATTTCCCTTTTATCCCCTACCTTCAAGATAACATTTTTGCTTTCCTATCTGCTTGAGGAGCATTCAGCTATAACAGGAATGAGAAACAGACACCTCCAAGCATGTAGGTCCACATTGTTTTAGTGGCAGGGGATCAGTGAGTGCTTTTTCATTGTCTGAGAGGTTCTGAGTCTGAAGCTCCCATGTGAAATTACACTTTTTAATTATAGCCTTGTTTAATGGTATGATCTGTGTGAATGATCTGTGTGAAGGGCTATCAGAAGAAGTGATGGTCTTCTCTTCTGGAGTGTCCTTGTACGTGAATGTGAACAGTGCTGCTGCTCTTGTGTTTGATGAAGGAGAGCTGGGAAATCATTAAGTTTCAGATCAAATTTTGTAACACAATCTGAAGTCCTTAGCAGTCCCCATAAGTAGGTCTTTTCTGCTTCTAAGCCGTAGATGAGTTGGCTTAAATATCCCTGAACTCATTCCTGGCATTTAGAGAGTACCTTTACTGCTAAGCAAGAGAGGTTCCAGGGTGTAGGCTCAGGCCTTGGAGCACTAAGGCTTTGCTGTTAGCTCACTCCCAAACCCTGCCCTCAGCTGAGAAGAACTGAGGTGTTTGGACACAAGTTAAGCTGGGACACTGTGCCTCAGGGCCAGCGAATCAGCCCTGACCAGCTTTATTTATTAGAGTAGATGTTGCTAATGAGACCATACCAATTTTGGCTCCCTCTTGGCCTGTGCAGTCCTTCAATACTGTCCCAGCAAGCTTTGCACCTTCAAATACCCCCACAAGTCTCTATGCCCCATCTCAGAGCTCATAACACCTACCCTCAATTTTGTGTTATAAAAACACAGCTCTGGCAGGCTGCAGCACAGACCACTTAATATTTCAGACACTTTGAACTGAACCTCCCCTCCACTCCTCCTTCAGTAATTGCTATGAACTTGAGCCATGAGGCGTCACACAGGACTTGGATGACAAATGCCATGTGCTGTGGGCTAGGCAGTCTGCTGGCAGCCCTGAGCTGTGTGTGACGATAAAAACCAAGCTGAGCAACTGGACTTCAAGGCAAATGGAAGAACAACCCTTTTTGCTTTAGCGCTACAGAAAAAAATATTGTGGATTTAGGGGAACCGTGTCCTTAGAAGACAAGAAAGACTTTTGCCAGTAAAGACACTGGAAATAGTTTGTGAGATGTATATTCATCCAACTTCCCACTTCCCTTTTATGTGATGAAAATTGTGGCTCCAAAAAATCTTCCTTTGGTAAGACACACGGCAAAACTATAAACTCAACTAGTTTCCACAAATACTCCTGATTAAGTCCCCAGCACAACAAATAGAGTTATATAATTATATAATAGGGTTATCAAATGCAGGGTAAACCATGGCAGCCAAATGTGAGGTCATTCACAGCAACCCATGTAGCAGAAGTGTCTTATAATGCAGAAGTGTCCTATTCTGCTTGCCTTGCATTGGTATATTTCCTAGACCTCAGCCAACCTGCAGCAATGTCACACAGGCTCCCATAACTGGGTGGTGACTTTGAGCCCCAGCATCCAACTATTCACAAATGGTGAGTTTCACCTCCACAAAGGGGCAGTAGATATGGACTGCTCTTCAAGAAAGAAAACCCAGCTTGGCTTTAAACCAGAATGCATGAGTTTAACATTGTAGGTGTACCTTGACATTGCTGCAGCTCTTACAGCAAACCTCTAGGCCCCAGGGAGAATGAGCACGGATTTGCTAGTATATATGTGAATGCACCTTCTGCCATAGTGCTTGGTATCTAAATCAGTTCAGCAGCCTGGATGTGGTCTACAGGAAGATGAGTCACTGTGGTTGTGGTGTTCACAGGAGTCACAGGAAGAGGGAAGAGACGAGAGTCTTGCATGTTTCAGAAGACAGATTTATTATTTTATGATATATATTATATTAAAAGAAAATTATATATTATAACTATACTAAAAGAATAGAAGAAAGGATTTCATCAGAAGGCTTGAAAGGAATAGAAAGGAATGAATAATAAAATCTTGTGACTGACGAGAGTCTGAGACAGCTGGACTGTGATTGGCCATTAATTAGAAACAATCAACATGGACCAAACAAAGATGCACCTGTTGCATTCCACAGCAGTAGATAACTATTGTTTTTCTTTTCCTCTGAGGCTTCTCAGCTTTTCAGGAGAAAAATCCTGACAAAGGGATTTTTCAGAAAATATCATGGTGACAAGTGACTTGACTATGAAGGAAGAGGCAGGTTAGGTAGGAGCCTTAGGCAATGGACTGGTATAAAAACATGGATGCACTTTGGGGTCTGTTTGCTTAATGGGCAAACAACTGAAAACTCACTACTGGAAAAGCAATCCAGGCTGTGACTTCATCAATTTGCATCTTTTGACACAACGTTCTTTCCTGAAAGAGCCAGCCTGTGGAGGTGTGAAAGCCAACAACTCATCTCCCAGTCAGTCTGCTCCATGATCCCCTTCTTTCCACCCCTGAGATTACAAGGACATTGCTGTACCACTTCTGCAAGTGCTGGTATGAGGCTCCTAAAACTTGCATGGCCCACCTCAGAGAAGACACCTGTGCCCATATTTTATCTTCAGGCATCCTTGTGGGAAGTGTCTCCAAAGGGAGATCCCTGGTCAGATAGGGCAAACAAGGCTGCTGAGTTCATCCGCAATGGTCAGAATGATGTGTCTCAGTCAAACAATATGAGAGGCTTTTTATATCTTCAGAAATAATGTGAAAGAGGAAAAGCCTCTCTTGCCTGAAGGAGCCTGAAGAAAGCAGCTCCTTCAGCACCCATCTCTCTGCTGACAAGGAGATCATACAGGGCAACTCTGGCTGGTATAAAATGGACATATATCTCCTTACTGGCTCTAGGTAGTGAGGGGATGGCAGGTTTTCACTGCTGACAAACCAGGCTGGATTTGAACCAGCATCCAAAACATGTGCCAGCAGACTTACGAGCCCCTGAATGTCTGCAGTGCTCTGCTCTTGGAGGCCATGTGTTATTACTAAAATAAACATTGTTCATGCTCTATCTGCCAGGTATGTTGCACTTCAGAAATATCACACATATTCCCAGCCTTTACGAATCTCCCCAAATCCTACCCATTCACAACAGATCCCACAGCTTCTTCCCCTACAAAAATCCAGCTGCATCTTCTATTGCACCTTTACAGTGATTATCAGATTTTCCTCCATTTTAGCAGAGCTGCAGTTGATACAATCTTGACCTCTGAAGCACGAAGAGAAAGGAGCAAATAACACGGCACAGCATTTCTTTTGGCTGTTATTCCACCAAGGCCAGCCAGGCTACTGAAAGGGAAATCCCTGCACAAATTAAGGAAATTCAGATATTTCTTTCATATTAAGAGGCATTCACAAGAGACCCAGGACTTGTTTCCAAAGGCATGACTGCATTCTAGCATCAAAAAGACTTTATTATGCTAATATTGACCAGCATTGAAGGAAACAGCAAGAAAAGTTTGTCAAAGGTGACAAAAGTTGTTTCATTTAAGCTGCAACATTTGAAGCCAAATTTTGAATGCACAGAATCTTGTTATTGTCCAGGGCTTAGTCACACAACAATCCAGACCATGATCTGACACGCAGACCAAAATTAAATAAAGGCCTACCTGGCAGGAGCATGAAGAGGAATATTATACATTATGGACTAGTCCCAGGAATTACAAAGCTGGGTGGAATAATATTGGAAAAAATGGGAGCTCCACTTCCAGTGAAGCAGATGGAAAAGTCCAAAGGAGGCCCAGGGATGATGGGACAGGAACTCAGTAATGATGTACAAGTTGTAAGGTTTGAGGCAAAAGTCAGGGGTCACACAGAGGAGGGTTTAAGCCACGCATCAGTGAAGGAGAGCCAAGAAGTCTGAATATTGGCAGCTAAATATGTGCAGAGGGGCTGGAGGAGACGTGAGCACACAGCACAGCCCTGCAGGCTGGGTAGGTGTGAGCTGGGCTGACACTTTCTGGGCTGACACTGACTTCATCTGCCTCTACAGGAGAATTAAATTAAATCTTCACAAGCTGGGGAGAGTCACTTTAAAAAATCATCTCTACACAGACCCTTGTTCTTATAAAAAATATGATGACAAAATTACTAAATTAGACCCTTTATACACAGTTAGTGTCCTACCCAGCTACTGCCAGAAACAATTGTTTGAAAAACTATTCATAAAGGCAAGAAATGACTCTTTCCTTTGCAATACCATCCTGGCTTGTGACACAGGCAAGTCTAGGGTACCGTTCTATTGTATTCAAATGCAAAAGTACCAGACCTACATTTCGTTCTCTGCAGCTCCTGCTGAAGCTGAAGGAGCTTTTAGCCTGGAGACAAGAGCTATTTTAACAAATATTCCCATTTTTTGCTTCTTATCTCCCTCTGTTAAATATGTACTTCCTTATGGCTCTGTAGGATATCCTCATTTATTTATAAAGAGATCTCTTCCTTTTTCCTTCAAGTTCTCCTCATCATATATATTATAAACAGCATGGACAGTGTGAAAAATGGTTTATATCACATCCCTGAGCTGGCATATAAGTGAGAAGCCAAGGACAGGCACTGCTTCTAAGCATTGGCATATAGACAAAAATGTTCTCCAAATTCACCTAATATCTTATCTTCACTATTTATCTGTGGTGAATAAACTGTCCTCTTCCAATTGCCCTCTCCTTCCACTGACTGTAGAAGCAGTGTGGTTGGTGCTGCACCATATACTAGATGACAATCAGCAAACTGGTCCAAGAATTCACAGAGGACATGGGTTTTCCATGACTCTTGTACTCTCTGTGCATGCAAGGGTGATACCTTGGTGAATATATGATATATCTCTTTTGAGTTTGACATCTGGGAATGGTGTCTTTACAAAATGTTAAATAGGGCCTTTGGGAATGTCACAGGCCCTTCAAAGGTCATGGAGTCTGGCCCCAAAACTTGTGTTCTGGTTTAATGTCATTTATCAAGCAAATGCCATACAGCCAGTGGGACAGGAGAATGAACTGGAAAGGTAAAAGAGGAAACTGGAAAGGTAAAAGTGAGGAAACCAATGGATTGAGACAATAATATCCCATCTAACCCTGTCCTTTGTCAGTGGGAAGCCATTCCCCTTGTCCTGTCACTCCAGGCCCTTGTCTGAACTCCCCCTCCAGGTCTCTTGGAGCCTCTTTACACATTGGAAAGGGCTCTAAGATCTCCCTGGAGCTGCCTTGCCTTGCCTCACCTCACCTCACCTCACCTTCCCTCTCCTCTTCCCTCTCCTCTTCCCTCTCCCCTCCCTCAGCCTGTCTCCACAGGAGAGGTGTTCCACACCTCTGTTAATTTTTGTGGCCCTGATACTTCTGCCATTTCCTCTTCTTCCCCCAGCTTTATTTGCTGAGGATGATGCCATAGGGTCTGGGATGTCCCTTGGGTCAGCTGGGGTCAGGCTCTGTCACCTCCCAGCTTCCTGTGCATTCCCAGTCCCTTCACCAGTGCAGTGGGGACAAGGAAAGGCCTTGATGCTGTCCAAGTCCTTCTTGGCAATAAGGGAAACATCCCTGTGTTATCAGGACTGTTTGCAAGACTAATCCAAAGCACAGTTTATGCTACTGTGATGAAAATTAACCCAACCCCAGCCAAACTCAGCACATTATAACCCAGGTATCCCTGCCCAAAAAGTCTGAATCAAGAGTTCACCCCTGGAAAATCCTTATCTAGGACTGTGCAGTCACTCTGTATTCAATTTTCTTATTGAATTGACCAAAGAAAGCTTTGGTCTGTCTGGGTGGTGCACAAGTGAGATCTGTGACTTGCAGCACTGAATATCTCATGATTCAGGAAAATGTGGTGAAAAGTCAAACAAGTGCAGTAAAAGAAAATACATATTGATGCTTCTTTTGCAGCTTCCAATATTCCTCAGTGCTGCACCTTCCAAGCTGGTGAGTGGACACCACATGCCAGCCTAGCTCTTCACAGTTCTTCCTCCCTGATTTGTTTATTGAGATACAAAGAACTGATGTGACTCTGAGAATTCTGTCTGACCCAATGTAGTCTCAGACAGGCGAAATGTTTTACTTTACACTTGATGGGAGGCAGACACTGAAACTGGATGAAACCTTGTCCAAATGGTCTGTTATGACAGTAGGCACCAAATCAGCAAGTATATCCCCAGGACAATGCAATTTGGAGGGGAAAAGGTTGTACTACAGGTATCACTTCTTCCTATGTACCAGGCATAAAGTGGTCCAGGGAGATTTAGCAGTAAGAATAGTACACACACACACACACGCACACACACACACACACACACACACAAGATATAGTGGAATCCAGACTTGTTAAAGCTTTTTCCTTTCTGGCTCTGTCTGGTAGAGCCTGAGTTTTAAAATACCAATGCCTGTTCTTGTCACTCTCAGCTTTAATTTTTTATTTTTTGAAATCAATAAATATCCTTCCACTCCTCCATCTGGAGGATTCCATCTTCATCCCACCACTGTAAAGCTGATCAGAGCCACCTATGCAATGCCATTTGTTCCAGAACATATTTAAGTCTTGGCCCGTTGTCAGCCTCATAAATT
The DNA here is from genome assembly GCA_035583995.1 of Arremon aurantiirostris. Classification (NCBI taxonomy): domain Eukaryota; kingdom Metazoa; phylum Chordata; class Aves; order Passeriformes; family Passerellidae; genus Arremon; species Arremon aurantiirostris. The sequence continues at coordinate 14,920,743 of JAXCLO010000001.1, read as the reverse complement.
CCTGACATGATTCAGGAGGCGTTCCTGTTGGAAAGAGCTCTCTGCTCTGCTGTCATATTTCTGGGGATTGCTGTGCCTCTGATCTGAGGCCAAACATTAGGAATAATTGCAGCAAGAAGCAGGACAAAGCTCGACATATTGTTTGTCTGGATTGTTTTAATTTTAAGAGTATAGAAGTACCCCCACTTACTGATGTTAGAAGAAAAGTGAAAAAAATTCGGTTAAAAAATTGTTCAGGAATTTTATTATTTTGTCTTTTTATTGCTTTTGTTAGAGGCAATGAGGGAATCATTATGCTTGCTGCTGAGGACAGGGAGGTGAATTAGGCATTGAAGACTTATTAATTCAGGAATCCTGTCCCTGCAGATTAGACCAGAGGGTCCCACTTTTTATTTTTTTGCTTGTTGAAACAAAGCTAGGAAATGCACACAGCTCTGCACAGACGTATGTGTTTATTTGTGTATATGACAGGAGAGAAAGGGGGTGCAGAGCTGGAGGTTGGGCCCCCAGAAAACTTGTTCCACATTGCAGCTTGAGTGCTGACCAGCACAGCCACACTGCTGCACTGACCAGGGCTAAAGCTGCACATGGACAAGATGCTGAAGGAGTTCAGATGGAGACACTCATCCAGCCAGATGATGACCTGTATTCAGGATATGAAGTCCTTGGCTACATGGCTCAGGGATGAAGAGCTTTCGCTGCAGGACGTGGGTGCCAGCAGCTTCCAGACACGCAGTCTCTGAACTGGGGTAGCTGCCTTTGGAAGTGAGAGACACGTACACTGGAAGCCTGAGCTGAAGCCTGTGGAAGTTGATTAAAAAGCATGTTTCACTTCAGCAGGCTTTGGGCAACACTGGAGGTTCATCTGAGAGGGAGGATGGTTGAAAGAGTAGCAGAAGTATACCCACCACAAGGATGCCACGAATATGTGAAGGGGAACCATGGGGCTTCTGATGCTCAGAAACACCATTGTAAACATCTCCCACCCCTGTCTGACCACTGACAAAACTGCCAGGTTGTCTGGAATGTCACTGAAGCACAGAGTGAGAAGATGAATTGAGACCCACTACAAGAGAGTCGGAGAGGGTCTTTTTACAAGGACATGTAGTGACACAACAAGGGGGCATGGCTTCAAATTGACAGAGGGCAGGGTTAGATGGGATATTGGAAGAAATTCTTCCCTGTGAGGGTGGGGAGGCCCTGGCACAGGTTGCCCAGAGAAGCTGTGGATGCCCCGTCCCTGGAAATTTTTGAAGGCCAGGTTGGACAGGGCTTGGAGTAACCTGATCTAGTGGAAGGTGTCCCTGCCCATGGCAGGGGGGTTGGAAGGTGATCTTTAAGGTCTCTTCCAACCCAAATAATTAAATGATTCTATTACATCACACCAGAGACATAATAGGCTAGTCTTCTCTCACTGCAGTGTTTTCTGGGTAGCATTAGTCTGATACAGCAGGGATTTAACCTTGCCTCAGCCTTACTGCTTTCAGAAGAGAGTGGTTGAAGACTTGCTTAAGTACCCATTGTTCTGGTAAAACACTTAAGAGTCTTCCTTAGGTGCATGTTGTAATATGTTCATGAGCAGAAATCCTGAATTTGTACTATTGACTCGTGAGAAAGAAAACTGATTGTGAGTTCATTGCTGGGAAAGAGCTTTGGGAAAAAAAGGACATCTCTTCTGGCAAATCCTGGGCTGTGCTGGTTCAAACCTACCCCATTTTGCTGATTATGGAACTCTTAATTGAGCATGATATGGGGTAAGAGCTGTCCTAAGTTCAGAGGAGAAAACTGCTTCCACACATCCAACAACAGCTACAATCATATTAGCCCAACACAAGGGGATAACTCAGGGCTTTACTCATTTAAAAAAAATAAAAGTAGCAAGAGCCAACAGCTAGGAGTTGAAGCCAAAAAAACATTGGTTACAAGCAAGTGAGCCTTGTGAATTGAAGGGGGATGTTGACAGCCTAGGGTGATCTATCAAGGAATGGTTAAAGTGCTGGCCAATCATTAGGGTGCCTTCAGGAAAAGACACTTTAAGCAAATCCATGTCACTGGGCTCAGTCCAGTTTTGAGGTGAAAGCATCTGTCCTGCACTGTACTCAAGTTCAAATTAGGAGTTCCATAGTTTCTGCCACTCTAACATCTCTGAATAAAGAAATGCCAGGAGCAGTCATGCACTTCTTAAGCTGATAGAGAAAACGGGATATAAGTCATCTCACATTGTTTCTGGGACTGTTAGTGATATTGTGCATTTGTATTTTGCCCCCAGCAACCCATGAAATACTTCAGGCACAGTTTTGGAAAATACTGCAGTGGTGGAAAAGCGATCTGGAACCAGCTGTGCCGTACATCTGGCTTTAAAAGAGATGAAAGCAACCGCCCCATCTGGCTGCTGATGTGAAGGTACCTTTGGGACTCTCCATTGCACTTCTTGCAGGAGCACCCAGCACACAGCCATAGAATCTCCCTGAGCTGAAAGGGACCTACAAGGATTAGTAAAGTGCAACTCCTGGCTCTGCAAAGAAGTCACACCATGTGTTACCACCATTTCCTCAGATGTTGAGCCTACTGCTCAATAAAAAATGCCAGCAATGGAAGAGGGATGGAAAATTAGTGTCTTTAAGGTCCTAGAACAAAAAGAGGGCAACATTGAAATAGTTTTTGCTGTATTCATGCTTGATCATTCTTGTCATGGGTTCCTACATCTCAGAGATAGGAAAGAAAAGATAACCCAGTGCAGCCTTTCCTACATTATTATTTAGGGGAAAACTCATAGATATGCAGTAAGAAGTGCATATGAAAGGATGGGAAAAGGATGGATTCATTCTAGTTTTCATCCAGGGAGCTGAAACAGCAGAAGATATAAAAGCAAGCTATAGCAAAATGGGGAATTAAACAATTATTTTGAGTCTAACCACATCTCTGTGATTCCAGTAGCACCTTCCCATGGAGTTGTCCACCTCAGCCCAAAGCTGTGGCTGGCAGCCATGCTACCCTGGAGTCTTTGCCACAGTTAAGTCACAATAACCTCCCTCTGGGAAAAGAAGCAGCCCTGAAAAAGTTAACAAGGTCAGCATTGCCTTGAAAATTTAAGTTACTCCAGACATGCTCAGTCTCCCTCAAAATCTGATGCCGCTAAAAGATATTCCTTTTGTTTGAAAAATCTTAAGGATAATGGGTAAATGGAATAGCAGAAAGGAAGAATGGGACAGATGCCAGAAGATCTGATGGTAATCTAAGCCAGATAATGCCCAAATCCAGTATCACCTTCCCTGGGGGTGATAACCAGGACACAGTGCCAGGAGAATGTCAGTGCTGAGGCTCCAGCGCTTGCCTGCGCCATCAGGGAAAGGGAATCTGCTAATATTTAGTCTGCCAGAAAGACTATTGCAATTAGTGGATGTCAGATTAAGGCTTGAATGATTCTGAAACACGTAAGGGTTTGGACAAGGCTTACCCAAGTCACACAAGGGTCATCACTTACGTAAAATTATTAGTATTTGACAAGCATGTACATCTCCAGGCACTTAAACCAGAAACTGTTAAATTTACACTAACAGTTGTGGAATGGATCCCATTTAGCATGAATTTCTGTGTCCCCAAAGATCTGAGCCTTAGCTGATTTCACTGTTTCTTGTCCTCTGGAAACTTGCTTGTTCATAAATAAAAACCCCACCATTGTTACCTGACATGGGGGAAGGAGCCTCTGTCACAGAGGACAGGGTGTCATCACTCAGCTGTGTCATTGCTGGCTTCAGCCAGAGCCCTGTCCTAATATGGTTACAGCTAATACTTCCACCAACAACTGTGGACAAGCCAGGACTTTTTTGGAAATGAAGGGAGAGTAGCCACAGAGCCCAATGTGAACATTCAAGCAAAGGGAGTCGTGTCAGCAGATGCAGCAGTGCTGGCATCACACTGGATCTGGGAAGGGTGCTCCTCAGACCCTTTGTGTTTTTCCACACTGCAGTTATTTTTTTTTCCTTCAAGGAAGGGCAGGGAAACCGTGGAGATCAAGGAAATGACCAAAAAACAGCCCAAGAGCATTTGGCAGGGTAGAATTTAGGTCTCAACCTTAAGTACAGACATCAGTTTAATCCCCATCCCATCTCCAGAAACAGAATGTCATCAGCCATTATCCATTGTCCTGTCCCTCCAGGCCCTTGTCCAAAGTCTCTCTCCAGGTCTCTTGAAGCCCCTTTAGGCACTGCCAGGGGCTCTGAGGTCTTTCCAGAGCCTTCTCTTCTCCAGGCTGAACATCCCCAGCTCTCCCTGCCTGTCTCCAGAGCAGAGGGGCTCCAGCTCTCAGACTATTTTTTGGCCTCCTTGGAACTCACTCAGCAGATTCATGTCTAAGATATTCACTCAAGATGTTGAATATTTTGTGACATCAGCTGTTGATTTTACTGCTATTGTCCCAGGAAGGGAATGAAGATGAAGCGCTTTGGCCAAGGTCACCCTTGAAGAGAGTGACAAGGTGAGACATTGATCCTGAATCTTTGACATACTAAGCTGGTCTTCACACCATCCTAGATGCAGGAGGAGAGCACTGGGGAGATGGAAACAACCCTATTTTAGTGGTGGGGTTCTGTCCAGACTACAGACAGGACAGTGTGTGCTGAGTTTGCTTTCCAGTGACTTTCAGGCAGATCCTAGCCATGGTATTTAAAAACAGAAGTTTTAGATAGGCTTATACAAAATGCCTGTTATGAAATATGCTTTTTATGCCTGAGGCTGAAGGAAAACCATCCAAAGATGATAGCAGAAACTGTTCAAACAGAACTAGACCAGGTGTAGCTCCATAGGCAGCAATGCAGCCTCCCTGCTTCATATCAGCTGGGAATATGGACCATCTACAAACCTCTGCATGTCACCACCACCAACTTCACCACCTAGCTCCCACTAGGAGCTCCTAGAAGTATTGTCTTAAACAGAGACAGAAATGGACAGCAAAGGGGTAATGTAATTTTTGCCCATGTCAGCATTGTGTGTAAATCAAAGTTGGGCATTCCGTGCATTTCTCATGTCCTCTTGGAGGACCTCTTTGGAAAACTTGAAATTTATGGGCTAAAGCCCACCAATTTTATAAAAAACAGAACTGAATGGATCCTTTGTGCCAGATAATGTTTCAGAATATTTCACTAATGGAGTTACATGAAGTGTTGAGATGTTACATTGTTGTTCAAGATGATCTGGGGACTTCCGGATGCACAGGACTGGCAGGGACAGTCCCTTCTACCTGGCAAGCACGAGCAATGCCTAAAAAGCATCCCTGCTTTGTAAAGTCCAGCTGGACAAAAACAACCAGGCAAGGAGGATGACAGGAACACAGGTTTGCCAGAATTTAAATTCCTTCTTCTCTGAAGTCAAAACAGGTTTTGCAACTATCTGCTGTATGACCAGGGCGTCACCAGTGCTGCTGCCCTTTGGCAAATATTGCCTGTCTGAAATAAGAAGGTTGATTTCAGAAGACTGGTTTTAGGTTCAAGATGCCTGCATTATGTGGACTTAATCGGATAAAATGAGTAAAGCCAAACTGGAGAGACAAAACCACTACTGATTGAAGGTGCATCAAGTTTCAGAGGCTGAAACTTCCACTTGGTACCCTGTGAAAATCAAAGCATCTTAAATGAGCGTGAAAAATCATCATTCATGGGTTTGCAGACCTTTGCTTCTTCACTTTCATGGTGGAGTATACACAGTCCTAGGGAGGAGGATTTTCTGAACACAGTGCTTATTAATGGAGCCAAATCCTATCTGTGCAATCTTCACACTAAGTAACAGCACAATTCTTTCAAGCCCCATCACATTTTGGTGTTTGTGAAAATGAGACATCCAGAAAGGAAACTTTCATCTGAATTTCCCAACAGATGGGACCCAAATGTGTTTCATGTTCCATTAGTACTAAACACACACAGCCAGGATGATGGATTCAATATCCTTTCTGGCCCACCAATCTAACAGATTGGAAGGGAAAGGGATTTTTTTTTTCAATGCAATGCAGCTTTCAGTGTGTTGCAGATTATCACTTTCCTGTGCATCCATCCTCCAACTGAACAAGGAAATTATGTTTAGATCTAAAGACCATGACTGACAGTCAGGCAGATAGATGCGTATACAAAAACCAGACAGACGGATTGTTTTTCTACACCAGCCTCCAAAAACCTGCACTTGGAACAAGGAACTTCAGGGAAGGAATCTGTCAAATCTCCTTAATCTTAAAACACAAGCAATAAATTACTCCCAGACCATACATTTTTCCTCTTCTTTTGTACCACAACCCTCTTCACTTACCCTCCAGCAAATCTGCTATACCAGATGTCAGAGTTCAAGTATAAACAGGGAGTTTCAACAGTCAGACCTAATCCTTTCTTTTTCCATTACTGTCCTTCCCTATTTGACCATTTCCGACAATTAGAGATCCCTCCATTCCCGAAACTGGTTGAAGCATGCTATCCTGTTACACTCTCCTGGGCAGATGTTACCTTTGGTAAAGCCCCCTTTTCCGTGTGGTTTTGGGTTTGGAAGTTTTTGTTTTGTTTTGTTTTTTGTCAAGAGGAAAATTGGAAATACAAACAGGTGATGGTAATAAATCTCATGCATCACATTTCACCATGCTCCCTTCATTATCTCTTTTTATGTTGTGCATTGCTTAAAGTAACAGTTTTTGGAGGAATATCAGCTGAATACTCACTACTTTTGAATTCTTACATGACTAAATGTCAAGTTCAGAGAGGTTTCTCTGTCTCCACCTAGTCTGTGGTTTAGCTATTGAATATATAGGTAGTGTAGGGCCCATAGCTTGCTCACAGAGGGGTAAGGTCTAGCAGTGGACCAGCTGGTCCAGCTGGACCAGAGATTTCACTCTTTGATGCAAAGACCTTGGCTTTTTTAATGAATTTCTTAAAGTGAGCTGGGACTGACCTTTGCTTTTAGAACAGGAAACTCTCCAGAATGTCTTTCTTGTGGGGGTATTTTGCATTTGTTTCTTTTTCCACTGCTAGCTCATGGCCCATCTTTCCTTCTCTGCCCCTCTGGTCAAGTCTCAGCAGGTCTGTAATCTCTCGTATCTGCATCTGAAGCTTGTATGTGCAACATGCAAATATACTTGTGGCTTCAAAGAACTGCTTTCTTATATGCCTTTTACATGTCAGTATATGAAAGTCTCTTACACATTCATGTTTTGTTCCAAGAAAATAGTCTGGTCCTGGAAAGGACCCCAAAAAGATATTCTACAAGGTCTCTAGCTTGTCAGAAAGGTAAACTCTGGGGTTTGGCCCTCTTCCTTCCTATCTTGTACTTTCTTTCACTCCCTTTGGTTCCTTCAAGCTGTGCAAGTATTTGGACTCTGATGCTTGGATTGGAGAGTCATTCTTCCCTTCAATAAGAGCATTTCTCTCCTAGAGAATGACTCACCATGTGCTGTCTTTGACTCCTTCAGCACAGAATTATCAAACAAAACCAGTGGTTCAGCTTTGATGATGTTTGGTCATGCTGGGAGGGCGACATGCCAGGACAGGATTTCTCTTCTTGGCTAAGTCATGCAAAGTTACTTCAAGTCAAACAAGGTGTCTGCCTGAAATGCTGCTTTGCTTTCTTGTGTTTCATCTGACAGTTCATCTCCCACTCTGAGCACTTTTCTGCAGTGATGAGGCAGTTTGTGTGGCTTGCAGTGGAAAGGTCCTTTCCTGGTTCCTTCAAGAACCTTCTGGGGATGCTGTATATTTTGGTTGTCTCTGTTTGTTGCTTGGCCAGCATTTCCTTGCCTGTATAATAACATCTGCTCAGCAGACTTCAAATATCCTTGATTGCATTTGGCCACCTCTTTAACTTCCTGGTGTGTTCTTGAGAGTACATCTGTTCCCAAAAATCTGGGCACAGAAATCAGCTGCATGTCTGTCCAAGTCCTCTGTCCCATGCTAATCTCTGTATTTCCAGCTAGTACCATCTCTCTGTCTGGTAAATTTTCCATTACTTTTTTGGCATCCTGTTGGTATCTGGCAAATTTTCTATCTGTTCTGCAATTTCACATAGGTGGGAATTCATTTTTCCTACTCTCACAGCTCTTGGTAGAGCTCTCATTGGAGCACAAGTGTTCACAATTTAGAGATTTGGACAGATGGGGATGGCTGTGAAGAATTGTTCTCCTCTTTATCCAGGAATTCGCTAAAGGAGCTTTGCCTCCTGTATCCTTCACTCCTCAGCCAAGTTATCTTTCTGCCTTGATTTCTATTCTATTATTCCTCTTAGGACCCCCTCCTCCAGCCACTCAGTGACCATTTCCACCCCCTCTGCTCTACCTCAACTTCTCCTTTAGTCTCTCAGTTTAGATCTGTGGATTTTACATTTCATTTTACACAAGCTCAAGTAGTTACCTAAAGTCTGGGGCACCCTTGACCCAACAAAGACAACATCAGAGAGCATTTCAGCCCATTCCTTCTGAAAACACCTCTTTCTTTCCATGGAGCACAAAATGGACTCTCCAGTGATGTGCTCCTATGTATGAGCCTTGTCCTGAGCACCAGAGGACAAGCCCAGTCCCTGTCCTTCACTGTGTGTCAGACAGTCTGGCCCTTGATGCAGCAGGCAGAGTAACTTCTTTCAGTGTCTCTGGGTCACCATCCTCAGCTCCTTCACCTGTTTTTCATAATTCAGAAACTCTCCCTCTGTTCTGCATGTGCACAGGAATCTGCAAAGATACAGGATGAAGCATACCTCAGACAACAAAATGTTCCTGCACAGCACAGACAGGGCAAACCTCCAATAGTAGGAACACAAACACCTCATATAAAAGTATGAAGCAAGAGAGCAAGTGAGAGAAATCATTCGTGAAGTTTCCTCTCTGTTGAGAGAGATGGTTGTAAATAATAAATCAATTTGGGCACATTCTGCAAAATGAGACATTATATCTTTTTTGTCTGGTCTCACTTTTTGTTATTTCTAATGTTTCCTCTTCCCAAGACGAGGCAGGGTTTTGCATCGAGGTAATGAAGTTGTTTTTGTGCAAAAACCAAACAGCTTTCCCCATCCCATAACCAGGACTTTGTCATGAATGAACAAACATCTGTTAAATTGAACTGTACTTCATGAGAGGCTGGTTGTACTTTTGGGTTTTTTCTTGTAATGGGAAAAAACACCAAAAAAATGGGATGTGTGATCATCAGGATATACTCAGGCGAAGACAGGGAATTGGGTGATTGCTGTGGTTTAGTCCCAACAGGCAGCTCAGTCCCACACAAACACTCATTCACTCCCCTCCATTGGCATGAGAGAATAGAGAGGGTCAAAGACACAAAACTTGTGTGTTGGGAGAGAGACAGTTTAATAGGTAAAGCAAACCAGGGAGTTCATTCACCATTTCCATGGGCAGGCAGATGTTCAGCCATCCCCAGAACAGAAGGGCTCCATCCTGTGTGTCAGTGATGCCATCACTCCAAAGGCTTCTCCATTCCTCCTTCTCCCCTCAGCTCTAAATGCTGAGGGTGATGTCCTATTGTCTTAGATCAGTTGGGGTCAGCTGCCCCAGCCATGTCCCATCCCAGCTCCTTGTGCACCCCCAAACCCCTTGCTGGTGGGATGGGGTGAAGAGCAGGAAGAGCCTTGGCTTTAAGTCCTGGTCAGCAACAATGAAAACATCCTTGTGTTACCAGCACTGTTTCCAGCCCAAATCCAAAATGTAGTCAAACACCAGCCCCTATGAAGAAAATTATCTCTCTCTCAGCACATTGATTTACAATTTGCAGCACATATCAGTTAAGTGTCTGAAAGAGAAAGCAAGGGGAAAGAGGCTGAGCTGATCTGGTCTTCTAATGTGTGGTGCTGTGCTCCAGGGGAAACATCTTCATTTCAGCTCAGCTCTTTACAACACAACTCAAAAAGACTTTTTAGGGAAAATAGGTTTTTCAGGACAGGTCAGTGAGTGTTAATGGCTCAAAGATGTAATATTCTTCTCATGGTTCTGGGTTTTTCAGCCACAAAATCCCCTCAGCTCTCAGCTTCTTAGCTGAGGAAACTCAAGAACGCTTTCAGGATTACAGCACAAATTTTCAGCTAAAAAACTGCCCACCTCTGGATGCAAAAAGATTGAAAAGAGAAATTCTGAATCAGATGTATATGCACACATATAATTAGCTCTTTGCAGTCCAGGCCCATAACAATCAAGAGCAAAGCCACTGATTCCATGGGCAATACAGCAGTATGAACTTGCTAGCCCTGCTTTAATTCTATTCCCAGAAAATTGATTTGTACTTTTCGTAAGTAAATCTCTGTCAGGTCTTTCCTGGGTTCCCTGTGGTGCATCTAACAGCAGCACTGCAGTTCAGTGACCACTTTCTCCTATTAAAAACTTAGTAACAAAAAAAGCCCCAAACAAACCTATTTCACCTCATCTTGCCAGAACTGACAGTCTCCTAATACTGCCCTAGGCACAAGAAATCAGGTAGATAATATTTGAATCTCACCTACTGGAAAGGGGAAGGCAGGGAGGCATGTTAGCTTTGACCTTGTTTTTTGTCCAAATTTTTACTTTAATTCTGCAGAGGAGAAGTCCCTGTGGGCAGAAGGGCCCACCCAGACTCTGGCAGAAAATTATTAGAAGACTTAAGTGTAATGAAAAGTGTTGTAAACTGTTTGCTGATGGTTACACCATAATGGAGGCTGTGCCTTCTCCCCAAAGCAGTATGATGAGATATCTGACATCTTTGTGTTCAGTCAGGAACAGATCTGAGGGCAGCTAATAAAGCTATCTGCATCAGATCAAACTGCCAAACCTGCCCTCTCCCTGCTCCCTGCCCTCACCCTCTCCCCAGAGCAGTTAGGTACACCAAGCCAAATAAATGCATGACAAAGTTCATTCGAGTGATTGAAAATCAAGATGGAACAGCATATTTTTCATCAATGTTATCCCAGGAAATAAAGATAAATTCCTCCACTTCATATTTTAACATAGCTTATCATAATCACTGATAATAGCTACCAAATGTTTTCCTTTGTTGGGTTTTAAAGAGGGCTGGGGGAACAGTTTCTTGGTTGAAGGCTCATCAAGTCTAATTTTAAGTTAGTGTCAGGGGTCACTTCCACTTTATGTTGCATTTCTGATGAGCAGTTGTGTTGGTTTGGCACTGCCTGGTTTTTGGTAGCAAGGGAGGCTGCAGAAGTGGCTCCTGTAAGAAGCTGCTGGAAGCTTCCACCATGTCCAGCAGAGCCAATCCCTGGTGGCTCTGAGGATGGACATGCTGCTAGGCCAAGCCTAGAGATGGTGGAAATGCCTTTGTGATAACATATTTATGAGTGAAAGAAGATCGACACAGAGCAGGGCACACAGTTTTTTCTTGTAGTCAAAGAAGAGGAGGTGAGAATATGTGAGGGAAAACAACACAGAGACACCAAGGTCAAGGGAGAAGGAGGGACAGGAGGTGTTCCAGGTGTCAGAGCTGAGATTCCTGTGCAGGCCATGGTGAGGACCATGGTGAAGCAGCTGTGCCCTTGCAGCCCCTGGGGATCCACACAGTCTCACAGGGGAAGGACTCCTCTTCTGGGGCAGTGCAAGGAGAACTCAGCTGGGGAACTGACCAAAACCCCCACTGCCTGTCTTCCTGTGGTGTTAGTGGGAAGGAGGGAAGGGCTGGGTGTTTTAAGGGCTTATTTTACTTCTCATTATCCTCTTCTGATTTTGTTAGTAATAAATTCACTTTGTACTTCTAAGTTGAGCCTGATTTGCCCTTGGAGTGTTTTTTTTCTGGTCCTTATCTCAACTCATGAAACCTCTGTTAATTCTTCTTTCTCTTCTGCCCATCTCTGGCAGGGGACAGTGAATGAATGACTTGTGTGGGTGCCTGGCATTGGGCTAATGTCAAACCCCAGCAGGAATTTACAGGAAAGACAGGGCAAAACTATTTACAAGAGCCTTCATGTCAGAACAAGGGGGAATGGGTTCAAATTGAAAGAAGAGGTTTAGACTGGACATTAGGGAGAAGTTCTTTAGTGTGAGGGTAGTGAGGCCCTGGCAAGGGTCGCCCAGGGAAGTTGTGGATATCCCATCCCTGGAGGTGTCCAAGGCCAGGCTGAATAGGGCTTGGAGCAACCTGGTTGTCCCTGCCCATGAATGGGGGTGTCCCATCCTGCTGTAAAAGGGGAGTCATGGAGAATTCTTCTTGATAGCTTTCATGGACAAAAATAAAACTCAGGTGTGACAATGTTATATCTGTGGACTGTTTATTGACAAAGAGATAAATGTTCCTACTGAAAAGGGAGAGAAAAGGGAGCAAAGAGGGGAAAAGAGACAGAAAGAAAAACAGAAAGCCAGGACAGATTGTTACTGCACACACTTATGCTTTTTTACATTTTTTCTCCCTGACTAGACATGGGCATATTTGCCTGCTTCTCTAAAAATAACTAAACCCCATCACACTCGGAGCACAGCTTTCCCCATTACTCTTCAAGTTGCAATTTTGTTTTGTTTTCACCCCTACTTATCAGTGTTTATGAGTGGTTGCATGTCTCCAGAGTGTTTATAAAAGGTTGCATGTGTCCCAAGTGCTTATCAGCAAAAATAACTTCCAGGAGTTATTAACTGCAGGGATGTAATCCATGTAGACATGAAGTGAGATCTGGGTCAGGATGTCATGGGCTCAGAAGAGCCCACTTCTGGAGACACCAATTTGGCACCTGCCTTGTAGCTCAGTGGCCAGAGCTGAAACCCTGATGCAGGCAGGACAATGGGAAGATATTTCTCCTCCCCGTGGCCGAACTCCCAGTGCTGGAGAGCTGGAAAAGTTCCTCTCTGCACCCATCAGCTGTGCTTGGGATTGTGCTTTAGGGCAGGCAGGACTTGAGTGCCCCAATTTGAAATGCATGGAAGACAGAGGTGGAGGAAATCTCCCGGGCTTGCCCTTAACACAGTCCATCCACCACAGTGGAGTAGAGAACAGGCAATCTGAGAGGTCTCACCAAGCCCCAACCATCAGCCTGGCTTTCAAGAGCCCAAACCAGTGCCAAGTAATGCAATCTCTGTAAAACAAGAGTACTGCAGGGCTCATGCTCACATGAAGCTCTGAGTTGTTTATTTAAAATAAAGGGATTGATGCTTTGGCATCTCCTGCTGCAGGGCTGCGACCTGCCAGGAGCACAGGTCCCCTTCTGACCATCCTGGAAAAGAACTGTTTTCAAATAAACTTCCACCCAGCCTGACCCCTGCAGGACTTCACAGCTCTCTTGTCCAACCATGGGCTGGGTTGCACATTTTAGGTGCAATTCTGGCTTCCACTCAGGCTGAAAAGGGTTTCAGTGTAAAGAAGAACCCAAAAGCACTTATTCTTCTGTTTTTTCTGTGTTCAGTGAATTATAAGAATCAGCAAGCACCTTTGTCTCCTCACCAGGTTTCAGTGGAGGTTGCAAAACCATCAGAAGTGCTACCAGATGCCGTAACTGGAGGCAGATAAGTCAAGAAGGGTGACGTGTTTATCTTCTCACGAGAAGCAAAAAGAACTCTTTGGATGGCTTATCTATAGAGGTGTAGAGTCCTAAATCAAGACTAAATACCTTTCTAAAAATATTTATTAAACAGATGAGTGCTGTGATCCCTAGGAAGCATCTGATTTTGGAATATCCAGATGTAGTTAGGGAAAAAGAAATAACTGATTCCAAAAATACTCCAAAAATATAGACAGATTTCCCCAGCCCAACTTGCCCACTCCTAGGGTGAGTTGTGAAAGAGAAGAAACCACCGCAGGCAAGAGAAATGTGACTACTTTTCAGGTTCACAGGTCTGTGACATACATCACACTGATATAACCACTCAGTGAGATGAGTTTAGCTGGATGACTACCCCATGTGAGTAACTAACACATTGCAGCCCTGACCCCATGGCTGCCTTAGAAACTTCCTTGACTGCAGTTAATTCTTTACCAGATCCGGTCATTAATGCTGTTATTTGTCTTTCCTGTAGCATATGAACTGAACCAACTGACCTTTCATAGGATACAGAGATTTTAGTATGAAAGTCTGCTTAATATTAGCACATTTTTCAAGCCCTCCACAGGCCTTGACGTGATTCTTTTTAACAATTTGAAAAGAAGATAAATGGTTTTTTGGCTGCACAAACCAGAGAGGAAATCTCTCATTTGGGGTGATGGAGTGGAACAAAAGCAAAGAAAAGGCTGCTTGGGAAAGGCAAACTGGGAAGTTAGCTGACACCTTAATTTAGATATTCCTGTCACCCATGCTAATCCTGGGATCAGGGGAGCTGTGTGGAAGTCTGGGGTCTGGCTAATGAGACAGCTCATAGAATCATAAAATCATAGGATGGTTTGGGTTGGAAGGGACCTCAAAAAACATCTTTTTCCAACCTTATGCCATGGGCAGGCAACACTTTCCACTAGACTGGGTTGCTCAGAACTTCATCCCTATGTCCAATTTAAATTTATCCTCCTTGACCTTAATGCCATTGCCCCATGTCTCATCATTACATGACTTTGTGAAAAGTCCCTCCCCAGCCTTCCTGTAAGCTTCCCTTAGGCACTGGCAAGGGCTCTATGGTCTCCCTGCAGCCTTCTCTTCTCCAGAGAAGAAAAGTTCCAACTCTCCCAGCCTGTCTTCATAGGACAGATGCTCCAGCTCTGTGATCACTCAGTGACTCCTCTCTGGACTTGTTCAAACATGTTCACATCTTTCTCATGTTGGGGGCCCAAAGCTGTACATTGTGTTCCAGGTGTGGTGTCCAAAGAGCAGAGCTGAGGGGCAGATGCCCCTCCCTTGACCCACTGGTCACACCTCTTCTGATGCAGCTGAGGATGTGGTTGGCTTTCTGAGCTGTCAGTGTGCTTTGCTGAGTCGGACTGAGCTTTTCGTACACAAACACACCCAGGTCTTTCTCCACAGGGCTGTTGTTGATCCATTCTCTGTCCAGCCTACACTTGTGCTTGGGATTGCCCCAGCCTGTGTGCAGGACCTTCCACTTGGCCTTTTTGAGCATCATGATGTTTGCACAGGCCCAGGTCTCCAGCCTGCCAAGCCCCTCTGGAAGGCATCCCTTCCTTCCAGCGTGCCAGCTATGCTATGCATCATGGTGCTGTTGGATCTGTTGTCAGATCTTTCCTTGCAATGGGCTAGGGAATTCATGGCACCTGGACTGAGAAACTAGGTCCAGGCAAAGAAGTTACCAAATTTGTGGAGAAAAAGGACGACAGTATAAATGGAAATTGCAATTCAAAGCACTAAAAATAAAGGCATACTTGTGCAGAAGTCATTGCGATGGAGCACCTCACCACCACTGAAACCTCTGTGGAGCATCAGGCAGGAACCTCCAAGTGTCAGCAATACCTTGGCACTGTCTGTGTCAGACCTGGGTCAGACATTGGTGGGATCATGCTTCTTGGCTCTAAGGCTTTGCATCACACTACATGGACCTGAGCTCCCTAGAGCCCAGGCAAAACTTAATTCAGAGAGGGAAAAAGGGCTTATTCCTGAATAAGAATTAGCAGTATCATGAAAACATAATGCTTTCTCCAGAATTCACAATTTGCCTACATAGCAGCAGCAGTAACATTAACAGTTCTGAACTGCAGACATCAACCAAGATTCTGACCATGTGAATTTAAAAAAAAAAGAAGACATTGGCAAATCCACTTAAGGTTTACAAGCCAAGGTTTTGTGAAAATTTCACACCACAAAATCATCCCAAGGCACAGGAAATGTCAAGTTGAGCTGCTGAAGTGTAGGTAAGTCACTTGCAACTTAAAAGAGGTTTGTAATGGAAAGGCAGAACAAACTGCATGGTGTGTGTTATGCTCTATTGCCAAAGAACAGCCTGAGAGACCTCAGAATTTGGACTCAAGTGCTTCAGGGCTTTGGGGAGCTGTTATATAAAAAAGGGCAGCAGTCTGGCTCCTCATCAGGTAGCATTGTGTGTGTGATAGATGGAGCAGGGCTAAGAGGTAAAAGATGATGGATTTTCTCAGTCTACCCAGTAAATCTGCTCTTGCACTTACCACCATATTTTCAGAGATGTGCAAATTCCTTGAGGCTCCAAAGCTGGACTAGCACTCCTGTGAGGAAAGGCTCTTCCTGGTTTCCTTGCATTGCCCCTTTCTTGGTCCACCATCCTTCCAGGTGAGGTTAAAAACCACCAACTTCTGTGAAGCCACCAAGGTGGTAGGCGCTTGCAAGACCTGCAAGATGAGCCTAAGGGAGTTGTACTTCTTTAAGGGGAAGATTTAAAAGCAGCCTCCAGCTTTGGAAGGAATAGCTAGATGGATGGGTAAAGCCTAACAGCTTTCTGTAGTGGCGAATAAAACAGGCAATAGATTATGCTGCTTTAATATTTGTATGGATGAGAGACCTCCAGAAGTCCCTTTCTACCAGCACATCAAGGACTGTGAATAATTTTGGACTAATTTTGTTTAGTTTCAAAAGTTAAATGAACTTTTATGATAGAATCATAGAATACTTTTGTTTGGAAAAGCCCTCTAAGAGCATTGTGTCCAACCATTCCCTGAGCACTGCCAAGGCCACCAGGAACCCATATCCCCAGGTGCCACATCTACACTGCTTTTAAATCTTGCCAGGGATGGGGAATCCACCACTCTGGGCTGGAGAGTTCTGCCAGGACTGGATAACCCTTTCAGTGAAGAAATATTTCCTAATATTCAATTCAAATATCTTCTGGCACAACTTGAAGCCATTTCCTCTTTTCAAAACACTGGTTACCTGGGAGAACAGACCAATACCCACCTGGATTCACTCTCCTGTCAGGGAGTTGTAGAGAGTGAGAATGTTCCCCCTGAGCCTCCTCTTCTCCAGACTGAGAGCTTCCAGCTACTCCTCATCAGACCTGTGCTCCAGACCCTTCCCCAGCTCCATTCCCTTCCCTGGACACCCTCCAGCACACAGTGACTTTCTTGTCGTGAGGGACCCAAAAGTGAAGACAAGATTCAAGGTGCGGCCTCATCAGTGCTTGAGAACCACTCTGTCAAGTTGGATGTGGTTTCCTAGCAGCCCTTATTTCTTTATATTTTTCTGCTACTTATTTCTTCAGTCAATTCAGTTTAAGAACTTTCATTGTTAATTGCCAGGATTTAGTCCTAGAGATACAAATTAAGACTGATGAACAGCTAAGTCAGCACAATCATCTGAGCACACATCTGGCCAACAGAGAAGGCAGGCACTGTGTCCTTGAGAGCCAAGGACAAGGAGGTCATTGTCCGGAAGAGTATTTTCAGGTGGAGGATGACTGGGACCTAGATGGTGTTGCTCTGTCCTCCTAAGTTCTTCTAAGCCTTCTGATGTTTACACTCTTATAACAAACTTTCTCATGCAGTTTTATGTAAATAATTGTTGTTTTGCATTCTTTTCTGGAAGAGGAGAAATTTGATGGACTGTTGGTTTGTCCAATGTTATTGGAGAGGTGGCACTGTCATCCTCCAAGCCACTGTCACTTTTGGAAAACTATAAATGCTGGAGTCAGAAATTAAACTGCCCTTCTTTTTACCTTGGAGGCTCCAGTGTCCGCGTCATTTTATTTTGTGTCCTATAGCGACAAGATGGTAACCTAAAGGCACTCAGATTCAGGAGGACCAAGTGATTAAAGTCCTCCTAGCCCTGTGAGCTACATTCCATGATAGAAGGAAGATGGTCTGAGATGTCCCAGCCCCAGATGGCAGTACAGCAAGCCAGTGACCCATTCACCACATGTCAAGGAGCAGCCAAAAATGCCTCTAGTTGGGCATTATCCATTTGGGACTAACAGGGGGTGATGAACAGAAGTTTCACAAGCAGGGTGTGCTGAAGGAATGCACTGTGAAGGACTGAGATGCCACATTACAGATCCACAGTGGTGCTTTGTGCTTTTTCCCTCCTAGCTGACTCCTGCACAACACTCCAGGTGAAACTCCCAATGCAGCTTGAGAAAAGTGCATTGCAAATGTCTGGCGTGGGACCTCATGCTGCAAGAGGAGATAAAAGAGCTGGATTTCTTTTTGTTATTATCTCTGCAAACCAGCACAATAAATTATTCCAGTGGAGTGATTTGATTTTCATGCAGCTACCCTGCAGCTGTTCGGCTTGGCTGATGGGTCCAACCCCTCCTGTGCTGTTTTGTCAGATTTCCACCCAGATGGCAAACCTCTTCTCTTAGGAAACCTGTGAAAAAACAAAAAATTAGGTCGTCTTTTATTCTCTACTTTTTTTGTGCTTCTTAATGTGCAAAAAGGCCATGCCTGGGGCAAAGGCTTGTTACAAAATCTCTACTGAGCAGGAGACATAAAAAGAAACAAAAAAGAGATGGAAATCACAGAGTGAATAAAATACAAGTGGAATATTATTCAAAAATTTCCTGAAAATGTTATCAAACTCTTTCCAGTTCTAGCCTGGCATTTATACTCTTGCAAAAGTGACAGGCAAGGCAATTTTGAAGAATATACTGAGGCACAGAAGAATGACTGCAAATAACTGTCCAGTGCACCCCAGCATGGAGAACAAGGTCAAACAAGTTACCTTTCCCTTTTCTTCCTCTCAGCTGTTTCTTATATTCCATTTCATTTCTGCCAACCATGCCAAAATGATGAATCTGAAGCAACAGGCTCATAAATTCTAAGGCCGGCCTAGAAATTGTGAGGATTAATGTTCTCTGGATTCTTTTTCTCTGACTCCTTGGTTTTGGTACATTTAGGCACAGTCAGGACATATATTCCAGCTTTTTCAACATCCATGAGAACAAAAATAAACTTTACTTTTCCCCCAAGGAGGGAAGAAACGAAAGCCCACATACTCAGCTCCTGGAACTGGGGCTTTAAGAAAAGACATAGATATTATGACTTGCACAATGAAGTCACAAGAGTTGGCAGCTGTCAGGACTTCAACACTAAATATGGGGGTTCCTTCCCCCACCATAAGCATGTTATTGCCATGCTCTGGACAGACTGTTCTGCTGACAGCTCTTTCTTCTGCCTTGGTTTGGGCTCTGGAACAGTGTTGTTTGCAATATGGTAGATCAGTTGCAATAGGTTACATCCCTGCTTGGCTGTGATGGATAAGACTGTATTGGAGCACCCAAGCTGCTGTTACTTCTTCAGATCTCTTAGAACAATTCAGGCTGGAAAAGCCCTCTAAGGTCATTGGCTACAACTGTTCCCCCAGCACTTCCAAGCCCACCACTAACCCATCTCCCCAGGTACCACATCCACGTGTCTACTAAATCCCTCTAGTGATAGGGACTCCACCACTGCCCTGGTGTGGTGATTTGGCACAGCCTGATTTTTTGGTAGCAGGGGAGGGCCACAGGAGTAGCTCCTGTGAGAAGCTGATAGAAGCTGTGATCATGTCCGACAGAGCTAATCCCTGATGGCTCTGAAGATGGACATGCTGCTGGCCAAAACTGGGCCAATGAGAGAGGCTGGTAATGCCGCTGTTATGACATATTTAAGAAGAAAATCAGAACGAAGTAAGGGGTAGTGCTTCTTGTCAGAGAAGAGGAGGTGGTGATGATATGTGAGGGAAACAACATGGAGACACCAAGGTCAGTGAAGAAAGAGGGGGAGGAGGTGCTCCAGATGCTGGAGCTGAGTTTCCACTGCAGGCCATGGTGAGGACCATGGGGAACTAGCTGTTCCCATGGAGGATGCAGAGATCCACCAACAGCCCATGGGGGAGGTGCCCATGCTGGAGAGGCTGTGATCCAGCAAGAGGCCTGGTGAAGAGAGAGGGCCCTGGAGCAGCCTGTCCTTGGAGGACTGCACCCTGTGGAAGAGAGAGCCATGATGCAGCTGTTTTGGGAGGACTGTCTGTCCCTGGGGGAGCCCATGTTTGCAGCAGGTGTGGTGTGGCTGCTGCTTGTGAGAGTGGACCCACAATGGGGAAGTTCACAGGGAACTGTCTCCCATGGGAGGGACCTCATGGTCTCACAGGGGATGGACTCCTCTCCTGGAACAGTGGAAGAAAATCTTGGTGATGACCTGACCAAAACCACCATGCCCTGTCTCCCTGTGCTGTCAGTGGGAAGAAGGGAGGGGCTGGGGGGAGAAGGTGTCTTCAGGGCTTATTTTACTTCTCATTATCCTCCTCTGATTCTGTTAGTGATAAATTTCACTTTGCAACTTCAACTCGAGCCTGTTTTGCCCTTGAAGGGTTCTCTCCCAGTCCTTATCTCACCCATGGAGCCTTTGTTAACTTTTTTCCTTTTCCCTCCTTTACCCAGCTGGGGCAGGGGAGGGTGAGCAAGCGACTCTTGGAAGCAAGGGCTCGCTCTCTCTCTCTCTCTTCCCCCCTCTTTGGTCTCCCACTAGACCATGTCTTTCTCCACCATCCACCTGCTCTGGCGTGAGCACTTTTCCCACAGACTATGAATGGATCTCTGCATCCCCCATGGACTTCATGCATTATAGGGGTACACTTTGTTTTACCACTGTCCTCACCATGGCCTGCAGAGGAATCTTGGCTCCAATGCTTGAAGCACCTCCTCCCCTCACTTTTTTCCAACTGACCTTTGTGCCACCATGTTGTTTTCCCTCACATGTCCTCACTTCCTTCTCTTCTCTGACCAGAAGAAAAACTGCTGCTTATAGGTACCACAGGTTCCACTAATTCAAAGATTTTTGCAAGATCCCCCAGTGCAGAGAAGTTTATCTTACCTACGTTCCATGTAGGGATTGGCTCTGCCACGCATGGTGGGAAGCTTCCAGCAGCTTCTCACAGGAGCCATCTGTGCCCCCTCCCACTACCAAAACCCAGGCTGTGCCAAGCCAATACACTCCACTCCTCACCTCCACCCCTTGTGGACAAGTGACCCGTGCCACAACAGTTTTGGGAACACCTTTTGCCCACGGGAGGGACCCCACAGCATAGCAGAAAAAGGACTCCTCTCCCCAAGCAAACAGAAAGCAATCTCAGGTGATGAACTGACCATCATGCCCTGTCTCCCTGTGCTGTTGGCAGGAAGGAGGGGCTAGGGGGGAAAAAAGATTGTTTTAAGGGCTTATTTTACCTCTCATTATCCTCTGACTCTGTTAATTATAAATTTACTTTATACCTTTAAATTTAAACCTATTTTGCCCTTAGAATATTTTTATCCTAATCCTTATCTCAACTCATAGGCCCTTCATTAATTTTTTTTCCCTCTCCTTTGCCCAGCTGTAGCAGGAGAGGTAAGTAACGACTTTTGTGAGTGCCTGGTGTTTGGCCAGTATCAAACCACAGCACCTGGGCAGCCTGTTAAAATGCTCAGTACTTTTGGTACTTTGCACCTTTCTGTGGCAGGATATTACCCTTGGTTTGTAAGAAGAATGGATAGCACTGGGCTCTGCGCTGAATTGCATCATCTGGATTTAATAAAACAATGCTCTGGAAAAGCACAAGTCATGTTCCCATGTTACGGCATGTGAAACTTATGCTGAGATGATGAGATGGCTCTGTAACACAAAAGGCCCAGAGCCACTCAATATTAACTCACCTTCACTTCCATAAGTGCATTCAACTTAAGTGGAAAACAAAAGCTGAAATATATTCCTGGAGATGGGCCAAAATGACTGTTTCACCATGATCCCCCCTTGCTTGCTTGTGTCTGGAGAACTATACAATTGCTGAGGAGTGGAGGGGGAGGTGATGCATTTTCTTCTTCCTGCTGAAAAAGGACATTATTTTAACTGGGCAAAGAGAAAAAGAGAACTCTTTTCTCCTAGTAGCTACAATAAAAAGTTCTCTGGCTTTTTCACCTCAAGACTACAGCATCAAGCAAGCATTAGTGGGGCTCCATGGGTTCATAACCCAATAGCATTTGGCATCATGCAGATTCTGTGGATTTCTTCCAAGTTTTTGCTACTGCAAAGAGTCAGATCCCCAATGCAGCTTTAAGCATGGTGATTAAGGAAGCTGTTTCCTAAAAGACAATATATTTTTTCACTTTTCTTGCCATAACCTGGCCAATCAGCTAATTCCCCCACCTGGTTCATATTCATGGCTGATCATACATGCCTCTTACCAGCTGGTATATAAGAAGCTGATCAGTGTACACTCTTGTTACTTGAACTAATGTTTCTTTATGCCATGAGGGTCCCTAATGTGTTGCATGTGGTTTTCATCTGGGGCTTTTTGGGATCTTTTCCAGGAAGTTTCAGGTCATTACCTCAAGCCTTTCTCAGCTGAAAAGGATTGAGGTAATAACCCACAATAGCTTGGGGGAGGGAGCAGTTATGGGGAGGTGATGGGTGCAGGCAGGAGGGTAGGTAGGAAGGCAGGCAAGTGGGTGAAGAGAGAAAAAAAGAGAAGGAAGGAAGGAATATTAATTTCTATAATGGATTGAGGACAAGAGAATGAAAATTGCATGCAGGATAGATGGAAGGAATGTGGCCTTTGGCCCTCCAGCAAAGGTGTCATGGAACGTGTTGTATTGAAGCAATATGTCAAAATGCAAGATCTTAGGCAAGGAAAGCAGATGGCACAAAACCGAAACCACTGTGAACACTGCAAAGTGGTGGGCCTGATCCCCAGCCCCTGGTCAACTTTCACTCACAGTTTAACACTAATTAGTTAAGAGGTTTCATTGGAGCAATGGCTTGCTTTTTAGGATTAATGAGAAACAGAAAGTTCTGTGTGTTAAGAAACCCCTTTAAAAGCTTCCAGCATGAGAGGGGTGGCTTGAAAACATCATGAGGAATCACTGGCCAAGGAAGGTGAGTTTTAAGTTTAAATATAAGTTATGTGACCTTATAGTGCGTTTCAGCCAACGCTATACCTCACTCTGGTATTCACTCCTTTTTTTTCACCTCATCTGAAAATTGCCTTGGCCACAAAAATTGCCATTTACATCCACTTTGACTTTTCTGGTTGAGAGCCAGCTATCTGCTGACCCAGCTAAATGAACCCAGGTTCTGCCAAAACTGTTCAACACCTACAGCACTTTTCCAGTAGGGAACACACTACCTTGCAGGGCCTAAGGATAGGGATATGTGTTTGTGTGTGTGTGTATTTGTAGCTCCAACACAGGAAAATTACTTTAAAAGTGGGCTTTTCCAAAGTTCTGAGCAGTGTGTTCCTGTTGCTTTCGCTCAGGGTTGGAGGTGCTCAATAGTTTTAATGACCAATAATGAGTGCCTCAGATGCCCTGGATATTTTGTGAAGCTTTAACTCAAAAAATACCTACAAACCCCTTTCAAATAGATCTGTAATGCTCTATTTGAAATGGCTGAGGTTGAAGCCTCCCTGAATGGAAAACTCTCAGTGGAAAAGGCCATATCAAATTAGCTTTGGAAGTGGCTTAAACTACTGATTCTGCCAAAGGGTAGATGGAGCTATTCTCTTTTGTGACATTGTTTTCTTGTTGCTAGCCTGACAGAATAAAAGTTTTCCCGTCATTTCAAAGGAAGGAGCCAGCTGGCTGGATTTTGAGGAAAATGATGGGGGTTTCTAAGTCTTCCTCAATCCATCTGCATCTGGTGTCCTGCAAGTGTTCATTAAGATATTAAAGCAACATCATGACAATAGATGCAGGTGGGGACTGAATTTTACCCTGCAAGTGTCGGATTTCCAGAACCTCAAGATGATTTTGCAAATGTACTTCAGAAGATTTTCTGGGAACCTTGTTTTCATAAGGTGCTGAATAACCCATCTTAGAATCATGTCCCCCATTATCTTCCCTCTCCTTCAACCAAAGCAGGGATAATTCAGTTTGCAGCCCTTTGCCGCTGGATTTGTAAAGCAAACATCACATACAGCCAAACATTGTTATCTCGTCTGTGTCTCTGCAGTGACAGGAAGCAGTGCACTGAACTCCAAAGCACTGAAGATCTCCACATTTGCA
The DNA here is from genome assembly GCA_035583995.1 of Arremon aurantiirostris. Taxonomy (NCBI): domain Eukaryota; kingdom Metazoa; phylum Chordata; class Aves; order Passeriformes; family Passerellidae; genus Arremon; species Arremon aurantiirostris. The sequence continues at coordinate 14,896,958 of JAXCLO010000001.1, read as the reverse complement.
AAAGATGCCTCTCCTTTCTCCACTCCTAGTTTACACCATCTTTAAAGATAACAGATTATCTTAACATCAAGAAATAACTGCTGTATAATTCCTGTATATTAAGGACCAACATCTTACAACTTTCTGAGATTTGGATCAAAATACTGTGTTTTGTATCCAAGGGCAGCATGCATTTTCCTTCCACTTCTTCCTCCTGTAGTTCAAAGTGCTTGTGTCATCACCTGCCAGTACTATACAGCACAGCTATTCAAAAATCATTATTCCACCCTATGAAGTTATGAAATTAACACAAGATTCAGGAGGTGTTTCTGGGACAAGACACACCTTGCTTTTCCTTTGTCTTCTGGTTTCTACAGAACATCTACCAAGTACAGACTGTTATTTTGCACCTCTGCCATTCTGACTGCTTGAACATCCATTTCTGTTTGAGTGATGAGCGATTCCCACAATAAATTTCATTGATGACACTCCAGACAATACTTTTATTGACAGAAAATCTTGTAAATCACTCCTTGCTTCTCATTTAACGCTCCTTTCCCCAGAAACCAGTGCACATTTTCTCCTTAAATGCAGGATCGAATTTCAGGGCATCTCTCCCCTTGTTTATCCTGTGCTTCAGAAAAACTGTAGAACATCATTACATTCACACATAAAAGAATTGCTGAAAACAGGTAAAATAATTTCCCAGACTGAGTACTGTGCTTTGTAGATTTGGGGTGGGGGAAAAACATCTTTCTGTTGTATGATGTAGTTTGAAGCCTCTATCTCTGGTTCTGGACACCCTTTCAGCAATTGTAATGAAATCCACATGCTTTGCACTAATGTCTGAAACCAGAATCATGCCAAAAAAGGCTGAAGACAGGGCAGTTTCAGATTAATAAAGAGCTTTTAGATCATGGTGTAATTCCAGGAGTGATTATTAGCTCAATTGACCTGTATATTGCAGGCTGTTTAATGTTACCCAGTGTCCTGGTTTGGGGCAAATTTGGGAGAGAACATCTAAAGGGGTTTCCTCTAGACAGCAGATTCAAGCAGCCCCTCCCTCAGCTGGTTCAGGCAAATATTTCCTTGGAGAAAAGAGGAATAAAACTGTTTATTTAACAGGCAAAGCATTCACCAGCACAAAATAATTTGAACAATATTAAACAATAAAACCCCTCGCCACTCCAAAAGAGATGACAGACTCAGAAAGTCCCCTTGTGGGCTATAGCCCAGCTCACTCAGTCTCTGATCAGTCCCTCTGGTGCTGGAAATGCCACAGCCCAGGCCTGGCCCAGTGGGCCACAGGTGTGAGCTGCTGGTGCTCTGCTGGTGTTCAGTCCAGAGCAGGGTTAAACAGGACCAAGAAGAAGAAAAAAACACAGTCCGGGGAACTTCTCTGCCTCAGCTAGCTAAAAACTAACTAAAAGCAAAGGAAAGCTCTGTGCCCCTGTCTGTCTGTGCTGCAGATAACACAGACCAGGAGCAGGATGGGGGGAGCAAGCGCAGCTTCTGATAATAAACTCTGAGCTTCTTATCTCTCCCTTTCGCTCTCAGGACAAGTCCTAAAGGTGCAAAACTTATTATCCAGCATAAACAGAACAGACCACTGGGGATACAAGCATCACATAAGCAACCCAGGACACTCAGTTACCTGTGTATTAAGCTGGGCAATCAGTGTTTGACTGAAGCTCTTTCTGAATGAAGAAACCTGCCCATTTTCAAAGACTCAAGAGGTATCTTCCACTTCCTTTTGTTTCTGTTCCCAGCACTAACTGTACACACTTCCACACTTCCATGCTTTTATAACCTGAATTTGTTGTGCCTTCTTTATGAGACATCTGCTTACATTAGGTTTGCTCTTTCTCCATTGCCTGAGAGCTCCTGGTAATTTGTATTCTCTTCCACAAGATACTTTACACAGTAATCAAGTCCATTTGTCACTTGATGGCTGAACAGAAGGAATATAATTGTAAGATATTTCCCTTTTCTCTTACTTCTTCAGTATCACAAGCATAAATTCTCCACTAATTCCAACAATCTCTAGAAGTCATGTATTAACATCACCTGAATTATCCAGTCCTTTTAGAACAATGCATCTGAATTGGGATTATTTTTGTTTGTTGTGGGTTTGCCTACTATGTGAATGAAATCTGCTGGGAGAAGTCCAACTCCTGTGGCTTGGAGAAATTCCCTGCTGGCCTGAAAAAAAACCAAAACAAATTTATGAAGAAATTGCTTTGTAGTGAGAGATTTAAATAATTGATCTGCTCAGCAACCTAACACTAATTCTACTGATGATCCGAAAAACTTAATATTCTAGGAAAAAAATATGCAAAGCTTAAACAACTCATCTCTCTATTCTTGCTCTCCAGCAGCTTTCCCATTTCTCAGATAGAAAGGAACAAAGCTGAACCAGAGATAAATAGCCTTTCTTTCCCCTTTGAGTCACATCCCATAACGGTGAATACCTGAATAATATTTTTAAAAAAGGAAATAATTTCTCCTCTCTTTTGGCTTTTTACTCCTCTTTCTCCTCATTTTCTAATTTTCTTGACAAATGACAAATTTGAAAGAAAGTACCACAAGGGCTTATTCTACTTCTGTTGAAGCCACAGGACTTCTTCAGAAAATCAAAATCTGTCCTGAACCAAATATATCTGGGATCACAAGCCCCACAAGTCCAGAAGTGCCTCACTACGGCCTAGACAGTCCTTTCCTCACAAATAAGCTTTGAGATGAGGTAATATTTGAGGAATTCTGTAGGTATAAACAAAAGGGTGTCCTCTTGACCAGGAAGGGCTTTGTGAAGAGAAGCACTGGAGTGCCACAGCTTCTAAATTAACTTCTTCAGGAATTAGGGTCCAGACCTCACAGGCTGAGAGATAACCAGAGGTTTTGGTGCATCACCAAGAATCACCTGCTGATATATAACTGCCTGCACAAAAGCCTGTACATGGGGCTTTCCAAATTTAAGATCCTGAAAAACAAACTTTCTGGGGTATGACCCAGCACATGACTCTCTAGGAGTATCATTCCTCAGTCTTTCCTTTGCAATTTCAGAGATTTGCAAAGAGATTCCCGAAGCCAGCTCAGGTTCCCTCCACATTGAGAGGTACAATTCATCTCCCTTCACTCATCTTAAAATATTCTCAAACAATGTGTTTTCCTTAGCAGTGCGTGTTGCACAGTATTATCTACTTCTTCTTCATGTGTTTCTGTGCTTTCTCTAGTGAATCTCTTTATTTGTTTATTGAATTATCCTTTTAATTTGCTGCTGCTTCTTTTCAAAGACCTCCAAATTATCCTTCCTATGCTAATCTTCACCTTCCTTTCACGCCCCACACTGGCCTGTGCTGCCCTTTAATCCTACTGGGGCTTAACAAAGATGAAACTTAAACTTTAAACTGCAAGCTCTTCCAACTTTTTCCACTTTTCTGCAGTAAAAGTCTCTGTGCATTCTAAGATCACAATCACAATTCCTCTGAGCATTTTACATTCCCTCTGAGTCAGCTGAGCAGAGGTCAAGGAGTTTAGGACTGCCTCTTCCAATATTTCATTCCTTCCACACCTTGCAAACGCAGCAGCGTTGTGATTCTTCTTTGTCTGAGATGCTCTGCCTTCAGATCTTTCCTTTTGCTCTTATCTGCAGCTTTGGGACAGAGCTTGGGTGTTACCCAAGTGGCACCATGCACAAATGCTTCTCCTCCAAACCTGTGCTTGCAATCAGCAATCCCCCTCTTGCTCTCTCCTGAGTTTTGATTTAAATCATTCAGCTTCCAGTCTCTTTTTATACTTCCTGTCATCTAAGTGTAATTTTCTTTTGTGACTACAATCTCAAAAGGCTGCTTAGAAATAGGCCACAAGTCATCAGTTTTGGCACGTTGGTCATTCCTTCAGCCCAAGTACTTGCCAACTAATAATTTAAGTTTCAACATGTCCTGTCCACTTTTGTCAAGCTGAATTTGGTAAAATCATCCTGTGAGCCATCACCTGGCACATGCAGAGCAAGCAGGGAACCAGGCCAGGCCAGCATGGGTTTGTGAAAGGCAGGTCTTGCCTGACTAACCTGCTGGCTATCTTGGCAATGAGACCTGCCTGGCAGACGAGGGAAAGGCTGTGAGTGTTGTCTACACAGACTCCAGTAAAGCATTATCTCCTACAGCATTCTCCTGGAGAAATTGCCCGCTCATGGGTTGTACCAGTGTGCTGTTTGCTGGGTAAAAGCTGGCTGGATGGCTGGGCCCAGAGAGTGGTGGGGAATGGGACTAAATCCAGTTAGCACCCAGTCACTTGTGGGATTCCCTAGGGCTCAGAATTGAGGCCTCTCTTTCATTGAGGATTTTTTTTGAGTGCACCGTCAGTAAGTTCACAGACAACACCAAGTTAGGTGGGAGTGTTGATATTCTGGAGGGCAGGAAGGCTCTGCAGAAGGATCTGTGCAGGCCAGTGGCGCGAGGTTCGACAAGGACAAGCGTCAGGTCCTGACCCTGAGTCACAGCCCCACACAGCTCCCCAGCCTGGTGCAGCATGGTTGGAAAGCTGCAGGGTGGGAAAGGATCTGGGAGTGCTGATCCACAGCAGCTGAACAGGGGCTCAGGTGCGCCATGGGGGGAGAGAAGGCCAACAGTATCCTCACTTGTGTCACATTGGTGTGGCCAGCAGGATGAGAGAAGTTATTTGAATGATTGCACCCCTTTGCTGGCACTGGTGATGAGAGGTGAGGGAGCTGGGGTGTAGCCATGATATTTTCTGAAAAATCCTTTCCTTAGGATTTTTTCTCCTGAGAAGCTGAGAGGCCTCAGGAACA
>JAXCLO010000001.1:14869323-14883356 GCA_035583995.1 Arremon aurantiirostris | reverse complement strand
ACAGCAGCAGATAATCATTGTTTACATTTTGTTCCTGAGGCCTCTCAGCTTCTCAGGAGAAAAAATCCTAAGGAAAGAGTTTTTCATAAAATATGTCTGCGACACCTCATGGCAGAGAGAAATGCCTCACCACACTACCTGAACTAGAAATTCCCCTTTTCTCCATAAATCCAAGTAAAGAATGTTACTTGTCCTTTTCTTAAGATCTCAGATGTAGCTAGCTCCTCATTGTGATCCTATGGGAAAGGCAAACAGAACCCTCTTTTACTGGGTTTTTGGAGGAAAGTGAGGCACAAAGGTACACAAAACTAAACAAATTCTTGGGAATGCTCTTAGGTACTTGGTTTCTACTATTTCATTGCAGAGGCCAATACAGAGAAACCCACCCTCTGGTTACTCAGTTCCTTTGAAGTTCAAGGGATGTCATTGTGGGAGCCTCCATCTTGAGCTTCCAGCTTTGAACATTTTTGTTCTATCACCACATGCACGGCTGAACAGGGAGCTGTCAGAGCTAGCAGGAGTCCCTGACTACCAGCACAATTAGGAACAGATCACAGCATCCTGAATCTATTCCCCTGCCAAAGCAGCACATTCCCACCTTCCTCCCAGCTGTCCATCCTTTGCAAGGCAGCAGGAATGGTCTGTGAATCTGAGCCTGCACCTGGCCTCACCTACCTGGCTGACACCCATCCAACTGGAGCACTGACTCCCACACACACTCTGGCAACTTTTCTATCCATCTCCAGTGAAGATACCAGTTAAAGTGAAACTCAGTACAAAGCAGATGCTGATCATAACTGCATTTCCCCAGACAGCATTATCTCATCTCACAGCTAGTAGCTGTTTTATCTTGGTGATGCTCTGATGTTCCTCTCCCTTCCTTCCTTTTCCCTGTAGATCCATATCCACGCCTCCTGTCCTTTTTTTCTTAGAAGGAAGGCAGTTTTCTGATTTCAGGCACAAAACATGCATTTCCATCCTCTTCTCTCCCCTTTCCTGCTTCTTGCTCATAGTGATCCTCCAGCAGTTTGGCTACTGCACTTTCTGATCTCCTTCACACCACTACAGCAACAGTGACACAACAATCATGAAAAAAATTAACAATGTCAGAAGGATGGTAGTGCTGAACTTCAGAAACTCATGTAGCAAATACAATGGAAATTTGGAGTGTTGTATCAGTGACTTAATATCTTTAAGATGCATTTGGCAAGTTTTTTAAAGCTACTTAGCAATGCACTTGAACTTTGGCTTTCTTCCTCTCTTCATGTCCCCCAGGTATAGATATCACCTCATAAACATCTCACACCACTGCAAGGTTTCTTTTCATACAGCAAAACACCTGGAAGACACATGTGACCTCACACCTCGATTTCTGCAGGGATATTCATGCCATCAGGTTTCTGTACAGAGCAAAGCAGACATCAGGATAACACTTAATGAAGTGCACTACACATTCCATCTCAAAAATAACCCGTTTGACCACCTTATTATCTTACCCAGCTATATTATGGTCCCTTGGCAGTAGCTGCTGACATACCAGGAGTTTCTCAGCTGGAATTTGATGGCAACCCATCACCTGGATCCTTCTTATGTTCATAATGCCAACATAAGAAGGACTTAAACCTCTGTTGGAGCAAGTGAAGAGGAGGCAACTGAATTGATCAGAAGTTTGGAGCACCTCTGCTCTGGAGACAGGCTGAGAGCTGGGGGTGTTCACCCTGGAGAAGAGAAGGCTCTAGGGAGATCTTAGACCCCCTTCTTGTGCCTAAAGGGGCTCCGAGAGAACTGGAGAAGGACTTTTTCAAAGGTCTGGAGGAACAGCACATGCGAGAATGGTTTCACATGGGTGGAGAAAACAAAAAAATATGGGGAGGGCACAGTTAGATTGGATATTGGGAAGAAATTTTCCCTGTGAGGGTGGCGAGGCCCTGGCACAGATTGCCTAGAGAAACTGTGACTGCCCCTTCCCTGGAAGTGTTCAAGACCAGGATGGACAGGGCTTGGACCAACCTGGTCTAGTGGAAGGTGTCCCTGCCCATGGCAGGAGGCTGTTCCCTAATGTCCCTTCTCACCCAAACCATTCTATGATTCTACAGTGCCTCCAGCCTTCTCAAACCTTGTGCTTTGCCTGAATGCTTTCAAGGCAGATCTTGAAAAAGTTGTGGTACTGTTCTGTGGTCCAAAGCTGAGATAATCATTCTAATATAAAAAAGGAGGGAAATCTCTTTTCTTTCAACAAACAAGGATTTCATGAGATCTTTGTGAGTTGGAAATTGTTAGTTCAGGAGTTCTTCTGGTCAAAGACAATGTACTCTGCCATGCAGCATTCTACTCGTGCAGCTCTGAGGGGGAAGTGTGGCATACTGAAGAAGGTGAGGCTCACTAGGACCAGTCCTCTACTTCAATTATTAACCTTCTGGACCAGTTTAAGATGTAAATGAATGGGAAACATCTGGATTATTGCAGAGCAGAGGATATCTCAATGCCCATGGCCTTTGCACTTTACCAGCTTGTTTTTGTAGGGTGAGGAGAGAGTTGGGTTAAAAGCATGGGCTGAAAATCTTCATTTCAGGTGAAGCTATGTCTTGGGGCAGCTTCATGGGGATTGTATCCCCATTCATCTGTTTAGCCCAGAAATAAGTTTTGTACCTCTAAGACTGGTTCCAAAAGCAAAGGGCGGAGAGAAGAAGCACAGAGTTTCTTATCAGAAGCTGCACTTGCTCCTCCACATCCTGCTCCTGGACTGTGCTGTCTGCAGCACAGACAGACAGTGGGACAGAGCTCTCCTTTGCTTTTAGTTAGACAGTTGTCTCTGCCTCTTAGCTAAGGCAGAGAAGTTCCCTGGGCTGTGGCTTTTATTTTAATTTGGACCTGTTTAACCCTGCTCTGGACTGAACACCCAGCAGAGCACCAGCAGCTCACACCTGTGGCCCACTGGGCCAGGCCTGGGCTGCAGCAATTCCAGCACCAGAGGGACTGATCAGAGACTGAGTGAGCTGAGCTACAGCCCACAAAGGGACTTTCTGAGTCTGTCATCTCTTCAGAGTGGCGAGAGGTTTTATTGCTTAATATTGTTCATTTTTTTTTTGTGCTGGTGAATGCTTTGCCTGTTAAATAAATATTTTCCCGAACCAGTTGGGAGAGAGGCTGCTTGAATCTGCTTTCTAGAAGAGTGAATCCAATTGGGGTTTTCTATTGGAGGAAACCCAATTCAGAGGTTTCCTCCAAAATTTGCCCAAAAGCAGGACATGCTGTTAGTCAGTAACCAATTTCTAGGGAGTGGAAGCTGTAATTTCAATCTAGAAGCTCCTGCAGGGAAACTGAGACCCACAATATCTCTGTATGAGGGTGAAGGGTTCATCAACTTCTGTCAATAACAACAGCTGAATAATTTATTGAATGCTGATCATATCCCACTTGACTGTGGACCTTCCTTGGCCTTATCAGCAAATTCAGGGTCTGCCAGTGGGACATAAAGTAACAGGGTTGCTGCAATGGGTGTCAGTCACATCTTACACACGATAGCCAGAGGCGTTGATTGAAGAGACACAGCAAGAGATGGGTGCCAAGAGGTTATCTGTGGCTCACATTGTCTTGCTCAGGCTTGCCCTCAAAACTTCAGCTACCAGACCTCTACACTTTCCAAAACTACTGATGACTTTCCATTTTAGCAATTGGTTTGCTGGTGATTTCCTGTTGCTCCAAATGACAAGAATAAGAGGTGGAATCAAGTTTGGAGTGGATATGTGTGGCCTTGAGCCTGCTTCCACCAGAAGCAAACTTGTCTTTCAGGAATTTGGGTGTGCAGAAGAGGCTGACTAGTAAAAACTGAAAGGCTCCCAGAGGAATTATTCCAAGTTTCTTTTTTTTTGCTTTTTTTTTTGTCACTAAAGGTGCAGTCTCATTACACATTGGTGAGCCTTTCCTCCAGAGCTACATTAAGCTGTTCTTGGAGAATTCATCCTGGAGTCTTTCTTGGAGTGTAACACAATAGATGGGGTTGAGGGCCAGGTTTCCTGTCAAAACATCCTCTGTCAAATGCACTTCATATGTAACTTCGCTGACAGCAATCAGGGCTGCGGGAATGTCAATGAAGTCAATCTTCTGTTTAGAGGAAAAATCCAATAATTTCTCTGAAAGCTGGGCTTGGTCTTCAAGGATGAATTTTTTTTTTCTATCTTTGCTTGAAATATCAGTCACTCTTCCAGCCCCATTCAAGTCCAACAGCAATTTCTTCCTTTCACACATTCTTCTGTTCCTTTAATATTTTCTTTTGCAGGAAAAGACTGATAAAAAAAACAATTAGCAAACAAACATCAATTAACAAACAAACAAACAAACAAAAACCCTTTGAAGTATAATTGATGAACCCAAAATATTTAATTTTGTTCAGAATCCTACTGAAAAAAGAGTTTAAAAAGATAACAATTAAATTGTCATTGATCCTAATACATAGCTTAGCTGGAACAAGGGCAAAGCGAGGTTGGCAGAGACAGGTCTCAGGTCCATCCCCCTGATGTTGTGTTATTTTTCTTTGAAACAATATGTGAACAGACCACACAAGTACCCTGAGAGCCAAAGGACACCAGAGGATTAACTGCAAACAAGCCAGGATCCCTGGTTTACACTAAGCAGCTTTAGCTGTGCCCTGCTATGTATATATATATATATATAAAATATAGAATATATGACACATGAGAACCAGCCATGAGTACTCACAGATTATTAAAAGGGACAAAACACCCACCCTGCACACAATATTTCACTCTTTAATTGCAACATGACAGAAGAAATTACATTAGCCTATTATTTGATTTCAGAATCCTGTTCTCATCTATACCAGATGCCTTTGTTCTGAGATGATGGATTGTTTGTTTCTGTACTCAGCTTTGCCAGCTCCTCCTTGCACGTGGAGTGCTCTTGCCTTTGCAGTTCTGAGACTTTAATTTAGCCTCATTTTGAAACTTTTAATAGAGCCAATGTCATGACAAGAATGTTTTTAAAACTGATACTTCCTAGACTATGAAGAATAGCACAGAAATAAAAAAGTTTGAAGGGGAATATTAGCAGTGTCACTTTGCTGTTTCCCATTTTTCAGCTCCCAAGGGGAATGCAGTCTGGTCACCATCAGTTTTATGCTGACCAGTTTCCAGGTGCCTTCAATTTCATTTATATTCAATTTCCACATTCTTTTCTACAGTTTCTCATAGGCTGATTATGGAGGCCACAAATATAAGCTCTGAAATTGCAGATGCTCCTTCTGCCCATGGTGGTGACAACTTGCAACAACTCATCATCTTCACTGAAACATGGCCTTGGAACCTGGCAGAATATGAAGGACTTTGTCATCCTGATTCTGCAGGACCACACAGAGGAAGGATCAGCTGGTGCTTACACAATGCAGAATTTCTAGCACAAGTTCACAGGGCAGCCCTGTGAAATACCTTTCACATGAACCAAATGTTCTTGTATGGGATTTATCCTGTTCCACTGGGTTGTTTGAGGTAGGCAGTCAGCTGCCCAAGGGTTCTTCTGGAGCTCCTGCAGAGGCAGCCTTGGTTGGAATGACTGGCCAAGAGCTCACATGCTCCATGCAAAGGAGAAACAAATCTGATTCATTCCACTACAGTGCGATTATCCCAAAAAAGGGTTGCATCTGTCCTGGTCCTGTCCCCCAACAAACCAAAATCTCTGCCTACAGGTTTGTCACATGAAGAGAAAAATATACTAGGGAAAAAAGATGTCATAATCATGTCAATATTTGCCTTGTCAGTATTTATTTGTATAAACATATACAGAAAATACGCATCAATAGGAAATATCTTAACAAGTCTCCATGGCCCCAGTATGTGATAGATTGTTTTTCTGTTGAAATCTTAAGGTGTTCCTTATTGAGAGTTTATTTCCATTGTGAGTTTATTTCCATTGTGAGTTTATTTCCATGTACCAGTTTGGTTTCCCCAATGGTTTTCCCTGAAGATGTATACTACTATTTTCCCACCTAATCCTATGTCAGTGCCCATGTCAATCTCCCTTGCACCTCCCTGATTTCCTGACCCTTCCCTGCCAGTCCTGGAAGTACTGCCCTCTTCCCTTGTTCATCAAATGTAACCCCCACCCCTTTCTCTAGAACCGTCCTTGTCTATCACCATTCCCTGGAAGTTCCATTGGTGTGCGGAGCCTGATCCCCTTTTGGTTACCTAGAATCTGATCCCTGCCCTACATTCCTCCCCTGCTGTTCTAATATTGGTTATCCTCCCCTAGTACCCTCTCCTGGTCTGAAGTCACCATTACCCTGTTGGAGCTTTGTCATTTGTCACTTAAATGTGACTCTCTTGGAGATTAAACCTCTTGAGAAATTATACAAGTGGCCCCTGTCTTTCATCTCCTTTGTTCTGGCTTCCTTGACTCAGGATTCCTATCAGCAGCTGCCCAGAGCATCTTTGCTGCCTCTGGGAGTTGGGCAGCCCTGCTCTGCTGCCACCCAGACTGACTCGAGAGGGGGACAGGGGGACAGGAGGACAGGGGACAGCCACTCTTGGCACAGGCCAGGAGGTGAGGGCTAGCCAGAGCATCACCAAGAGACTGCCCGTGTCACCAGTGAGCCTGGGATAATTCACAGCTTTCACCCCACTGCCCCCACAGTTTGCTAAAGCCCTCGTAGTCATTACTCACTGCAAACTACGCAGCTGGACAAACTCAGTGATCAGACAGGTCGTTTCCATTTCTAATGGGAGTTTGGATTGAACTCTGGCCTGCCTGGGTAGCCTTGGGACAAATTAGCTGATTAGAAACTTGCAAAGGGGAAGTGGCAAGTGGGAAGAGTTTTATTCTTCGGATGTGCATTTGGCAACACACTGAGTTAGTGAATAATCACAAGGCATTGCGAAACCAGAATATTTCATTGAGGCATTTCTTCCAATTCATTGTCTGTTCCAGGTTTAATATACTGATATTTCTCCAACTACTGTCCCCAGGAAGATCTGACTGGGTTAACACAAAGTTCTTTCTGTTTCTAAGCTCTAGGATAGAATTTGTCTTCGTTTGCTTCTGAGTTTAGGTAAGTTTGGTTTTATGTGTGCTGTTCCCACTCTGCTCATTTTTTTTTTCCTTTCAGTGCAAAGAATACACTTAACTCTTAAAATATTCAACCTAAGATACGGTGCGCTTCACTGGCAAGCGCCGTCACTGTCACTCTGGAGGAATTTATCATGGTGAAATCTGTCTAACTTGGCTTTCCAGCTCTGTGCCTGCAGACATCTCCATCTGAGCCGCAGACTCCACACTCCCCAGGCACTGGAGTCAAGAGAGCAAAACAGGCACTTCTGAGCTGCAATTCATCTCAGCCTCATGGAGACATTTCTATTAGGTCAGAACCAAGCTCTGTTTCTCCTCACTGACTATAAGGACAGCCTGGGATGACTAGCTCACATGGAAGCCTCTTTCACATAGACACCTGTGTTAGGTGAGATGAATTTTGTCTTTTAGGTCTGTTTGTATGAAAATCAGACACCCAGTTTTATGTCAGATCTTTGATTTTGGAGCACCACCTGCAAATTTGTTTCTTTGTCCCTCTCTTGCAGCAGGTGCAGAAGGGCTCTGATGGAGATGTCAGCTTGCTGTAGTTTTGATAAGCCTTTAGAGCTTCAGATGGTTGGAATCTGCTTTGGCAACTTGTTCCTGCTTTCTTTGTGTCTTGAGCTTTCGCTTGTCATGTAGTAAAATATATATTTTCTTTGTCCTAGGCTTTTGTGTGCTACATTGGAGTTGTAAGGATGGTTAGGAGCAATGAGAAGAGCATATTTTCCTTGTCACTGTGGTGTTTTCTTTTCACACTGAATGTAATGGCAATAAGCTGAGTTTAAATCCATAACCATTAGCTGAATACTCATTGATGCTATGGAAGAAATCAATGATGAAGCAAGGAGCTGGCTGTCCTGGTGCTAAGGTTGTACACAACCACCATCAGAGAATTTGGCTCCAGAGAAGTATTTACACATGTAGATTTAGGAGCAGATCCATGTGAATGAGCAATCCTCTCTCACAGGACTGTTGGGATATCTCAGACATTGAAGTCAACACTTGCCAACCTGACCAAGAAGAGTGTGAGGGGTGGAAATGGTTCATGCCTTAAACATTGCTATGAAGGAGTTTTGCCCATTATAACTAAAACTGTATAAAGATACAACAACAGAAGCCTCCTTGAAGATGCCTGACTGGAACTTTGGACTGTGAGTTGAGCAGCCTAGATAAGATAAAGTGGACATTATTGTTTCATCATCTCAGGTCCAGGGAGAAACAAGGCTGAGGGAAAGGAATGCATCCACAAGAAAGCCAAACTCAGCAGCTGTGCTGAGAATCACCTCTGGCCGGGTTTGGGGTGGGGGAGACCACAACCCACAGGGGCCAGGTTTGCACAGACTGCCCCAAAATGAGTGTGGCATAACCTCTGGTCAGAGTCAGCGAGCACCCATCCTCCCTCACACAAACCAGCCCAGATGTGGAACCCCCAACCCCACAGGCCACATCCACAGGACATTCACGTGAGAGGCAGCTGAGGGGTGTCATAACCCATCAAAGACCCCCAGAGTGCTCCCCAGAGCCCTTGTACCACAGCACTGCATGTGATGCCAAGTGATGCTACAGATCCAGAGTCTGCTGCCAGAGACTGGTCCCTCCCTGCTCCCCCCCTGGGGGGAGGTACCTGGGGGCTCCCACCTGGCCTGAGAGTGTATTGACCACTTGGATTCCATGCTTTCTGGGGGACCATCACCACCAAGAAGACCTGCTGGTGAGAATCATTGGGACACTGGTGGGATCCACGGAGTGGTGATATTTTCTTTATCTCTGTCACTCTTTCCTGTCACTCCATCTCTTTTCTACTTCTTTCTCTTCCTTCTTCTCTCTCTCTCTCTCTCTTATTTACTATTAAATAAAACCTATACTTTTGACATTGGCATATGGTCTCATTTGCACCTTAATTCACACAGAGACATTTCTAAAAACTTTAAAAACTGGACTGTGACGATGACCCTTTTTCTTACCACATAAGCCCTGTAACATGTTCTGTAACAACTCAGTGCCTAGTCCACAATCTCACAATCATAGAAACAAAAGTTATGGAGGACTTCATTGCTTGTTTTTTCTGACCTAAACCCAGTTCCATGCTTTCTTTGCATTCTGTCAGATGTTTTTCAAACCTGGCGTTACAAGTTCTGACTATAGGAGCTTACACTGACTCCACTGAAGTTGTTGTTACCCTCTCAGCAGCAGGTGCCTGCATCAGTTCCAGTGAAAGAACTCCTGGGTGTTTGCAAACTGAGTCCTCAAGATGTACAAAGATGCCACAAACAATGTGGCAAACAAAGCTTATTACTGTGACACGACAGACACATTTGGAGAGCCTGCAGCTGCACAGCATGATAGCAATGTGCCAGCTGCATAGGAGACATGAATTCTCATGATGACAGTGTAAATGGGCCTGGATGGAGATGTCCTCCTCAGATGTATCCTTTGTTCACCTCTTGCCTCATTTTCTTCCCTTTGGTAACCCAGCCTGTAATCTTTCTGAGATAAGGACTGCCTTCAGCAGGGGCCCATGCAAGGCCTTTGTCTGTGGTCATATCCCTTCTTTGAACTATCTGGTGCCATTGTGACATAAATAATACACTCTACACTGATAAACAGTTAAGAAATTTCACTGGTCCTAATCTGCTTGAACTATATCCCCTTCCAATCACATACAGTCCCACCAAAAATGCACGCAGTTTCTTACACATGAAAATAATACTAAGAAAACATTTGCTTTGCCTAATTTAGCAGAATTTAGAAGCTAGAAGTAACAAAGAAGAACTAGCGAAGGGCCAGCCCTTTTGCAAAGGGCCAGCCCTGAACAGACCACCAGCAAGTGCTCCATGCACCTCAGTTTGGAAAGACAGATGGAAGCCATTATTTTGTTTTGAACAAAATACCATCTGGGGCCAACATTTGCTGTCTGTTATTTTTGAGAAAATCCAGAGAAACTCCATCACAGTCCTTAATAATCAGTCCTGGGGCCAATCTTATTAAATATTTTCCTTAATGAACTTGGCAGAAAAAAACTGCCAAGGTTCCTGGCCGTGAGATCTGCTGAAGACACAAACTGGAGTGACTGTATGGCCAGTGCAGAGCAGGATCAGAATATGATTGATATGGGAAGAGGGAAGAGCTGGATGACCTTGAAGGAAAGCTGAGAGAAACAAGTGAATTTTAACAGTAGCAAAGAGTAAGACACTGCATTCAATACTAAGGTAGAAGCCTGTTGATTCAAGATAACAATAGAGGGAAAAGGGCCTGAGTCAGTCTATATGAGAACAGTGACCATAGAAAGAACAGCTGCAACTGTAATATATATCACTCTCCAGTCTGCAGAGTTGGCCTTTCAGAAAAGAGTGCCCAACAAGGATTTGGGAGAGTGGTGGTGTGCACTGGAGAAAGGAAGATAGGGACACATGAAGCCCTGAATTTTGAAGGCAGTAATAGGGCTAGGAGGGGAAAGAAGAGAATTGGAGGTAAGGGGGTCAGATAGGTCTCTGAAAGGGCCTTCTAGGAGGGAAAACTTAAAAATAAAATGAAGAAACCTGCTTCTAAACATTGACCAGGGAGCGTCTCAGCCCAAAGAGCTGGTCATGGGACAGATGCCTCCTAGCAGCATCCTGTTTCCACATGCTGCAGGGTTTATGACTCCACACTGAACAATCCAATAGCTACAGGTGTTTAGCTCCAGGGAATAAACCAGGTACAATTTCCCAACCCTTCCAGTGGGGGTGATCAACTCATAAGCCACAGGGAATGGTGCATCTGATTTGAGATCCTGTTGCCTTATGATTTTGCCTTTTTCTTTCTTCCCCTCTTGGTTTTTTTCCTTCCTTTGGCACCGTGGCTTGCCAGTTTGCTTCTCTGTTCCTCTGCCTCTTGGGAGCCCAGAGCTGGTGCATGCTGTGCCAGGAGCCCGGAGCTGGGAGCACCCATCCCCTGCCAGGCCATTCCCTCTGGGTGGCAGCCAGAAACCAGCCATCACCCATGGGAGAAATGATACTCACTTTCAAAACAAATTAAAAAGGTTTATTAAAACCTTATCAAAAATACAACAGAAGGCTGAATAAGGAAAAATACAGCGCCGGGAGTAAAGGATTCTATCACCATGTGCTCATGCACAAAATGAATGTTCCGCCCTTTATATCTCTAACCCCTCCCAAAGTCTTGTTAATCAACCCTTTCTTTGCTCTCCAGTGGTGGGGATCACTTTCTTACATCTGGATTGGAGGCCAGGTGTTGCCATAATGACAAACTGACCCTCCCAAATGCCCTGAGTACTAAGGCCATTCCCTGATAACAATGCAAGGGGGAAGGGAAACATAACTGTACATCTGCAAAACTTCTCTCAACATATATGTGATATTCACCCCTTAATTGTGAGAGTTAACCATCGCATTATTCATCTATAACACCCATGAGCTGTGCAAAGGAGCAAACCCCACCCCAGCCGTGCTGTTTACTACTGCTGCTTCAGAGCTTTTTGCTGCACTTTAGCCTGACATTTTGCATTTGCCAGGACCTCCTTGCTTCGGCCACCACTTAGGGTTTAATGCTACAATTCGATCCGTCGCCCCCATGGGGATCTGATGTTCCAGCTGCTGCTCCAGGTTCCTGCTCCAGTCCAGTTGCCCACCCAGAGTGGATCCCAGAGTTTGCAAAGATGAGCAAGTAAGTCCCAGCATATTGGTTAGTATTCAGGGTATGTCATGCAACATCTTTGGAGGGACACTTTGAGCCCATTCTCAAAACCAAGCTCATTATGTTTACAAAGTTCTCGAAATAACTCCTGAGCAATTCAAAACATGCTAGACTCCAGCCTCAGAAGCCAAAATGCCCACAGAGTGTGAAAAGAGAACCCTTGGCAACCTTTCAAAGTGTCTTAGAGCTGCTCTGAAAGGCCTAATCTTGAAAATTTTCTGTCTTCAGATGTTTTTGTACTAACACAAAAGATGGGAATGGTAAAACATCAGCTTTTGCCCAGGTCATTCTACTGTACTGAGACAGGATCAAGTCTTCCTCATGCCTGACTACTGATTAGTTAATATCAATGACCTGGGAATTGCAGCCTTCCTCTGAGAGTGATGAGGAGTGATTTTCCATGGGTCATTGGAGGAGACGAATGTACAGGGAAATTAAGAGATGTTTCTGAGAATTGTTCACCTAGATAATGATGGGGATTCCAGGTCCTGGCATTCAGTGTCTCCTTACCTCTGTTCCTCTCTCGAGTTGGGCTTCAGTGTGTTTTCCCTAATTTTCCTAATTTGTGCCAACAGAAGCTGTGAAATCAGCCTCATACAGCAAGACCTGGTCCATCACCACCTTTCTCAGAGAAATGGGAAGCAAAAGCATGCACCTTTAATCTCACAAGCCAAATCAATCCCCATTGCTTCTGCTCCATTACATAGATGTCAAACCAGCTGTGGCAGGAACAGAAAATGGGCTTTGCATCATGTCCATCTGTTAGGCAAATCATGGCATAGAATGACCACATTTGGGATCTTTTTTCTTTTCATTGCTGCCAGTCATATAAAACAACAGGTCCCTACAATAGTTATGAATAACCATTAGTAGGAGAAGACTTTGAAAATGTTCCTTGTTTGTACATTTGCTGGAGGGTCTAAATCCTGGTAGAGCTTAGAAAAATCCACCGTTTTCATTAAGCTTTCAGCTCAGCTTGGGCAAGGGCTCTGTAGCACACAATAATAAATAAATGTCATACCACATGTATACATATTTTCTTCCAAGGCTGTTTTCAATTTCTCTTTTCAGGCATGTTTTGTGCTGATGGTTCCCTTTGCTGGCTGTATTAGAACAGCTTCAGCACGTCTTTGAAAGCTTTTCCAAACAGAAAGCTCATTCATGTCCTCAGCTCTGAGATGAGTAACAGTTTGCAGCTATGTACCTTAGGCTCCATAAAGCACAGTAAACTGGATTGGAAGGCCTCCTGTGTCCCTTACCATATTTTAAATGGAAATAATAGCCTGGAGAAACAAGGAGTTTGAAAGCGATGCCAGAAGCGCCCTGGAGAGCCTGTATTTAACAGCCTCAGCTGACCTGTTATTTCTGCTACAACTTCACTTCCCATATCAAAAACTAAATCCAGTGTTGTATTCAGGACGTGCAGCAGATTAGTCCTAAACCAACCAATTCAAAGCCCTTGAAAATACTTCCCTGCCATGGTCCATGTCAGAGAGAAATGGAACTCAGAGATGACACAAGACCAAACAGTAAGAGACATTAAACTAACACTGACACTAACATTGATGCTAATGATTTTTGGATACATTTAGCCTGAAGTGCAAGCAGAGACAGCTGTACTGATGCCTTGCAGACAGCTCATACTGTCAGGCATGGTAGCCACCCCAAAGCAGCAGGCTTGGCATTTCTTCTGTGTCTTAGGGGAGTGACTTGAGGGAAGTTTATAGGTCACAATTTGGTCTTGTCTCCTCATGTCGAGTGGTCTTTCCCTTAAAACAATAAGCTACTATTGCTTTCCCCCTTTTTAAAATTCTGTCATAACAATAAAGGACAACAGAGTGAATTTTACCTGACCATTAATACATAGCATGAGTGGGTGCATTGGGGATTGTTTATTATCACGTATCATTTTTGGGAGGGTTTGCTCTGTTTTATTTTGTCTTGTTTCCGGGGTGGCTTCTTCCCACACCTCCCAGCCCCCATCCTCCATGGCTCCAGGAGTGCTGTGATGGGTGGGAGCCAGGCAGGGGGCTCTGGAGAGGGTTGGGGATGGGCAGGGGGGCAGCCCTTGCTTTTCTGGGCAGGATGTTCAGCTGACTACACAGCTAGTGTCTCTGACTAGGGACACTGCTACTTTCTGTGAGTTTTACCTGTTTTTTGGGTCGGCACTGTGACTGGGCTTGTTGCCATGCTGCACCCCCTGAGCAACCCCTGAGCTTTTCCATTCCCCACTGCCCCATGCCAGGGACACCTGTGCA
>JAXCLO010000001.1:14828026-14861242 GCA_035583995.1 Arremon aurantiirostris | reverse complement strand
ATCTTTTAGCCTTCTGTCTGTATCCTTTCTCTATTCTTTAGTATAGTTTAGTATAGTATTCTTTTATATAATATAGACAATAAAATAATAAATTAGCCTTCTAAGAACATGGAGTCAGATTCATTCATTTCTCCTCTGTCTGGGGAACCCCAAAAACACCACACAGCTCCTCACTGCCCTTCCACTGTTAACTAATTCCTCTGCACTCGAGCTTTGCTCTGCCTTCCATGGCCATAGCACTTTCTCACCACTTTCAGACTCCTGTTTAACCTCAGACAGAGCCCACTTCTCCACACGAAGAGCACTTCTTGAACTCCTCTATCTGCCTCATTTTCATGGCTCCACAGAAGTCTCCTTGCACTGCAGTGAGAAAACCATGTTGAGCTGCACAAGGGATTAGGGAAACCTATAATTACAAAGAAATAATTTCAGGACACTGAATACCAGAGGGAGGCACTGGGATGAGGGTGCTGAAGACCTAGACTGCTCAAATCTAATCAAGTCAAATCAGATCAAAGCTTTTGTCCAAGAAGTTTAGTTTCTCTGAGCCTCATTTTCCCAAGGTTATATTTCCTTTCCCTACTCTTGCTATCTGTCAAGATCATAAGCTTGGTCAAGATAACAAGCATGTAGGTCTCAGCCTACATGCCTAGTGCTTAACACCATGACATTCTGACTTGCAGGCTTCATTGCAGTAAAATTAATGTCACTCTAGTCCGACAGAAGCACATTTACAGAAATCTCCTTGGTATGGACTTCTACTCACATCTGTACCATGAGATTGACTCCTTTGAGTCAGAGTATTGGGATACCATAGCACAAAGGCAAATGAGCAAAGCTGCAAATACTCCTTTTCCTCTAGGAAAGTGGAGGTGTTTAGCAGCAGTCACTATGTCTGTTTTGAGACAAATTTAGGAGGAGACACTCTGCAATGAGTAGTTTCCTCTAACCCTTTCCTCTAAAGTGTTTCAACAATTCTCCTCGACCAACAGAAGATGAATACTAATAGAGGAAGGTGAAAAAAAACCAAAACCCAGCAGTTTATTAACAACAGAATGCTCACAGAACTCACCCCCTACCCCACACACACAGAGGAACAAAGACCCAAAAATGTCTGGAGACATGGAGCAAATGTTGGAGAAATACCCCTTCCCAACACATGGAGTGAGATGGTGCCAGCTTTCACGCTGAGGAAAGTGGACCTTCCACAAGAGTTCCAGCAGGATGCAAAAAGCCTGGTGACTCTCTGGCATCAGCCTCCTCTCCACAGCAGAGAAAGCAGCTGGGCTGGAGCCTTTCTGTGTGCTTCTCTCCCTGGCTCAGCTTCCTGAGGCTTGGGGCTGGAACAGGGTGGTCTGGCTCCTCCAGCCATGGACCAGCAGCTGTTTGGTTCACCTTGGGGCAGGTGAAAGATTTCTGCTGCAGCTTCTCCAAGGGCAGGGTAGGGAAAAGTTTCTTGCCTGGGCCAACAAAACCAAACTGCACAGCATCACACAACACCTGGGTGGTGAGGCCTTGAAAAGTCCTGCCAAAGAGCCCAAAGCTCCCTCTCCCCCTCTCCCCCACACACCCAATCCCAGGCCTTAAAGATACAACAGCTATTTTGGGGCATAAAGCAGAGGATCATGGAACAGACTCTCATCATAAATCACTCAAACACAGTCAGGAATAAATCCCCTTTGCTTTCAGTGGCCAAGAGTTAGTCCTGGACAGCAGGAGTGAAGCTGCAATTTCTGAGCACGACTCACCTGCTGCATGCCCAGTCCTGCTGAGCATCCCTCCAGCACGCTGGCACAATCACACCCTCGCCTGAAGTTTTGGGGGTTGGGTTTTTTCCCATTGGTTCCAAGCCAAAAAGGGCTGAAAAGCAGTTCCTGCAGTGGTTTCTAAGGAGCAGGAGTGAGGGGAGATATGTAACACCTTTTGCAGTAGGACATCTTATCTCAGACCAATTCATCATTGTCCACCCACCCTGCTGAGCCCTGGCAGCAAGTCACCAGTGAAGGCCCCAGATCCATGGTCTCTCTAGGAATGATCAAACAGTGAAACTGGGAGCAGCATAACTTTCCTGGATGGGATTACAGCCCAGCCAGAACATGTAATACTGAGAAATCCTCCTTTTCATCCCCCTCTGGGCTGGGTTAATTCTAACCTCTCTCCTGCTGTGCCCAGCATCCAAAGCTCAGAGAGGCACAGTAGGGATGATTTGGGAGGAGTACACAGTGCACTTCCACAGCCCAAAAGCCTGCAGTAAACTGGTGGTGTGTAAGACTCACCCTCTGCAGCAGCTGTCCTTACACAGAAACAAATTTACATCAAATTTAATGTTCAGACCCTAAGCTCTAAACAAGGTTTAAAGTGAGGTGAGATCAAAAAGCTTTCAGAAAAAATTGCAGCAGAATAATTCTACTAAGACAGATGAACAGAAGCACACACTGCTTCTCTCTCATGGTATCTCTTTTGTGCTGGGCTGTCCTGGGTGCCAGGCATGACCATGCCAGGCCCTGGTCTTCTGTGGCTGCCCTTAGAGAGTAACTGGGTGAAAAGGAATGACTCCCTGGGCTGGGTTTAGGGCTCCTCAGACTCCACTTGGGTTTTCCTTGGCAGAAAAAAACACTTTGCATAGGTCTTTTCCTCTTGAAAGGTGAAGACTATGTGTCTGGGCTGAATAAGTTTTCTTGGTGTGGTGCAGGCTGCAGTAGAGGCTGGACTAATGGTTAGTGACAGAAACACAGAAAAGCCACACATCAGCTGAGACACAACTTTCAAGCAGGAAAAGGGACTTCTCTTCCAGAGAAGGAACCCTCCAAAAGAAAATGCCACCAATGCCTGGAAAAGTTACTTTCAGCCCGTGGCATGTTTAAGGGGCAGCCTGTGGGGTTACATGTGGAGTGGCATCCCAAGCACTCACCAGCTCTGGAGAGGAGCCAAGGGGATGCTGAGCTTCTGGAGGAGCTCCTGCTATGCCCTCACAGAGACACAGCTGTCCTGCAGTGGGTGTTGACTGTGCCTGTTTCCCTCATGCCATTTGCAGGGAATACCTTGGGCACACAGGGCTAGGACAGAGCTCCTAAACCCCATCTGCTGCTACCTTAGCAAGCACATGTTGTATTCCACTAAATGATTCTGGCCTCCCCAGCTTGAAACTGACTTTTTTACCCCCTCTGCCCTCTTTTCCTGTAGAACAACCCTGGCTCTGTTCTGCCTATGACTGCATGAAACTTTTCACCTTCTTTTCCTGCCTCACTGGCTTAGGTGAAAGGCTCAGCATGTCAGCCGTGCACGGGAGTTGTCATGGCTTCTTGTAAGCACTTCATATATTGCAAGGAGTGACTCCCACAAAGGCTTAAGATCCATGACAGCGTTTTCCAGCACTGCCTTGTTGCTTCCAATTACCCTGACATATGGCTGACACAGAAAAGGAGATCCATGCCTCCCATCCAGAGACTCACCAGAAACTTTTCCCCCCAACACCCTTGTCTGTCATCCTCCTCCTCATGGGTGAGTTACATCTTCCCCATCCGCCCGCTTTGCTGAGCAGCCAGAAACTCACACAAACTCACACATCAGGAGGAAATGTGCATGTGCTCTGCTCAGATGGTGTGGGATGTGGCATGAATCACAGCAGGGGCTTGCCTGGAGGAGGGGGCTGTCCTGGAAATGGCAGCAGATGTTGATTATCTGGAGAAGATTTTTTTTTATTCTTTTGATGCCTCCATGCCTCCTGTTATAATAGGATCCAGTAATTCATCCTCAGCATGGGTTGTGTGTCTGTTCTCTCTAAAGAATCATCCCAGGGTTGGGTTAGTAATCCAGCACAGGGGGATACTGAACTTTTCCTCCTCTTTGCTTTTCCACTGGTGATTTCAGGGCAGCCAGTGTACTTCTAATGCCTTAAGTTTTAGCTTTCATATTTTTCAGATTTTGTACTGTATTAGTATATAACTGAACTTCATATAAAGTGTTAGCAAGTTCTCCTCGCAGTTTAGTTAGACAAAACAATCCTTTTCCAGACCGAGAACCAAGGACACCATTGCAGCTTCAGGCCCAAAAAGTACAAACAACAGCAAACTGAGGAGAGCAATCTGGGAGGATGAGACTTCATAACCTGAAGCTGTAATGGGACAATTAACCTTAATATGCAAATGTAAGTTGACCAAAATCTACAAAAGTGTGAAAACTTGTGACCAGCCATCCATCTTGGTTGTAGCCTCGGCCAGACTCTTGTACTGCCCAAGGTGTATCCTTTGAAGGCCTTTTAATAAATACCTACTTTATTCCTTTAGCACTGTCTAGCCTCTGTTCTAGGTAGCCTCTCAAGGCATCACTTCTACCGCCTGAGTTACATGGAGAATGTCCTGATGTGCTCTGTCTCTGAGGAAAAATATCATCAAACCCAGTGTTTCTATGTAAATAAAATGGAAGGATAAGAGGATTGACAAGCAGGCAAAAAATGAAAGGGGAGGAGGTCTCCCAAATGCCTTGCAGTGGAAAAAAGTATCTCATATGATGGCAGATCCGACAATAACATAAATCACATTATGGATGGTCAGCTTTAAAATGCAGCTCAAATGGCTGTGTGTCCCTCTTTCTACTGTCAGCTTTCACCCTGAAGGACATTAAAAACCTTTACAA
The DNA here is from genome assembly GCA_035583995.1 of Arremon aurantiirostris. Taxonomy (NCBI): domain Eukaryota; kingdom Metazoa; phylum Chordata; class Aves; order Passeriformes; family Passerellidae; genus Arremon; species Arremon aurantiirostris. Next base: position 14,856,607 of record JAXCLO010000001.1, on the reverse strand, counting down.
AACCATGCACAGATGACAATGATGGTGCTTTCACCTAATAAAGGAAGCATGACGCTGCCTAGGACCAAGCAGTGCAGCTATCCAGGTGTCTGGAGCAAGAAACAAAATTGTTTCATGCCTCTTTGAAAGTATGCTTTGAGAATGTAATGAGCAGCATCAAACTGGGGGATTGCATTCACTGGGCAGCAAAGTGAGCAATGAATGCCGATTACTGAATGCCATCCTCATCTCCTTCCTGATAACAGAGTCATAGAATGTTTCGGGGTTCAAATGGACCTTAAACACCATCTAGTCCCAAATCCCTCTGAAATGGGCAGGATCACCTTCCACTAGACCAGGGCAAGGCCTCAAAGCCTTGTCCAACCTGGCTTTGAACAATTTCAGGGCTGAGGCAGCCAGAGCTTCTCTGGGCAATCTGTGCCAGGGCCTCACCACTCTCACAGTAAATAATTTCTTCCTAACATCTGATCTAAATTTCCCCTATTAGAGTTTGAGCCCATATCCCCTTGTCCTATCATCACAGTTTGTGATGAAGCTCTTGGCTTCCTTCAGATTCTGGAGGGTGCTATGAGGTTTCCCCAAACCTTCTCTTCTCCAGGCTGAACAGCCCCAGTTCTCTCAGCCTGTCTCCAAAGGGGAGGTGCTACAGTCCCCTCAAAAACTTTCGTATCTCCTCTGTGTCGAAGAGAGGTAGAGAAATTATAAAAGAAAGGCCTAATGAAATTAGGCCTGCTCTGCTAAATTAAATAGCTGGCCTGTCACTTCTTCTAAGTGCAGCTAAGTACTTTGTAAATTCCGTGTGAAAACAGTCTTGGTATGAAAGGTTCATTAACACAACGACCTGTTGTTGGGGAGGAAAACAACTGGCACCAGCATAAACATTAAATCTGTCCCATGAGAATCAGTGAAGAAAATATGTAAACAATTCAAGAATAGAGAGATTTGATGGACAAGTAAAATACCTTTTACTAACCAATAGATTAACTGGCAAGAAAGCTGCTAACCAAATAAAGTTGCACACGAGGTCTATAAAAACTGTATAAAATGAGTTGTGTGAACAAAGAATTTTCCTGCATGAAGAAAATGGAGTCATGGCTGACACCACCTCTGGACTTGATCCAGAAGCTCCATGTCCCTCTCTGTGTTAGGGCAGCAGAACTGGATGCAGTACTCTAGGTAAGATCTCACAAGAGCAGAGTAGAGGGGGGAATCACCTCCCTCAACCTGCTGGCTGTGCTTCTTTGGATGCAGCCCAGGATTTTGTTGGCTTTCTGGGCTGGGAACATTCACTACCAGCTCATGGTGAGTTTTTCATCAACCATCACCCACAGGTGCCTCCCTGCATGGCTGCTCTCTGTCCCTTCTCTGTCCCACCTTTTGATGTGCCTGGGACGTGACCCAGGTGTGAACCTTGTGCTTGGCTTTGTTGAACTTCATGGGGTTCACACAGACCCACCTCTCCAGCCTGTCTGGGTCACCCTGGATGCCATCCCTTCCCTCCAGTGTGTGACTGCAGCACACAGTTCAGCGTGGTCAGTGAACATGCTGAGGGTGCCCAGGCCCCACTGTCCATGCTGCCAGTAAAGTATAGAGGCCTGAGTAAATCTATGTATTGCAGTAAAAGATCTCTGTATTGTGTAAGTGACCCTGCCCTGATTCTAGTTACTGTAAATGGACTGCAGCTGTGATGTCCTTAATTGGGCAGCAGCTGTAGCCCATGGAGGTAGCCAGGATAAAAGCGGGTAGGGCATTCAGGGAGAGCTGGAGAGGAGCCCTGACTGGGAAGACAACAACACTGCTGTGAAGAGCTGCTGTGAGAAAACCACCCAGAAGCTATGAGACTCTAGAAATAAGATAACAACAATATGAATACAACAGCAAAGCTGTTGAACAGAATCACCCCCAGCACCAGTGACTGTCACTGGGCTCCACATGGACAATGAGCCCTTGATCACAGCTCTGTGTGCAGCCACCCAGCCAGGTCTTTGTCCATCAAATGGTCCATCCATCAAATCCGTCTCTCCAATTTGGAGACAAGGTTGTTGTGTTGGGCAGCGTAAAACGTTTTGCAGAAATCCAGGCAGATGATGTCAGTCACTCTGCACCTATTCACACACTCTGTAGCCCCATCATAGAAGATCACCAAATTTGTCACACGTTATTTCTTAATTTCCTAAGGATTTCCTAATGCCATACACTGAACACACTTTTACATGGCAAAAGATATTTGTAAGCAACATTAAAAAAGGTGTTAAAATGAGGCGTGCAGCAGTATCTCAACCAGACTAGTCTGTCATAATAATACAGCATAGCCATGTTGGTTTTGATTTCCTTCTAACTCAGTATTAGCAGTGGTCAAAGCAGAGACTAAGGCAAATATACAGTTGCATCCCAACTTCTAGCAATCTTATTCCACTGAAGATATTTTCTAATACCACAATTTATACTTTGGGAGCTCTGGCCAATGCACAAGGCACAAATCTGGGAGGAAGCAGGTAGATCTCACCAACTGCTGCTGCATGCATCCCATTCCTCTCCACCCAGCTCCTTGGCTCATTCATCTTTGCAGTCCTGCTCTCAGATGTTTACAAAGCTGGTGTGTCCAGCCACAGTAGTTTGTTGCTGGTGGCTGCTAATGCCTCAACAATCCATGCCATGTGGTTAGAAAAGATTTCAGAGCTCTGAAGTTCATAAAAATTCCTAGATGATTAGCTTAATAATAAGTCTAATCTTCTCATGCCAGTACATTATACATCCCCAGTGAGGCATTTTGAATCCAAGACTATGAGAGAATGTTGTAAAGTCTTTAGCCCACAAGACTGGGGTATTTTCCTTTGAAAAGAGAGTAAAATAAATAAGACAATCTAGAGAATGGGAATAAATCCAGGAGACAAAGCAAATGAGTGAGATAAGGGGGGGGGGGGAATGGAGGGGAAAAAAGGTGGAAAAAACTAGAAGGGAGAAAGGTGGAGGCTGATACATGGTGGTGTACAAAGCCATATAGAAGCTTTGTTTGCAGCCTGATGGTACCAGAGCATGCAGTACTAATAGCCTTCGGCACATTGTAAACTCAACAAATCTGATTTTGCAGGAAAAAAGACCTTTCCTAGCATTCTCCTCTTTCTTGCTTAGCATGCATTTCCTAGGGCTGACATGCTCCCTTTCATCACAACAGCAGAAAGCAAACTGGAAAATTTGCTGGAACAGCTGGGGTGATGCACCATCTACTCTTGCAAAGGGAAAACACAAACTCCATCAGATCTTCACTGAACCCAAGCATCCTGTAGCACTATGCCGGGACAATAGCTGTGAGGTGAAGCTGTAAACTTCACTTGTGAGGTAGCCAGTCATTATTGTCCCAGCCTGACAGATAAAGAAGATGAGCAGAGCAGTCCAGGGTCACACAGGGAGGTGATGTCGGAGGTGGGACAGAAGCTGTGGCTGTGACCTGTAATCCTGATGGCAAAGCACAGGCTGACCTGTACAGAGCTCTCTTTTACCACCTTGTTTATGCCCCTTTGAGGCATGGCCAGAGCAGTGTACCCAGACTGAAGTGCTCTTCCTAATTCATCATCTTTACCAAATGTGTAGTGTCAAACAATAGCTAGAGTCCTAGGACCATGAACCTTCCAAGGACCTTCTGGCCAGCCCACTGCTCAGCATCAACCACACGATGGCCAAAGGCCCTTAGGGGTACAGGAGGGGGCTGGACAGTGTGAGTCACTCCTGTACCTCAGATGAGGTTGATATGAGGAATGGCATGCTCCAAACTTGTCCCCTAGTGCACCTCAAAGCTCAGCCAAAAGCCCTGCCTGATCAATGGGTTGCCTAAAAGCAGTCTGTTCTCCAGACACAGAATCATAGAATCACGAAATGGTTTGTGTTGAAAGGGACTCTAAAGATCATTCAGTACCAACCTCCTGCCTTGGGCAGGGACACCTTCCACCAGGTTGCTCCAAGTCCTGTCCAAAACGACCTCAGATAATTCTAGGGATCAGATACATCTCAGCATCACACAGTGTTATTGAGCCATCCTGTGATGCCTGATACGTTCCCTCATGCTGAGGCATGGCAGACCTGTATGGTTTAGCATTCCCACAAGAAGGAACCACCTTTGGGTCCTTCCCACTTATGTGTGATGTCCTCCTGTAGGACAGAAGCAGCCTTTCCACCAGCCATGACTGTGGGGTACAAACTTCAAAGGTTTCCATCCTTGCCAATCCTGAGATTGCAGGAGGGAGGAAGAAGGGATTTTGAATGAATGGATGCTGAAAGGCTTATGCAGGAGCACCAGCAAAACAGGCAGGGAAGGGTATGGGAATGGTTTTTACTAAATGTATGTAGCTATTGAGAGGACCAATCTGATTTTTATTTATGCCTCAGCATATGTTATACATGAAGTGAAAGATTCCCATGCTGGCAGCCCTGTCCCCGAGGAGAGGGGTACTCAATGTACCATAGCACACCTCAGTAAAGTGCACCATCCCCCAGGCGAAACGAGCCAGCCTGGACAGAACTGTAATGGGCCAATCAAACACCTTAAACCTCCATGCATATGAAGGATCCAAAAAGAAACCAATCCAGAGGGACAAAAAACAGGATAAAAAGGGGCATCTGACCCTCTGAATCCATGCCACTCCACCTGGGACATCGGGGACATCGCTATTCAAGAAGCCCCAGTGCCGTTGCAGCATCCTGCTCGGCCCATGGCCCCTTGCTTTAGGCCTTCCTTTTATTATAATAAATGCTGAAATCACTTTAGTACAGGAACATGGTCCCATTTTTTACAACACTGTGCACAGAGGGTCTTGTGGGAGGTGATCCTGTTATCCCATGCAACCTGTCCCCAGCCAAGGCCATTTCAATGGAATGTAGGGACCCCCACCTCCTCCCCGGCTATGTCTTTGTTTTCTTAACTCTCAGAAGCTATTGTTTCCTAGCAACATGTGGGACAAAATTCCATGAGGGAAGGAAACAACAGGAAAAATCCTAATTCCCAACAATGGGCCATAGTCTGCTTCCAATTATGGGCCATTCTTGCATCCTACTGCTGGTAACATGAGTAGATTTGCCCACAGACAGATTAGCTGACAGCCATAAGAATCAGTCTCCAAGCATGACCTGGCTCTGCTGCCTTCACCATGCACACCTTCCCTCCAGGCTTCCATCACTCTGCTGCAAATCTCCCACATTGATTGACCAAACCCTTTTTCCCCCCCTGGTCTCCAGTGAAATTTGGCTAGAAAATTTCTGAGCCTTTTGGTAGCATGGTGAGTGTCAAGATAAAATCAACTCTCCCCATTTCCAGTGGAAACAAAACAAAGCCACCCATTTTCTGCTGTCAGGATCTCCTGAGGTCACTGCAGTCCTGCAGATATTAACCCTCCCTTTTCCATCACTGCTGTGACAGCACAACAAGCTCTGTTCTGCAATAAGCTTGACTCAGCGGGCCAGAAAAGCACCAATTTCTGTGTTGAAACTCCCTTGCACAAACTGTTGAGTCCTTTTTTCAACTGGAAAGGTCACTTCTGGTTCTTAGCAGTTCACTGGTGCAAAAAACAAAGCATGAAGCAAGAAGCTCTGCAGGACACTGCCCACCAAGAGAAGCCTTATTTCAGATACTTGTCTGGTTTCAATGGCGATGTAGACCTGTCCCAAACTGGGCAGCAGGACAGTAATATTCGTGACCCACATGCCAAGTCAGCAAAAGCATTCAATTCTTCTGCCAACAGTTGAGATTGGTTTGATCAGCAGGTGCATTGGGTTGGTTGTATATGCATTTTGTGGAGTTTTCACGTGCTTGGTGTTTCTGAAGAGACGGTGAAGTCTCTAATGGCAGAGAGGAGCAGCATAAAACACATAGCAAAGAGTTCACCTGTGCATTTGCAGCAGCACAGTGTAATCACTTCAGAGCCTTGTTATCATCAGGTCACATTGATTGTCCCAAACTATCCAGCTCTGGTGAGAACCCACCTGCAGAGCTGCCTCCAGTTCTGGGGCCCCCAGCCTCCCCCAGAAGGACATGGAGCTGCTGAAGTGAGTCCAGAGGAGGCCACGGAGATGCTTCAAGAACTGGAGCCCCTTTGCTCTGGAGACAGGCTGGGAGAGTTGGGAGTGTTTAGCCTCAAGAAAAGGTTTCAGGAAAGAGCTTAGGCCCCCTTCCAGTGCCTAAAGAGGCTCCGAAAGAGCTGGAGAGGGAATTGTGAAAACAACATAGAATGACAGGACAAGGAGGAATGGCTTCAAACTGAGGGCAGGGTTGGATTGGATATTGGAGGCAATTCTTCCCTGTGGATGGTGAGGCCCTGGCACAGGCTGCCCAGAGAAGCTGTGGCTGCCCCATCCCTGGAAGTGTTCAAGACCAGGTTGCTCCCTGCTTGGAGCAACCTGGTCTAGTGGAAGGAGTCCTTCCCATGGCAAGGGACTGGAACTGTGTGATGTTTAAGGGCCACTTCTCACCCAAACTATTCTGTGATTCTATACTCACCTTTGTTATGTCAGCATGAGATGGGACGACACACCTAGCAGAGATTACCTGGAGAGAAGGACATGAAAGAGAGATCCTGGTCTTGGCAGAAATTTTGGGGTTGAAAATGGATAACTTTTGGCTTGTAAAATCCAGAGAGAGTAGAGGAAGTTTGAGGCCCTTCTAAGCCCCTCCTTTTCAAGAGGAGTCCCAGTATTTGTGCTGGGTTACAAAACTATAGCATGTGCAAGAGAATTAAAAAACTCCAAAAATATGAAACCACCTAGTCTGCTCTGAGTAGTAATGTAAACAAATCTATAACAGGACATATGCTGCTCAGCTCCACCACAGATGATATTTGTTTTTATTTTGAGGGGATTATATGGGAAACAGAGATTTCCAGCCTACTGAGAACTGACCTGATGAAACTGGGAAGGTGTCCAAAAATATCTGGCATGTCAATGGAGGGTGAAGAAGAAAGGCTGGGGAGATTTTGGCATGCAGAGATGATAGAGCAAGATCTTCACACTGTTTGCTGGGTTATGGAGTTAAAGGGCAGCACAACAGGCTCATGGCTTCTCCTACCTGCCTAAGACCTGGCAGCAGTGAATTTGATATCTCAGAAAGGATTTGATATAAAACCATGCAGGGTTTAAAAGTTAATGAGATAGTTGTCTAATGCTTCTGGAATATCAACTCATCAGAAACATATTGAGCAACCAGTAACAGATACTCATCCACAACTGTTCTTGCAGTCAAGATTAAATTTTCAAGAAACAGGTTGGGTGTGATCCTGAATTTCAGCATGCATCAGACTGGGAACTGGTGATGCTGTGCTTTTCAGATAGGGAACATGGGTCATCCCATCTTGCCCCAAATGAGCTGGCTTAGCCTGTCATCTCTTCAGATGAGGAGGAGTGCACAGCAGATGTTTGTTACATCCTCCAGACATGCAGCCTTTGAAAAGTGGCAGAGAGGAGATTCAGCCATTGAAAATCTTTGTCAGAGTCTCCCTTCAGATACCCAGGAACCTCCAGATGCCTTTGGATTGACATCCTTTACCATGGAAAAGGCAAATACAGTCAGTGGACTGTAAAGTCCCAATTTCTCCCGTTCTGTTTTTGTCAGGCCCACCAAACTTCTGGTTTGGAGCTGAAAGTGCTAAATTGAAAAGATGACACCCACAGTGGTATCTGTGTCATTTACATCAACATGTAGTCCCTGAAGTCAGATCTTCAGTCTTGCCCAAATATAATTGCATTCAATAACCTTGTAGTCCTTTAGACTGTGCAGGGCCTTTAACCAAAATTGGATCCTTTCCTGTATGTTTTCTTGTTTTCCACTTAAATAACATATATGCTATCATGAGTTTCTGACCTTTCAGCAAGTTTCTGCAGTGATGCCCTCATCCGATGAGCCTCTGAGGCTCAGAATCAAGAGGAATCACACTGGGTGCCACCATCTCATCAAAACATTCAGGAATGTAATTCACTACCAACCTCTCATTTCAAGATCTACTTTTTATGCTTGTTCATGAAGTCAAAAATTTAATCTCAAAGCCTATCTGCTCTTCCAATAAGCACTTCAAAATGTGCTGAGTTTCATACTTTTATGTGGCACAGTGCAGAGGAGTCCCTGGAACCCCTTCACCATTAAGGGGCTTTTTCAGAGCCACAGAAACATACAACCTCAAAGGACTGAGACATTCTGGAGCTACATGACTCCACAGCTCCTGCTAAAAGGAGCCTGGAAAATGAGCTGCAGAGAATCCAGCAACATGTATGCACCCAAGGAATGCAGGGTGAGAAGAGAAGCTTAAGAGCTGGGGCACCTCTGGCCTTGGCTCCACAGCAGACAATTTGCCCAAGATGTCAGATCCTAGAGGATGAGGACTCTTCTTCCAACCCACCAGGTGAGAAATGAAGCAGGATGAGCTAGACACATGCCAATTTTCCATCAATCTCTTGATGAAATTCAACTGTCTCCATGGTTCATTTAGCTGTGAGATTTATGGAGGTATTGCCATGGTGGAAGGTATGGATAAAACTGAGGAAAAACTCACAACTAACAGTCTCCTGTAAGTAGAGGGGGAAAATCTGATGTTTTAAAGCAAAATAATTAGTGCTGGATACAACCCAAGTAATTTATTTAAAGTCCCACATATCCCAAGGGCCTTCATCTGAAGCATGTGCAGCTTTTTTTCTTTCTGTTGTTTTAACCAGACTGAAGCAAGCCTACAAGACAAAGATTTGAGACACTAATAACTGTGGCTGATTTCTGCCTGGATTTGTTTCAGCCCTGTCTCTTAATGCTAACCAGGAAAATGAAAAGTAATTAATAACAATCAAAGTTCTCCATGCTAAGTGCAAAGTGCCATTGTTTCCCTCTCATTCCTGGTGCTGATTCTGCAGGGCCCCAACCCAACAAAGCAATCAAACACATGTGTAGCACTGACAGCCTGATTAGCAGCTTTGGCTCCAAGGAGATCAAGGCTTGTATTTACCAAAGAAATGGTGCTGAGCCATCAGCCAACAAACTATATGGACATCTTGCACAGGTTCATGCCTTATTTTTGAGTATGACCACTTGTGATTCTGTGTGGGATTCCGTGTTTTCAAAGCTGGCCATGATAATCCAACCCTGAAGCGTTGGATGAGCTTCCAAAGTAGTTTCAATATCGATTGATGCAGAAGGAGTTGTGTTTTCTGCAAAGTTTCTTTTCACCTCTGTCCATACAGGAAAATCAAAAGGCACCTGGGATTCTTTCCAGACATGAGAGCTCTCTTCTCCAGATGGTTTAATTTTTAGGATGCTCTTGGCACCATTTGGGTCTGGACAATCAGACTGTTCTATGCACACCTTCCAGGCACAGCTCAGAAGGCAGCACAAACTCCAAACAGGCAGTTTAGGAGAAGCCACTTGGTTTTGGATAGCAAGGAGGAACAACAATGTGGACACAACCCTCCTTTGCTGTTTCGCCTCAGGAGATCAGCACTGGGCACATTTAATTTACTAGTATGGATCCAGTGACTAAATTCCTCTCTTAACCTTTCTGTTGCCCAGTGGTAATGTATCATGTGGCAGAGATCTTTATAAACCTTCATCCATCTGGAAATTGTTATCTCAAAATGAAGTTTATTTGAAGAAATGGTATTAAATGATTACATGTTATTTTTGCCTTGGCTAGGAAGCAAACTGCTGAGAGCCTCTCCTTGGTCCAGATTTGTTTTAGTTTTTTATCTAGACCATCAGCATCAGGCAGCTAATTTGGCTGCTCTGCTACAGTTGTCTGGTGATTGGACATAATTTATTAGGAGTCTGACTATTTGTTTAGGTTTATCTGTTACTGTTTCTCTTCTCCATCTTCTGTTAGGGCCTGTGTATTGCCCATCTGAATTGTCTCTTTATTTACTTCTTACTTTTCACTGTGAAGATTTGAAACACATATTAAAGTCTAGAAAAAACCAGCTGAAAAATAACACATAGAAGTTGCCAAAATAGTATTACTTGTGTTGTGTACTTGGAAAAATCTGGACTAGACAGTTCTGGGGCTGATTCTTCTCCCAGTGATAATTAAGTGAGGAAAAAAACCCAGGGAAACCTAAGGCAAAGCAGCGACCTTCAGCAAATGCATAGATTTGCAGACAAGAATTCTACAGTGGTGCAATCTTACTGCAGATCTCTGTGACACTGATTGGTAATTCATGATTGAACAGAAGCTTTCATTTTGAAGGGAAAAATAACAATTGGGTTTAAATATGCTAACTAGTGGGGAGCCTGATAATTTCTGGCATTTGTGTTCAGTTCTGGCTCCTTGCCTTACACACACTGCCTCTGCAGTATGCCCCTTCCAACCCACCAGCACCACCAAATCCTTGTGTGGGTACCTCTTTTCCCCTAATCTTGACAAATACCATCCCATCCCACTGCCATTCATCCTGAGTGCATCTTTGATCAAGTCTTCTTCTCCCTAAACAGCTCTCTTCAGACTCCCCCATCTGTACCACAGCCAGTGTGAGCTGCTCCTCCTTGCTTCCATCAGGCCTTCCCTAATGCCAGGTTCTGCATCTGCTGCCCATTTCAGGTTTCTCAGACATGTGCTCTCTCTTGGTCAGAGCCTGGATTCATCGAGGCGCATGAAAAAATGAAGTTCAGGAGACAGTGCTACTCAGTCTGGGGCTCATGGGTCCTTCCCCACCCCTCCTGGGTTGTACCTCAGGAGGATAAAAGGGAGAGATTTTGGGGCCCGTGATGAAAGGGGCACCTTAAGTGAGTGTGAGGTCCAAGACTTGAAAAAGTTGTGAAGTGATTGACCTACCAGTAGTTAGAAGTAGTGTTAAACCATAATGTTTGTTTTCTGTGTACCATTTTTCTCCACTACTAATCTGGTCAGTATGGTTGTTTTGTAGCAGAGCTTTTTATTCCCCAAATCCTGGAAGACACAGAAATATTTCTTTTTTCCCTGCATGTTACAAATGTCCCCCTGGGATGGTGTCACAGACCAGATTTACTGGTGTGCTTCCCTGTGACCAGGGACCATATCCCTCTGCTGTATTTGCACCATGACAGGCACAGCAGACAATGTCTACCATAAAAAAGCAAACTAGAAACATTTGCTTTTATATCTTATGGCCACACTTCCACGTGCTCCATGGTGATTCCTTAACTCTTTAGTTAAATGCCTTTAGCAAGCAGGATACATGTCAGCCAGCTACTACTTCAAAATTTCCAAGACTATCCTTATCAGTTTAATTTTTCTCTTTATTTCTCTTCCTAATGACACATTTAGAAAGGAATTCCATATTCTGGCAGGTTTAGAGGCATTTATTAATTACATCCTGCTCTTTGTTTATTAATGAGATTGGGTTCTCATTTTCCCCTGTTGCAATTGAGGAGGGCTTTTATTCCCCTTTAGCCCTAGCACTCTTAAGATTAGCTCATAAACAATTCCTTTCCTATGCCCAGAGATTTTCAGTAACAGCTTAATTGAGCAGTGGTTCGTCTCAAGGAGGGAACTGACTCATTGTGCTCTCTACAGCTGTCAGCAAATCAGGAGTGGATAACACGATGGCTGGGCCCAAGCCCAGGACAGCTTGAGAGACAGAGAAAAGGAAGTCAAGACTGAATTTCTCCAGTATATTTGTATAACTTCTGGCATGGTATAGGCCAGAGCAGCCCCAAAGTTTCCAGGTGTTACCTCAAAAATAATAAATAATAGTTATCGTTAGCAATCAGCAATTATTATTAACAGCATGGAGTAACAAGAAATAATAACAAATAAATTAGTTATTTAATAATATGCAGGAGGTGATGTTTGAAAAAGATGGGGAATTATTTCCACAAAACATGTTCTAGATGCTTCCATTTTCCAAGAGTTCAAATGAACCATTTTCCACATGGCACTGCAAATTCTTCTAATTAAAATCCCAGTAGTACTTGAGAAAATAGTTCTCTGGTTTAAAATAAATAAATAAATAAATAAATAAGCAATGGTTAGTGGAGGTGTCAGAACAAGGCCAGCATTGTTGGGATGATGGGCACTGAAGGAGCTCTTGTGTGAATGCTGCAGATGAAAAGGGCCAGCATTGCCCTGGATCAGGAGTCTCTTTGGTGATCAGTAACCACAAGAGAGCAAACCACTCTGCCCAGAACCCTTTGGGAGAGGAAACCAGCCACAAACTGGGAATTAAGCCATTCCTTAAGACATCAGCAACTCATTCAGACATAGCATAGAGTCACAGAATGCTTTCAGTTTGAACAGACCTTTTAAAAGTCATCTAGTCCAACCCCCCTTTCCACTAGACCAGGTATCTCTAAGCCCTATCCTACCTGGCCTTGAACACTTCCAGGGATGGGGCAGCCGCAGCTTCTCTGGACAGCCTGTGCCACAGCCTCAACACACTCCCAGCCAATAATTTCATTCCAATATCCCATCTAACCCTGCCCTCTGTCAATGGGAAGCCATTTTCCTTTGTCCTGTCCCTCCAGCCCCTTGTCCAAAGTCCCTCTCCAGCTCTTGGAACCCCTTTAGACACTGGAAGGAGCTCCAAGGTCTCTCCAGTACCTTTTTCTCTCCAGGTGAACACCCTCTGCTCTCCCAGCCTGCTCCAGAGCAGAGGGGCTCCAGCTCTTGAGGATCTCCATGGACTCCTCTAGACTCTCTCCAAAATTCCATATCCTTCTTATTTTTGGAACCCCATAGCTGGGCACTTATGCCCTGTGTCAATTGCCTTGGGGCAACAGCATCCCTTAGCTTACAATTCCACATGCTCCAAAGGGTTTTGCTGATGCCAAAGATGCTGTGTCTTCATGTGGCATGAAATCATGAGCCCTGCCTTGGGCTCATCACAAGGGTACAAAGCCTAAGCTTGATGCAACTCTCCACCCTCATCACCAACAGGGGAACAATTTGGAAGTCAGAGTCAGAGCTCGTGGTGCATCATCTGTGTTAAGGTTGGCTCTGTATCCCTTCAAGGAGAGCTGAGCAAATGTAATCGTGCAGGATATTGGGATGTTAGCAGAGCTGACCTAGAGATTTGAGGTCATAGAGCAAGAACAGAGATCTCTCTCCATTACAGATAACAGGTGATTCTGTCATCTGCCTTTGCCAGTTTTCCCTCTTGGTCCTTCTTCTCCCTCTGACCCTCTCCACATCCTTCTCATTGTTCAGACCCAGAGAACAAGCTCCTGCACCAGGTTCCTCCAGTGACAGATTCAGCTGGCCCAAGAAAGCTCCTTATGCAGGCCAAAACCTGCCCTCAAATGCACCACAGGACCTTGGAGACCATCCTACACGTCAGAGGAGACACAGCTCTATCAGATTTCCAGGCAGCCCCTCAAAGGGACAATGATGAGGAGGACTCCATGATATCAGAAGGCTAATTAATTACTTTATTATACTATATTATTCTATACTATATTACACTGTATCACACTACATCTAAACTGAAACTGCACAAGCACACAACTCAACTGAACAAAACCTTGTGACTGTCTGCTGACTGACAGTCTGGACACGCGCCTGGACCTGACAGGCCAAGGAAACAAAACACCATCACTTTGGGTAAACAATCTCATATTGTATTCCACTTTGGCACAACAACACAGGCACAGCAAATGAGATAAGAATTGTTCTGATCATTCTTTTCTCTGCTTCTCTCACTGCTTCTCTCAGGTTCAGAGAATTTGAATCCCACACAGCTCCTCTGCCTGTTTTTTTTCTCCCTAGGCTACAAGATTCCTCCTTTAGACTGCATCTTTGATTTATTGCACTTTTGCACTTATGAGCACCTGGAAAGTGTTCTTGTCCCATTAATTTCAACTAGGAAGTTTCATTGTTTTCCAGAAGAAAAATAAATCACTCAGGATGGGAAGACATGCCCCACAAGCACCCTCTCTTGTCTTCCACTTCCTTTTCCCTCCTACTGTTTCCTCTCCCCCTGTTCCAAGAGGGAAGATGGGTGATAAATATGCCACACAAGGTATGAACTTCACAAACCAGGAGCAAGGTGATCCCATCTGTGCAAACATTGCTTTGCTGAGCACCTAAATAAGGCTCTTTGCTCAGCACATTTCCTATTGCCAGAGATGAATACTGTGGTCCCAGAAAGAGGACAACCAGCTGCAGGGGTCTAATCTCTGCAGGGACCTGTGTCCACTTCCTAAAGACTTGTCCCCAGAAGTTTGAAGCACTTTGAATACTCAGTATTCAGCTGAAATTGTTTCCTTTAAGGTCTCCCCAAGTGTGACACTTCCACCCCAATGGTCTCAAGACTCTCACCATGCAGTGCAGCTTCTCTCACTCCCCCAGGTTTCCTCCTAGCTTGTAATCATCCTCCTTGCAAGGAAACAACCTACAGCAGCATTCACTGGACTTCCTGAACAGATGGCATAGCCCAGATCAAGCCTTTTCCCCTTTTATCAGACACTGGAAGTCAGTAATGAAATGTCTGTACTCTTGTTTTTTATGGTCAGTCTCTTGCACCTGCCCCAGTCTTTGTAGAACATCAAAGGTTGGACAGGGCTTGAAGCAACCTGGTCTAGTGGAAGGTTCCCTGCCCATGGCAGGAGGTGGAGATGAGAGGAGATTTAAGGTCCCTCTTAACCCAAGCTGTGCTCTGATTGTGTGATTCCTTGCTGGAATCCTGCTGTGTGAGTTAATCTACTGCTATCTGCTGCCAGGATAACTCCTGCTCTGCCCTTGGGGCCATTGGTCCTTTGCTTAATCAACAAAGACTCAACAATTAGAGTTTAATAATACCCTCACCACATGGACAAGTAATTCAGATTTCTTCCAGTGATGAGCACATTATGGATAAATCTGATACACTTTGCACTAAAGGAAGTGCTTCAGATTCTATGAAGTGTTTGTCTAATCAAGATCTGTTGTAAAGAATCGAACGTATTTGAAAAATAGCCTCAGTTTCCAGATTCAAACCTGGGTTAAGGTTTTCCACAATTTGTTTCTCCTCCATTCAGTACAGGAAATAGAGGGAAGGAACCCCCTGTGAGTTCATTTTCACATTTATTATATAAAATTCCCCACAAGAACTTAAATTTACATGGTCATTCAGTCTGTCATCTACCTGGCCCCCAGAGATTTCTCCACTTGTTGATTTTTCAAACAGTTTTGACAGGAAACTGAAGGTCTCCAAAAACATTATGTTCCTATTTCAACATTAAAATAATTATTCAGAGAAAGGAATTATTTCAAGCTAAACAATTTCTTCTTATTTTTATCCTATTAGCTGATTTCTACAGGGCAGGTGATGTACATAGCAGATTGTAGTAGACAAAATGCACAAAAAACCCAAGGGAATTTTAAAGGGGAAACAGAAAAAATGGACAATCTTAAAATAAATCAGTTTAACAAGCCATCAGCTTTGAGACAGAAATCCATCACAATCAGACTCTGCTTCCTGTCATTCTTTGTTCTTCTCATTTCTGTCTGGACTTGAGTCCGCTCAAACCCTGCTGGAAAGGCAATTCCCTCTGGTATTTCCAGGCTGCCTAGAAATATCTGAATAAAAAGCATCAGAAATTCTTCAAGAGCACACATATTCAGATGGTTTCTAGTTATGTTTTGCACACTGCAGTCTCTAGATAGAGGGTGTGCCTCACAACCAGGAGGCAAAAAAATTGTGCTTGGTGCAGCACAGAGGCCAGAGCAATCAGTGCCTAACTGGTGATGTGTCACAGACATGTTTTGTGAAAAATCCTTTCCTTAGGATTTTTTCTCCTGAGAAGGTGAGAGGCCTCAGGAACAAAATGTAAACAATAATTATCTGCTGCTGTGGAATGCAACGGGGGCATCTGTGATTGGTCTCCTGCGGTTGTTTTTAATTAATGGCCAATCACAGTCCAGCTGTGTCTCTCTCTAGTCAGACACAGGATTTTGTTATTCATTCCATTCTTTGCTTTCCTTGCTAGCCTTCTGATGAAATCCTTTCTTCTATTCTTTTAGTATAGTTTTAATATAATATATATCATAAAATAATAAATCAGCCTTCTGAAACATGGAATCAGATCCTTGTCTCTCCCCTCTTCCTGGAACCCCTGTGAACACCGCCACAGTGGTGGCTTGAACATCACCACCTGTGCTGGTGGTAAGAAAAAAAAGGGGGGCGAAAAATGGACATTTCCTTCTAGGCTGGAGTTTAGAATTGCTCAGAGATATCACCAAGAGTATATGCAGCATATAGTTCCTCTCAGCACAGACTCTGGCAGTACATTGAATGAATTACATCACCAAGTTTCTCTCCCTAAAAAATAAAGGGCCGCCTTCAAAGTAATGAAAGTAAATGAGACCAGAAAGATAAATCGCTTCAATAAGAAAACTGCTAAGAATCCAAATCTCCTCACTGTATTGTCGTCTGCCCTTGCAAATTCACAGGCTGGCATTCAAGAGCATCAGAAAGAAGAGTCTTGTGCAATTCCAGAAGTACAGCTCAACTTTATTTTAGTCCTGCCTCGATCAAACTCCACCAGACTGGGAGGATTTCCTGAGGGAAAACCAGCCTAGGAAAGGAGAAAAGCAGGCAAGTGTGCTTGATGACACAAGACACACATGAGTTTTCTACCTCCAGTGCCAGGAAGCTGCACAGAAGACATTCAGCTCCAGAGTTGAATGTCAAATACAGTGCTAGAATCACACTGCTTGCACACTACACTGTTAAGGGCACTCACCTGAGAAAGCACAGTAAACATGATTATTTAATAGCTCTGTAGTGCCTTTCATCCAAGTATCTCCCAACACTGTACAAACATTCCCGCAAACCCCAGGTGAAGCCACAGTATCTTTGCTATGTGACAGATAAGGAAAATGGAGGTTACATTATTTCCAGGAGGCTTTGACAGGGGCCAGAGTAACAGCCAAGAGTCTTTCCATTTATTCACCTTTGCCACTAGGGAATGATGGAAAAAAAGTGAAAATGGAGGTCTGAGTCTGTGGTTAGCCTGTGCTCAAGTCGAGGGGCAGTCCAGCAATGTTTTCTTTTGTTCCTAAATCAGGGCTAATTCAAGTGACAATACAGGGAATAAATGGAAGATATCAGGACAAGAAGCAAAGAAATCATAATGGAAATGTGGTCAGATCAATGGTACATTTGTAAATACTTAGAGATATTAGGCATCACCCCAGACCTACAAGACACAAATGTTCTCCTATGCTGGAAGCTGGAGACCAAGGAGAATGCTCTACAGCTTGCACTAGGTGCCTACAAGCAGACAGATGGACCTTTTGATAACTTCCATCAAAAAGGAGTCTCTGTAGGTCTAATACCCAGACTCACACCACAAGGGAAAACAGAGTAACAGTTCATCTTGTCTTCAAAACCAGTAGTGGTGGACAGAGAATCTATTCACCTGCACACATCCTCCCTCCAAGCACCAGGATTTACAAGCACTTGTTATGGTGAAAAAGGCTGAGTTCAACAGGCTGAGGCTGGAGGCGAGGAACCAAATCCTGTTCTCAGTAATGGTAAGTATAAAGTCTTTCTGCAAGAAACTTACCTGAGATTTTGTCCTTGCTGAGGACACTCCAGTAAGATCAGTAAAAAAGAAGAGAGAAAAGAGCAAAAATTGTTTTTTTTTCATTTGCTGCCAAATTTTCAGCATTTTACAGTTTTGGAATACATTGAAACCTCTTCAGCTAGATGAAGGAGCCTTGCCTGAGCTGGGGCAAGGTGCAAACACCATGGCACAAAAGAAACATGGGTCACACCTATAATTTACGTTTAGAAAGCATCGCTGGTTCAAAGCACCATGTCTGTTGCTGCAGCCTCTCTCCATCACAGCAAAACTATTGCATATTGCATTGACTCAAATATATACCCTCCAAAGAAGACACATGTTGCACCAGGAGAGGTTTAGATTGGAAATTAAGAAAAAATTCTTCTCTCAAAGGATTGTTCAGCCCTAGCACAGGCTGTCCAGGGCAGGGGTGGAGTCACCATCCCTGAAGGGGTTTTAAAAGCCATGTGGATGTGGCACTTTGGGACGTGGTTAAAGTGGTGGACTTGGCAATGCTGAGTTAATGGCTGGACTCAGTGATCTTAGAGGACTTTTCCAGCCTAAATGATTCCATGATCCTCTGATTCTCAGTCTCCCATGGAAAAGCCATGCACATTAGGAGGAAACTTACAGATCAAAATACACCGTGAACCGGGCAGAAACCAAATTTCCAAATTTCCCAACCACTTGTTCTCCAAGGGGAAAAAGCCACTTCGAACTTGCAGCAGGCTGGGCTGAAAAGCAAAAGCATTCAAAGGGCAGGGAGGGCTGCCAGGGGACATGAAAGGCAGGAGCATTTATGTCATCTTCAAATGTCAGAGACTCTCTCTCTGTCCTCCTGCATTAGCCTTTTACCTTTAAGCATTCTCTTCCCTTAACAAGGACCCTGCA
Organism: Arremon aurantiirostris; assembly: GCA_035583995.1. NCBI lineage: Eukaryota > Metazoa > Chordata > Aves > Passeriformes > Passerellidae > Arremon > Arremon aurantiirostris. The sequence goes on along the minus strand of JAXCLO010000001.1, from coordinate 14,838,240 downwards.
CAAGAGAGATGGCCCTCTTTAGGAGGTCATTGCTTTGAGGGCAGAGCTGTTCCCACAGGCAGCTCTTGCTCAAGAGTCAGGAATTGCGCAGTTGAGGAGGAGAACTTACAGGAAAACATTTCAGTAGTGTTTCTGTTCTGTGGGACTCACAGTTTGCATTTGCTCCCCCTTGCCCCTGTGTGAAAAAAAAAAAAGTGTTGCAATGAGTCTTGGAGACAGGAGTGATGTGTGGGTCTCTGGCACCTTCCTGTTGGATGCTTTCTGTGGAGGAGCCTGACCCTTCCTGGGGAGGAGGTTCATGCTGATGGTGCACACGATAGGAGGGGAGCATCTGCACCAAGGTGGTCTCCCTGCATGCAAGAACCACCCACAAAGTGTCTTCTCCCCTCACCTTCCCCAAGCACTGCCTCCCAAAGTCCATTTGGTGCTGTGGCTCCTTGCAAGCATTTATCTGTTGTACAAGATTTGTCCCCACCACTCATCTCACAAACAAAAACTACTCACTCCAGTCATAAAAATCAAATCACAGAATACTTGCAACATGATGATCTGATAACAGAAGGGTTACAAATGCTCCAAAAGCCAGTGTTTAAACCTAGGCAAAATCCAGGAGTAGTAATAATAGAATATCCATGATTTGCATGCAGTGGATGAAGGATGGTCAGTGCTGTGGTTATCATTTTGCCAGAGCCGAGGCTCTTCAGCTGCAAACCAAGGGGAGAAGCTGGGGCACAGATGAGATACCAAGGCATTTCCAACCATATCAGGCATTTTTTTGGACCTCAAATGAATGAAGAAACTCAGCAGCTTCCAACTTAGACAGGAATTTTCTCAAAAACATTGCCAAAAGAATTTCCCCCTGACATCTAGTGGCTGCTGAAAACAGAGAAAGATAACGTGGCAGGAGAAAACAAGCTGTGCTATAACCAAGAAGATTAATTGCAAGTGCAATAATATCCAGGCCTTCTGATGAAATATTTTACAGTATATTGCCCTCAAGAGAATGGCTTTTCTACTGATTTATTTTAACCTCCACATTACACAGATACATTATAGATGTCTTCAGAGATGCCTTGGTGTTATTTTCCCCCTGACAGCAAATAATAAACTCTTTCTCAGCTGTATAACATTTCTAAGGAAACCTTTGACATGACCAGAAAAATATCAAGGACAATTAAGCCACATGGCACTCACAGCCCTGTGGGAACAGACCTGAGGTCTGCTCCAGCACTCAGAGAGCAGGAGAAACCCTGGTTCAAGTCAAGTAGCAACAGCCTTAGAGGCAGCAATTCTTAAAGATCTCCTGGGTAAAGATCTCTGGGGTCTCTGTATTATTTTAATAATGGTTCAAGTCAACTTTACTGCTTGCAGAGGAACCTGGTCCCACAAAGGCAGAAGGGCTCATCTCGAGGGAATGCAGTGAGGACATAATTTTGTTCAGCAGGTCACACGTCTTTGGGAGTCCAGGTAAACTTGATGTCTCCCTTGTAGGCCCAATTTTTAGCCTCACTGGATGGAGGGATATCATGGACAGAGGTTCCTGGGAGGTGGATGCCAGCATGGGGCTCCTATGGTTAAAACATGGTGAAGAGGATTCAGGCCATTTGAGGAGAATTCCAATCATCTGATCTGCCAGCCCATATGGCTTGCTTTGTCCCTGTCCTTGATTCCTCCTGTGTAACCCACTGTAATTAATGAGGCAGCCATTTCCTCTCATTTGTGGTTGTATAACGCACTGTAATTAATGAGGCAGCCATTTCCCCTCATTGTGGCTGTACCAGCTTTGCTGTGTGTCAGCAGGGCCTGGCATTTGGTCGCAGAGCCTGACTGAGCCCCCACTCCCTGTCACACTCAGGAGAGGCCACCTAGAGCAGGTGAGGTGAGAAGGGTGACCAGACACTGCTAATTGCACACTGACAGACCCTCAGCATCCCCTGGCACCAGAGGAAGGAGGCTGAGCACCCTTGGGCCCAGAGCTGTGGCACGCAGCACACAGTGTTGGCAGAATGCCCAGCACGGCTCCCCAGCTGATGCTTCCCACCCCTGCTTTGTTACAGACAGAGAATCCATCCATCCTCACACCACTGGTGTTTGCAGGGTGCTGGTATCAGTGCTCCTGCCACTCTGGGCGCCACCACACCTCTGAAGGTTCCTCCACACCAGCTGACCATGAACTTGCTCTTCCCCTCCCTCGCAGTCTCCTCGTTTCACCCATACAGCAAAACCTCTCTTTAAATCCTTTGGTGACCATCAAAGCACCTCAGCAAGAGGGTCTCACCCCATCTGACCCTGACTCCACAGCCAGTTTCTCTTGTTGCTGTTACTGATGGCACAGGATTAACCCACATTAACCCTTTCTGCCGTGGGATTGTGGAGTAAATATTGGTTCTGAACATTCACCTTCTCCATTCCACCCCTCAGGGGACCCACACCCCACACAGAGGAAGAAATTAATTTCTAAGAATCCTAGCAAGTAATAATCACACCATAACTCCTGTGTACACCAGACCAGCCCATGTTACATCATGAAGATTTCAGTTGTTACAGCAGCAGCTTGCATCCAGGTCTCACGTAAATTCATGGTGATTGGACCTTATTATTATTGTATCTTATTACAAGCAATTTGGGAGAAAATGGACCAAAGCAAAGTCTTGGTGGCCCAGAGGAACTGTGTGCCCACAAGGGAGGGAATAGCATCTACAGTCATGTGGTTTTCTTCTTATCCACAAGGTCTCTGCAGCTTCTGGGCACGAGTCTGCTGGCTCTGTGTTCACAGGTAGCAGATGGTCATGAGTGAAGATAAACCTTCTGAGAAAATCATAAAGGTGACCTGTGACTCTAGGTTTAAACTATTTCAAAAAACACTGAGCACTTGGAGCTTTTCATGCCCAAAGAGAAGGGTGCATCCACTGTGGGTGTTGGCCAGCAGACACAAGGCCCCTTTGCCAACACCACAAACTTGAAGGGCAGCTTGCACAGACCTCTGATGTCTTTTTTTTCCCCCCCTCCCTTTTTCCAAGCCCTGTGGAACTGGAACAGATCCCTGTAAAACCACTCTGGTTGGAGAGCTGTTGTCAGGTCATTTTCAAAAGTTCACAACACTTTGCAAATTGTTCCTGCTGGAGGTTGTACAATAACAGGGTCATTACTCAAAGACATAGATCAGATCTCTTCACCCACAACAATATTCCATGGGGAAAAAAAAAAAAAAAAGAGAAAATAAATTGTTCAACACAAGCTGGAGATGACAATGAAAAATTTACCCTTAATTATGTATATTTTCATGGAGAAAGGTTATCTATCCATCATCATATAGGACAGGAAAGAGCCTGTAACTATTTAGATATAAGTATCTTGCATGGGCAGTTAAAGAGAAGAAATTATCCTAGAGAGGCTGTTTCTACTCTCCCTGTCCTCTCCCTGTAGATGCCCATCACAGACACTGCATAAATATGTTGAAGCTGCTCACCTGACCTATTTTAATCATCTGTATTAGGAAGTAATGAGTAGGAACGTCTGTTTCTCTCCAGAAGCAATAAAGGGAGCAATTAGTCCAAATGTAAAAACTCCATCACACCAGGCCAACCCCATTTATACATCTTGTTTTCCCCATCTCTAAAGCAGAGATAATAAACCTGCCTTTGTCTCAAAAGCAGTTGAAGATCCTTGAGGGAAAAGGTAGTTGTGATACAGGGATGTTTCTCACAAAAAACCAAAACACAATAAGGTTAACAACAAAGTCAGTAATGAGTTCTTATAGAAAACTTGCACTGGAATTGCAAAAAGCCAAGGTTGCCCTCGCTTTGGAAAATCTAAGAATCAAAGATTTGGGTTGGAAGGGACATTTAAAGCTCACCTAGTCCAACCCCCTTGCAATGAACAGAGACACCTTCAACTAGATTGTGTCTGTTGTCTCCCCATAGCTGAAATTAGATCCTTCAAAAAGCATTCTTTTTCTTTCTGCAATTTTCAAATGACACATTAAAGAAGAAAGGTGGTTTTTTTCTAAGAGTCAGCCACTCACTGTTTCACAAAACTTGTGTGATCACACTCAGTGCAATTACCATATTTTTCAGCATTTTGGCAAGTTGAAGGCAATAGGTTGACCACGACCTATACAAAAATTAGAGTATTTCTCTCTTCTAATTCCATTTTAACTGGTTTTTCCCATTTATGTTCTCCCTTGCACCTTTGCTTGGACTCCTCAGCATCGATGAAATCCCTCACAGTGGAAGAGCAGCAGAGCCACCCTAGAGGGATTGTTTCTCCTGGGGCTCTTACACAGAGGATGCTGCCTCACCCCACCCCGTCTGGCCCATGGCAAGCAGCTGGTGCCCCCAGTCCCCACCAAACCCAGACTGCCTGTGCTGGTACTGCAGCATGAGCACAGGGCTCTGGGAGGTGGCTGAGACTGGAAGAGCTGGGACCTGAGGCCTGGAACAGCTGGAAAGAGATCCAGCCCTTGGATAATCACCAGGTTTGGCTGCTCAGGATGGAAGGTGCAAGAAGGAGGCAAGGATTAGAGATGTCCCTGCATGTCCTCAGCCTCTGGGTTGGAGCCAGGACATCTGAAAATGCATGGTTGTAAGTGCACGTGCCCTGAAACAGGGTGAGACATCCCCTCCTCTGCCCTTCACTGAAAGACTCACTGTGACGCTGTTCACAGGGGTTTGTGGTTGAGGGAAGAGACGAGGATCTGACTCCATGTTTCAGAAGGCTTGATTTATTATTTTATTAGATATATATTACATTAAAACTATACTAAAAGAATAGAAGAAAGGATTTCATCAGAAGGCTAGCTAAGAATTGAATAGCAAAGAATGATAACAAAAGTTTCTGTCTCAGACAGAGTCCAAGCCAGCTGACTGTGATTGGCCATTAATTAGAAACAACTCTATGAGACCAATCACAGATGCATCTGTTGCATTCCACAGCAGCAGATAATCAATGTTTACATTTTGTTCCTGAGGCCTCCCAGCTTCTCAGGCTAAAAAAATCCTAAGGAAAGGATTTTTCATAAAAGATGTCTTTGACCCTCAGGTCTGTAACTTCTCAGTCCACCGCACACAGTCCTGCAGGTGTCCATAACACTCATCTGAAAAACTTACAGGACATAATTCCATAATTTTTGTGTTAAACTAAATTTGTGGGACTGAATTCTGAACAGACATTTGATTATGAACATGAAACATTTCTTCAGGCAGCCACAGGTAGGGCCATTCTTGGTTTCTGGGTGCTCTAGGCAAGGTCCAGGTCCCTCCTGCAGACTGATGCTAATGCATTAAACAACAATCCTTGTCTGGGAAGGCTCTACCAGGTAAGTGATTAAAGCAGGGGATGCGGAAAAAAATCTCAAACATATGGAAAGACTAACCCACAGGTCATGTGCACAAAAAGGTTAGCACAGACAGATGTACACTCCAAATGCCTTGCTTTCTAGTCCAGTGATCTAATTAGCTTTGACTGCAGCCCAGTACTGTGCTGGAGATGCGGTCAGGCATCTACTTTTACACTTACTAGCTTGGCATCTCCTGCTTTTACTCTTGAGCTTCCTGTTATTCCATAGCTTAACACCTTGATTATAGGCCTTCAAAATTTTTGTTAATTATTTTGAAAGTCTGAATTTTGACTACTAATATGCAAATATATAAAATTTATAAAACCATATCTGACAAAAATCATCAGTTTCACAAAGTAATTTGAAGTCATACCACACCTTCTGCATATGGACATATAAGAAAGTAGTGGAAATATTTATGGAAATACTTTCTCATCTTCATCATTAAAAAGTTCAATTGCTGGTCTTAAGCATGTGACATGTCCAAACTAATTTTTTTCCCAAATTTGTCACATTCCCAAAATGTTTTTGCAGTTTCCATCTTCATTCAAAGGGGATCAGCAGACTATCACACATGAGGAGTGCCTGTGTTACTCCCTTTGGATTGCCACAGTTCCTCACATTTATATATTCATTCAGGTCCAAAGCACTTCCAAAATGCTATATATTACCAGAGAGACATGTCACACACTTCAGAAGGATTTGAGGCTGCTATTTCAAATGTGTATTTTGACTTCCAAAGAGGATAAAACTGTATGTATTAAACATTAGAGATGGAGCAGAACTTGAAAGCCTGAACTGTCTCAAAGCTCATGACTTTTCAAGATTCTGACATCAGTTAGTTTCTGATAGATTCGTAACTCTCTCCAGCCTTGAAGATTTGAGCAAACTAGGGGTTTGTGTGAGATCTTTCAAGAGCCAGGTACTAAATTTCTATATTTAATTTCACCATTTTGGAAAGTTTAGAAAGTTGCTTCTTTTTTTTTTTTTTTTTTTTTTTTCCCTCCTGAATTCTTTCTTTTTAACGTAATACTGTTTTTATTGAATAGGAGAATTCAATGATATAAAATGTTCTTATGTCTTTTTAAATTCACTTTGCACATTGAAAAAGTAGTGTCAGATTCCTGTTCTCTGAGAAGATTTTTTTCTCTTCAAGTACAAAAATACCCACTGTACTTTTACTTAGATGTGTGGTCTATAGCAAAGAAATAAAATGGGTGTCAAAGAGCACATTAACAGTGCATACAAAGGGGTAAGACACAAATTAAATAGACTGAAACAGCAGCAAAGGGCTGATTAGGTCTTCAGAGGTTTTCATCATGCTTCTCTAAGTAGGGTTAACAAGGGAAAATAGAGACACATTTATTTTGTCTTTTTTGCAATACAAGGACAACTTCATAAAACCCCATATTGTTGTACTTCTCTTATTTAATAGCTTCATTCCTTGTATCCATGGGAAACACCAAAATTGCAAAGTTTTAGATTAATTTTTAGCAGCTTTGGTAAACTTCCTACTCTCTCCTAACATCTCAGCATCAGTAGCTGTAAACCAATGTCTAAATTTCCATATTATATCAAAACAGTTGTTCAAAATGTTTTGGAGGAAAGTAAATTTCACATTACTACTGTATTTTTCTGCAGTTCATAGGGGTCAGCAGGGAGGGAAATTCAATACAGAGCTGCTGTGTGGCTCCAGTCCTGTATTTCTATTGATAAACTTTATACAGTGTTGTCAGAAGAAAACATACTTCACTTAAGAAGCTTATCAGTAAACTATAATCTCAAATAAGCAGAATTTATTAATGAGTCTGTCCTACACTGCAAGATGCCTTTCTGTTGATTGTAAAAAACCTAACCAAACAACCAAACAAAAAGCCCCCCAAAAACTCCCAAGCCTACAAACTGAGGATCACAGAACAGAAAAACATGAAAGGAATTCCAGCAATTTTTTTTCCCTAAAATAACTCAATCTCATTTAAAGCAGTATTTTGACACAATTAAAAATAAATAAATCCAAGAAAGTTTATAAAAGAGAAGCAAAAAAATCTCAAGCATGTGGTGGAGGAAAAAGAACCACTAATGGTGTCTGAAGAAAGATTAAAATAACAAAGTGTGTTTATTTTAGCAAAAAAAAAAGACCATGTATAGATGTAAATGTCTACACTTAAAAGGGTGATATACAGAAGAAAAGAATCAATTATTCTCATTAGCTAAAAAAAACAAAAGGGGATGTAGAAGGCTTAGCTGTAGGTGGCATATTTTCAGTTAAACATTTGGACCAAACCAATTTGTTTAAAACCTGATAAGCAAGGTAGGAAAGGGCTGTTGAAAGGCTGTGGTTTAGGCTTAACTTGACATTATTGAGACTAGTTTGCAAATAATGATACATTTTGCAATGAAAATTGGCCAAGGTGTTCCACTAAGCCTGCCCTTCACACAGATTATTCACTGTTTGCAGTATCAACAGCTGCTTGAAGAGAGGAGATGGATATTGAAAGGGAGGTTAATATTGGGGAAAAAAAACCAATAATGGAAGTACAAGACAGAATTAGTCTGGATATTTCAAAATTTCCAGCAGTTCAGCTTGAGGGATCTTTTCTTCTGAATCTGTATCAAATCATATGTATAAAATAATAGAGAGGTCCAGTATCCACAGAGTCCACAAGTATAGTTTATCAGTCACAGCATTAAAATGATAAACTGTTCTCAGCTTTCAAATTATTCAAAAGCTCTATTGCTAGGATCAGAAACCCTGCTAACATCAGAAGTACCTAATCAACGCCAGGCTCCTTATCTGCACTTAATACAGTAATTAATCAGACAATTTGAAGTTTCCCTTGCTGTCAACATTTTCAGCTGCTTGGTTTCCTTGTCAGGTGCACCCATGTAAAAATATTTTAGTTGTTTGGGATTTTTGGGGTTTTGTTGTTGCTTTTTTGTTGTTGTTTCGTTGGTTGGTTGGTTTTGTTGTTGTTGGGTTTTTTGTTTGTTTTTTGGTGGGTTTTTTTGTTTTTTTTTTTTAATAAATGCTTCAAATAAACTAGAAAGAACGAAGAATAGGCTGATAATTGACTTGCAGCTTCAAGAAGCTGCTCTAGAAATTTACTTTTATTTCATTGGTTACATGAACCGTACATTAAATATAATTCTGTTCCTCTGCATTAGAAAATGTACATCAGCTGCTGTGGATGGATAAAAGTTTATGTATACTCTTCAGCATTTGCCTAGCTATAAAGGCTGGAATAATTGTCATCTAATTTGTGGCTCATATTGTTCAATCAGGCAGCATAAAGAAGATTTTCAAACTGTAAAGGCAGTACTAAAATCATATAAACACACATTACATGAGACAGGGAAAAAATCTTATGGCTCTCCTACTGATTTTCTCTAGAATATACAAGTGTGCCTATCTGCTAGAAATATCTTTGAAAAACCTATAAAAACACATTCAACTGTTGTTTGTAAAACTCCAAGCCTTAATTTAGACCTTAAGGTGTTTTCTGCTGCTGTTTTCAATATGCCAGTTATACTTCTCTGAGCCACTGGATGATGCAGAGTTGCATGCCTGACAGGGAGACAGCCAGAAGGCAAAACCATAATAGGGATCCAAAGTTTGCTAAATGAACCTTAGCAGTGGCGAGTTACTTTTATAAATTCTTTTTCTCACTCCGGGATAAGGAAGGCAAATGAGGATAGCTGCTCTAAAAGGCAGCAGGAAAAGTGTTGTGAAAACCAGTAACACTTGAGTAAATAAATTTATATAAGCACAGCTGAAAAGGACAACTTAGCCATAGGAACTGATTACACTTTAATGGTAAAGAAAAAGTCTTGATCTTAAGATGTCTGCTGTCCTCTATTTTGTTTTCTTCCTCCCTACCCTTGTTTTAAAGTCATCAGGATTGGTACTGTAGTTGCATATGCAAAGAGAAAAACACAGGTTTGAATAGCAACTCATGAAGATTCATTTTCCATTCAAGGTGCCTTGCCAAAGAATGCATATTCAATTATTTGTGTTTGTATGCAGTATCACTCCTCACAAGTAGGATGGATTTTCGAGACATTTGCAAATTGCTACATATGTATGCAGGTATATTTAAAGAAATGCTTCAATGCAATAGATTTGTCCCTAACAACAGCAACAAAATAGTCAAAATAATGTTGTTTGGACATGGAATGACTGAAAGTATTTTATACAGCTTACTTGCTTTTTTCTTTTGCTGTTCTAATCTTCACCTTTCTCTACTTTCCTTCTCCTACAGCATGCTTCTCCTAATCCATCACCCAGCCACGTTACAGGAAGAAAGCCAATAGTGAACTGAGGGTGCACCTTCCCATTCCTTTGCCCTCAGACTCACTTCTGCCTTCTCCTCTCACCTCTTGCCTCAGTTATCCCCAGAACACTTCTCAAACAGCCCTTCCTTTGTTGGAAGTTCTGCAGATGGTTCATATGAGAAGCAACAGGAAATTGTGTGAAACAGCCATCACCACGTCTCTGAAGGTGACAGGTCTCCTCCACCTACATCTGCCTTCAAGAAAGAACCTAAGAAAAACCAGTTTGTGTCCTGATGGAGCACTGACTACAGTCAGCATCCAGTGATAATCACAGGATTTACTGTGCCATTGTTAAAGCTGAGTCAACACTCTGGTTGCACTCCTGCCTACAATTCCTAGCAAGGCTATTTCATCACCTCTGTCAAGAATGAAACTTCCCCAGTTTGGGATTTTGTCTCAGATTTATTCACCAGTTTGACATTCATACACCTCTGATGATCCAAAGAAATTGAAAATAGATGTGACCATGTTCACAGGGGTCTCAGGTTGAGGGAAGAGACAAGGATCTGACTCCATGTTTCAGAAGGCTTGATTTATTATTTTA
>JAXCLO010000001.1:14794656-14827926 GCA_035583995.1 Arremon aurantiirostris | reverse complement strand
ATAACCATTGTTTACATTTTGTTCCTGAGGCCTCTCAGCTTCTCAGGAGGAAAAATCCTAAGGAAAGGATTTTTCACGAAGATGTCTGTGACAACTCACCAATGAGCAGGGCATAGGCAGCCTCTGGTGCCTGGGATGGTCTTGAAGATTCCATGAGACCCCACAAAACTCACTATAATTATGATAGACTCATTCTATCATTAGGGCAGGGAAACACCAGTGCTCAGACATCTGTCTGCTTTGTGTCCACCCTTTGCATCAGTTCTTGCCCACTTTTAGTGTGTCAAAGTCTCTGCAAGGGGCTCTGTAAATCCGTGACCTTGTATCAAGTGAAGTTTTGCCACCTCTCTGGGTCAGGTCACAATCACACCCTGGGTCTTCAGAGGAGTTTCTAAATTTCCACAGAGTTCCACACAATTAATTTCCTCTCAATCAGTTTTTCCCTCTCCACTGATTAGTCCTTTCTGCCTTTAATATGTTTCCAGGCTCTGCAGACTCATAAAACTTCATGGGGGAACATATCTGTGTGGTTGGTGTGGGCAGGAAATTACTGTCATTTTTCACTTCTTCAGCCCGAGGAGGTGTTTACTGGGCCTGTCATCAGAGGGCATTTGCACATTGGCCCTTCCAGCACCATGCCCAGAGAGGTGTCAGCACCAGGAGCCAATGCAGAAAAGAATCCAAGCTCTTTATTTTGACTGGCCTGGGAAGGAAATCTGGGCATTTCAGCAACACAGCTTCTTCAGACAGCCCCTCATCAGCATCTCAGCAGGGCAGTGAAGGCTGGAGAAAAACTTCCTGGTCTCCACCAAAGGTTAGCAGCAACCCAAATTCTTCTGTTTATGGACATAACACACCCTGCCCTGCTTCAGCTGATTGAGTGTGAGCACCCACATCCCTGGAATATTTCCATGCTTTGACACCTCTGATGGTGCCCCTGAGACCCCTCTGTGTCAGGAGATATAACAGCAGAGCTTTGTGGCAGAGCACAAATACAAATGCAGGACTTGCAAATGTCCACCAAGCTTTGTCTTTTTCCTTCATTTTGATTAAGAGCTGGCTGGAAATGAACGTAGGGGTGCCCAAGTGGGCAAGGAGGCCGAGGGCACCGGGCCTCTACCAGCAGTGTGTGGCAGCAGCACCAGGGCAGGGTTCCAGGCACTGCTGAGGAACCTCCAGCCCTGGGGGCACTTCTGGGCCCTTCCCAACACCAAAGGGCACCAAAGGGCTGGAGCACGTCCTGGGAAGGAAACAGAGCTGGGGAAGAGGCTGCAGCACCAGGAGGGGCTGAGGGGGACAGTGGGGTTCAAATTGAAGAAAAGGAGGCTCGTTCTCCACAGCTCCCTGACAGGAAGGTGCAGCCAGGGGGAGGTCAGGCTCTTCTCCCAGGGAACAAGGGACAGAACAAGAGAAAAGAGCCTCCAGTTGTGCCAGGAGAGGTTTAGGTTGGATATTGGGAAAGTTCTTTCCCTGGAAAGTTTGTCCAGCCTTGGCAAGGGCTGCCCAAGGCAGTGGTAGAGTCCTCATCCTTGGATGTGGCTTAAAAGCCCTCTAAACAAGCTCAATAATTCTGTGATTCATCATTTAAGAGGAATAATGAAAGGCAAAGACCAACGTGTTGGGTGAAGAGCTTCCTCCTCCACTTGGTAAGTCCATAATTTTGTGGGTCTTCTGGGTGGAAAGACAAGGGTTGGAAGGTGCAGTTCTTGGGAAAAGCTACAGGATGTGTTGAACAGCTGGGGAAAGGTCCATTCTCCTTGGCTGTACAGTAGTTCCTCATGGGACATTCCTGTGTATTTTATTCAGGAAAGCCTTCAAACTTCCATCTGATGAACTGCAACCCTTTCTGTGTGAGAAAGAGTTTGCAATGCTCAGTTATTCACACAAGATTAAAGGGGCAGAGCTGTGATCCAAGGCTGAGATTCCCATCCTGCATGGGATTTTTCTCATGCTCATTAGAAAGAGGGACAAGAGGAAACACTTTAGGTTGCAAAAACACGTTTGAGAAATGTGCTTAGCCATAGGACTGTGGATTGATCTGCTGCAATTTAATGAGCTCCCTTTGAGAGCAGCACCAAAACCCTGTTCAGGAGCTGTGCATGGCTGGTGCCTCTGCCTCCAGTCCCAGGCAGGAAGAGGTAGGATAAGACAAGGAAGGATAAGGCACCACTGGAGTGGGCTAAAGACAGTTTAACTTTGGCTCCAAAAATATTTTGGCATAACTTGTTAACCTGAATTTTATCTGTAAAGGTTTTAAGTCTGATACCACTAGGAATCCTGATTTTTCCAACACTTACCAGCAGGAAATCCCTGAGCTGGAGGGTTTAGCTGTAATGAACTTATTGTACATTCAAGCACTGCGTGTCAATTTGGATCACAATGTCAAAAATAAGCTCTGAGAGAATGCAGCTGGACCCTGGGGTCACCTGTCAGGAACTCCAGAGTGAAATTCGCCAGTTAAAGACCAGCACAGCCTTCATTTATATCTTTCCCTGCGCAAATATAACAGCTAAGACTGAACAAACCTACTATGTCTATGAGATGAGCCCTCTCATCCTCTCCCCAGTCCCTTTCCTACTTTGCACATGATTTCCTTGGCTGGGAAGGCTTCATTAGAGGCTGCCCAAAGAGTTCTGGAGTGTTCAGATATGTTGGGAGGCTAAATTCCCCTGTTAGTGCCCATCTAAACCACAGCCACTTGTGTCACTCTGGGAGCCTAAAGTGCCAGATGCAATTCCTATCCTCCTAGACACAGGTAAGGACAAGATCCCAGCCCCTGTGCTAAAGGCACACAGGAATTAATCCAGAGCCTGAGATGCCAGAGGAGAGGTGCACAGGGGCAAGAGGGGTAACACACCTTCCTTTCTAGGCACATCCAAGGGCTGCTGACAGCTTGTGCCTGGGATTTCACCCACACTCCTGCATCAGCCTGGATTCATGTGGAAATAGGGAGGCTGGACTGGAAAACTGGGGAACTTCATTCATTTCTTATGCTCCATCATCACTCAGAAGTGAGAGCTAATTCTCTTCTGCTGCCCACTACTCACTGCACCCACCCAGCAGCACCCAGGGGGCACGCAGGGCAGGAAGCTCAGATCCACAGAGGGGTCACACCATCACACAGGGGTGGGAAAAGGTGCCCTACCAAGGGATGCTCAGAAGAACCTAAAATCCCACGTACAAGACACATGCCAGATTTTAAAATGATTTCAAGCTAGATAAGAATCCAATGCAAATCATAGGATATCCTGAGCTGGAAGGGGCCGACAAGGATCATCAAGACCAACCAAGGGTGTGAGAGTGTTGTCCAAATACACACCATCTCTAAATAAATGGTTTTGTTGAGTTTCTATTCAGTAGGTGCTAATGTTATTATTCTTGGTATTTTCCCTAATTGATGTCATATTCTCCAAAGTTTCCTCCTAAATTCTTCTCACAGACACTCTCAACATTTTGTAGTTAGCTGGATGGAGAAAATACTTGGAGAAAAGGAAGGTGAAGTTTGGTTCCTCCGACCAAATATCGTAGGACTGAAGTGTTTAAAAAATTTAAATAAAAGAAATATAAACCTTTATTCATAACTCTACCCCATAATTCTCTAACCTGTTTATGGTGAATCTGGGGATAAGATCAGAATTTCATTTGCTTTGAAGGAGCATTGAAATTCCTCTCCCTTGCATACGCACACACACAATCATCTGGCAGACCATGGCCACACACCCCGTGAATTACCAAAGTCAGGAACAGCATTTACAGGGCACTTGCAGCCTCTTTTCTTCCCTGCAAGCACTCAGTGGGATGAGGAGCTGATCATCTCCATCCTCTGTCCACTCCTCCTTCTGGCTTCCAATCACTGGGAACAATCTTAGGATAGAAGCATTTGTCCCAGGCAAGTCATTGAAAATTACTCTTGGAAACTTCATGCTCCTCCTCCTCTCCTCTGTTCCAGTGACTGCTTGTGTGATTCACATTCCAGAGCCTCTAATTTGCTCTACTTGCACTAACTACACTAGCACCAAAACAAAAGTGAAGGACATTATTAAACTCACACCTGTTTCACAGTGGTTTTGTCAGGGAAGAAGGTATTTCACAAATCATTTCAGTCAGAAAAGATCACTAACATGATCGACTCCAACCAATCCCACAGCATGCAAAACCCAATGCCATAATCCACACAGCTTTTAAATCTCTCCTGGGATGGGGACTCCACTACTGCCCTGGGCAGCCTGTTCTGGGGCTGGACAGGTCTGTAATGAAAATGATGGAAAGTTTTGGGACTCATTTGTTTTGGCAGGTAGAGAATGATCACTGGTGTCTGTTTTGCTTGTTTATCCTATGCTGAAAATCACAGCTGAGGCACAAGTTTCATGTTGCTCAGCCAAAGAGCATGAAAAATGTTCCTCTACTCCACCACTCCTCAGCTAGACAAACTCTGCTCAGGGCAGCAACACTTTTCATTAAGGCTGCAAGCTTTGCTGCACAGAGCAAACCCACACACTCCAGCACCTGATATCTGGCTAACATCAGGGAGGATTAAACCTTCCCTCTTTGGCCCCTAACATTCCCAGCAGAACTGACATCATCTTGGAATTATCACCCAGGACAAATCCTACCCCAATTTAGCAAGCCTCCTCAATGGACAATAGGGTAGTCAAACTACTTTCTGTTGTCACACTATGCATTATTGACAAAGTTATCATTATAAAAACACTGAGCCAAGCCAGCCAGGGCCCTCCACTCACTCCAGCATGAGAACATTTCCTGCTAGCTCAGGGGAAAAGGCTGTTAAAGGCACACTTGGAGGCAAAGGTAACGAGTGCTGCCACAGGTTGTGGACCTGCACTTGCCCTGTATCAGTGTTCAAAGTCCAAGGAAAGTGATCTGTGAAAGGAGGGGTCCATCTGGTAGATGAGGAATAGGAAATCCAAAGGTGAGATGTTAGAACAAAATGAGGTAGATGGTAAAAATGTGCATCAGGAACATGGTTGAACGTGCTCAAACTCACCAAGGAATTAAATGAGAAGAGGCTGTAGTTTCAAGAGTTTTTAGCTGCCCAAGTCAATACTCTGAATAGACATAGGATCACAGAATCATTAACGTGGGAAAAGCTCTCCATGGTCAAGTCCAACTGTTCCCCAGTTCTGCCAAGGCCACCACTAACCCAAGTCCCCAAGTGCCACGTGTAAACATCTGTTAAACCCCTCCAGGAATGGGGCCTCCACCATTGCCCTGGGCAGCCTGTGCTGGTGCTGGACAACAACTTTTGGGGAAAAAAGTTTCCCTAATATCAAATTTAAATCTCCTGTGGCACATCTTGAGCCTGTTTTCTCTTGTCCTATCACTTATTCCCTGAGAGAAGAGATCAACCCCCACACAGGACAAAGGGAGATGTGACAGACACGAATAGGTGGAGAAGCCATACAGAATCCATAGGGCACTTACCTTTCAAGGCCATCTGAAAAATATGTGAAGTTATCAATCTCTTTCCAAAACAAGTAATTTTTTTTTTTTTTTTTTTTTTACGGTTACAAATCTAACAGAGAAAACAGAGAAACAGAAAGAGAATGTTTTAGAGAATTCCAGATAACTTTCAGCCTGCCCAGAGGGTTTTAAAGAAGGTGTTCCCAGACTGCAGAAAACCACCATACAATTGCTTTTGTCCTTCTCTTGCACAGGAACTGACGGTGTCCTGCCTGAGCACACAACACAACTGGTGCTGGAGAAACCAGACTCCTGAAAGAAAAAACAGAAAAGCAAGGGCTGAAAAAAAGAGACTGATGGTTTTCTGCAGCAGAGCTCCACCAAGGAAGGACAAGGAATTCAGAGATACCAGCAATGCCACAACATTTCAGAGCAGACAGGGCACATTAAAACACTTCCACCTGGAAAAGGTCAAAATGCAGACAGCAAACAGACATACCTTCTCTGGCCATTTAAAAGATGACAGCATAAGGCACAGAAGAACCCAAGGTTTACCAAGATTTACCTTAGATTAAGCCCACTCTTCCAGCAGCACCTCCATCTTCTTTCCACTCCTTATTCTTCACTTTCAGGCAACTATATTTCAGCAATGCTGTTCAACACTGTAAGATAGCTTAAAGTAAAATTTCTCTCCTGTATCTTCCCACTTCAGCTCCTGGACGATACAGATGATGCCCTGGGTTTTTACTCTCTACTAATAGACAGACTGGGTAGAAGGAAAAAAACTAACCCAAAAAACCTCCTAATGATGCCTGGAGAGTCCCTGCAGCTCTTCACATTTCACTGCTTCCCACCAGAGACTCGTGAGCTGTGGACACACTCCTGCCAAGACTCATGCAGCCGACTCCTGTTCAAGGTGCACATCAGCATTTTGGGCTGATTCTACGTTGAGTATTAGCTGGAATCACAGAAGGTGCTGGACAAGTAGCAGTGCTTCCCTGATGAAGGAACACAGTATGTCCACTACCCATCAATATCTACAAATCCAGCTTAATCCCAGCTCCAGTGTAGGCTGGAGCTATTTTTCTAGCTGCCTGCCATCTTTTGGGGAGAAGCATGAAAAAGAAGTGCAGCACCAGCTCTTCTGAGACAGGATTTGGAGCCATCAAGGCAGTCAGTCCTTCAGGCAAATCTTCTTGCCCAACCATTCACAGTGGAAGCAATATTGATTTGATGAACAATAAGCCAAGGAGTTTTGGGGCTGGGAAGGCCACTGGGGTTTAAACCAGGCTCATAAAGAAAACAAACACAAAGGAGCCATTGAAGAAGACACACAAGTTAAGAGATACAAATCAATTTTATTTTATAAAGACAGATGAGCTTTCCTGCAATTGCCAACAGAGTTTAAATGTGTCATTTATTATGCGATATTCTGGTCTCGCTTATTTTAAATACCTGGTCAAGCAAGGATAAACCAATGCTGTTGTGCTTGCTACAAAAATATAGTGGGATCTGATATTCCAAAACTAATATGCTCAAAAATCTTAAGGATTTCTAATGAGGGATTAGATTGAGATTGCAATGAAATGCTTTCTTAATTTGAAGACAGTTGCAGACTTTTAAGTGCCACAGCTGTGCAGGAACTGAAAGGCTCTTGAAAATTGAACGTACACTGTGATCCATTATGTCACCCTCAAACCTCCTGTTTGTTTTTCTTCCACTACACTATTTCCAAAGTAATTTACAGGGGGTGAAAAAAAATAAACACCAAAAGGAGAAAGCTGTGACACAGCTGCAGTCTGTACAACCCTCTTCCTGCCAGCCACAAGGAGCTGGTCAATGCTCCATCAGCCCTGTGATGCTGTCCCACCTCACACCATCTGCTACATAGAAAGTGGCAGAAGTGGAAGAGAAACACAGGGATAATTTAAGGCTAACTAAAGATAATCCACAGAAAGCCCATCTGAGCAGCTTTGTGCAACAGATGCAAAAATCAACCATAGTGTTTAGCACATTACCAATTACAAGGGTTAAACAGGAACAGCCACACAACATTGGGGAGGAGAACTAGACTTCATTTGGTTTGTGCAACCTGAGAAATAAACAACTAATGGAAAAAAAAAGTCCCACTGATGCTGTACATACCTAATTTCACATGTTGCTAAATTGCCATGTTCGCCTATGAAACGCAGTGACTTCACAACTACTCTTTGGGTTGCTCTGAAAAGTCACCATCCCACACAAGCTGATGCTTTTCTGTTATACAGGAACACAAGTGTGTGCACAAACAGGCCTGTGCTGCCTCAAGTATGCCAGACCCCATCCCACAGGGTGCAAAACTGACCTAAAGTTACTGAATTTCACCTGAAATTGCACTGGTATCAGAAGATGGCACAGGGCCCAGGACAGGGTACCTTATGCTCATCACTACAAAGTGCTGTTCTTTCAGGTGTTTATTTCTCCCTCTCTAGGCCAAAGGACAGCAAGAGCTTCCTACCCATTCCTTTCCAAAGATGATGGCAGTGCTTTCAGCTTCTGCAGCACTTCCTTTGGGGAAGTTTTCGTGAGGTTTGAACAGAGGAGCTAATCTGGGGGAGAAGATACTCATGGATGTGTCCAACTTTGTACTGAACATGAAATCATGTTCAGTGTCTCAAAATCAAGGTCTCCAAGTGCTCTCATCCAGCACATCATCCTGGGACAGACCAAAGCCAGCAAATTGCTGCAGAGAGGCTCTATCCAACCACTGAACTGTGGACACAACCATTAAAAGCTAACTGAAGAAATGTGAATATAGTTTTAATGCAATCATTAAGGCGTTACCTGGAAAAATGCATATTCTAGAACAGTGCTAGTATGTATACTGGTTCTCACAAACACATCTTTTTTTGACAACAGAAAGCTGAGATTATACATATCCATACTTTTTAAAAGTTAATTTCAGCTAGCCTTACAGTGAAGTTAGGAAAAGACTAGGTTGTGGGTTCAAAAGAAAACATAAACCAGGGAGAGAAAAAAAGCCAGACAAGAAGAAGTATTTTTATTCTGCTATATACTTTTATATTTCAGAGCTCACAACTGAGCTCAGATTCTTGGGTATACAATATAGAAAGCAAGAGCAATGAAATCCAAACTGAAATACATACCAGGAATCACAAAGCAGGCTGCAAATTGCCTTCTCATTAGTGCAGCTGAACACATGTGGCAGTGGTAACTGACCCAACAGCAAACTGCACCTCCAGCAAAACACTGGAAGTCTCTTCCCTCAAAGGATAGATGGTTAAAAAAATAAAAATTCAGATGAATAGAGTTAAGTGCCTCCTTTTCACAGAGGATGGAGCAATTCCACACACTGACCTAATTCCAAAGTGCTTCATTCCCAGTCTGGGTTTTTTGGAAGATGTCTCAAGTGTCTCAGGGCACACTGTCCCCACTGCACACCTTGGAGGGTGGCAGCTGAACCCCATGTTGGTACTGGGTTCATTAAGTCTCTACTAATGAGATCTGCACCCAGCCTAAGTGGGGAATGGTCAGGCTGAGATTATTACACAGAACCTTAGAGGTGGTTTACTCCTCAAGGTTTCCACTGGTAGGAAGAGCAAGTTTGGAGGAAAAGAGGAGTGGAAAAACCTCTAAATGTCATTTCTGATTAACCAGGTGCAAGGAAACTGCAAAAAAATCACACAGGTGCTCATTCTCTGGCAAGTTCATACTGCCAAGTGAAGACTCCTCAGTGCAAACTAGAACTTCAAAGGCTACAGAGCACAGCCAAAATAAAGTTGTCCAATTGTACCAAATTCATGGTATTTCTCTAATACTGACTACACTGCTCAAGCAAACACAGGATGGCATGGGAGAATGTAAAGACATCTTACCATAAAAATATATTAAATTAAAGGGTTTTTCTTCTGAAAAGATTAAAATAAATTTAACTCTAAATAATAATTAAGAACATAACAAACATTCATAGAAGGGGCTGATCATCACTAGAAGTTGTTTTCAGAAAAGCCTTTATAAATGGATTCCAATGCCCTAGAAAAAAAAACCCACAAAACCTTCAACAGATTATAAATACCAGACAGAAAAGGACTTAAAGCAGAACGAAGTTACCTGGGCTGTGAATACACCATGATCCTGTGTTATTGTGCTCAAGTCCATTTGTCTAACACCATAGGAACAACTTTAAGCTTTTTTATTTTCATAATTAATATAAAGAATAAGTGCAATTTTATTTCTATTCCAGATCACTGATTTCACCTCAATGTCTGCTATCAAATCTCCGTGCGAGCTCACTTGTCCGAACTTTTGCGAGGTCTGCGGAAGCTGGACATGTTCTCGTTCAGTGCACAGATCCTTCGAGAGAACTCCTCAAACTCCCCTAGGACTTGTTCATCACACTCAACCGCTACAGCATGTTCCACTGGGATGGAGGTAAAGTCTTCCAGCTGATCTCCTGTGCTGAACCCTGTCGCTTCCATACCCATGATCTCCTCTGCCTGCTCCACGGTGCAGCAGAGCACGGGGTTGAGCGGGGGCTGAAACTCACAGGGCTGCTTGTTGTTCATGGTGCCAGAGCACTCGCCAGGCAGAAACGCCCCATTTATTGCACTAGAACGTCCTAGGAAAGGTTCCTGCCTGTCCTGGGTATTGTTTAGGCTTCCATTTTCTCCATTTAAACTACTGCACAAGTCCTGGCCTTTTTTGGTATTTCTTTTGGAGGAGTCCATAGAGGTGTCCAAGGAAGAACATATGGGTCCAGGTTTTTTATCCAGCTCTCCCACACAGGCTGTGACAGCAACAGGCTGTGTTAAAGCAGAGTTGTAACTAGGAGGAGGAGTTTTGTACTGTAGTCTCTCGCTTCCTGTGTTGGCTCGTTTTCGGAGTCCTTTATCTGGAGAAGGAAGCCCACTGGAAAAACCAATATCCAATCTGCCGAAGCTAGAGCTCTGTCTCTTTGGAACAGGAATTGCACTGGAAGTATGGTGTCGATCGCTGTAAAAGAAGGAAAGAACAGATCACACCCATCAGGCACGCTCATGAGCAATACAGATGCTTAACCAAAGGCTGAAGCAATTGTTTTATCACAACTCCAGGCTCCATTTGGCCAACGACTTCTATCCCAAAGTGCTAAAACCCCAAACACGCCATATGAACCACAGAAGACAGCCCAGGGAACAGCTGTAGTGAAAAACAGGTTTTGTAGGAACACTTACACAGCTCTATGGTTTGGCAAGCCAATCACCCAAGAAACCATCACATTATGCTAATTCACACTGTTAACACTATTTTATAGGACTGAGCTGCACTTATGGAATATTACTGCTGACCATATATTTATGTATTTATGGCTTGTATTGGGTCATCATAAACTCTTCAAAAGTGAGTAATAACATCTGAATTCTCTATGAGCAAAGAATCCAACAGCAGACTTCCCTGACAGATGCACAAAGGAGAAAAACCACAACAACTTCACTATTTGCAGAGGGTTATTCTTGCCAGATCTTCTGCTTTTCTGTGCCAGTCATTCCAAAACTCTTTGGACAATTGCCAACCTCTATTTCTTAAGGACATTAACCAATCAAGCCTAATTTACAAGTCCAACTTACTGTAGTACAGTTCTACAAGTTACTTTCACTGTCTCAAGCTCTATAACTTGGAAAATCCACTTTACGTCATCTCAGGTGTTATGAGAACTTTCCTTCATCAGCTCAATATTTATGCAACTATAATCACCACCCTATATATAAACATACATTAACATAAGCAGCTGGTTCATTTTCCTTCCGAATTAAAAAAAAACAGTAAAAAAACAGCTATTATTGATCTACTGAATATACAACTCTAAGATTCAACCACTGTCAGGACGTCATTCATGAACTTCATTTAAAAGAAACTCCTGCTCAAGTCCTGATACGTTTTGTCTGGCACGGGAAAATCTTGTGTCATGGTTTACCAGATTGTTTGGGGTTTCTAGGTGGGGGAGAGTCCATGGGCTGTGAGGGTGGTTCCCTGTGGGGATCTGGCACATCCAATCAGTTACCTAGTTTTGAAGACTGACACCCAGTAAAGCCACTTAAAAGAGCTGCATAGGCCTCTATGAAAACATATTTAAGGACAGGCAAGTCTGTGAAAAGCTCTGTTGCTTCCAGCTTTGGAACAGATAACTGGGAGCTGGCCAGGCCTGGCTCTGCTGTGATGCAGGCCCCTCCCAGGAAGCCTGCCAGACTCTGTCCCATTGGGGTCGCTGGGGCTCCTTCCCAGCAGGACCAAGCCACTTCCTGGAAACCCCACCGGTCCTTTTTACTGGCATGGGGCCCATCCCAATGCTGGGAGCAACCATGTGCCTGGGACCAGTGCTGGGAATGGCCCTATGGCCAGTGCTGGAGGGGGCCCCGAGGCTGGGAGCAGCCACGTGGCAGGGACTACCCGGCCAAAATCGGCATGGCTGGGGCAGCACCATGCAGCAGTGGCTATCAATGAACTTTGTTTGCTTGGCTGCTTTTAGCCAACCATGCTGCAGACAGAAGGACAGAAGCAGCAGCTTTTCTTTTTTTTTTTTTGATGCCTGTGATATATGTTATATAAAAATTTTGCTAAAGGAAATTAAAACCACAGCATCTTGTGTACCAAGCCAGTTTTGGGCAACAAGCAGTAATAGGCTATGTGATAAAGAATGGAGATTCAAACACCAGGAGGACACTGTCTACCAGGATGTATATTTCAAGTGATTTCTTTCCATCTGACAAGACCCCAGCAGGAGGCATTCAACAGGCATCATTAGAAGTTTATCCCAGAAAGTTTTCACCTGACAGGATTCCAGGAATTATCCACCGGTTCTCAGAAACGTGGTAGCAAGAAAGAAAAAACTAGGATAATATGCTAAAATATGCTCAAGAAGAGCCCCCTTCCAGAGCCCAAAAGACTGTATAAAACAGATCCCTTTGAAATGACATTTTGGAGACCCACAGGGACTTTGGTGCGATAGAGGCCAAATCCAAAGTCTCTCCAACTCTAATTGCCTGTCTCAGAGTTGATTCACTTGTGGCTTTTTCCAAATTCATACTTTGATAATTTAATAAATTTCCTTAATTATTAAATTGGAGGATTCATTTATAACAGTGCCTCACATGAAGAGAAGACACAGGGTGGTACCAGCAGCCAGCACGACTCGCACAGCGTTGGTGAAGACCCCACGACCAACAGAGAGGCACAGCGAGTGATTCCCCCAGTGCAGAGCCTGGATGAGATCAACCTTCCAGCACTGCAGAACTCTATACAAAACTGCTTTAGTTGATAAAGCTTGAGAACAAATGAACCTATGAGCACCAATGCTCTCCTGAATCAGGAGAAAGGAAAGGATGAAGACACGTAGAGGAAACAACATGGGACACAGAGGTCAGTGAAGAAGTCAAATCCTAGATGGGAGGAGACTGAGGAGATCCCTTAGTCTTGGGCTGAAATTCTCTTGTAAGGCTATGGTTAAGATATAACTGATACATCAGACTTAAATTTTTTCCCTGTAACTCTTGAAATGCATTGGGGGGATGTAGCATTCTATCCACAGCCATGAGCAGAAGCACCCATGTTGAAGTAAGCAGACGTTGAAGTAGGTTGAACAGAAAGAAATGAGAGAGATGAGAAACCTTGCCCCAGGAACAGAAGAAGAAAACCTCTGTTTCCTAGAGGTGGCTGAAGAGAACTTTTGTTTTTATGCTATAACAGCTCATCCTTAGTACCTCATACGTTGACATGGCCCACGAAAGTAGCTGTGGGAAAACTGCAAGGCATGGGAGAGACTTTCACACTGCGAACAGATTTTCCTTTCCCGGGGGGCTGATTCACTGTGACCTTAAAGCCAAAGACAACTGTTTCTTGTGGAGAAGTCTCCATGGCATGGCAAGAGAGACTCCTATCTCTAAGAGAACTGAAGAAGAGCTGGCACACTGACTGAAAGTCGCAGGTTTTGTCTCTTTACATTGTCAGTGGGAAAGAAAAGAGGGTGTGGGGGGGGATAGGAGAAGTGTTGTGAAGGTTTGTTCTTGTTTCTTTTTTTTTTGGGTTTTTTTTTTTTTCAGATTCCTTGGTTGACGTGCACTGAAATGGACCTTAAGGCTTAAAAACCAGGTTTTAAACTGCTGGAGAAATATGGGAGCAGAGTTCAGAACTCTGTCCATTGCTACCAATAAGCATGAATAGGATGGGTTGAGCTTCAGTCAGGAATAAATACAGGGATAACATCCCAAATCTGAGAATGGAGGAATTAAGTCAATAGTATGGTATATCTGCTTATCAAATATTATCTAAGGCATCTAGATAGAAGTAAATATGTATAAAGGGTTTTGGAGATCAGCCATTGAAGAGTTCCACAGTCACTGGAGAAGAAAAATGAGAGAAGAGTGTTAATCCCCTATTTGAGAGCCAGTTATGATCACTGGGAAAGTCATCTTCCCTGGATGCCTTTTCTTGACCACAGGGGCAACCTAGGCAACAAGCTCAGGCTAAGTGAGAAGTGTCTACAAGGCAAACATGAGAAGATAAATAGCTCTCTTCTAAGTAGAATAATGGTCATAGTCTGCAGGCAAGTAAAATAAATCCATAAGGACTCTGGGTACAGTGGATTAAATGTTTTTTCCTGTGCCATCACCTCCCTCCAGGTGAGTATGGGAAGTCATGTAGAGGTTTTAGTTCAGAAGTAATGTTTAGACAGAGGAACAGAGCTCAAAAATACAAGGCTGCTATTAATACCTAAGAAAACAAGCAGCTGATGGAGGGTGTCTACTCCATTTGTGTTTTCCTTGAGGCTGTACTGTTACTAGAATTCACAGCATTGATATCAAGGTAAAGTCCAGAGAAAGAATCCCAGAAGGATCTGGTTTGAAACCAACTTTCAAGACCATCTAGTTCTGATCCCCCTGCCATGGGCAGGGACACCTTCCACTAGACCAAGTTGCTCCAAGCCCCATCCAACCCAGCCTTGAACACAGGCTTCCCCACCTTTACAGGGAAAAATTGCTTCCTAATTTCTAAACTAAACCCACTCTCTATCAGTTTAAAGACATTGTCCCTTGTCCTTTGAGCTTCACAGCTCACAAAATTAATAAAAATATATAAAAGTATATGAAAGAGAATAATTTTAGAAAACTCTCATCCAGTTACTCAAACACTTTAGAGACTATGAGGTATTGTCCCCAGTGAGAAGGGTTTGGCTTGCAGGAGCACAGCCCTTTACTCTAAGGCACAGCCTTGAGCTGAATTGCTCAGGTTGAGCTGATTCAGCTTCCAGCAGCAATCCCTTGGTTGGTCTCCTGAGACACCAAACAGGTGTGGACATCTGTCCAAGAAGAATGGCCTGTGACTTGTGGAGTATAAAAACTGATTTCATTAACTGTCATTAGGGCCTGATGACTTTTAGTCGAGTGGATGACACTAGAACTGGTTACGCATATGGGAATGTACAGTTCCTGTCAGAAAGCAGGATTTCTAAATTATAAAAAAAAAAAAAGGCAATTAGAAGTCTCAGGTCACCAATGTTTCAATGTTTCAATTGTATCCAAATCTCAAAAGCCAATTCTAACAGTCTGACTTCAGCTCTAAGTTTTTCTGGCAGCAAAATGACAAAGTAGCTATTTTCTCCCAAAATACTAATTTTCACTAGTTCCAACTAGTCACTTTGAGCATTCTTAGACTTAAGGTGGAAGACACAGACTCCCCACTGTAAACAGGTGAGATAAAGTGACTGAAGTAAGACACAAACATTTCTGAAATTATTTTCTAAGTGAACACATTCTGGCTGTAGTTTTGATAAAACATTTCTTCGGTCAGATTCACCTGTGATTATTCAATCTGTCTGCAAGTGGCTCAGAGAAACTGTAAAGCAATATGAGGGACAAAATACAATTTACAGGCTCAAATATGTATCTTTTCCTCCACACAAAATGTTTCCTGTGAGGAACATTACTGGATCACAGCTGGACAAAATACTAAATTTTGATTGCCTGGCCAAAAGCCAAAACCCACAGCTACAGCTCTTTGCTATGAGAATGCTTTAAAAAACCCACAAAAACCTAAACACAATTTGATCTTTTTGTGTTGTAAACTATGGTCTCATTGCAGTAAGAACACTAAATGAAGGTGTTTTAGTTGGTTTATAGCTATCTGAAATGCTTGAAGCTCCATGAGCAGTTCAGAGCCAATATCATGTCAACTGTGCTAAAAAGCAGTGATAGTTTCTTACCTTCTTAGAGATTACTGATAAAATAATGTACAATAGAAACAGGAAGGCTGCCAATATGAAGTTAAGATGAAACTGCATCTTTTGGCAGCAAAGAAATTCGGCAACATATTTTTAAAAAATGAAATCTTCATAAATCAAGCCATCAGAGTTTTCATAACTAAGAAGTTTTGGGCTCCTCTTGATTCTAGCAGTATATTAATCAAGACACAGCCTCAAAACACAAATTTAAGCCTTGGCACTCAAGTATTTTTGAGGAAAGCCTTTAAATGCAGCTCAAAAGGGCATCTCCCTGCCTACAGACAAGCCATTCAAAAGGGGTATAGTGTATTTAGATAAGTCTGTTGTCTATTCACTAAGAAAAAATCTTCTTGCTAGTCTGCTCAAGTTTGCAGCATGTTCTTTACTTTCTGTTAATCACAAATACTATCCCTCATAACTTACAAAGTGAAAAAAAAGGAAAAAAGCTGAAGAATAGGAGAGAAAATGAGTCAGAGTCTTTTGATTTAATGCAACTATAATCTAAAGAGCCTAAACTTGGGAAAGGTAAATCTGAACGTGCAAAAAGAAATAAAACTATTTTAATTAAAAATGTTAAAAATGGACAGACTACACGAAAATGGGGATTTGAAGGGGAATTATGAGAAACAGGGAGAGCAACTTTTTAAAGAGGCAGAGAGAGACAGGACGGGGGGAACGGTTTTAAACTAAAAGAGAGGAGATTTAGATAAGAGATTAGGAAGAAATTCTTGGCTGTGAGGGTGGTGATGGCACAGGTTGCCCACAGAAGCTGGGGCTGGCCCATCCCTGGAAGTGTTCAAGGCCAGGTTGGACAGGGCTTGGAGCAACCTGGAAGGTGTCCTGCCATGGTCAGGGAGTGGAACAACATGCCTATAAGGTCCCTGCCAATCCAAACCTTTCTATGATTCAGTCTCAAATGCTGGAATAAACTGCCTGCTCACAAGAAAAAGGATTTAAGATAAAATCTGCATAGGGCCTTTTGCATCCACAAAAGCTAACCTAAAAAACTGAGCTACTTTTCTGGAAACCAGTGAAACTCCAAGACTAAAAAACTGCAAACAGAGGGAAGTACTCCTAAAAGGAAACAGAAAAGATTCGGGGGACAAAACTAAACACAGCAGAATATTGGTACCAGGAGAGGTAGGAAGATGGAAACAGAGCTTGCAGACCTGCAAGCTTGTTGCAATAAATCACACCAGCTGGGATGTGAAAACATGTATTAATCATTTAAGTGTAATGCCTGAGAAACCAAAACAACACAAATCTCACCAGGCTCAGGGAACCAGCCACTAAGCCTTGATGGACAAACACTAGACTCTGCAGACCTTCCAAAGGGCCAAATGCTAGCCCAGAGCTCCAGGCAAAACAGGGGAACTCACAGAAGATTGAGGCAGACACTCTACAGCCAAATTTGCTCTAATGGATGTATGAAATAAGTGAGCTCTTCTACAAAAGCCATGGAGTATTTTTTGGGTTTACTTTTAATCTAAAATGGTAATGACTATGGCAGTGACAGAACTTAAATTCAGAAAAACTCAGCTGCAGTGCTCAGAAAGGAAACTGAAGATCAGCAAGAGAACCAAACAAATCAGGCAGTGCAAGTGAGTATGTGGATAAGAAAACCTTGTGTCTCCCTGCTCTTTTCCTGCAAACAAAGAATAACCTGGAAATAGTTTACTGACTACACATTGCCAGAGAGTATCAGATGACTCACAGTAACCTGAAAACAAAAAATTCCTTCAAATATTCATTTTAACAGCTAGTGGCTTGTCTGCTTGTTTCTATGTTCATAATCAGGTATTATCCACAGGACAGTGGACGTCTGTATTCTGCCCAATTATGAAAGTCTAGCCAGTTTTCCCCTCAAGACAGACCCCTTGTAAAGCCTCATTTCCATTTATATTATTAGGAAGCATTAAGAAGCATTGATTGGAATAATCAGTTTAAAAAAGAAATAAGTTAAAAATTAACAACTATTCATACAACTTCTGGACTTGAGAAGGAAATGAGGCATAGACATCCATGGGGAGAAGGGAATGGAATATTCCAGAAGAATTATGCTTAATATTCCTACATGGAAATATTATCCAGCCAAAAAAAAGTGCTTTCTTTTATTAATGATTGTGCATCACCTATAAAAACCAACAAGAGGATTGTATGGTAGCAAGCGCTCCGAAGCATAACGAAAGTTTCCAGATCAGTTCCTCAGAGACAGCACATGACAGAAAGGAAGAACAGGTATCCCCACTGAAAATAATTCCCATTTCATATGTTCCAGTGTCAACCCACTTCTGCTTATTCAAGACTGTAGTAGACAGCAATGACCTGCACCCCTCCCACTCTACTGATGAGCAGAGAGAAGTGCTACAGATATCACAGTCTGGCCCTTCATTTTCAAATTTTCTGAGAGTACCACACATCATCTGAGGACTTTTACACTACTGTGGTGGATACCACATGAAAACTCACTGTGATATTTTCCTAATGAAGAAGGCTTTTCTTGCTAGAGAAAAAACAAAAGCAGGGAGAATCTTTTCAGCTGTGTCTGAAATTACTTACAGAATAAAACTGCACAAGGGGCTGAGCTTCCTTTTCTCAGGACCTATTTACTTCCTCTGTTGGCTGAGCTGAATTTCCATCAGGCAACACCTTTTACAGTATTGCTGAAAGAGGAAACTTTTCCTACTCCTATATTTGCTTTCCCTTGCCAAGACTCCAAACAGCAACCTGGAGGTGAGGGTGTTCAACCTGGGAGAAGAGAAGGCTCCAGATGCCTTAAAGCTCCTGCCAGTGGCTGAAGAGGCTCCATGGGAGCTGGAGAGGGACTTTGGACAAGAGCCTAGAATGACAGGACAAGAGGGAATGGCTTTCCACTGCAAGAGGGAAGGGTTAGATGGAATATTGGGAAAAAATTTTTCTCCATGAGGGTGGTGAGGCCAGGGCACAAGTTGCCCGGAGAAGCTGTGGTTGCCCCATCCCTGGATATGTTCAAGGCCAGGTTGGATGGGGTTGGAGCAACTTAATCTACTGGGAGGTGTCCCTGCCCATGGCAAGGTGTGGGAACTGGATGATCTTTAAGGTCCTTCCAGTCCACACCATTCTATGATTCCTTGCGACCTGTTACAGTAGGATTCACACAAGTACTTTTCAACATCAAAATCAATTTTAAAAAGAGGAGAATGTAGGGAGAAGAAACTGCTTTGCTCATGACAGTTAAGAAGGCAGGGAAACAAAACCATTCTGTGATTTTCTGATTAGGTGAGAATGCAGGACAAAATAATTGCTTAAAGCAAGAACCTGCATGAGTGTATGCAATTCAAAGAGCATAAATTAAAACCATGTGAATACAAACCATCACTTGCTGAAATCCACTGGGTAGTAAACTGTTCTTCACATTTAGTGAAGTTCACCTCAGTTTAAGGAGAACTGGTCAAGCCTCCTGCTTAAACAACTGCTGCAAGATAAACCTAAACCAACTTTAGCCTTAAAATACAGAAACCTGTCTGATTTGATTTTCTGCAGACAGTAGAAGATAAGTCTTAATCCTCCAGAGTGAATCAGAACACAAGTACACGGGATTTCTGGGGGAGATACTATAACCTTCAGTTATTTATTAATGTAGCTTCTCATTTAGCAACAACAGTGAACATGCAACAGCTATTTTCATTAGCAGCAATTATACTACAGAGAGGTTGTGTTGTTTATCTTTTAGATTCCTGCGCAGCTCACTTGAATTACACAGTCAGGGACTGCCCAGGCTACGACTTGTTCTGCTTGATCAGTTTGGTACAGAAGGTGCACCTGCTACCAAACATTAAATACAGTCTTATGACAACAATTAATTCACCTCCCTCTAGTGAAGAACATAGTTTTTTCAAACAGGATTCCCTTGCTACATCAACCTCTGAGAAGGGTTGTGGGCCCATCATATGGAAGAATTTCTAAGAGCATAAGAAAACAGCAGAATGTTGTGGACAGTTACAGAGTCTGTATTTTGGGAAGGTCATAATCTCACCTGCTTCACAAGCTTCACAAGCAAGAATGCTTCACAAGCATTCTCAGCTTGTGAAGAGGAGCTGCTTGTCTGAGACAAATCCTTACCTTCAATTTTTTTTTGTAGTATCCACCTCTTTCTTATAAATTACAAAAAATACTTACCACCTAACCATCAGTCCAAGCTCCATGAAGTTTTTCAGGTTAGGAAGAGTTTGCCTTAGATCTGGAGTACTCAGCCCATGCTGGTATCTAAGCTACAAAACCAGAAAAAAAAATCCTAAAATTAGCACAGCTTTCCAAATGCCAAAGAATACATCACTGTGGTCAGTTAAGTCACTAGGTTTTTAGAAAGTTTAGGATGATTATCCAGCAGTTCCAAGATATTTATTCCCCTTAAGAAAATGGTCTATTTACTACATGTATTAGGACACCCACCCAAGAACAGGGACAAAATAATCAGTCAACCTGACTCTTAAACCTCCTTACACTTTCTCCATTTACTATCTGTAACAGGAGAGCAGGCTCACAGCTCAATAAAAACACAGTCATTATGGGAAGACACCAAATTCCATCACAATGTTCTATATCCATGAATTCCAAATATTTATTTGTGTGTACTTGTCAGTCTGAGTGTAATTTGTGTGTACCTGTCAGTCTGAGTGTATCAGTGTATACTGGAATCAGTAATGGAATTATTACAGTAACATCAATGAGTAAAAATACATATTGTCACACAGCTGATCAATATCTGTGAACCTTACACAGTTTACATCAACATTTAAACACCTGTTATCAGTATCATAATTAAATCCAGCACCCAAATCACTTCACTAAGATGCTACTTAGCAAAGGGAAAGGCTTTAAACACTGACATACTTTAACCTGAATATTGGCTCCTACAAGTTGTTCTTAGGTCGTCCACAGGACATAACTGTCACTGGTGAGAATTATAAACTCTGTGTTTAACAAATTAAAAATACCTCTGAAGAAAACAGCACATGGAAGGGAAAAAGCCTGTCTTTCAAGTTTGAATCTCAAAATTTCAGGGAAATTTTGCAGAGAAATGTATCCTTGTGTAGTTAAAATATGAAAAAAGAACCAACACCCTACATTCCAGTAACTCTAAGGCTGCTGGAATGATGCACT
Source organism: Arremon aurantiirostris (assembly GCA_035583995.1). Classification (NCBI taxonomy): domain Eukaryota; kingdom Metazoa; phylum Chordata; class Aves; order Passeriformes; family Passerellidae; genus Arremon; species Arremon aurantiirostris. The sequence continues at coordinate 14,807,111 of JAXCLO010000001.1, read as the reverse complement.
ACCAATTTAATAAGCAGTTCTCAGCATACATTAACACACTTCAGAAGTCTCTGCTGGACTCCAACACAGGCGCACACAGTAACTGCACAAATTTAGTGCTGATACAGCCTACTTGCTGAAAGATGAACAGTCCCACTCAAAGTTAAATTTCTTTTGTTTAGAATCACACACCTGTTTCCATAATTCCTGATAGCAAAATGCAGGAAAGTATCATAGGTTTCAAAAAATTTTGACTTCTCCCAAAGAATCAGTTTTGCAGAGAAAGAGACTCCTGAAATTGGGAATCATTTTTGTGTTTGTCTGAGTTTCAGAAAGAATAATTACTTTGGAGGAAAATCACCCTCAGTACTGCATTGTACAACAGCTGGCCATTTATTACAGTTTATTATTTCCATATGGACAAAGCCAAATCATATGGTGGGCTTGGGCTCATATTTTCTGCTACAATGACAGAACCTGGATTAAGACAACCATACAATATAAATTACAAAACCATCACCACATTCTCCTGATGGGATTATAGTGGAATTCGTTAACTGGAGAATTAGCCTGGAGCAAAGATATAAAAAAGAAAGAACCCACCAACTCAAAAACTTTACATTTGTTTCTCCTCCAACAATGAAAAGTTCATGGAATACCCCTTTTTATAGTAGTTCTTACATTTTAAGGTTTCAGAGCACAAAAATAAGGTGGATTAAGGGATCTCGTCAACAGCCAAGATTAGAAGAATTCATGGGAGACCCCAGTATCCAAATATGAGCAAAACCACAGCTTCTACTAAAATTTTTGTATTTCCAATAGTAGAGATGCATATTAAGTAAAGTTAGGATGCAAGGTTCATGAAACCCCAAAAAAAAGTTATTATTTAGCTTCATAAACTGCATACTATTTGGCTTTGCAATTGATTAAAAGCAAAGCAATACTGCCTTGTGTTTGCATCAATACAAGCTGCTGCTGATGTATTTACAAACCCAGAAATCACTGAAAAACTTATCTGCCTTCTAGGAACAGAAAAAAACATTCAAAAACCAGCTGATGAATTGGGTTTTAGTCTGGATTCAAAATTATCACTACATGAATGCAGCAAAGGTTAAGTCCTGCTGGGCATAATTCTGTAGTGGTCTCACATATCCTGACAAAGAAATCTCTGCTTTGCTGGATGATGCAGGCCACTACAGATACAATACCAAACAAATGCAAACAAGGAGGTGGAGGGAGCTTAAAACCAACTTTTTTTACTTAAAAGACCAGAATTCCTCTTCCTCCTCTCCTTAACCTCTGACAATGTAAAATAACAAATATTAGTAAGGACTGTCTTTTTCCCCAATCCATAAAGCATTTCTTATACACCTTCCCTTAAGTTTAATTTTTTTAACATCCAACACCACACATGCAGGGCTAGTTAATCCACCTCATCCAATAAATAGTAAGGCTCTGAACAACATTCATAAGGACTGAATCCAGAGGAGGCCACGGAGATACATCAAGGGTTGCTGAGCACCTCTGCTCTGCAGACAGGCTGGGAGAGCTGGGGGTGTTCAGCCTGGAGCAGAGAAGGCATTAGGGAGACCTCAGAGCCCCTGCCAGTGCCTAAAGGGGCTCCAAGAGCTGGAGGGGGACTTTGGACAAGGACCTGAAATGACAGGACAAGGGGGAATGACTTCAAACTAACAGAGGACAGGGTTAGATGGAATACTGGGAAGAAATTCTTGCTGTGAGGGTGGCAAGGCCCTGGCATGGGCTGCACAGAGAAACTGGGGCTGCCTCAGGTTTGGAAGGATGGAGCCTCAAGACCAGGCTGGATAGGGCTTGGAGCAATCTGATCTAGAGGGGGTTTCCCTGCCCACGGCAGGAGGGTGGAATTGGATGATCTTTAAGGTCTGCTCCAGTCCAAACCATTCTATGATTCCCTGTGACTTGTTACAGTAGGATTCACACAAGTACTTCTTAACATCAAAATCAATTTTAAAAAGAGAAAAATGTAGGGAGAAGTTGCTTTGCTCAGAAGAATTTAGAGGGCAGGAAAACAAGAGCAGAGGTAACCATGTGCTGTCTTGATTCTCCTAAGAAACTGTTCAAATTTCAATTGTCACTATTAAAAGTCACCCATCTCCACACTAAGCTTCCAATGCAATAATTTCCAAATGCAGCATTTTATTTAAGATTTTAAAGATCAGATTGTTCCTTCAAGATATTACAGACCCAGCCATTCAAAGAAAATGTGCCTGTTTTAACTGAAGAGGTGTCCAAGATTTGTGTTCACATAGAAGAACTTTACTCAAAGTTCTGTGTATTCTCCACAGAACTTTTGAGTAAATCATTAATGATGTTCTAGTGATAAAATATTAATTCTGATTTCTACACCAATATTTAGCTCCTATGCACAGCTTTGTTTTCCCAAGTGCTGCTCTCATGTTTGTTACTAACAACACTTAGTCCACAGAAACAAGGTATAGGAGACAAGATCCATCATATTTTATGAACAGTTCAAGGCAGAAGAATTTAAAGAATTATCTGTACAGAGAAATCTCAAGAAACAGGATAATACATTTACTTTAAGGCCAACTTCTCTACAGAAAACCAGCTAATCATACCAGTGGGTATTTTCTATTATACCTATATGTTCCAACATCACAGAAAACCATAAATGTTAAAATTTGCTGCATTTAAAACAGTGGTTCTCAGAGCAAAAGGTAGATTTATTCTTAAAAAACATGTATTATTCTTATTTCTAAGGAAATGTTTAAAGACTAAATTTCCTTAAAAGACTAATACCAACAAAATCACAGCATTAGCTGTAGGTGAGGCATGACAAACTGAAGTTAACCTGTAACAAAATAGGCACAATTATTTTACACTCTAAGATGAGAAAAAGTAATATTCACCTCCTCCATTTTCTACCTGTATTTCCTTCTCTGCAATGGTCTGAACTTACACTGGAAGGTAAGTGAGTGAACCAGCAGTGAACAGCTCCAATCTGAGCATCTCTACTGCACTGCCAACCAAACAGCTTCCAAGGATTCATTTCATCAACTGGACTGTTAGACTTAAAAATCATGACCTAAAATCATGTCAGACAACAGAAAAACTTACTGCCTTCCTAAAGGTAACAATTCCACAGCAAAATGTTCATTCATCAAATCTACCAGTAGAGATACATCATCTGTTAACTAACTAAATACAAATCTGCAAAAGCACACTTATGTTCCTATAAAGTCTGTAAGAAGTACTACGACTACTGAAACTTTTCAATCAAGCTGGCTTTAAAAGAAACCATTTAGTTATCTTTCTATTACTGGGTAATTGCAGGTTGCACCCAAGATCAAAATTAGGTGGTTGGCCACTCTATATGCCTGCTCTTAAGAAAAACAATGATATCCTACATTTATGTGCAAAAAACAACTGTCCACTTCCTATCCTAATTCTTGCAGCAGTATTTCATGACTAATGGTATACAAGCATATACATTTACTTCCAGCCAGAAACCACAGAGTACCTGGGCTCAATTATCTTTTTTTTGGGGGGGAGTGCAGAACAGACTCCAATTCTAACCTCATCTGTTCATCATTTCTCACACTGTTTCCCCAGCCATATTCATCTTGTTCTAAGCCATGTGGAAGCTGTCTAACAGCCAGAATATGTTATTAAAGCTCAAAATAGCAGCCCCTTTAGTACATATTGTGCATAATATTCAAGTCTATGCCAAAATCTGCTCTATTTTGGACTTCTCTTAGTCCCCATTGCAGGCAACTGGTTCTTGATGTTGTAGCAATACCTGTACCTACACAACAGGTGGACTCAACCCACTATTACACTATGCAAAGATCTTGCAATATTAAGGCAGTCAAAATCAATTTTGAATTATTTTCAGCTGTATGAGGAGTTTCTCTTGATAACCTCAAGAATTTCAAAAAAACATCTGCTCCACAAATGGGAAAACCTACAGAGAAAAATAGAAGCAAAACTATTGTTTCAATCAAATTTGCAGAGCTGGTCACAAGCCAAGCATTGTCACAAGGTTTTCAGAGAATGTCAAACACCAAAATATTAAGAATGTCAAACAGAAATATTAAGTTTTAGAAGTTTTAATAAAATGATATAGTTAATTGTTTTACAAGATCCTGGGTGACTTTGGCAGAGTAGGACAGAACACTGGCAGAGATTCAGATTACTAAGCACTGCAATAAAGAAAACGGGAAGTGTTGTTATAATGCCTGTTGCTATATAAACAACTATGGGGGATCACTGAAATAAGGCCTGCTGCTATATAAACAGTTGTGTGTGTTTATATCTTTTGGGAGCAATTATAAAATTTTTTGCTTGCCTTTGTTTTATTGAATCTGGCTAGTTGTTCTAGCTCTGAACGTCTATGTGGGTTTACTGAAAAACCCTTAAGCTACAACATTACTGAAACATGTTGTGGTATCAACAGCTCTTTAGATAATGTACCTCCAAATTAAATTTCTAAAAATCATTTTCATTTTTCATCCTTAAAAAGACTATCAGTAAGCATCAATTACAGTTTGGAAGTAAACATAACAAAAGGGTTTTTTAAACTCTTTTAATATTCTTGGGGAAGTAGAAGCTGAAAAAAGAAAAATAACCCTCGGGATTATAACAAGTCTTGAAGTTCTCAATCTTGCTTCCAGAAGGAGCAAATAGTTTGTATTTGCTACAGTGGTGACAGCCCTCATCCAAGCAAGAAGTGCTCAAATATAACAGCTATTTCAATAGATATGACTTTTCTTTATATGCCTGTATCCATCTCCCAGAGTTACACCTGAAAAGCAGATGTTTACTTTGCAACTCATTCAAGAGAATTAAACTAACAAGAAAGCAAGTTACATCCATATCCTTGAGGACCCATGTCCTTCATTAATCCATTGAGCATACTCTTTCAAATTCCACAAGCCAACCCAGCGTGCCTAAAGCCTTCGCTAAAACCATCTTAAAAGATTCCCACCACAACTTTGATATAGCAATAGCAAATAAGGCACACAAGCAGCAACCAAAGCAGTAAGAGGAGATAACTGCATTTTATGCTACACCATTGAAGGATAATTACAATCAGTAATTTAAAAAGCATGCTTAGTCTGAACTAACCTGATTTGTCCCACATTTACAAGGGAGATGCTGATTTCAATAAGATAATTTCCAGGTATCACAAAATCCTAGAATGGTTTGGGTTAGAAAGGACTTTTAAGCTCATCCAGCCCTAACCCCACCACCATGGGCCCAGATACCTTCCACCAGACCAGGTTGCTCCAAAACCTGTCCAGCCTGGCCTCAAACACTTCCAGGGGTGGGGCAGCCACAGCTTCTGTGGGCAACCTGTGCCAGGGCCTCACCATTCTCACAGCCAGGAATTTCTGCCCAATATCCCATCTAACCCTGCCCTCTGGCAGTGGGAAGCCATTCTTCCTTGTCCTGTCATTCCAGTCCTTCCCCTGGTCTCTTGGAGCCCTTTTAGGCATTGGAAGGGGCTTTAAGGTCCCCCTGGAGCATTCTCTTCTCCAGGCTGAACTCTCAACTGTCTCCAGAGCAAAGGGGCTCCAGCCCTTGGAGCATCTCTGTGGCCTCCACAGGACTTGCCCTAACAGGTCCATGTCCTTGTGATGCTGAGGGCCAGCCACTCTCTCACTCTGACCTGTAACAGTGGTAACTAACACTGGAGATGCTACACAGTCCCTGGACCAAGACAGTCACTAGTACAGTTCAGAAATGTTTATTTCTACATAAGAGAAAAATGTCCTCAGAGAGCTCTGGCTGATTCAGCTCTCACAAACTGCATCAAGTTGAGATGGAAACTTTTTCTCACCACTGGTTCCTCCTGCCCCAAGAACAGCCTGTCTCCTTTCCTCTCCTCTCAGCCTGGAGAATTTTAATTCATTTCCATCTGAAAGGCAGGGGAAATTCATGCATGAAATCTACATACAGGAATGGTTCAGAAGTGATCAGGGAAACTATTATTCTCATCTGATAACAGATCTAATTCCTTTTTACTTTCTTTGATTTGTCCTGGAATTACATTAAGCTGCTTCTTCCTCTTGCATTTACCAAAACACGAAGTCAGATCTTTATTCAAAGACAGCAGCAGCCTCAACTCTAAATGCACAGCAACTTTTCCTATTCTGCCAAACATTTATGAAGCAGTTTTCTTCTTATTCTTAAAATTTCAGCAATATTTAATATTGGATTTTGGTTTCACAGCAATAGTGTTTATTGGAGATAGACCTCAAGAAAATAAGGAAATAAGAGTATGTGTTTGAGTACACTGTAGAACTGAACATTTAGGTAAGCCAAAAAGCTGCATTTCCTCAAGAACTCTCTCACTGCTATATATAAAACTGTCCTTGAGAGTAAACACAAGAGAGGTTTATTCTCCCCCCAGAGAGGTCTCAAACATGAACCTTCATGGTTTCAGCCTGGTGTCCAGTAAGGGGAACCATTGTCAAAGACAGGCTGGGAGCCACTCACATAAGTAAAGTATTCCTGTAAAACTTAGGACTTATTGGGCTTGTTACAAAAACCAACATATATGGGCCCCCATGCCTATAAAGGTACACCTCATATGCCATGACTGTTTCATAAAAGAACATTTAAAAATGCAATTTAGAAGATAGAGCAGTTACCAGCCTCCAGAAAGTTTCCCCCACTCCCCAGTGAAGCACTCAAATAACTAAAACCATGTTTACTGCAGTCTTGCTGTATTTATAGCTTGATGAGATGAAACTATAGAGCACATAACCTTTACAGACTCAGGTCAGAGCTTCTCAGAAGGCTTCAGTATCACTAATTGATGTTCACTGGAAATTGATGTTCACTGTTTATAGGAAATGGGTACACTTATTTCCTATTACATCATTCATGCTGAGCTTTTGTATTAAAAATCATTACATCAGGCACAGAACAAGATGTAAGACATGCAAAAGTCAAAAAGGGAAAGATAAGTAACATTCTGTGCCTCCATTTCAACATTAAATTTTCTGTGTGTGTTTACCTCCCCAAATGTAATCTGTATACCTGAAGTTTGCTTTTTACCTACATATGAACCTATGGATACCAGAAGGGCAATATTCTCAGGGAATACCCAGGTATGTACAGAGAACTCTCCTATCACTGTCCTGGATAGAAATCAGAGAAAATGTATGGTTAGAGTTATAGTGCTACACACTCCTCCTCCACTTCTCTGTTACTTTCACATTGCAATAAATCTACTCCAAAACCAGGTAATTTTCACAAATGACATCAGTCCAGCTCTACTCTCTACCTTAATATGTTACAGGAAAGGAACCCACAGAATTATTTCAGTGGGCAAACAATGAGCTCCATTAGATGTCGTAAAATCTTTCAGATATTTGCTCTTTCATGGTGTGTTGGGAAAGCCGTTGTTTTAAAATAGGTGAAATTGAACTTCTGGCCATTCATTCATCCAGGTTTGTGATCCCAGCTCTTTCAGGTAAAAAGGCTTTTGCTTCAAGAAAGCTTTACTCAAAGAGCAAGTGATTCAGCCCATGACACAGAGCTTAAATGGAAGAAGAATTTGTGGATTGTCTGCTCCCAGCCACATCTTCCATTTCAGCTGAACTGCTTTCCAGGTATCTATTACGTTACTGTCAGTGAACAAAAGAGACTGACTTCTAAAGAAAGATAAGATTGTGAATCAAATGGAAAGTCCTCTCATTTGAGGAGTACAGAATGAACAGTTTAACCTATGAAAGCCTTGCTTCCTATCAGGATAACATCAGCATTCAGTGAACTCCACTTGGCAGTAAGACACACCAACACCGGAAATGGTTTCCCATATGATGGATGATATTTCAAACTTAAAAGCTGAGGTCAGAGAGGACAGTTCAGCACTGGTCTTCCTGAAAACATCAATCTATATGTGCTAAACTGAAGCAGAGCTTGGTTTTTTCCTAATTACACAATATTAACTTCATGAATTACACACAAGACCAGCAAAGAGAAATGCAATAACCCCTTCAGTATTTCCAGTCTCTTGAAAAACAAAACACTTTAATGTTCTGGATTTCCAAACACTCTAGACTGACCAAAAAGTGAATGAGTCCATACATATCAGAGCCTTTTATTCCATTTGTTGGAGAACAACTTGCCCTAAACTTCAACCCCAGTATATAAAAAACCTGAACGGCATTTATGGATGATTAAGTAGCTGACATACCAAAAGTGTTCAAAAGAGGTTTTGTGCCCTGATGTGCCAAATCTTATGCACAGAAGTATGAGACCAATCCTGACCAAGGAGGACAAAACATACATGTCAACCGATACAACAGAAGAACACAGGATGTGGGGGGAAACATGAAAATAACAGAAGCTCAGGGGAAAAAAAAATCTAAACCCAACAAGGCAGAGATTGTCACTTGCTTGCAAATAAGAGATAAGAAGAATTTTTATGCATTAAAGCAAGTGAAGTTTTAAGAAATTAGGTCGATTTTAACATAATTTCTCTTTCCCATTAAGAAATGGGCCACATGGCAGAAAGAGAGAAGGCTCTGAAGGAAGAAACAGGCTTACCAAGCAGGACCTGGAAATCCACAGATGTGAACGTTTTATATTTGAATGTCCAGCTTTGCCTCCAGTGCACACGCCCAACTTGTTAAGAAAAACTGTACACTACAGCCTTTTTCTACACTAATACATTGTGCCAGGGCTTGATAACAGATTTCCCACCTCCCTATCTCTTTCAATTTTGTAACATGGAACTTTTATACACTACAAAGCAGCCGAACCTGGCAGACAACATGTGTCCATGTCAGATTAACTATATCAGGAATCCATTTGCCTTTTGATTACTCAATTTTGGTTCTATTTTAAAAACATACTCTTTTTTTTAGGAAACTTTTTGGTCTGAAGAGTTAATGCACAGAGATGATGACAGCTACACAGCACAAAAGCCATGTAATACACAGAAAATGCCTGCAAGGCTGGTCCCACAAAATAATTTTGGAGAACTGACTCTAAGCACAGCTGGTGATGCCTCTCCTACTCATAGAAACCCAGAACAGTTTGGGTTAGAAAGGACTTTTAAGCTCATCCAGTCCTACCCTCCCCCACTATGGACCTAGATACCTTCCACTAGACCACCGCTCCAAGACCTGTCCAGCCTGGCCTCAAACACTTCCAGGGGTGGGGCAGTCACAGCTTCTGTGGATAATCTGTGCCAGGGTCTCAGCACTCTCACAGCCAAGAATTTCTGCCCGGTATCCCATCTAATCATGCCTCTGGCAGTGGGAAGCCATTCTCCCTTGTCCTGTAACTCCAGGCTCTTCTCCAAAGTCCCTCTTCAGCTCTTGGAGCCCCTTCAGGCATTGGAAGGGGCTCTGAGGTCTTCCTAAAGCCATCTCTTCTCCACTCTGAACAACCCAAGCTCTCCCAGCCTGTCCATATAAGAGATGTGCTTCATCCCTCCAGTCACCCAACCACACTGTTCATCTCATCACAGCTGCAGGAGCCTCCAGCACTGCCTGGGCTTAGGCTGCAGGTGCCAGGATCTGTACAGGTTGAACACCCAAGATCTCCTCCTTCACAGAGCAAGTTAATATTGGCATTTGCCTACAGACAAGGATAGGCAGGTTTTCAGCTGAATGAAAGCCAGGACTTCAGTTACAGCTAATCCAGCCTCATTTCAACCTATTTTTTCTTGGCATGGGTGATAGGAAAGAAAAAAAGAAAGCCTTTCCAAAAAGTTTGCAAAAAACATACATGAATTCCCCAATTCTAAATGATCTGGCTAAGTATCAGCTCACTGTTACCCTAGGAAAGTTTCAGGAATGAAACCTCTCCTAAGAGCTTTTGGCTCTACACAGCTGGAGAAGGTACTTTGTCCCTTCCTCTTAGTTTTGAAATGAAAGCCTGGCAGTTGACAAGACAAGGACTAGACTCTGGCTTCAACCTCTGCTCTTTCAAGAACACTTTTCCGTATGTAGCTGAACTGTCCTTGGATTCAGACAGTGCATTCTTTCTGAACTCTGTGTTTTATGATCTTAGTTTAGGGGCCTCATAAAAGATGTAGAGTGCAAGTCACAGTATCCTGCACTCAAAGGGCCATAACCACTGCATGTACACCACTACTCACAGGATTCTTTAAAGACACTTCTGCTCCTTAGTGTTTACTGCCAAAACAAATTTCTAGCCCTAACATTTCTGCTGTTCAACTTCCCATGGAAAAGCTTTTAGTTTGTGTTATAGAGCTGATTTTCCCTCATGTTTGATAGTCTAACAGAACCAGAAACTGAACCTCTTGCTTCATTTCATGTTTAACAGCTGAGTTTCACTTCAGCCTCTTACATATGGTAATAATAATACTAATACATAAATATTCAACTTTAATTTCATGCAGGTATTAGGAAGATGGCACTTTAACTACACCTACAATGTAACAAGAATTTTGGTTTTCTTCTATGGTTCTGTGAATGTTACTTTGTGCATTAGACAAGCAACTCACCCACAAAGCAGCATTCCCAGGAAAGCAGCACCGGCTGCTCAGCTTCTCGAGCAGATTACACAAAGCAGGTAAATGCCACCTGCCACCATGTGGACAGGGTGGTCATTGATGCACAAGAGGAGGGCCAGACATTAGTTACTTACCTGGATCTGTACTCTATTGATGAGAAAAAGAACCTTGGGGGAGCTGACAAGAGTGTGATTTTTTTTTTTTTCATACCAAATAGCAAAGTTCATGTGTTGCTAATGACTTTCAGATGACAGCAGAACTATTCTTTGGCCAGGGCTGAGAAAGTGATGCCAATGTGAAAAGGAGTATCAGTCTAACACAACACAATATTGGTCTGACAAAACAAATGAAGATGAGAAAAGAAGCCTTCCCTGTGAAACAATCCAGGGCACAGCAGTCAGGCTGAACAGAAGAAAAAAACCCCTCATTTCATACAGTGTAACAAATTCCACAGGTTTCACTAAACCTGGAAGTGATGCCAGGAAGGTGATGCTCTGTCTGACACCATATGCAGAGACTCTGCTAACAAACACCAACTGTGAACTTTTTACATGGGTAGACAGGGATAGGAAAAGAGAAAGAGATTTAAACTAAAAGAGGGGAAATTTAGATTAGGTACTAGAAATAAATTCTTTACTCAGAAGGTGGTGAGGCCCTGGCACAGGTTGCCCAGAGAAGCTGTGGCTGCCCCACTCCTGGAAGTGTTCAAGGCCAGGTTGGACAGGGCTTGGATCAACCTGGTCTAGGGCTGGTTAAGGAGGGTGTTGGTCTAGGGAAGGGGTCCCTGCCCATGAACAAGATGGTCTTCAAATTCCCTTCCAACTCAAACTGTTGTATGATTCTATGAACTGAGGTAAGACTAGACACATTCACTCCTTGGGGTGGCTGTAGGAAAACAAAGAGTTGTCAAATGGTCCAAATTATTTGACACCTGGTTTTACAAGTCTACTTTTCAAGAGCCAAATTATTTAGACAAGGACAGAACACCATCGCTCCTGAGGCCATGTCAAATAAAGCCAGATGGAGACAGTGACCAAAGTCACAGCAAAAGAATAAAAGAGGTCTCACAACAGTCATACAGATGCCCTCTGGTTCTGTGGTAAAGCTGAGATAAGACTTAGAATAAGATATCCAGAAGATTAAGAGGCAAATTCATTTGATGTCCTTCAGTGGCTGACTGAAATAGAAAATCATTTGACACATAGAATGCAAATAACTTTACTGCCCCATGCAAGAAAACAGCTGCAGTAAACTCCCTTCCCACTGGTACCTAAAGAAACCAGCTTTACAGCTCTATTGAAATTATGTCCTCTACAAGCAGTCTGGGAACTGGACAAGAAATAATGCCTGTCAAGTATCATGCAAAAGACAATTTCTTGAATACCTAAAGAAATTGGAACTTTGATGAACAAGATGGACATGCTCCCCTCAATGACTACACATCATAAATGCATGCATTAGACATAACGATCAATACAGAAGAGAAATCATTTAATACAGAATCACAGAATTGTTTGGGTTGGAGGGGACCTTCAAGCTCATCTCATTCCAAGCCCCTGCCATGGGCAGGAACACCTTGCACTAGACCAGGCTGCTCCAAGCCCCATCCAACCTGGCCTTGGCCACCTCCAGGGATGGGGCAGCCTCAGCTTCTCCGAGGAACCTGTGCCAGGGCCTCACCATCCTCAACTTTCTGGGTATACAACTTTGAGCAAGTTACTCTCCCACATGAACAATGTGTGTGCTCACTAGGGACTCACTCACCTCAGGGAGGATAGTCACTAAATTAAGATCACCTCTCTCATATGTAATGAAGAACCTACACTGAAGTCAGGCCAAAGCAATTAAGGCTCTAGGAACGAAGGAAAGACACAGCAAAGCAGCCAGTAAAGCAGCAATAAAGATGCTTTCTTTTTACAGACCTGAGACTCAAAACTCAAAGTCACTATACTCAATAAACCCTACTTCAAAGTTTAAA
>JAXCLO010000001.1:14743300-14780885 GCA_035583995.1 Arremon aurantiirostris | reverse complement strand
TGTGGCCTATTAAGGGCAGGCCTGTTCCTAATCTTTGGTGATTAGTACAGCTGCAGCTCCTCAGGTGTGAGACTACCTTCTGCACTATCTGTATTTTCTTACGTTCTATCTCTCCACAGGTGTCCTTTGTGTGATTTCCAAAGGACTTCATGATTTCCCTTTCCCTTTCTTTATGTCCTTTCTGGACTTTGTGGTGATATTGCAGTAATCTACAGCCTAGAGATTAGCAGGACAGCAGTAATGTAAGGAATGGAGGTTCTTAGCTCAAATCTAAATTAAGTTCCCCTTGGAAATTGCCAAGAAATTCTTTAGTTATTTAGGATGACTGTAGAGAAGTCATCCTAATTTTTAGGATATTATATTAGATTATATTATATTAAAAAATGCTATACTAAAACTGTACTAAAGTAAGAGAAAGGATACATCAGGAGGCTTTTTCAAGAATGATAATGAAAGCTCATGACTGACTCAGAGAGTCCGACACAGCTGGCCGTGATTGTCCATTAATTAAAAACAATTCACATGTTTGGATAAACAATCTCCAGATCACATTCCAGGGTAGCAAATCATGGAGAAGCTAAGGCTTCTCATCTTGCCAGGAGAAGAAATCCTGGCAAAGGGATTTTTCAGAAAATATCATGGTGACAGACATAAACTGGCAAACTTCAGGTTGTCAATCACACCCCTGAGAGATGTGGTGACATCAACCCTGCAATCACTACAGCTCTCCCGTGGGATTGGTAAAGAGTCCTGGATGTGACGAAATTAAGCAGTAGAAAAGCAAAGACAGATAATCTAATGACCCCCAAGGACTTGAGGAGTCTCCTGTGAGGAAGCTAACACATTTTCACCCTTCACCTTTTTCTTTTGGCAGGGTGCTACACAGTCCTCCACAAATAAATGAGTCACACTACAAAAACATTCCCCATTGCCAGACATCCCATTAGCTGCTGCATCCTATGACAACTTAAAGCAATGACAGGTCCTGCATTATTTTTTGAGCTCCCTCACGAACGCTGGAGTATAACAGGCAATGGAAACGCCAGGATCACTTGGACAGCTTGGATTTTATTCCTATGGAAGATGGTGATTGTTTCTCTTACAAACTTTAGAATCTGATTCTAACTTATGTTTCAACTTTTTGGCTTGGTGTTTTATGAAAATTCAAAGTCTTGTGATTTGAACCTTCTTTCTGTAATATTCCACCCATCCTGCTGATCATAATATTTCTTGTAGAGTCACAAGTTTCCACCAAATCAGTGCAAGAAACCCAATGAAACAGAATAGTCTCACTTCTGGAATTCTGGTGTGTGTCTTTCTGGTGTGACTTGTCCATCAGACTTGTCTTGTGCTTCCCTTGGCCAGATGTGTTTCGTAATAGCAACTTCAAATAACACTCACTATTGCTGCTGGTGGTGTATCACTAGAAATGTTGTTTGGTATTTAATTTCTGCATTTAATTTCTTGATACCAAAATACATTTTCCAACTTGGGAGAGCTTAGTGTAGATATCTTCTGGTTTGGCCTGGCAGGAACCCAGCCTACAGAGGTCCATAATATGTTCCATGCTGTGCACGGTGTCTTGGCTACAGTCTTATTTCTCTTAGTTTGTGGCTGTAATGTCCCTGTTTTGGTGTTGTGGGTGTTCAAATTTGTCCTGTTCTTTCACAAACATTTTGAAAAATATCCTCTTAATGCCAATGCCTTGTGTTGGTCCATCTTCTCCTCACCAGAGAGCAGTCACCAGTGGACTGCTCAACCTCACTCCTGCTTCCTTTCCCTTGTAGTCTCATATTAGCACACAGATTTAGTTTTCTGTTACTATCATTTACTGTTTTATTGCTATTTTATTGCTATTCACCAGTCCCTTCCATAAACAAGCAGTAGGATACTGCTTGTTTATGTAATAGAAAAGCAAGGAGTCTCTGCAATTTCCAATGCACTAAGGATGGAGTAGCTCAGGGCCATGAGTAGTGTGGATAGGGTAAACAACAAAACTAAAAGCCAATTACACTCTGGATTTCATAGAACCATAGAAAGGCTTGGATTGGAAGGGACTTTTGAAATCATCTCATTCCAATCTCCCTGCCATGGGAACACCTTCCACTAGACCAGGTTGCTCCAAGCCCCATCCAGCCCAGCCTTGAACACTTCAGGGATGGGACAGCCACAGCTGCTCTGGACAACCTGTGCCAGGGCCTCACCACTCTCTGGGAAATGAGTTTCTAATCTAAAATTCTCCTCTTTTACTCTAAAACCATTGTCTCTGATCTCCCCTGGATTTCCATGGGTTTCTCTGCCACAGCTTCAATTTCTTCTTGCTTTCAGGTACAGCTACTCAGAACTCATTGTTTCATATGAAAAAAGTAAATAGTTTTGCCAAAATAATGTAACTTGATTATAATGGAAGTGAAGAAAAACTGCTGTTTGGAAAAGACTGATTCTTTTAATTGGATGCTTCATTTTTGAAACATGAGCTCATGATGTCATATGTTTCTGTTTTTCTTTTATGAATGATGAAGGGTTTTGCTGGAAGGAAAACATAGGTGAGTTTTAAATTCAACATATGATTTCACTCTGTCCCTCTCAAAAACATACAATTATTGACGTAAAAGACAAATCAAAGGGTCAGGTGCCTTTATTGGATGCCACCTGCATGAAGCTCTCTAGGAATGTAGCCAGGCTTCTCCAGCCATGCTGTAAGCTCTCTCTTGTTTTCCAGGAGTGTAAACAATCCCCTGCAGATGTGTCACAGCAAAGCTAAACCAGAACAGCCCAAACTGCATTGTGCTATAAATGGTTTCCTGTGAAGAACAATACCTAATCAGTTTTTATGTTGCGGTTTGAATGTGATGGCAGGCTGGTCTTCTTCCTGATCTTCCTGATCTCTCTATAAAAGAAATAGCTCAAAAAAATCAAGTTAATACCAGAAAATCCCCAAATTACTTAATTTGGTTATGCCATGTACCATGATACCATAAATATGAATTTTTCACTATCAGAATGAATTCTTTGCTATGGGGTGCAAGTAGATGATCTTTAAGGTCCCTTCCAACCCAAGCCATTCTATGATTCCATGTGTCAAATGGAATAAAAATAATTCTGCTTCTACATTTAATTTCTTATTCTGCTGTTCATGCATCTCCCATATTCTGCTTTTGCAGGTGAACTTTTGTAAAAGAACTTCTAAGCACAAAAGGCTTGAGCTGAAGCAAGGAAGACTGCTGTATCTGAATGATGGGAGCATCACCTAGCAATGGCCAGTTTTACATCAGTACTGAACTGCCAGTCTAAAAGCCACAATAAGAGTTGTTATTTTGGGGAAAATGTGTTAACTTCACCCAAACTGTTCAGATGGTGGGAAATACAGGTGGACCAGCTGAGGCTTCCAAGGTGAGAAGTATGCAGGAGTCCTTTGCATGTAGCCTATGGAAAAAAGCCCACATGAATGGCTGTAGTGGAGGAATGTCTTGCCTCTCATCAGGACCCATCCCACTACTGTCTCTCATGAGCAGACCCAACAGTATGAGCAATGTGAGCTCTGCCTCAGCTTGGCACATTTAAAATAATGGATTTCTTTTTCCAGCAGAAAAATGTTATAATAACCATGTGGTCGTGGTTTTGTGTGTGTGACACTTCTCCATGACATGGCAGCTGGGGACATGGTTTAGCGGTGATCACAGTGATGCTGGTTTGATGAGTACTCAACAAACGTAGAGGGTTTTTCCCAACCTTAATGACTCTATGGTTAGTGTTTTCCTTATCCTCAGGCCTTTTCTCAAATAAACACCAGGAGGTTGCTGATCAGTTCCCTCCTTTGGAGAAAGCATGCTTTGTGGTGAAGAGGCTTAACAAGAGCTCACATCCCCAGAATTTCTGTGACCCCAGGCTAATACCTCGCTTGCTTTGCTCTTTGCCTTGGCTCCCCAAGCCTTTGGCCATCTCCCTTCTCCACAGGGTAGTGTAAAGATAAAATCCATTTGTGGTTGAGTCGCTTGGATACAGCTGGCACTTGAGGCAAAATTAATAGTACAGAAATAGAAAAATGCATCTTCTAGAGTCTTTTCTCTGGTCTCCAACTCTTCTCATGTAATTAACCAACCACTGTGTCTTTCCTTGGGCCAGTTCAACATCACAAGCTGCTGCTCATCCTCGCTCAGCAGTTCTCTACAGGGCTCTGCAACTTCTCTCTCCAGCTAGCAGATTTTAATTGGGAAATCACTCTCTTCTAGCACAATTCCTCCCTTCCCTGCAATGTTCCTGGTGATTCCTGAAGAATAAGACCCAACTAACATCCTCTTCCAGGGCCTTCCCCATACTATCTGCTTCTCAGAGGAAGCTGTGCTCAATTTAGCCTTCTTTTGCTATTAGATTATGTTATTTATATAGAGATTCTCTGATTATCTGTCTATAACTTCTATTACTTAATTCAAAATTCAAATTTATGAGTTAGACTAAAAATCCACAGAAGTCATAGTTATAACTGTACAGATACAACCATGCATTCATGTCCAAGTCGTTTGTAGTTCTGATACAAGATAAAGTGTTTTACAGGGTTAAGTTAAAATTATTTAGCTGGGTCCAAAGGGACTGTACATCAACCAGTCCATGCTCATTGTAGTAGAGCTACACTGGTCAAAACTGCTTATGAGCTTCAATTCCATTAATTTTTAATATTTTAAACTGCCTTTTGCTCTGTTCCTAGCTGGGCACAGGATCTGAGAAATCTCCTGCTTTAGCAATATAAATGCAGAGAGAATGAGCTGTCTCCAGCAGCACTAACAGAAGAGAGCTACCAGCAATTGATGAGGGGGGAGGTGGGGGGATTAAAGACAAAAATAAAGAAATCCATTAAAAATTCAGGAAGACAGCTTTTTGGTTTTTTCTCTCTCTGTGGTTTTTTTTTTGTTTGTTTGTTGTTTTTTTTTTATGCTTGTGCTTGGTGCAACAATTCCCAGGAAAAAAAATGAGGGTAAAAAAACAATAGCCTTTCACAAGCCAAAATTTGATTATTAGTAGAAAAGCAAACTCCTCTAACAAACAACACTCACTTTTAAAATTTAAAAGGTTTATTAAGCCTTAATACAACAAAAGACTGAATGAGGAAAAATTACAGCACTGGGAGCATGGAACTAAACCACCACGTGTTTGTCCACAAAATGGATGCTCTAACTTTTATACCTTTGGTGTTGCATCAGGTAAACCCAGCCCCTCCCAAATTCTGCCAGTTAACTCTTTTTCACCATTGGTGAAAAAGAAAAAGAAATTAGTGGAGACTCTTTTCTTGCAATTTGATTGAAGATCAGATGTGGAGGCTGGAAAGCCAGCCAAGGACAAGCTTGCTGTTCTCCCTTGGAGAACCAACCCATAAACCATAACCTCCATGCTTATGGTCAGCAAAAGGATTTTCCCCAGAATGTTTTGTTACCCTGTGTTGACTCTTTGTACTCCATTGGTCCTTCCCCTTTGTTCCACCCCCATGCCTTCTTCCCATTCATTCCAGTATTTTGCCCCACACCTCACTATTCCTACACAAACCCCTGTTCTCCCTGCATAACTATAACATAACTATACATCAATAAAACTTCTCTTAACATGCACATAATATTTATGTCTTAATTGCAAGAGACAACCATCTCATTACCTATCTGTAATAGCAGTAGCCCAGTTAGTTTTTTTTAAGAGATGTGCACTTACTTCTTGTTTATAAGATGTCCCTGAGCATCTGCAATGTTACAAAAATGTATTGTTATGACAAGGAGATTAGAGAAGATTGTTTGCTTGGGGTGGTGGTGATTAATTGCAGTTTAGATTAATTACAGTCTAGAAAGTAAGTTAAGCATGTTAACACTTTGGTTGAGAGGTCTTCAGCTAGTCCAAGATGACCTCAGCCATTTGAAGACTAAACTATGGTCTGCCTTTTTATTCTTGGTTTTAATGAAAATCAAGTAATTTTTAAAAAACTTGTAATTTGTTTATCTATTTGCACTATGGTTTTTCCATTATTTATACTGTGTTTTATTTGATGATGTTACCCAAACCACGCAAATTGTCTGAAATTGAACTAGAGTGTTTATAAAAAATCAGGTATTTACCTAAAGAGCTTTTAACTCAGGAAGTCAGAATGAAATAGGTGTTATAAATTAATACTCCAACTTAATAATTAGGGAAATTTATTAAATAATCAAAGTATAAATTTGGTAAAAGCCACAAGCAAATCAACTCTGAGCCAGGCTAGCAGAGTCAGGGAAACCCAGGATTTGGTCTCTATCACACCAAAGTCCCTGTGGGTGTCCAAATGTCAGTTCTAGGCGGTTTGTTTTATACAGGCTTTTGGGCTCTGGAAGGGGCCCTTCTTTAGCATATTTTAGCATATTATTGTAGTTTTTTTCTTTCTTGCTGCCGTGTTTTTTGGAACTGGTGAATAATTGCTGAAATCCTGTCAGGTGAAAATCTTCTGGAATAAACGTCTGGTGTCGAATATTATTTTACTGATGATGCCTATCAAATGCCTCCTGCTGGGGTATTGTCAGATGAAAAAATCCCTTGAAATATACATCTCTGGAGACAGTCCTCCTGGTGTTTGAATCTCCATCCTTATCACTTAGCCTATTACTTGTTGTCCAACACTGGCTTTAGTACACAAAATGCTGTGGTTTTTAATATCCTTTAGCACTTATTATTTTATAACATATATTACATAGGGAATCAGGACAGGGTTGTGTAAAGATTCCAAGTTCAGTGCAAATTTACCGAGTTGTAAAGTTTTCTTTAACAAATGTTCCTGTGCAAGGTCATCCTAGAAGATATCTGTGCATGACCGAGGAATCTCATGCTGCTTGTGGAACTGAGGCCAACTGCTTGCACAACTACCTGAGTGACTGCAGACTACAGCACAGGCAGCAGGTGAAAGGACTGTTCCTTACCAGCCTGAGCCCTGAGCACCCTCACTGACAGGTTGGAGGGAGCAAGATCTAAGTCAAGTTATTTAGCAAGATGGGTGAAGCTCACAACCAGTTTCTGTGCTGGTGTAGCTGATTTCATCACTTCTTGTAAAAGCAGAGCAACAGCAGAGCCGGTATCTCAATTTGACCATCTTCGTGGCTGCCTTTTGCCAGTGTAGTGTAGGGGCCACCTGTGTGATAGATGAGTAATGTGATGGTTGACTCTCACCATTAAAAGGCAAGTATCATGTCTATATGTTAAGAGAAGTTTTATAGATTTATAGTTATGTTTTACCTCCCCCTGTGTTATTATCAGGGGTGGCCTGGGTTTGGGACATTTGGGATGGTCAGCTTGTTACTATGGCAGCACCTGACCTCCAATCCAGATTTAAGGAAGTGATCTCCACCACTGGACAGCAAAGAAGGAGTCCATGGACAGAACTTTGGGAGGGGGTAAAGAGTTAAAAGGTGAAACAACCATTGTGTGGATGAGCTCATGGTGGGAGAGATCCTCTGCTCCTGGTGCAGTAATATTTTCACAATGCAATCTTCTGTTCTATTTTTGATAAGGTTTTAATAAACCTTTTAAAGTTTTTGAAAGCAAGTATCACTTCTCACACTCACACAAGTGAGCACAGATAACTTCCCATCATTCGCTCAAACCGTTCTGAGTCCTACAAATGTAAATCACTTACATGTATGCCTTATGCTTACATTGGAGAGTCCACATTTAAGCCTTACACATTTAAGACTCAAATTAAGCTTTAAAATAATCAAGTCCATGTGGATTTGTGGTCTGCAACAGCAAATGCTTTGAGCTATTTGGAAACAGAGAAGAGAAGGAAAAAACACATCTTTCAAATGGGCAGGTTCCAGCCTCCAGTTTGAGGAATACTTAAGGAAGTTAGCTAGGATATACATCACCTTCAATACTCACAGGGCATGAATGGAAGAGGAGAGCCTTAACATGAAACCCAGTGTTTTTGAGAAATTAAGCAACAAATGTGAGATGTCTCTAGTTCCAACTCCAATTCACAGATTTAACTCCAGTTAATTGGATGGATTTATGGGTTAGTTTTTGCAATTCAAAAAAAAATATGGCAAATTAGAAAGCAAGTTTCTTTTTGTTCTTTCTCAGTTTGTGATTACAGAAACCTTGCTGCCAGGGCACACAATCATATTCAAGACACTGTATTTAGTAAAAAAGGTAAATTAGATGCAAATCAAATTTCTAAAGGGCATAAACACGTCAAGATGACTCCTGCCAGGTGGACAGTAACACCAGAATAACTCAACAGGCATTTCCTTACAAATCTTCACAGAAGTTTCAAATCTCACTCTGAGACAGTGAGCAAGCCTAAGACTGGGATTCATCAAACAACTGAAAAGGAAGATGCAAAAATTCAGACTGAATGTGTTCCAAGCTCCACCCAAAAAGAGACCAGGTGCTCTCCACTTGATTGTGCTCTTCCACTCAAGGCCACACAACTGATAAAGTGCTTGTGACAGGAGAGCACAGGCTTATGGAATGGAGGAAGGAGGTGAAATAGCCAATATTCAGGTGACTCATGTTTCAAAGCTACATACTGCTGCACTTTCCTCCTGGAAGCCACCCCCAAATTCAAATCTGAGTCTTCTTCCAAGGGAAGCAGAATTCTGCAGCTATAGTAGTGAAAACTCCCACCTAACAGGGATGGTCACAATGCTCTCAGGAGAGTTCTGCAGCTTCTTGGACACCCACACACTTCCTGTCCTGCCCTGCTTCAATGAGCAAATTTATTAGAGCATTTTACCCACGACAAGATCTTTAACTCTGTTTAATTTGTTCTCAGTCAAAATTTTGCCTTGACTTTCCCTAGTGTGGTTGAATAGTTCTGAGGATTTTAGAGACATGATTGCATTCACCAAAATCTTTGCCCAGGCTGAGAGAGAAAGCAACTCAAAGCACCATTCTCATGGCCATATCCAGGACAAAGGTGTAAAAAATAAACAGTCCTGATGTTCACAAAATCCTCCCTCTTAACAACTTTCAGGTATCCATCAGTAAATACTTAGATTCTCCTTTGGTGACACTTTGCTATTTAGACTAAAGATAAGGAAGACATTTTCTGCAATGAGGATGGTGAAACACTGGCACAAGGTGGTAGTAGGTGCCCCATCCCTGGAAGTGTTCAAGGCTAGGTTGGATGGGACTTGGAGCAACTTGGTCTGCCATGGCAGGCAGGCAAGATGATCTTTAAAGGTTCCTCTGAACCCAAACTATTGAACAATTCTACAACATGCTGGTTTTCATCCAGAGCCAGAAAAAGGACTGGGTTCTGACTTCTCAGTATTGCTTCATTAACACCATCATTTACACACTGTCACAAATAAAGAGGCAGAATAAAGCTACTTTTTTTAAGCCCTGCACAACTTTGTGTAATTCCTCTCAAAAGTGCTTTAAAACAAAATTTGACCAAGAGCTAGCAATATATCAAAGCTAAAAATGTGCCACTGCAGGGGTAGCTTATTGCATATGGCATATTAGGAAAATTGAAGATCAGAGCAGCAGCAGACTTAAACATGTGCTGCTCTTATGCTTCATGCGCTGTTTTAACTTGCTATGACCCATGCTACTCTCTGCTACAGATTTTGGCAAAAGGCAGCCTTGTAAGTTTATTGTTCTAATGGCTGAATAGCCTCAGTTCCCGTACAGCTCAGCACCAGAGAGGCAAAATGCATGGGAAGACACTTGTCCAGAAGTCTGATGCCACCAATAAAAATCCCTAAGGAACCTATCAAAATATGAAAAAAAAATCAGAACAGAGTTTTCATCCCCATCACTACTTTCCAGGAAGCCTCCACAGCACAATTCCAATCCACAAAGTTTTCAGGCCAAGAAGAATCACACTTGTTAAACTGTTCATCCATTTCAGTACTGCTTAATTAAGCATACAGAGGCACTCTAGAGGTCTGATTCCAGCTCCTATTTATTCATCTTGGCCTTAGGCCTCCTGGATTTGCCTGTCCAAAGCCAAGGGGGGATGCCTGCCTGGTCTTGGCTGCCTATTGGGTACAAAGTGCCAAGTCTTCCAGGTGCAAATCTTTCCTGTTTAGAAACAAACCTGGCCATCACAAAATCCCCCTGATGCTTATCACTAGCAAAGGGATGTTTGAGCAGAGGAACTTGGTGATTTAAGAGCAAGTAAGAGGAACCCTACAACCTTTTTCACACTTAAGATGGTGTATTTCTGCATCAACCAGGAGAAGATGATGGCAGGAGCAGTAGCAACACTGAAGCCCAAAAGTCTGCAATGTGATTGCCAAGATACTCTCAGAAAAAGCTAGGGCAAGGCACTGCAAGAGAATCAGGTTATTTATTAGTGATCACCTTTCCTGACCCATTCACATGCTACAAAAAGATGGTGACTGTTCCACCATGTGAACATCCATAACTCCAATGTTTAGAGAGTTTTTGGTCACAGCTGAGTTGGGATCCTTCTTGAGTAAAGGACAGCAAAGAGAAAAGCTAGAAACAAGAGGCTTAATTATCAGGGCACCTTCTAAAATTTAACTAGATGTTTTCTTATCTCTATGCAGCTACCAGCATGCCACAAAGAACAGCGTAGCAAAAAGCAACTCTTTTCCATGTAGTCTCATCTACTTCCTAGCTCCATTGGGTTCACTTCTTTCATGGAGATGAAGGCAGAAGTAGAGGAACTTCAAGGAAGTTCAAAAGGCAGTACATCTTTACATGGCTCACATCAGGATTTATCAGATGCTGTGCAACTCTTTCAACACCATAGCCAGTGATGAGAACATGTCTTCTTCCTGCCTTCCCTCCTTTTCACCCACTAAACCTAAAGTTTGGATCTGCTACTTAAATAAAGCTTACAATAGCAAAGTCTGGCTGAGCTCCTGGCAGACAGGACACTGACTCTGTTCAAGATGGGCTGGTTTACACAAGACAAGTCAATGTACCTGAGATACACCTCAGCACTGAGCAGCCTAAGCCCACAGAGCCCTTGTGCTGTTCTACCATTCCCTACTCAGAGCTTATGAAAAAATTTCCCTTTCAGCATTATTTCCATGTGTTAAAAATGGCTGCACAAAGCTATTACATATAGATTTGGCATATGCAATCCCAGGGACTGTAGTCTCAGAGAAACTGAGGAGCTACTAATAAGTTTTTCAGCTCCACAGCAGCCTACATTGACCATATATTTTGCCTTAATTTCTAGTTTCAAAGATAAAGTTCTGTTTGTTCAATAAAACTGTTAATAAAGATGGAAGATTTTAAACAAAAGCAAAATAACTATTTAAAACCATCTTCCCTAAAATAATCAGAGCTAAACAAAAGCTGGTTTTATATCACATCAACATATTTGAGCCACGGTCACTAGAAGGTGATTTTATGAACATCTCAGTTTCAGATCACAGACAAACACTACCAACATTTGTATTCCTAAATAATATCTCTTCAGTGATGAGACATGCACTCTTCTTTAAGTGAACAGTTATATTGCAGATGGCAAACCCTGAAGCAAACTGTCACTTGAAGCATACCCCTGCCCTATAAGAGATAAATACCCAGAAGTATCATTCAAATCAAATTCTGCCAGATTAGACACTAATAATATTAAGCAGCTGCCTGGAGTGAGTCCTTTTACCCAGCCCAGCACTCAAATGATGCCAATGTCAGATTCTGTTGGTGGTTTTGTTGTAAAAGAACACTGTTTTAAAGCAAAAACACCAGCAAAATGTCTTCAATCTGCACTAAGTGGCTGACTAACCACCACAAAAACACCATGCCATCTGCTGAAGAACAGTTAAGCCATAGACACAGCAGTTTTGAATGGAGTAATAAAAACTGCTGGAAGCAAAACCTCAAAGGGGCAGATTTTCACTAGTTCTTAGAGTCCTCTTTGTCTTCAGGAAGAATATGGGAGGATTTCAGGCAGTCACATACTTAGAGACACAAACCAATTGCTCTGTGTCACAACAAAACAAAAAAGCAGTTGCAGAACACACTATATTAATTTTTGTATTTAGACATTGAAGTAAAATTTTATTATATAGCATTTTAAGCCCTTTCTTTAGTGATCTCATCTTCCCAACACCACTTAATACTAAATGTCTATTTTTCAAAGCTTTAGGAAAAGAAAGGCTAGAAAACCAAGAGAATCCTAAATTTAAACCTATTCCCATTAGTGCTGCAAACGTGCTCAGAACTTGATTATCGAGACATGTCCAGAACATGACCTCAGATGAATTTGGCCCATCCTGAGTGCTGTGTGAAAGTTGTTACTGTATAACCTATTACTATCAGCAACATAATGTTTAGAAAGTCTTCAAATTATCTTTTTTCAGGAAATATAACAAGAAACAAAAACCTCAGAATTCGAGCTTTCCAGTTGATGTGGTGAATTTTTGTTAGTTAGCCCTTTTAAAGCAAATGGCTGGAAGAACATTTGTCACTTTCTTATGGCAAACAACTTCCAAGCAAGACCATGTTTACCTAAGGATATTGTCCTTGGTCCCAGAAGAAGGAGGGTCATGAGCTGCAGAGGTGCTGAAATGTTCTTTGGGTAAAGAGGAGTTGGCTGAACATTTAACTTTTTCCTCTTGTTTAACTGACTTATAAATCCACGTAACTCAGCATCTGAACACAAGCACTACTTTAATCCAATGCACAAAAAAATTACTATTGTTCACACACTCTGTCATTCCCAATTAGTTTTATTAATGAATTTGAGCCAAGCATACACTTTTCATTAAGGTCAATTCACAAGCTTCATAAATTTTAGCTATTCACTTCTGAGGAAAAAACTACATCACATCTTCCCCCAAAAGCAATTTTGAAACACAGATCAATCACAGAAGTTCTCACTGTGCAGCCAAGAGTTGGGGGATGAGCTAGAACCAGTTCTCTCCATTTTGGCTATCACTGGCTTTGCCACACCTGGCAGCACAGTACCACCACAAATGGGACTCAG
Organism: Arremon aurantiirostris; assembly: GCA_035583995.1. Lineage (NCBI taxonomy): Eukaryota > Metazoa > Chordata > Aves > Passeriformes > Passerellidae > Arremon > Arremon aurantiirostris. Next base: position 14,767,966 of record JAXCLO010000001.1, on the reverse strand, counting down.
ATCCCACTGTCACCAGGATTTGCTTCCTTTTGTAGAAGTTTAAATAAAGCCAGTACAAGCTGTTCTTAATATTCACATTTATTGTGAAAACATTAGGAAACCACATGTGCAGCCTGTGAATTTTTATTACAAACAAATATCTTATCATGAGAAACTCTTCAAAACATGGGATTTATGTGACCAGATGCAAATCTTTATGGTGTGGACACCTCAGTATTCTCTTTACAGCCAATGGACAGAAGAAGGAAGAGAGCAGCTCATTTCCTCCTGTCTTAAGTTGCAAATGCAAGATGTGGCTGGGGGTGTGCATTCTATTGCCATCTGTTAGATGTGGGGCAGTTTCTGCTGTTAATTGGGCCACCTGTTAAAACCAGATGGGGCAGTGTTTCTTTATCTCTTCCACTACCAATCCTCCCTCTGGGAGAGATCTTCTGTTAATGGGCCATTGAGTGTCACTGCATGGCTGATAAAATTACAGCATCCCATTGTGAGATGCTCTGCCCAGGGGAGGAGCCAAGCATTCCTACCTGGATATAATCTGAGACTTGGAACACCACGGGCAGCCTTTTTCCACTGGATTCCCAGAGGAGCAGCTGCATTTTCCACTGGATTCCCAGAGGAAGACCAGGCCCATCTATACCACCACTGGACCTTCAGAGGAAGACTCCACCCTTCTACAGGATCACTGCTCCAACAGAACCACCCCTGACACTCCAGGAGCACTGCAGCCACCATTTCACCAGACTGCTACCAACACCCTGACCCACAGGGTGTCAAGGCTGTATTCTGACTCTGTCAGTGTTGTTTTGTATTACTGCTTTTTTTTTTTTAATTTTTAATTTTTTTCCTAATAAATAACTGTTATTCTACTCCCATATCTTTGCCTAAGATCCCCTTAATTTCAAAATCATAATAATTTGGAGGGAGAAGGTTTGCATTTTCTGTTTCAAGTGAGGCTCCTGCCTTCCTTAGCAGACGCCTGTCTTTTCAAACCAAAACACCTCTCAAGAACTTAAGACACATCCTGTCTAATGAATCATAATTGAAATTATGCCCATGTCTCTCTTCTGTTCAAAGAGGAACATGCTCATACAAACTATCTTTGGGAAGAGTTCATGGGCTGGCTATTTAAGCATGGACTCCTGGAGGAGGTGGCAAACCAAACTGCTTGGTAGGAGAAAAAGGACACCTAACAAAAAGTGACTCAAGATTATTTTAAAACAAGCACCACCACCAGGCTTTCCAGCTTGACATCAAAGCTAAGCAGCAGTATAGAAAACACACCTGTAAAAAAGCAGAGTTCATGTGAGAGGGAGTAGAAAGGATTCAAAACTACACAGAGGACTCTGCTTAGTTCCTGATGAACTTTCCTAACTACAGAGAAATCAGACAAAGATGACACCTAGGCAGAGTCACAAATTACAGCTTCTAACTTCTGCTGGAACTAAACAATGCAATGCAAACCCCTTGATATGGTATGCAGAATCCACTAAAACACAATAAGCAGCAGGCCTGGCTCTGAGACTTGGAAAACACTGTTCCTTTGGGGACAAAATAGAAAAGGAGAATTTCTCAGCTCAGAGACAAAACTTAATAGAAATTAAACCCAACAGCATGCCTAGGCACTATGAGAGACTCGAGCCTGGACTCTCACATCCCCAAAACAGAGAGAGGCTCCAGTAGTCAGGGTTCAAAACAGCACTGGTCATTCAACAAGGTGAACTTTGTCACAGCTGACATCTTAATTTCTTGTCAGCCTGAGGAAAAACAGTCAGGCATGGTCAGAAGAAGGATTACAGATCAATTACACAGAGCTACACAGGGGTCAAGCTCATGACCATAGTGAGTCTTTTTTTCTGCAACATGCCTCATACTACATAGAGTGTACACAAAATGTGAAAAACCCTCCTGAATGAAGTAATCAGGGTACACTGCACATGTTTTCCTTTTTCTGTCTAACAAAGAGTTAATGTTAGGTGGTACAAGTTCTCTTCTAGTGGACTGTGCCAGAATGTAATCACAACTTCCTAATACGCCCCCTGGTTGTTTCCCCCAAAAGCACAGAAAAACATTTAGAAAGCAGCCTTCAGTTTAAATATGCTTTACAGAATCAAGAAAGAGAACAGTGAAACTTTAAGAGAGCTTAAATAAGGACATCTGAATAGGCAACCTAAGCTGACTTTTCCTCTCTCTTCAGACAGGCAACACTGACACCTACTGACAACACTGTCAAATGGATTTAACTTGCACAACTGACTTAAAAAGTCAAATGTTTACATAGACTTTTGAAAGCATATTAAGCATTTCCTATTCAAGGGTTTCCTTCATAGCACATCTACTGCCTTTACTGCAGAAGTTATTGGCTTGTCTTGTAAAATGCCATTTAAATAGAGATTCCTCAAAACCAACTTATTGATAGTGGTAGACCACAATTATACTTTTTCATAACTAATATTTTTTAACTACTATAATTAAAGCAGATCTGAAAAAGGACATCCTGTTTAACTTAATACTAGCACTTTATGCTTTTTATCACCACAGACATTTAATTAGCCACCCAAAAGCAAAAAATACACTGTACCTTTCTTAGTCCACATCTGTGTTGGAGTAGCTGGGTCTGACTGTGTTCTCATGTATTTAAAAAAAATTTACTGCTGTTGAGAACAGAGTAGAGGCTTTCCACAGAAACTTTCCAACAAAGAAGCTCCATGATTTTGACATTCACAAGGCATGTCCAGCTCCACAGTCAGTCCTAGTTCAGAGCACCCAAGCATCTACACAACCGAAGCCCAGCAACCACCACTGAGCACACATACACCACAGCCCAGCTCCTCACCACATGAGTACAGTGGCACAACCCTGATATCTCCTTTGCACACTCCATACCAGAATGTTGGGGTTTTTTAATATTTGGAAAGATTCCTCCCACACAGACACTACAGAAGTTACAATAGCTACACAAAATATTATCAAAAACCTCACCTAAGCAAAGAGAAGACATCGTAAGAGTTACGAACACAGTTCTGATCCACCTGGAGAAGACTGTTCTTCAGGGTACCTGAGTGATCCTTGAGGAAAAGAAGGAATATTACTTTAAAAATAAATTTAAAAAACACACCTTGAGTAAGAGCATACACTTTTAGTAGAATAAATGATATTGCATTTAATGTATTTTAAATCTGTCTTTACACATGTTTTATCTATGGTAGGTAGAAACAATTTAAGGTGTCAATAACACCACTTACCTATAAAGTTATAAAAGACCTATCAGTTTATCTTTGTTCTAGACACATAGTGCGTTTTCCTGAACTTTATAATCCATAACTGTCTGAATTTTATGCATAGAAACACTGAAAAATGCAACTGACAGCATTGCCATTCTTCAGCTTCAGACCTGAGAGCCCCCTCAGTCATGTGCAAGAGAATTACATGAACATGAGATAAAGCTCCATCCTTTATCTGTGCTGTAACACATTAAAAGATCAAAGTAATCTCAGTTTTGAGTGAACAAGTTTCTGGAAGTTACAAAGTCAGAATGAGGTAAGGTTGTTCTTCAAGAGAACAGCGTATCCATCCTGCTCAAAAGGTATCAAACAGTAAGAGAAAAACAGCAAAACAGCAATTCCTCATGCTGGAAATGTCAGATATTGAGTTTTTCCATACCAGGCAGAGTCATAAAAATTCCTAGAAAATCTGCAAATTTAGAAGTGTTGCTTTACATGATAAAGTAAATTTTAAGCAGGTCAAGCCACCATCAGCACTGTCAGAAAGATTATGGATTGCAGGGAAAAAAGGCACTTTAGAGTAAAAAGCAGCCCTATCTCACACCTGTGATCAGGCAGCTTTCCAACAGATAGAGGGGGAATCTGAGTATCACAATCCCTGCCTAAAGAGTCTTTCCTGCCCCAACAAAAGTCTGTCTCCATACAGATGATGTTGAAATTCAGAGATAAACATCAACATCTCCTGACACAACTGTGTTAACCATAGGCCACACAGCAGACATTCCTTTCCACCAAAACTATGGTTCCATCTAAATAATCCTGAGATCTACACACTGTGTAGCACCATCCTGCTGCTGCAGAAGCACTATCCCAGCAGCTCTCTCAGCTCCTCATTTTCATACCCAAGACACTGGATGCTAAATGCTGAAATCCAGACATCTTTCCATTAAAAAAAAATTACCAAACTAAAAACATCTTAATGTCTGTGTGAAAGAACAGGATGGTGGAAAATTGAAAATGCACAGGTTACCATCATCACCATGCCTTATCCCTGGAAATGTTCAAGCCCATGTTGGATGGGGCTTGGAGCAACCTGATCTAGTGGGAGGTGTCCCTGCCCATGGCAGGGAGCCGGAATGAGATGGTCTTGAAGATCCCTTGCAACCCAAACAATTCTATGATATGATTCTATAACCAAAACCAAGAAGTACCTTTAAACCTCATGAGCTAGGGAACAAGTCCTGACAACAATCAGAAAAAGAAGACAATGTTCCCGTCTTTGAATTCAGGCCCAGGCTGTCAGTACTGAAATCTTGAAAAACAACTGCATCCTGCTTCAGGAAAACTGAATGCACAAACTGCAGCTGTGTGTCAAGGAGTCATTTCCTCTCCAACCACACAACCTATCTGGACCACAGTACTGCCACCAACAATTTGAGATTAAAAAAAAACCATCAGAGGCACTATTTACAACAGGTAAGTTTAAAATTCTTCATCATCAATGAGGTAATAATCAGAGACAATATTGGATGGAGAGGCACAAATACTACAGTGGATTCTTGAGGAAAAAACCCATGGGGTAAAACAGATGCAGCATGAGCAAATAAACAGCTTCCCATTAAAGACCTACAAACTCTAGGCTTCAGACTGATAACCAAAACTTTGTGGTTTTATACATGCCATGAAAATGAGTCTTAACAACCACATCACTTTCAATATGTCCTATGTCTGAAAGAAATGTCTGCCTCAAAGAATACAGTCAAAGCTTATTTCCAGTAACTAGAAGGTTTTTGGACCCTAAATGCCACACTTCAAGTCTTTTCAAAACATCACAGATATCCATGCAACCAAGGCAAGATATTAGTTCATATCTGTCATGTCAAAAAACTATTCCTTCTCAAAACAAAGCATTTTAATGTTCTGATTTTTCCACATTTGGGTGCTCAATCTCACAGGTTGAATTTCAGTCTGTCACCAGTACCAACAAACCAGAACAAATACACCCTTACCTTCTGTTCAAATGAAGCCCCATAATAACCATCATTGAGACCAAAAATAATCTCATTTGGGTTTCTAGCATGGATCTGTAGGGAAGGAAGAAAACAAATCAGTTTACAGCCAGCTTACTGCAAATTTTCACACCAAATGAGCACAAATTGCTCCAAGAGTCTAAGGCAGTTTTTCATCACTCGTAATTCTAAAAGTACACAAAAACTCACAGAAAACTGAATTTAACATGGAAAATCTGTTTGCTTCACAGCTTTAGCAATAGTCACCATGCTCAGCCATTCTACTTTGAACTCAGAAACCCCAGACAGAGCATCTTTCCTATTATTGCATTTCCAGGTGACAAAAATAAATTAAGATAGCTGGAAAGTAAACAGAGGTAAGACTCAAGAGGTTGGTGTGGAGAAAAGAAGGCTCCAGGGAGACCTTATAGCCCCTGCCAGCGGCTCAAGGAGCTCCAAGAGAGCTGGAGAGGGACTTTGGACAAGGGGGAACGACTTGTCCCTGCCAGAGGGCAGGGTTAGATGGGATATAGGGAAGAAATTCTTGGCTGTGAGGGTGGTGAGGTCCTGGCTCAGGATGCCCACAGGAGATGTGACTGGCCCATGCCTGGAAGGGGGCCATGATGGGCAGGGCTCAGAGCAACCTGGTCTGGTGGAAGGTGTCCCCACCCACGGTAGGGGGTGGAACTGGATGATATTTAAGGTCTCTTCCAACCCCAACCACTATATGATTTTATGATTTAAAGCTCTGATGTAAGCTAACATGAATATCTGTAATCAAACTTTAAAATACAATCTTTAAACACACTCATTTCCTTTCTCAGCATTCTATTTATTAATTCATCCAGATGTTTTGTTTCCTGAAGAAAAAAGTCGAGAAAAAATATTTTCACATTACCTGTTGGCCCAAGTACTTTAATCCATCTAAATTGACCTTCCATTCAATCAAAAGCTGAAAGTGTTCCTTCTTGCCACCCCAGATCCTCACAACAAAACAAGAGACAGAGGTATCAAGATGATCAGGCATTATTCCAAAGTCCAGACTCCTCCATGTTGGATTCTAAGTATTCAAAGAAGGATAAATACAGTTAAAACAAGCTGAAATTAGTCCATAAATTGATAATTCAGAAAGCAACAAAGCCCACCACAAAGATTTCTTAAAATCTTAAGAATGAGGAACAACAGACATTTCAAGCTCTGCTGCTTCCTTACACAGTTTGCTAGAGAGATTTCCTCAGTTAAGAGGTACATGCTGTAAAGTACTTCAGAAACTGTGAGTGGGTTTTGCTTCCTTCCATTACAGGACATCAAAGAATTTACTTCAGAAATTACTAATTCAGTTTAACCAAATCAGGAACTTTCAAAATGGAAGTTATGTTCCTTTCACAGTTACAATTCAGCTTCTGAAAACCAGACTATAGCATGTATTCCCAAAGTTAAATGCTGATCTATTCCCCAATAATTAAATTTGCAGAACTTGCTGACATATTTGTTCACATTCTTCTCCTCTTGACTGATGCTCAATCCTCAAATGCTGTCACTAAAAGCTCATCTTTACTCCACAAGATGAGACTTGCACCTGGAGCTTTTCAGAACCTGCACACATTAAGCTAAACTGCAAATTCCACCAGAACTCAGACTTACAAAGATTCCAAGAATTTTCCACTCATCTCTAACAACATCTAAAGAACTGACCCAAGCTGTAACAAAACCAAGTCAATCCAACATTACTAGTGCCAAGAGACAACAGGGTGTCCAAAAGCAGAAATGGGAAAGTGCTTTTATTTATATTTATTTCTCTCCCTCCTCTGCTGAACACAGAAACAGCAGCTCTTGCAAAACAAAAGGTAGAAACCCACCACCCCATGAAAGAACCTGCTTTCCCTTCTAGTGCTTAAGCAGCTTGGAAAAGGCCAAGCATCCCTGAACTGGAATGAGTCAATTTGAAATAGGATGCCTCTGAAAAGAAGGGAGAGGCAAAGTTACCTAGTAAGGATTACAGAAGAAATGCATTAATTAAGTCCTCCTAACAAGAAGGAATATTTCATAGCTATTCAGGCCCAAGAATACCAGGTCATTCAAATACCCATAGGTTATATACAGGATGTCCTCAAGACAGCTTTTATTTAGATTTTTGTTATTCCATCTCTCATATCCTGTGGTTAGTTTCCTTTTTTGTTTTTCCTTTTCCTGATTTAGAATAGACAGAACTAAAAATCCTAACAAGAAAAACTGGGTAAGTTAGCAGCCTTGAGTAAGCAGACAGCTCTTCCTTCATTCAGGAGGGTTTCAAAGCATTTACCCAGGGTGCTATAAATGGAGCAGTTCTACCTTGTTAATGCAGGCATTAAAAAGTCTTCAGCAGGTTTTCAAACTCCCTTAGCCAACACTTGCAACATCCTAGTCCTATTCCATTATTACCTTTCTCATTTGTAATAAACTGTTCAGTTCTGGTTCCTTCATCTGAATTGAAAAATTTAGAAAAATCTAACATGTCCTTAAACTTCAGTTTCTTACAGCTATTAGCTCTTCAAAGAATACATGTATATATCTGGCAGGTACATGTTCCTTGCTGTTTTCCTACACAACATGAAGATGTTAATAGAAATCAGCATTTCTACTACTCAGCAGCTCCCTATTTTAACCCTCATGAAAAGAATCTGAAAAGGAGGAGAAGAACACACTGCTCCTAACAGAACCAAACAGTGGAAAGACCCATTAAACAGTTATGGTATTCAGCAGAGAAATCAATATACTGCACTAAATACACAACTTTTAAAACAAAGTTTTTCCACATTAAAGGAACTTACCAGAGAATTCTTGATCACCTCACTCTTATAAAATTCTGAAGGAAAATAAGTAAAAAAACACCTTTAGATTAGCTTAAACACTGATACAAATCTTAGTATTTGAAACAGAAAAAAACAAAATAAGTAACAACCAAAGACAAATGTTAGTGGATCCAGTTTATTAGTAACCAATTCATAAGATAGACCTTGAAATTCAGTCATGGTTTTGACTAAAATTACTCCTTCACACTTACTTATTACAAGTCATTATTTAAATTTAGTGTTTCATCTTTATGCCCATGATAACCCTCAAGTTTTACAAGGCTTTGATTTCTGAGGAAAGAACATGGCAAGGTAGTTAACAGATTTTGGATGACATTTGCAAAAATGACTGGTTTGCTCTTCCTGGAGCACAGTAGCTTGGATAAATTAATTACAGCACTCTCCTGCAGAGCAATGGTGACCTGTTCCAGGTGCTCAGAGAGGAAACAGCCAAGTTACCTGACAAAGGTGCCAACAACCCTGTGTTTAAATGGGAATAATCAACTGGTGGCACATGAACCTTGGCTTTCCCAGTCAAAGCAAGAGCTTAAAAGACTTTACACAGCTTAGGGGTCGGAATACAGATTTTGTACAATACCCCAGGCCAGTGGAGACCAGGAATAAAACTTTGATGAAGTGCAAAAGAGTCCCTAACACTGCAGAAAAAGTCATCAGTGACAGGTTCAACCAACCACAACAAAGTCCAGGCAGTAAGCTCAAGTTTTGTATTCTTATCCTTCTAAAACACCAACTTTGGTAAAAAAAGCAAGGCAAGATGCCAGATGTGTCACTGCGCCAGATGATAATAAAAATTAAGAGAAAAATCAAAATTCATCTCCAATCACACCAAAAGGAGAATAAAGACGTATTTTTAATAACATCTCTCCACAATGAACTATATATACTGTAGTGAGAAAGAAAAGCAAGAAAGAGAGGAGACCTAATGTTCAAACACAGTTATCTAAACTAGAACAGGTGCCTGGATGCTCCACATCATTGGCTGACAACTCTATTTTTTGAAAACTTTGATAACAGTATGTGCTGATGTATGCTCTGTAAAACAACTGGTATGCACAGAGCGGGACACTCTTCCCCACAAAAGGCAACCAAAGCTCCAAAAGCCTTATGTGCCCTTGGAAGTTCCCAATTTCTTATCACTCAGGGAAGAACAATGACAAAAACAAGCTGATTTAAAAGACTACAAAATCTGTCATCTGTTTTGCCTCCTTGGCTGCTAACACTGAAAGCTTTCATGAAACTGAGGAAACTAAAGAGCTCTTTTCCAGTGTTAGCAAAGGTGATGCAACTAATGGCAGAAAGCTGTCAAGACCAAAAAAAAAAGGAAGAAAGAGAATTCATATCATAAGAATTCAAAGATTAACTAGCAAAAAGGTTGATAGCAAGGCTGGTTTACCTTTGTAGATCTTGGTGTTATCACACAAGTGAAGAGTGAAGTATGTATCCAAGAGGCGGTGACCATTCTTATTAATAATGTTACGTGCAGCAATATTCCGAAGATGACGAAGACGGCGCTAAAAATAAGGCAAAAATTTCAAATAATTTTCTTGGATTGAGAATTAACCCTTTCTTTTTTTTCAAAGCACTTTAATGATTCCCAAAGCAGTGTTGTAAAAAGAAAAATCCCACCAAACACTCCATTTTCTCTGTCAGACAGCAAGTGTAAACAGCCAGGATTCAGCAAAGCCACAGGACAAGCAATAAGCACCTACAAGCTTGGATTCAGCAACTCTGATATTCAAGAGAAGCTGCTCTTATTCATGTTCTGCATGTCATTTTTATCCCACATGACTAAATCACCCTGACTCTGAGCAGTTCCAAGCAATGTGATGCTATCAGCCTCAAACAAGCAGCAGCATCACCCAGATGTTTTGCATCATCACACTGGAAACACTCCCCAGCCAAAGCTATTTTCAACAAGCATTAACTGACAAATAGCTCAAACAAACCACCACCTAACTCAGAGCCATAAGGAACTGGCTCAACAAAGCTTCCTGATTTCATGGTAATCCTGGAAACTGCTCTCACAACCTTAAATAAAAGTAAAATACATCAGGAAGACATATCAAGATTTTCAGGGAAAAATAAGGGCACAGTGAAATTTGAGATTTTCACTGTCAGTTACCATCTGCTGTGATGAGAGTGTCCTTTTCCCTTGGAATGAATACAGTAGGATATGTCACTAAAATATTTAGTTTAAGTGATTTTATCCAACTCCAACATTATCTTGGTTTACTACAATACTGCACCTTGAATGAAAATCATCAGATCAAATGAATCTCCTCTCTGTGCCCAACAGCTTTAATAGCTGTGGCTAAGGTCTCAGCTTCAAGGCACATCACACCCTTAATCTTTGACAAATATTTTACATTATTAACTTCTTATGAAATGTAACTAGTTAACAAAGCAATTTTGCAGGACTGTCACACTTAAATCATTGCTTAGCTGTTGTTTCTATTGTAACTTCAAAGACCCTTGCTTCAAACAGCCTCCCAGGAACGCAGCACTCAGTGAACTGCCAACTCAAATACATAAAGTTCTCACCAAATCCTTCAGTGCAATATTTTCCCAATCAATCTCTCAACTCACCAGTGTCTCACCCACTACCATGGGGACATTGACAAATGGCTCCACATACTTTGTGGGTCACCACAATACACCACCAAGCCTCAAACAATTGCTTAGTGCATACTTTTACCTCAGAGTTCATCTTACACCATTTTTCCCAAAAGTGTCTTTATTTGTAAGGTTGAATACACCTTAAAAGCTGATTGACCAAAAGCATATTTTAAAAGCTTTTGAAACCAAAAGACAATTTTCCTGTTTGTTGCTTGTTTGAAAGGCTTTTAACAAGAGTTGAAAGGCCATAATCTGCTTTAGAATCAAGTATGACACTTTATATCACTTAACACCATATATTAGTTTTTCTTTATGGAAAGGTATGAGGAATATTCAATTTTTGTTTGACAGCCTAAAAATCACTGATGGAGTCATTCCCTTCAAAGTCTATTTATGACTTAGACTATAAACACAGCCTGAGATGGGATGCCCAGGTACCTCTACTACAAATATACAAAAACTTCAAAAATTAAAAACAAAACAACCTAATAAACAAAAAACATTCTGTGAGACTACATGGTCTTATTTTCTTAGAAAATGGTATCAAAAATGTCAACAGAAATATTACGCCTCACTTAAAAGAAGCCACATGGACCTTTAATATTTTTTCCACATCTAACCTCAAAGCTGGGTAGCTTCCCTGGCTGTTTTAATGTGCAACTGAAACACTCCTTAAGAAAGGGCTTTGCACATGAATTTTGCTACCTATAAAAATGATTCAAGATTTTAATGTGCCATCTCTCTTTTAATTAACATCAGGAGAAATCAGTAGCAGTGAAATCAATCAACTACCATGCTCCTTCCCTTCATTTTTGTTATCTTTTTTTCCTTTCATCCCTTACAAAGAACAGCCCACAATGTACTCTAAGACAGCAATTTTCTTCAGGTCTCTTTAGGATTGCAAACTAATTTGTGTGCCTGTTTAAGTAATATGTTTCACTGATTAGCTCTCAAGCAAAGTTAAACAAGTTTCTTACCATTACAGTACACAATGAGGTCAACAAGGTTTGGAAAAAAAAAACCAAAAACTGTGAGTGTCCTAACCTACACCTGCACCTCTGAAACAAGATGTGAGTCCTTATCTCCATGATTTGTGACTTCCTTGCACCCTTCAGCACCTGGGGGTTAAAGTCACACTTCTCCTAAACCTGTTGGAAAAAGATAATTAAATCTGGGGCTATGAGACCACAACATAGCTAAGAACTCAATGTGCAACAGGTAATGAATGTCTATTTGAATCTGCAGCTTAGCCAGCACTCTCCTCCAATCCATTCAGTGAAGTCATGATGACAGAGAGACTTGAATCCTGATAATAAATCTTCCCATTCGCCCACTATGTTCACTGATATTACATTGAATTATTCAAATTTCCTCAGAACTCTACACTGGCAACATTCAGAGTTAATTAGCCTCTCCTGATCAAAGATAATTAGCTTAAACCAGGAGACTTTCAGCTGCAAAGACATACCCAAAGACAACTGAAATAGGTTCTAGAACTCCTCATCAAGAGCTTTGTTTTGTGACAAAGTAAATATTAATTTTGAGGGAAGTTTTAAATATCTAGTGTTACCTCCTATGCATTTCATATCATTTTGTGCTGGAGACACTGGAATACACAAAACAACAACCCCACTGTGTTGCAGCTCAGCTAACACCAGCCTCAGCCCAACACTGCCAACCCCCAGCACTGCACACCCTTTCTTGTTCCTTACACCATAAACAAGCACTTGTGCAGCTGCTCACAGAATCCTGTCTGGGAGCCAGTGTGGATGGGAACCAACCACATCTCCCTTTTCCTGGGTTACTTTCTCCAGCTCACTTCCTCCACATGGCTGGACCAGCAGCTGAGCAGACCAAGGAGGGGACAAGCAGCAGCAAGAGGCTGAGGGCAGGGAATGGCTGGAATGAAACCACCAGCTTGAAGTGTACATGGAGCAGCAGAGCCTGGCACTGCCACGAGCCAAGGGGAGCAGCTCACAATGAGGTACCAGAGCATTTCAAACTGCAAAAGCAACTCTTTGTAGAGAATAAACCAGTACACTCTATGTTGAATGCAGCAGCTGCAGATAATACACAATTCTTTCATTTCCTCCTCCTTCTAGGTCAAGTGCTAAAAAGGGTCCCTTTTTTTTAGTGACAAGTTTCAGCTATTTTGCTCTTTCTATAAAAGTGTCAAGAAATCTTCGTCGTGAGGGAGGATTCCCCAGGATAAGATGCTCCGCACCAGAACAGTCATTCTAAAAAGTTCATCTTAAAATTCAAAATACAAGGGCTATAAAACAATCTAAGGGCCTTGGTAGCCTGAGGAGTCACTTAACTTCAAAAAGGCCAGTGTGAGTGCAAGATGATAATGCAGGACCTGTTTTCATTTTTTAAAAAAAAGGCAAAATATGCAAAGAGTATAGCTAATTTTCACTGCTATTTCCTCAAAGAGTTTACAGGTTACCAGCAATACAGGACTGAAGACCTCAGAGAGGCATCTACAGCAAGTATCTTACTGAGATATCCTACAGCAAAAAAAGTTATTTTTGCAGAATTAATACCATGGAAAAGGTTGTTTAACCTTTCCAAGAGCTCTCATTTCAGCACATGCAGCCTTAACAGGGGCATATCTGGATCAGTTCTCAGCACAGTGGTACAGCAGGTCTAACAGGTCATTCTCAGGGGGTTGTGACACAAGTTATTTTGGTTACAATTGTCCTAGACCTTTGCAATTCCCAAGACAGCTAATGAAGCAGTGAAATTACATTACAGGCCTGGTTATCCTTTGCTTTAATTGCCATTCTAAGTTGCATTTGATTAAAAGCAACAGCTATATAGCAACTACATGCTGATTCACATGAGAGAAATGAGTGCTTCCTTCTGTGTTGAAGATAAATGACTACAAGCCAGGAGAAGAGATACACTTATTTTCCATTAGGAGAAATCCTGAGTAGCTTTTATTTTAAAAACCCTGCTGCATGTAAAGATAGCGCAGGTGATAAGCAGACAGCAATCCCAAAGATACATAGAAAGTCTGATCAGGAAAGGTGTAGGAGAGATCTGAAGAGCAGAATCTACCCAGGTTTCATCCCTCATGCCTGCAGAGGCAGAACAGCACCATCCCAGAATACTGCAACAGCATCTTAACAGAGCTGCTGTGGAGTGCAGCAAAGCCATCCCTGCTCAGCGACTGCCAGCTGCACTCTCAACAAATCACACTGCTCCACAACCAAGTATTTCATCATCAGCCTTGTGAAGACAGCTTTTTCATCAGGTGATTCTAGACAGTCTGCCACGTCTTTTGAGGTCTAAAGGACTGAAACTGTCTGGTCCCTTCATGCTTTAGTCCCCTCAACACTAAGATACCATAATCTTTCACTACCTCTGCCTAGAATAACACCTTCAGCATGTTCCCATCCTGCACAATGCGTTTTGTGCTGTCTTATGGTGAGGATCAAAAAATTAAACCAAGGTAAAGCTGCCAAAACCAAAAGTTAGTAAGGGTAACTAACTGGGTAAGTATGGGTAACATCTGGTTAAGTTCAGTCCCTACAGCTACACAGATGTGCCCACCACAGAGGACAGAGGAGGCAGACTTCAACACTTACGTTTCTCTACAGCTTAAGTTTATCCAGATGCCACTCTTTGCTTTCCTCCAGGCCTGAGAAACAGAAGTGATAAGCTACTCACTGCTTTTTGTCTAATAATCTGCTATCATTAATAAAAATCACTGTAGAGGTGATGCACCAGGGAGGTAAGAAAAGGAGTAAGTCAAATGAGAGAGAAGTGCACTGCTGTTAACACAAGGTCTCGACTGCTCATGGCAGGAGAACAGGACTACCTACAAAGCCTCAAGTATTCATGGAATTTCAGAATTGTTTGCTCAAGGTCATATAATGGGTAGCAAAAGCAAGCATAGAGAGTTCTCATTTCTCTTCTATCTTAACCACTTCATTATTTCCTTAAAAGAATCTGATGACCCTCAGAAAAAAAAAAAAATAGTGTCAGTATATCCAGGCTGGATGAGAACACAGCCAAACACCATTCTGTATTTCTGGTACTCAGCCATCCCACTGACTCCAGCTCTGGCTCCAAGTATCAATGGTGAAGCTCAGGTCACTAACATGGGCAACAGCAAAGCCCATTCTAATCACATGGAGCCCATCATGCTGTCGGCAGCTGGGATGATCTAATGGCTCACAGCTGGCAAAGGGGGAGCTCTGTCTTCTCCCTGTAGCACTGGCCCTTTTAGCAACACTGTTCATGAATTCTGCTCTCAGCAGACTCTTTGACATGCTAAATAAATTTACAAAGGTGTCAAGGGAGTATCTGAACTCAAGCAAGGCAGGCAGTTTGGTTTCTTCCAGCAAGAACCATCCAAGATGCCATCGAACAGTCCCCTCTGTGAATGGAGGGTTTGGCTGACAACTTGCAGATGTTGCTAAGTGACAGTGGGCTCACTGCACCCATGGCCATAACCAAGTTTCAGAAATTCCATCAGGCATATTTTTTAAGAATTTTATAAATAGAAATACATTTTCCAGAATGAAGCTTAAATTCAATTGCCCAGGGAGAAAGTTTTATACATCTGTGACTGAATTTGAAAAAGGCTGCCCCACCCATCCCATTTCTGATGACTTTCCATACAACCCATGTAACCAGAAACTTGAAATGTAAATACAATGGTAAAACCAGCATTAAGAAGGCTGGGAAATAATCTTGTACAAGCAAAGTAGAAGTTTACATAAATTACTTAGCCCAAACTCACCAAAATTATATCACCACTCAGGGCTCTCTCAGAGGCCTGATGAGCTGAAAAGCAACTATTGTATTTCCAGAACAAAGAACTTTCAACACTGGCTGAAATTTCAGCACCAGGTCTACTTCCTTAGCCTTTAATAGAGTACCCTAGACAGTCTTCATCTCCGGGCACCATCTCTGTTTTCAGACTGGTGCCTTCCTCACAATTCTGTCAAGGAAGTAAATTCCCCGAATTCTTTTCAGATCAGGATCAGCTCTGACCTCTGTATGACTTGGTACACACTCTGTTTTTACCTGGCTTTCACATGAATTTCATAGCTTGCTTCCTGGCTCTGTGACTCACAGAAGCTCTAGAAGAATTTTAACAAAATCCTTCCAACTATTTTAGCATTAAAGCAGGAGGCAAAGATTAGTTAGCAACACAAATGTTACTCCAGCAAATCCACTGGTTTTGAACTGAATGGACCTGAGCTTGCAATGTCAGCTATTTAGATTTAGTCTGCATATTTGTCAGAATTAAGTCATATTAAAACAGAGGGCTCTGTGTGCTTTGTAGCTCATAGCAGACAGGTTGAGCTGGGTCTTTTTCTTAAAAAGCATAAAACCTCCAGCCCTAAAACAAAAAAAGTCACCAAAATATGATCTATATTTAGTCAACATGAGCATTATTTATTATCACAGCACTGCTCTACACCTTCATATTGCACCTATCAACTTCCTCAGACTTTCACTGTTTGCTTTCACCTCTCCATGCCAGTTTGAATACTAAGAAGCAATCACATGATCCAATCTCTTCAAGTCAAATGGTAGACAAAAATTCATAATTAATTTTACCTAAGTTTTCAAGCTGCCTCATTTTCCAATTTAATACCTTTTTTTTTAAGTGGAGCATATCTCGCAGAAGGTTGGGTCACCTCTGCTGCAAAACAAAGCTTTTAATATCCAAGAAATGTACATGGGAAGTTTAGGCATTACTCAGATGTGTGGTTACTTAAAACCACAGGAAGGGCATGAAAAAACTTGTACTCTAATTTACACACTTGCTAGGAAGATTTATGAGGTTTGCAATTTAACAGTTTTCCAAAGTTCAGAGTCAAGAGAATCAAATGGGCTTTCAGATCTACTTCTGATGCAAAGCAGAAGCATTTGATATGCAATTTTTGTGGGACACACCATTAAGAATTTTAAGGAATTCTATTTTAATGTCTTCCAGCACACACTTGAAGACAGCAAGGCCCTCAAAGCTACATAGCCATAATTAGTTCATACACAGCCATAATTAGTTCAATGAATCACTTGTAGTTCTCCTCATGACTGTGCCTCCTTCCTATCTCCATTTCCCCATGTCAAGTGACCACCAGCCATCCAGGAACTCCTTTCCCTTTCTAAGATTAAGCTACTTTCTTGCAAGTGCCTTTAAGAAAACAATTTCTATGAGGAATCAGAACTGAGGACAACACTGGTTTGAAGATGCACTGTAGGAACACAACTACACTTTTTTTCCTGTGAAGGTGCAACACACTCACATACATCACATTCCTCACATTCCCAAAGATCTCATGCAAGGAACCAGGTACACTGAATCTGTGCAGAATGATTTACCCAGACTAAATGACCACGAGAAAAATCAAAGCTATTTCATCAACACAGGCTCAAAGCTTTCTAAGATGCACAACTGTGAATTTTATTTTACAGAGCCATAAATCAAAGTGCCTCCTTTTCTTTACACTCCTGGGCATCTGAAAGGCTTTTGAAAGTTTCCCTTAAGAAGGGAAACAGCTATGTAGTTTTCACATGAACATATCAAGGGTCAATACAGGTTTCTAATCATCCATACCCCCTGCCATGGCTACTCCTGCTTCTGTCCTGCACTGAGAGCTTCAGCAGGAACAGTCAGCAAATGGAAGATGTTCAAAAGACATCAAGTCTGCCCTAATTCACACAAAGAGAAAGTGAAACAGGAAGAATAAGGAATATCTCAATACTTGACATGGTTCATGCAGAAGTATAATTATTTTCCAGCTATCTGAAGGCAAAACAGCTCTTTGCAAGGTCAGTATGGAGTTCAAGAATGCAACATCTGAAGTCAGTGTGAGATCTAACAAAATATGTTAGTCTATGGCATTATCTGCTCCTTTACCTAAAGCAACAGTCACACCAGAAAATAATTAAAACAGATAACTACACTATAACTGAAAAAACTTAAGACTATGTATTACTCTTGAAAGACAGCTGTGTTCTCTGATCTCTCCTTCCCTGCATCCTTTCCTACTAGCTAAACCTCTGAACTACTTCCTCACTAAATAATTGCATTTACACTGAGGAGCAACTCACAACTCAACTTCCACCCCCACGAAATGATGTAAACAGCTGGTAACTGTTCAGCTGGCACAACAAATCTTCTCTTTGTACCCCACAATCACATGCAGAAAATCTACACCACTCACTTTAGAGTCCAAAATGAATGAAAGAACTAAGACTAAAACTGATGGGAGCTCATGATGTTCACACGACTCACTGCGACAATCTTCTGTATCTTCTTTTTTTTTGTGCTCATTTCTGCACAGAGACTGTAAAAGCCTCTTATTTAAAACATATTGTAAGGGCAGGTACAGAAGACACACTCAGTCTTGGGACACAAACAGATGTGGCAAAACAAGAGTCAATGCACAGAATTAACTTAAAGACAATGTTAGCAGGAAGGGCTCAAAAGCCAAATCCTGTGCCTATGCAGGGTCTTGGGCAAATAAAGTTGTTCCTGGGTATTGTTTCAACAGCTGTATTTGGTTATGGTCACTACAACATCAAGAGGGACAGATCCAGCAAGCTGGCAAACACCACAGCTCCAAAGGGTAAGAACTGTCAGCACACCCCAAAAAATTGCTCTAAACTATGGCTAAGAAAATCTTAGTGGGCAAATATTGCCCAGTGGCCAGATAAAGCTCTTCTTGCTAGGTGTTTACATAAGATGCAAATAATAGGAAACTAGACAGTCTTTCCATCTTTCACCAAAACCTTTTAGAAGAAGTAGCTAGAAATAACATCTTTCCTTATTGATGCTTTTCTCTGAGTTTGTCTAAGCAAGTGTTTAGTCTCAAGATGAAAGACTGAAACTGCAGCTGCTTCTTTGACACAGCATGAGAACTAACCCACCAGACAGAAAAGAATATCAGGGTGCAAGTCCCATCCATTAATAACACTGCAGCAGTTGAGAGAAGTCCCTTAAGCCTCTTAACATGACCTTGGGGAAGGGAGCATTGGTCCACATTTGCTGTGGGAATAACCAGGGAATATCAAGATGATACTCAGAAGGAAGCACCCAAAAAGTAAACAGGGCCTTGCAGAAACAGCAACAAAAACAAAACAGTGACAGTTTTGACCTTAAAGAAGCATTAAAGGACACTCTGGGTTGCACAAGCAAACAGCATATGATGATTAATAACCTGAAGCATATTAATGCTTACCTTGTTGCTGGATGATAAATCAAGAGCAAAGAAGTCAGTTTCCCTTCATAAATGAGACTTCAGTCTTTAGCTAGAAAGTTGCTCAATTAAGAGCATTCCATAACCTACCACAAACATCCCAAACAAAGCATGAAAACTGATTTAGTACAGCTTTTGGACATAACAGCCTAACTTATCAACAGATTATCTGGTCTGCAAAACACTCCTGCATCCCTTACAGAATACAGAAAGTACCTTGCAGATAGCAAAATTCCAGCTCCAGCTTAACAGCTAGTCTCTGGGGCTAAAATTACAATTTTCCAGCAACTTTAACAACTACTCCTCCTAATTTACCTCTAACAAACACTAAACATTGATGCAGCAGGGTATGGATACAACTGAGTAAGATCAGCAGGTCACTCACACTGTGGCCTTTCGCTGGAGCAGCACTTCCCTCCCACTCAGCATTTAAAGACAGTGTGTGTCAGAGAAGTGAAAGCAATATTCCAATACAACACTTTCCACACATTATTCTGATTGCACCCCTCCCCCCATATTTTGTAGGAAAGGGGAAGTAAAATATTTAAGAATCAGGGTTTTTTTTTTTCCAGATAACTCAGGAGAATAAGTAACAAGAGTAACAGAAAACTAATGTTTAAAAAGATACTATTTTCTCATTGTTCAGTTTAAAGTCTCATTCATGCGCAGCCCTGGGCCCATACAGCAACTTTCTTCATTTTTCCTACACAAGACCCCTCAAAAACATCTGCCAGCACACTTTGAACCCTCCCTCTCTGCCACATTGCCCAAAGTGCTGTGTATGAGTGATGCACATCTTGAAAGAAAGAAACCCAAGTTGAATCTGGAAGTGAACATGGCAGGGGACTCAAAAGAAGCGCTTCTCCACATACACTACCCAGAAAAAGAAAGCCAAAGAAGGTGTTTCCTCCTGGTAAATAATGCTGGAAAACTGGTAACAGCTGATGAGAAGGGTGAGGTACTCAACTCTTTTGCCTCTGTCTCCAGTGACAACCTCTCTTCCTGCACATCCTGAATGGATGGACAGCAGGATGGGGACTGGAAGAACAAAGCCCCTCATACTCTTAAGATTGGGTTCATGGCCACCTCAGGAACCTAAATGTGCACAAGTCCATGGGACCTGATGAGACACATCACAGAGTCTTGAGGGAACTGGCTGATTTAGTTGCCAAGCCACTCTCCATGATATTGGAAGTCGGGTGAAGTGCCAGGTGATTGGAAAAGGGGAAGCATAGTAGCCATCTTTAAAAAGGCCAGAAAGGAGGACCCTGGGAGCCACCACCCTGTCAGCCTCACCCCTGTGCCTGGGAACACCATAGAACAGATGCTCTGAGGAGCTGGGCTAAGGCACATGGAGGACAGGGAGGTGATTCCACAGCCAGCACGGTCTCACCAAAGCAAGTCCTGCCTGAGCAACCCAGTGGCCTTCTGTGATGGGGTGGCTACATCAGGGGACAAGGGAAGAGTTACACATGTCATTCATCTGGACTTCTGTAAAGCCTTTGACTCACTCCCCCACAACATCCTTCTCTCCAAACTGGAGAGATGGATTTGATGAGTGGACTGTTAGATGGATAAGGAGCTGGTTGGACGGTCAAACCCTGAGGGCAGAGATGCTGGTGTGGAAGCCACAGGAGCCATGTATGATGAGCACTGCTCTTGGCCTCATACAAGTGCATAAAACTCCACCTGGAGCTTTAGGAACCCCAGCCTTATTGTTAATGGAGGCTACAGAGTGTCCTTGACAAGTTTCACTAACTGGTTGCTCTGTTTTGCTCTACCCTAAAACACACTTCTGACACCTGTAGCTGAAACCTCATTGCTGCTCCTCTCCACAGAAACTTTCCCAATCTGTCAAGAGATGTTTGTGAACTGAAAGACACAGAAAATATTGGATCACTTGGTCTGACACTACTCATGGCTGTGCACAATGGCACAACTTACCCCTTCCCTCCTTACCAGCACATCCCTACTCAGCAGGTAGATCCCCCTCCCTCCCAGGCAGTGGCTCTGCAGTCCATGACTGTGTGCTTCCCTGTCCCTAGACAACCACACATGAGCTCTGTTTTGGCCAGCAATCAGCACAGCAGCACTCAGCAGATCATTTGACTGTGGCATGACTGCCTCTGTACATTCAGGCTGCATCTTTCTGTCCAATCCCTTCCACTGAGGATATAGGAGAGTCTGAAAGGTTTGGGTCCCCAACCCCTCCACTGCTTTGAACTGCTTACAATGACAGGATTGAACAGTTTGAGCATTCAGGAATCCTTAAGTTATTATGACACTCCCAGTTTTCTTGCATCTACCAACAGCAAAAAGATATTACTAAAGAATCTCTGCTCCTGAAGTGTAGCTGTTTCACATTTTCAGTTCTGTTGTGCTCACTTGTACAGCAAGACAACAACATCCTGACACAATTATTAAGGGATTCAAATGGAAATTTTATGCATTTCTTTACAGCCATATCCTCTACTTCTCTTTCTTAAAATACAGAATACAACAGCAAAAAGCATTCTTTGCCCCAGTCATCCGACCACACAAATGAGTTACAGAAGAGGTCAGTCAGTTTTGACACAAGTATCATCACAGTAGCAAAAGGTTTCAGACTTAACTTTTCACTCCTGCAAGAGTGTCAGTAGCAGGAACATTGTTTTCTAATCAATGTGAATGTTACTGGAACAATTAAAGCTAGACTAAATCCAAATTACACTGGCAGTACTTCTGCCCCTAAAAAGTCACTTCAGTCATTAAAAGCACTCACCTTGAATTCACAGTTGAGAATTTGTCTTTGGAGAGAATTATAGCCATGACTCAGACCATCCTGCTCTCAATTCTTATAGACACTATAACACCTTATAGTCAAATAAATGTAGCTTTGGGTGTCCTAGAGAAAGCTGCCTACTGAAACAAATCACTGAGCTGATTTTGTGCTGGCACACAGCAAACAATTACCTTGCATAGGATCACATAGCTTGGGTCAGCCAGACTGTGGCATTATAGAGGTGGTACAATATGGAAGGAATGACTTATCTTTCTCATAATTCTGCAGTAAAATAGCTCCAGCGTGCTGAGCCCACATCACACCACAACAAAGCCCCTTCTTGGTATCTTGCACTTCAGTAACAAACTTCTGAGCTCAGAGAATACAAAGAAAGAGGGTGATTTGCTATCAGTGTGTTCAGCTGAGCCTCTCACTTTGATTCCAAGTGAACACAGCACAGAGATCCCCCAGCACATGGTCCTTGTGTTGGCAGAGCACACAGCAAGATACCTCAGTCTCTGTCACAGCCTTACACTTGCTACAATTAACATACAAGCAGCATCCTCACTAAGTATTTACTCAACTGGAACAGCCTATAATTGGTGACTCAATTTCTGCTCCTAGGAACTCCTATAAAAGTGTCTGCTCCTAGAAGAAAAACCCTGTGTTTTGGTCTCACTTTCACAAACGAAATCCAATGACTAATACCTCAGGCTTCTCCCTGCAGCACTCACTTGGTCCTTGCACAAGCCTGAGAAAGAATAAAACCAAAGATTCAGTAAGGAGAAGGCCACACTTGATCTCATGGACAATCCACTGTTTCCTGTACGTACAGAGCAGCATTCATGTTTATGTTTACTAACACAGAGCAGACCCATATATCAGAGTAAGCACTTGCTCACAAATTAGGGTCAGGTGGGCAACAGCCACCACCATTTCCTTCCTTTGCCCCCAAGTGGATGTCTTCTAAAACCTGTTTATCAAAAGAGTAGTTATAGATCCACTTCATTAACATCTGTTGATTTTTCCTTTAGGTACTCTTTATATTCCCACCATAGCTCAAGTAAAACAGATTGTGTGTCTAATTCATAATAACATCCACTGCACTGAGTCAATGAACCAAAACAAAATTCACATCTTACACTACTTCTAAAAAAGAGCAAAATTTTGCTAATTACTCCTGCCTTCAATAGTCCTGCTCCGGCTCCTGTACAATCAAAGCGACCACATGCAAGAGGGGAAAGGGCACAGAGTCGGTTTGATAGGGATTGCTCAATGCTCAGGCAGAAGCTAGTCTTCCTCACTTAAAATTAATGCTCTCCAAAATGAAAACATGGGACAAATGCCCAGTAAGCCAAAAGCCAACTATCAGCAAACAGGAAAAACAGAGCTGGGTGAAGGAAGGACGCAACGGGGAGAGAACATTTCAGCACTTTTCAGAACACACCTCATGTTATATCCACACTTGCTCCCCACCCCGCCAAGAGAGGAGGAGGGGACACCCCAGCTGCTCCAGCCTCACGAGGTGCCCAAGTTTAACACCGATTTTCACGGTGGATTCCTGCTGCAACTCTCACCTTTAGTCTGATCTTTTGTAGGCACAGAAGTAGTTTTCTGTGAGAGGAGAGGAAACAGCACCTGGCTCCCCCGGGAGAGAGGCACAGACCCCTGCCCCCATGCTGCCTCTGGCCTTCCTACCAGCCTGCGAGAAAGGTGTTTAAACTGTCCCTTGACCCCCCTTCCATCAGCCTGGGGACTCTGCCTCAGGTACCCCAGACCTCGGGGAAGCCCCACTGGCACCCCATGGAGTACCTGTCCCCCCCTTTACCGCAGGGAGCAGCCCCATCCACCCGAGGGAGCAGCCCCTGTACGCCTCAGGGATCTGCTCTCAGTTCAGTAAACATCTCCCTGCACCCCAGAACAGCCCACACCTCAGTGAGCACGCCCCTGTGCACATCCCACGCCTAAAACAGCACATCCCCTTCACCTCAGGGCACCCCACACTTCAGGGGACACCCCTGCTTCACCTCAGGACACCCTCCTCCTCCTCCTCAGCCCCCTCCGAGCGCCGCGCCGAGGCCCCGCCGTACCTGCTGCGAAGGCAGCTCCACATGCAGGGCGCGGGCGGCGGAGCCGGGTGGCAAGGCGGCGGGACCGGCAGCCGAGGTCATCCTCACGCAGGGGCCCCGCTCCGCTCCCCCGAGGCCGCCGGGCGCGCAGGGGTTAATGGCGGCAGCAACGCCAAGCCGGCCGCCCGCTACGGAGCCATATTACCGCAGTGCCGGGGGGTGGGCGGGGCTCCGCCTCCCGCGCGCCCATTGGCCCGCGCCCCGTAGGGGCGGGATCCCGCGCGCTCTCTCGAGTTGCGACTGGCTCAGTCCGACGCCAATCAACGCCCCGCTGCGCCGGCCCTGTCAAACCGCCGGAACGCGCGCCGGCGCCGATTAGAGGGCCCGCTTCCGGAAGGCGGGACGGCGCCCGATGGCCGGCGATGATTGGAGGAGACGGAGTTTGATTGACAGCACGCCCTCCGTCACGTGTGCGGGAGCTGTTGTCATCACGTGGGGGACGGAAAATAGTTCGGCGGAGGGGCCGAGGGGCGGTCGCCATGGCGACCCTGAGAGGCGGCCAGGCCGGGCCGGGCCCCGCGCTGTGCATCGGGAATGGTGTCACCCTCAGCACCCCTTCCACATCACTCCGACCACTCAGCATCCTATCCACCTGCCCCATGTGACACCTCCCCAAAACAGGCCCGCCTGCCCTGTGTCACATCCATCTATGTCATGTCAATATAAAAGAGGTCTTCGGCTATTGCAGAGGGTCCAAATGTGAAAAATGGATGTATTTTATCATTGGCTTTTTGCAAATATTAAAATGAATATTATAGGTGTTGTGTTAGAAAGTAATGCTGTATTGTTGCTCTTAAGTAGTGAGTTAAATATAGTTTTAGGTTATAAAAAATATTAAAATAGAAACTAT
>JAXCLO010000001.1:14719268-14743200 GCA_035583995.1 Arremon aurantiirostris | reverse complement strand
ATTGTCCAAATTATTATTACTCTAATTGTATTACTATTTTCATAACCATTTTATTACTATTAAACTTTTAAAATTTTCAAAACAAGTGATTGGCGTTTTTCGCACAAAGGAGGGCCATAAGGAGGGTCAAGGGTCTGGAGAGCCTTATAAGGAGCAACTGAGGTCACTTCTTTTGTTCAGCCTGGAGAAGAGAGTGAATAACAAGAGCAGGCCTCATTGAGGTCTTCAGTGTCCTCAGGAGGAGAAGCAGAGGGGCATGTACCAGTGTCTTTACTCTCATGACCAGTGACATGAGCTGGAGGAGTGGCCTGAAGCTGAGTTGGGAAAGGTTTGAGTTGGATATTAGAAAAAGGTTCTTCATCCAGAGGGTGGCTGAGCACTGGAATGGTCTCCCCAGGAAAGTGGTCACAGCATCAAATCTGACAGAGCTCCAGAAGCGTTTGGACAATGCTGTCAGGCACAGGGTGGGATTGTTGTGGTGTCCCACACAGGGTCAGGAACTGGAGTTGACTATCTTGATGAGTCTCTTCCACCTCAGCTTATTCCATGATTCTATGATTCTGTGAACCTTCCCCACAACACATCCACTTCGCCAGCCGTCTCCATAGCACATCCACCTGCCCCATGTCACCCCAACCTGCCTCATATCATCACCCCAACCTGCCCAACAACAGACCAACCTGCCCCTCATTGTGCCAACCAACCCCATATCAGACAAACTCTTCCCACAGCACATGGACTCATCCCATTCCATGCCGAGCCATCCCACATCAGGCCAACTCACCTCACATCAATATCAGCCAGGATGCCAATGCACAGCAAAGCCCAATGCAACCATCCCCTCAGCACCTACCTCCATCCCATCCACCCGGGCAACCTCCATCCTGAATAGAGGAGACCATGCCCACCTGGAACAGCACCATTCCCATGTTGGGTGCAGCTCTCGGAGCATCAGTTGTGTGCCTGTGCCCACCAGGGCCATCCATTCCAGGAGCACTCTGCAGCACCTGCCTAGTGTTGGTGGCTGTACTCAAGATGCCCATTCCCATGGCACTGTCAGGGACCATCAGGGAGTGAGCCAAAACACCTGACTGAGAACACCAGACCTGCCATCCCTGCAGTGGCACTGGGAGTGCCTGTCCCTAATGCATGCCACAGCACTGGAAATGCTTCCCTGGAAATGCTGCTCTGAAAGGGTTGAGTGTGCTGTGAGGTGCTGGAAAACCCCATCCTCTGCTCCTCCTCTTCTCCAGTCCCCCTGTCCTCAGCACCATGCACCTCCCACAGCATGGAGAGCATCCTGCTGGAAGCCTACTAAGCCTTCATTCACCTGCAGTACTCCTCAGTTTGTAATGTTCCCTGCTCCAGTGAGGTGCTGTAACAACGTTGTCTTCAGCACTTATTTTGGTCACTTTGGCTCAAAAGTGAATTTGTTAAAAAGAGGAAGTAAAATAAAAACTGAAATGGAAAGTCATATTTTCTGGGGTTTGATTTCCATCCTTGTAGCATGAAGTCATCTTCCATCCCACTCCTTCCTTTGCAGCTGCTCACCATGGTCTGCTTTTCTCCAAAATGCTTCCTACTTGAAATGGAGATACTGAACTTTTCTTCTGGGTGATTCCCTGGTTTATCCCATAGTAACATACCTATATGGACTTCTTTTCCCAAACTGTTTGATTCTACATGTAGGCATCAAATAGATTCAATACCTCAAGCTTAAGTTTTGGACATTGTTGAGCCTGGCGTGTGTGAGTAGAGGATGTTGCTGTCTCTGATCAGGAAAATTAATTAAAAACAGTGGCCTTTTTTGAAAGATCTTCTGGGAAAAAGTGTGTCTCCATTTTTTTCCTTCTGATGAAAAAAACCCCTTTTATTTCAGTATTTTCTATAGCCAGTGTTCTATTTTCAAGCACCCAGACTCCTGAGACATGCTGAGATCAGGAAGTTCAAACAGTCATTTTGTACCTGTTGTATCAGTTTGATTCACCTCCTGGTTCCTGGTTCAGTACAAGACACTCCTTCCTTTTAAGCATTCCATCTTCACCTTGGATGATTGAATCTTGATTTTTAGGATGAAATCTGTGGGATTTCTTTGCTCAAGGTGTGAAAAATGCATTCAGAATGACAAAATAATCTAAACATCAAGAAATTTTGAGAATGCTTTATGCCTTTGAGACTCTCAATATGTTTCCTCTAGAGAGCAAAACTAATTCTAGCATAGACTTAGATATAAAATCAGAGAAGATCACAGCTGTAACAATAGTTTTTTCCTGAGATAAATCACTAAAAACAACTTATGGAAGCAGTGTGAAGATGCCACTGCTTGTTTGCCCAAAATATAAAAAACCCCAAACATCCTTTAAAAAAAAAAGTCCATCCTCAGATGAAACATGATGTTTCTGATTTTCCCCTACTTCTTCACCTTCTCCTTCTATAAAAAGTATGTTATCAACATTTATTCTCATCCTAAATCCAAAACACAATCACATACCAGCTACTAGGGAGAAAATTAACTGTATCCCAGAGAACACCAGGACACTAATTTACACAGTGAAATTTGCTGAATTTTAAGTCCAAATGTCATTCCCATAACAGGATTTTCCTACTTTTCTTCTTTTCCACAGGACCAGACTGTGATGATAAAATAGTGATGCTTAGAAAAGTCAAATTATTTATTTACCATAGCAGTTCACCTGCCCTGTATATGGAGATTGCATTTGCTGCTTGATGTAGACTGATGCAGACCACAATTCAGGGACTAAAAAGTAAAAGATTGCTCAGAGAAAATTCAAATATGACCCCAAAACCCATGTGGACATATTGCTGATTTTGTAGCAGTGGAACTCATACAGCTGCAAAGAAGTCCTGGCAGTTTTCCAGCTCACACCAGCTCAAGCTTTGGCCTTATTCTAAATTTCAGATTTATTGATAGGTTTTGTTATGTCAGCATGAAAAAAAAACATTTTCAAGGGCATTATAAAATGAGAAGTTTGTAGGGATAAGGTTTCAGATTTACATCTGATTTTCATGAGTTTTGAGAAGTTTAGTACCTGTCTTGTATAGTTCACCACAATGACCATTCAACATGGCAACAGCCATTTAATAACCCAGATTGTTCCAGAATAATAGGGTTTACAATAATTTGTTCATTAATTAGGATTGTTGGATTATTTTAAGCAGAGCATTTGCAAGCTTCAGCTGAAGAGTGGTTTCTTTTGCCCCTAATTATGAGCAGTCACTGGAGGCAGTAATGCTGGAGCAGTACTGCCCAAGTCACCCATGTATATGGCATTACACAGGACCCTGTGTCATTTACTGATGCCCCAGGAAACGGTCATCTGAATTTTTTAACCAAATCAAAAATCAAATCAAAAGGTCACAGTATAACCTTTATTATGTCCCTATGGGTGTTCCTGCAGTGTGTTATCATAAAGGTGAAGCTCCTGCAGCTGTAGCAAATACAGTAGACACAGCACTTAGGATGGGCAGATGGAGATGCACACAGCACTCCCTCATCCATAACCTCCCCATCTACCCAGCCTGAGTGGTGTGTCTGCTGTGCAGAGGGAAGGGATGGTGTCAAGAGGGATCTGGACAGGCTGGAGAAGTGGGTCTGTGTGAACCTTGTGAGGTTCAACCAGACCATGTCCAAGGTTCTGACGACAATTGATGAAAGAGACATGGACTCCATGGTTTGCACACATGAAGCCATTTATTGATTCACAAAGCTGAGCTTATATACCTCTTCAGCAATTAGTAAAAATAGCACAACTATAACATTTATGTAACTAGGTAACATTGCTTAATTCAGAGCCTCCTACTAACTCGTGCAGGTGTGTGTTATCTCATATGAGTTCTGCTTACCAAGCACGCTGTTAACTTCTCCATTCCTTCTTTAAGGTTCTGCTTTCTGTTGCCAAGGCTTGCAGCCTACTAAGGCTAACATATCCACTTCTGTCATGAGCTGGACAGTGCTCCCAGCTCAGTTTTCTAGCTGTATTCCTACAAAGTCCTGCACATGGGTCAGGGCAATCCCAAGCACAAACACAGGCTGGGCAAAGAATGAGCAGGGGAGAAGAATTTTAGAGTATTGATGGGTGAGAAGTCCAGCAGGATTGACCATGTGTGCTGAGAGCCCAGAAGCCCCCATGTGCTGGGCTGATCCCACAGCCAGGGCAGCAGGGGAAGGGGTTCTGCCCCTCTGTCCTGCTCAGGTGAGAACCCACCTGCAGAGCTGCCTCCAGCTCTGGGGTCCAACATCAGAAGGACATGGAGCTGCTGGAGCAAGTTCAGAGGAGGCCACAGAGATGTTCTAAGAGCTGGAGCCCCTCTGCTCTGGAGACAGGCTGGGAGAGCTGGGGGCATCCAGCACGGAGAAGGCTCCAGGGAGACCTTAGACTCCCTGCCAGTGCCTAAAGGGGCTGCAAGAGAGCTGGAGAGGGACTTTGGATAAGGGCTTGGCATGACAGAATAATCCTAGTGTGTCCTTTCCAACTCAGAATATTCTGTGAGTCTGTGACGAGGGGGAATGACCTCACATGGACAAAAACCAAGGTTAAATTGGATATTTCAAAGAAATTTTTCCCTGTCAGTCGTGAAGCCCTGGCACAGATTGCCCAGAGAAGCTTTGGCTGCCCCATCCCTGGAAGTGTTCAAGGCCAGGTTGGATGGGGCTTAGAGCAACCTGGTATAGTAGAGAGTTTCTTTGCACATGGCAGAAGGCTGGAACAAGATGAGCTTTAAGGTCCCTTTCAATCTAAGCCAGTCTGTGGTTCCGTGATCTTCAGTTTTCCTCAGATGAATTCAACAGTCAAAAACATCACCAGATTACCGACTCTGTCTTGTGTTTATGTGTTGTCTAAACTCACACTGGCAGCTCCTCACTTTGACATTATGGAATACCAGAAGGCATTTCTTCTGGACTTTTTTTTTTTTGAAAAGCAAAGCAAGAAGATAATCAAAATTGCTACTAACAAAATTCCAAAAAGCAATTTTAACAAAATCTGGCAAAGACTCCTGCAGAATGAAGTGTATTTTTGAGAAGGCTCTGGAGAAAGCTGTATGAAGTGCCAGTGAGGAATTGCCAGAAATTACACTGGAATATTCAATTGCCATTTCTGGAAGCACTACTTTATCAGTAGTCTTTTTGCACTGAAATTTTGATACATGGACTCATGTCCTTCAAAATTACATATGGTGGAGAGATACTACCTGCAAGTTATTACAGATAATATTTAATCAACTTCATTGCAAATTTTGGTAGGGTAGCACCTTTAGGAAGGGAAGAAATTACCTTGTGGCTAACAATAATTCCTACTTCTGCCACAGATCAGGTCAGATATGCTTCTTATTGGGGTATGAGATCATTGCAAAATCCTTCCAGTGAGACAACATACTTCACTGATGGGTAGAAGCATTCCAAATGCAGAGCAAAATACTTGAAGTTTGTGAACCTTTTGCATGGATGAAAGGACAAATTCTGCACTGAATGGGTATTAAATAATGTATTTTACAGCCATAGATGTGAGGTTAAAAGAGTTTGTTTAGCTTTCCTTTGAGAGGGACCAATCTCAAGCAATAGTGACTAAAACAAGAGACTGGCTTTGTGGGCATTGAACTTTGCACCTGTTTGTGTCCAAGGTATTTCTTAGGATCTGTATTTCTAGTTGCAGCTGAATATGTTTGCTCCCTTCACAGAGATTATTTTGAACTGCTGTGAGACACTTGCAGATTCCTAATGCGTTCTGGTAATCCCTAGGCAATGTATCAGAAGCTCACAGTGAAAAGCACAGTAAAGGTCAGATCTTTTTAATGTAGAGTCCCTTTGTTTTAAAGTAATAGTAATATAAGTCTTCAATGCAATAAACTCCAAGGGGGACTGTATTAATTTGCAACTGGCCATTGTTTGCACTTTACCATCACCATCAGCTACATAAAAATGGGGGTATTAAAACTGATTTAATTAATTTACCGTAAGTTTCCCGAGTGTCCCATTATAGATAAAGCCCACCTCAGACAGAGACACTTCATTGTGGTTTTGACACACCATCAAGCTGTTTAGGTCACATTATATGCACAGAGGAGATCCATTTTCAGTAGAAGACATTTTCAAGTCAGCTCATAACCATTAGATAATGTCCATGCAGAACACAGAAGAGGACTCCTGGTGCTTTGGAAGGCAAATGATGCTTAGAATATTTGTTACTCTCCTGGTGCTTAGAAGGGCTATTACTTACCTGGAAAAAACTTTCTTCTCAGACTCAAACATGTATTTTAAATATATATTGTGAATGAGATAGGGAAAGTAGTGAAAGGAGTAGAGCACAAGTGTGACAAGGAGCGTCTGAGGGAGCTGGGGGGTCAGCCTGGAGAAGAGGAGGCTCAGGTGGGCTTTTCTCCCTCTCTACAACTCCCTGACAGGAGGGTGGAGCCAGGTGGGAGTCAGGTTCTTCTCCCAGGGAACAAGGGACAGGACAAGAGGAAATGGCCTTAAGTCATGTGGGGGGAGGTTTAGGTTAGATATTGGGAAATTTTTTTCATGGAAATGGTCATCCAGCCCTGGAACAGCTTGTCTGGGCAGTGGTAGAGCCCACATCCATGGTGGGATTTAACAGATGCGTGCATGTGGATGTGGCTCTTGGAGACATGAATTAGTGGTGGGCTGGGAAGTGCTGGGGAAATAGTTGGGCTCAATGGTCTCAAAGGCTTTAGAACTGAAATGATTCTGTAATTCTACAAAACTAAATATATTTTAAATGAGAAGGCAATTAAATGAAGGGGAACAGCACATGGGGTCCATCACACCCACTGACCTCAAAGTGGTTGCTACTACTGGGGACCACATTAAAAGCCCAGGTCAATCAACCAGAAGATGCTTTCTGATTTCAGTGGGTAGATCAAGGCCAAAGGCTAATGGTTCACAACTGAGTGTCACAGCTGGTCTGTGGCTCAGCAATTAATTCAGCTATAAATGAGAAACCCAGCCCAATTCCATAAACCGGTCCCTTGGTGATCAATGATGGGATACATTCAAACCCAAACAGGGACTGCAGCCAATCATTCCATCCTAAGTCACAGACATCACACTGGTCAAAGAGCTGCGTGGTGTTCAAACCAGACCAGTCAGTTTAGACCAATGTGTTTCAAACCCCCTATGTAAAGAAAATCAACAACAATAAAATCCATTGTTGTTGCATGGATCCCTGAAAGTGTGTGTTCTCTCTGTCTCTGATCACCGACCCCACATAACAAAGAAGCACTGGGACTGCAAGAACTGTCTTCCAAACAAGATGCAAAATTCCCATGTAAGTACAGTCATGAAATATCTCCTGGTACATTACCATAAGTCCCTGAAGGAAACTTATTTCTGAATTCTGCTTGAAATAAAGTCCCTCCCTTTACTGCACCTGTATTTGCATCTTGCAGAGGTGGTAATGTGATTTTATCACTTAATCTCATGCATCATGGTTGTGCTTTCCACTCCAGAAGTGGTTGCATTTAATCGATGGAAAAAGTAAATCCTTCTTTGGAATATTTATAGAGACGTTTAAGACCCTTTGAATGAAAAGTTTCTGCTGGATGAAAGCTAAATATACATAAGAAGATAAAAAATCAGTATAGGCATTGAACTGGAGCCTACTGGCTGTTAAGCCTCCCCAGGACAGCATTTGCACCAAAACTTTGTACTTTCATTGGCTATGAGCATATCCCAGACAATAAAATGCCATTATACTAAAACTTTCTTAACCTTTGATATTTATAAGGTATCATCTGTAGGTCATAATATCCTGATGAAACTGATGAAACTTTACTGATGAAACCTTTACATCTATTTAAAAAGAATTTGGGATATCCAGACTTTCTGATGTGACGAAGGAAGAAGAATGGATGGGTTCTATGGTTGCTGATGCCATACAGCCTATTTGCATAAAAGTACAGAATCACAGAATCATTCAGGTTAGAAAAGACCTCTCAGATCATCAAGCTCAGCAGTTCCAAAGATCTCACACAATGGCAGTATGACATTTTGGCACAGAGGCTAAGATTGGCTCAGTCAAATGTGGCAGGAGGGTGCTCCTGCCTGCACTGTGCTGCCTTGATCAAAGCACAGCAGAAAGCACACCACAAAGCCAAAAACTATTGGAGGAAAAAGCTCCCAATGTATGATTAGCTAGAAGTGTGGATCAGATCTAAGAGGAATCAGGGACCCAGTAAATAATCAGACCATGGATGGAGTTCAGATTCCCACCAGGCTTACATTGTGGCCTTTTACAACCTGTTAAAACATCTTTCCTCCAAAAACCCCATCTGAGAGGAAAAAAAGATAACCACAAAGCAAAACAGAGAAATCCCTACATTAGCATTTTTTTCCTGCCCTTTCAGCTGCCTCATGTGGTCCCTTGAATGCCTGGCATTAGCAGGCAAGAATATGCCTACTTTTGTGATAGTATGGATTTTTCTTTAAATGGAAAAACTTCAATTATCCAAGCTGTTGCCAAACAGAACCATTTTCAAGGGGATCATTTTACAGCATGAAGCTTTGAGAATGTGCACTGTAGAAAAATAATTTGCTATTCCTTGTGGTACTGCTGCTTGGGCTAAATTGACAAAAAGTTCATTTAGAGGGTAATGCATCTATTTCTGGTCTCTGCCTCCTCAAAGGAAGGCTGTTCTAGTCTGGGTGAGTGATTTCTTAGCATTGCTACTTGGCGTTTCCCCAAAATGCTTTGGAGCTTTGTTACATGATCATGGAGTTACTGACAGGCACCTTATGGGGGCAGCACATCCTCTCTGTTTTTTCAATCGCCTTCATTAGACCCAGGTCTGCTTCCACAGTTAATTAAAAAAGAAAAAAAAAAAAAAAAAAGAAAAGAAAAAAGCTGTGTACACACTACAAACAGCACTGTTCTGCTTATGCTTATGTGCTAATTAATGAGGGGCTCAAAGCAAGCTGGTGATATCCCACCTTTATAGCTGGTGCTGTAGGAAATAATGCTGCCCTGCTTCACAGAGAGGGAAAAACAGCTGAGCAAATCCACAGAATCAGGAAGACTGGGAAAGCCCCCAAGACCATTGAGTCCAACCATTCCATACCGAGCCCACTACTAACCCATGTCCCCAAATACCACACCTACACTTCTGTTAAATCCCTCTGGGGATGGAGACTCTGCCACTGCCCTTGGCAGCCTGTTCTAATGCCTGACTGCCCTTTCAGTGAAGAATTTTTCCCTAATATACTGTGTAAAACCTTCCCTGGTGCAACTTAAGGCCATTTCCTCTGGTCCTGTCCCTTGTCCCCTGGGAGCAGAGCCCACCTTCAGCTGACCTCACTCTCCTATCAGGAACTGTAGAGAGTGACAAAGTCCCCCACAAGCTTCCTTTCCTCCACACTGAGCCCCACTCAGCGCCCTCAGCCACTTCTAGCACTCCAGCCCCTTCTCCAGCTGCATTCCCTTCTGTGGACATACTTCTGTCCCCCAATGCCCTTCTTGTCATGAAGGGCTCAAAACTGAAGCCTGGATTCATGTAAGGTGCTCAGGATGCCCATGGCTGGCAGTCAAGGAAGGGATAAATCACTGCAGGTGGCCTGCATCCAGCTGCCATGCCTTTTCCATAAACTGAGTCATGTTCCCTTTTGCTGTGTTTGCCAGAGGGAGAGCTCTGATTTGAGGCAAAGAGGACAAAATAGGACAGTAACTATGTGTAAACACATGAGGAAAAACTGGTGAAAGTGGAAAGTCCTGTCTTCCAGCCCGTAATGAGGAATGTTAGAGGACAGGGAGATCTTAAAGAACCACAGAAGTGCAAATATACTTCATATATCAAGCTAAACAAAAGCAGAGGAAGGGGAAGTTGCTGAGCTAAAGACAAGACAGGTCCACAGGAAAGCAAAGATGCTCATTTCTCAACAGACATTGTAAGGACAGCTTTATCAGGGCTGGTCTATAGTGGAGAGCAGCCTATCTCAACCAAGGGAAGTGACCTAGATAAGGCAGCAAGAGCGTAGCAATTCCATCCTGACAGTCCCAGCAACACACAGCATAGTCACAGAACCAAAGAATCACAGAACTGTCATGGCTGGAAAAGTCCTCTCTAAGATCATTGAATCCAACCATTAACCTGGCACTGCCAAGCCACCACTAACCCACTGCCCACAAGTCACATACACAGACTTTTAGAACACTCCTAGGGATCATGATTCTACCACTTCCCTGGGCACTGTTCTAACACTTATCACCACAAGGTCAGAGGTGATAATTTTAACTCCTATTAGTGCTTAAGCTCATAGAAGCACAGAATGGTTTGAATTGAAAATGACCTTAAAGATCATCCAGTTCCACACACCTGCCATGGGAGAGACACCTTCCACTAGACCTGGTTGCTCCAAGACCCATCCAGCCTTACCTTTATCACTTCCAGGCATGGGGCAGCCACAGCTTCTGGGGGCAACCTGTGCCACTGTTTCAGAGTGAAGAACTTCTTCCTAAAAACCCTTCTAACCCTGCCCTTCTGTCACTGTGAAGCCATTGCCCCTTGCCCTATCCCTCCATATCTTTGTCCAAAGTCCTTCTACAACTCTGGGAGCCCCTTTATGCACTGGCAGGGCTCTAAGATCTCCCTGAAGCCTTCTCTTTTCCAGGCTGAACATCCTCAGCTTTCCCAGTCTGTCTGCAGAGACAGGCTCCAGCCCTCAGAGCCTCTCTGTGGCCTCCTCTGGACTTGCCAGGTCTGTGTGGGGACTCCAGAGCTGAAGACAGCAGCACAGGTGAGGCCTCCCAAGCAAAGGGACCAGGTCACCTCCCTTGAGCTGCTGCCACACTGCTGCAAGATCAGCCCAAGATGAATTTGGCCTTGTGCACACTATTGTATGAGACAACATGGGCTAGTACCTTGGGCATGTACCTTTGTCTGATCTCAGACAAAATTCAGGCCAAAATTCCTCTTTCTTAGACTGCTAATAGCAAAAGAACGTTCAGTGTCAATCTCTTGTTACACTCTTAGCACAGCCAGGAATTCAGCACAGCTGGTCCAACCTTGCAGTATGGAAAATCACAGGACCTTCATTAGTATATCCCTTTTTGCAATGGATCCTTGTTTGAAATAACTCTCTCCCTCCTCTATGTTAGGGGGTTTTCAGTCTGCAGGTATACTTTGATCTAAAACATGATAATCAAAAGCACTGCTTGGAAAAAGCTCTGCAAGAACTGACCCCCTCCAGTTCATGGAATCCTCAAAGGTGGATTCCAGTGACATGTCACAAGTAGCTATAAAGAGCTTTTCTTGTTACTAATTTCCAGAGAAGTCACTGGATACACAACCTTCATGTCAGCTATCAGAACACAGAGATACAAACAAATCCTACTAGGGGTGAGGACAAGGGGAAGCAAGCAACACACCAGGTTTATCTTCCTTAGCAGGAGACTTTAAAATTCCATTGGCCACGCCTGAAAAGGGCAAAGAGTAAGTTTGGCTTTCACCTTGGAGAACAGCATTGTGAGGCTGTGAAACTCAGCCAGCACTGATAGATTTCTTCCATGGTTCACAGGACAGACCCAGCCCAAAAACAAGAAGTTAAAACCTCCCTTGTTACTAGAAGAGCCCACATGAACTTTTCAGCACTGTGAGCTATTTCTGCAGCACTTTGCAGTAGTAGAAGTCTGGGGGCTCTGACAAGAATAATCACAGAGTGGTTTGAGTTGGAAGTGACCTTAAAGCTCATCTCATTCCAACTCCCCTGCCATGGGGCAGGGACACGTTCCACTAAACCAGGGTGCTGGCCTGGAACACTTCCCAGTATGAGGCAGCAAGAGCTTCTTTGGGCAGCCTGTGCCAGGGTCTCAGCCTGTGCCAGGGTCTCAACCACCCTCACATAGGAGGAATTTCTTCCCAATATCCAATCTAAATCTCTTCTCTATGAGGTTTGTTGCCTATTTATAGAAGTTATTATTTGGCCCTTGTCCTATCACTAAGCACTCTGTATAGAAAGTCAATCTTTTTTATAAAGCTCCCTTTGAAGTACTGAAGGGGCTGGAAGGATTTCTTCACCTGAGGACCAGGGATGCAATCCAGCATTTTCTGTTCTAGGCAGCAACAAAATCCAAAGTAATCTGCTGTAAGGGGCAATAGGGAATGAGCTTTCTGTATCTGCTCAGTGGAGATCCACAGATGGAGGCTGCCTCAGCTCCTTGTACACTCCCAGGCCAAACCCCAACTTTAAACCACAAAGATTTGCTTAAACTATCCTGGCTGCCCCATGCAGGGAGCATGCAGATGGTAGAACAGAATTACTAAGCTTGGAAAAGACTTTTAAAATCAAGTCCAACCCTTAACCTAACTATTCCAGGTCTACCACTACACACTTCCAGAGATGGTGATTTTGGTGTGAGTCTGCTTTTGTAGAGACAAACCATTTTCCCTGCAGGAGAAAGGGCACAACTGCAATCATACAAATTACTGCCACAAACCCTGCAACACTGAAGGGACCAAAGCAGCCCACTATTTTTGGCCAAGTTTATTTCTAGAAATTTGTACAAAAATTGATACTCTGTAATACAACAATCTATCAAATATGACAGATGAACATTTGTCTTTCGAGGCAAGATTCCAGGAATGTGAAGTACCATCCTCTTGCATGGAAGAAAGGCACATTTTAGAGCTCAAGATACACTCAACTGAACGGTTCAAAAGGCAGGTCAGACATGCAAGTAGTGCAGCGTTTCAGGTTTATACATAAACAATTTGTACTCCCAAGAAATCTCACTACAAGCAGCATTAACATCCACATAAACATTTTATAAATACTTTTAAAAGTAGCTCACTTTAGATCCTATGTGTGCAAAGGCTACTCCTTTACATTCATTGGATGGAGTAATTAGAAGCCCTCTTCAGGCCAGAAGTAACTCCTAGATTTCCCCAAACACTTCTGGGATCCAAAGCACTTGCATCAACTGCCCCACTGCATTTTCCCCCTAAGGGCTACCCTAAAAGTCTGCAACACCAGGGCTACACAACTGCACCATCCCACTGCTCCTAGAGCTTATCCTTGGAGTTCTGTGGCTATGAATAAGCCTCATATTTCCAGCTACAAGCCTCTGTGCAAGCAGCACCTGGGACATACCTGCTTCTGACATCTTAAATATAGTGGTGAATTTACAGCCACAAAATCATCCACTGCACTATGGACCAAGCTTCACCTGACTCTCTCTGCACCATCCAGCACAGATGCCACACCAGGGGGGTTGGCAGCCCAACAGTATTTCCAGAAAGGGCTTTTCCAAAGCAGAAAAGTACCCTTGTACTATGTGAGCATGTCTCAACAGGGCTCTTGTGCAACACACCTGTAAAACTGCCACGCTGCTCAAATCAACCTGCTGCTTTTTAGATTGAAAACAAGATGAATCCTACTCTCCCAAAACTGCTTGTGCTAGTGGGTACAGTAGCTGTAGGAATTCTTCTAATTCATTGCTGGTGATCCAACAGTATTATACAGCAGATTACAAAGGCAATCATTTATCCAAATCCTCACAGCAATGGGGAGTTGTGTTTTGTTGTTTTTTTTTTTTTTGTATAAAAAGATGTTTTAATGGGATTTCTCTAAAGCAAAGCCTTTATTATTTTTTAAGTGGTTTAGCAATACTTTAAACACTTGCTTTGAAGAACACATACACCCACACAGGCTTTCAAGTACATAGTGACAACTTGGACTCCTGGAAATGATGTGTTGGTTCTGAGAGGAGGAGGTGCTGCTGAGCCAGTGCCTTCAGTTGACTTCCAAGACCTCAGTCTCTGGCAGGCCAAATCTGCTCTTGTATTTGTCAAAGAGTTTGATCAGGGAGTCCACGTACATGCTATGGTAGAAGTCCACATCCTGCTGGGATGGATTATCAATTTTGGGGATGGTGATGGGCTCTCCAACTGATAAAAAAGGGAGAAATTCATATTAGCTTAAATGCTCCTACAACCCAAGTTTTTTGTCCTCTATGGACACAGCTATCCAGTCTGGCACAGCACAGTTTGCCATTATAGCAGAGGTGTGCCTGATTCCCCACAGTTTTACCAGGCTCTGAAGCACAACTGTCCCACAACAAGGGCACACACCACATCTGCAGCAATACCAGATCTGCTTTAGCTGCACAAATGCATCTACTGTTCAAGGTGGCCAGGAAGTCCCCCTTCTGTTTACAGCAGAGTGATAAATCCGTCCTCAATTAACATGAGCCAAGAGTCAGTTCTTCTTAGGTATTCCCCTAAACACACCACAAAAGCCAAGCTGACCTTTTTCCCCTCCTCCCTTTAAAGCCCTGCTGCTTTGGTTTAGAAGACTCAAATGCAAGCTTTAGGGCTGGCTTTAAACACTCAGCTGTCAGACGTGCACCCCACTGGAATATGGGGGGCCAGGTTACTTCTGACTTTAGTTATCCCAGGCCAAAGAAAGTAGAGCTACAGCCTTTTCCCCCCAAAAAGAGTTCTCTTGCAAAATTGCCTGGAAGCAGAACATTGATTGAAGGCTTGTAACCTCTGGAAACTCTTCTAGCTCATTCTCAGTTTTGCTGGAAGGTTTTTATACAGGAGAGAAAGCCATTTTATAGTCAAGACTCCAAAACCAAACTACAGCAGGTGTACAGCATAGACTCCAGTATTCTGTACCTAGAGAGGCACACAGCATGTTTATACCAAAACCTTACCAACAGTAGTGATGGGCTTGGAGTAAGGTAACAACCCCCAGGTGTTGGAGGAGAAGAGGCCACGGCCATGAAAGATGCATGGAGCAAAGCCAATGTGCTTCTGGAACTTCTTCTGAACCCATCTTCCCCAGGAACCCTCTTCAAAGATCACCTGCTTGTACACTTCATTTTCCCCAAAGGAGTAGACAGGAACCAAGTCCGCTCTAGAAAGACAGAAAGAGTCAGGACCCCACGCCCTGCACTGCAGCTCACAGGCCAGCCCCACACTTGCTGCTGTGTGTTCTGCCAGGCTGCACAGCTGCTGGTGCCACTGCCCAGAGCTTTCTTAGCAGCACAAGGTACTGACATAACAGATATACTTTGAAGGCACACCAGAGAATTGTACTGACAATGGGCCTTTGGAACATTGTGCAGTCAGGTATGGGACATGCTTCCATATATATTCAACTCCTATTTTTAATGGCCATCTCCTTTCAGACACATGGGGATCAGGGGAACTGGGCAGTTAATCCCATACTGGCACTGCCTCTCCTTGCCATGGAAGCCTCCTGCTGCCCCAGGGATCCCCCTAGCCCTGCACCTTGCTCAGGGGTAGAAGGCAAAGGACACTCATGTCTGATGCTCTGGGCAAACACCCACAGAATCCCTCCAAGGTATCAGCTGCTTCAGGGAACAGAATCACAGAATGGTTTGAGCAGAAGGGGACCCTTAAAGGCCATCTAGTCCTGTACCCTTGCATTGAACAGGGCCATCTTCACCTAGACCAGGTTGTTCAAATAAAAGCACCTTCCCCATGGCAGCAGTCCTGCTCCAGCCCTGAGGCTGCCCTTACCCATGCCGCAGAGCCAGTTTCACAAATCCCTTCCTGTTCTTCAGCGTCACAGAGTTCTTCCCTGGGGTGCAGTTCAGGGACTCTGCCGCCCCTCCGACCACAATGACGATGGCATTGCCACTGCCATTCTTGGACAGGATGTAGTCTATGCTGTCACGGTTCACAGGACATATACCTGCGGTCAGGACATAGACACAAGGCAATGAGACTGGCTGGGGACTTCAGGATCTTCTCATACTTACAGCACAAAGTCTGTGCCTCAATTGCGAGTGAACTGTCCCACCTCCCTCTGGTCAGTGCAGGCAGTGTTAGCAGGCAGCCTATTCCTCAACTAATCAAGCAGTTCACAGACCTAGACTTGGTCATAAACTCCACAGACATCAGCTCTCAAAAATTTTCCTTTATCAAAAGACTTGAGCAAGGATTTTCTATATCTAGTGATATCAAAGGCATTGGTGTCAGACATCCTCCCTCCATGTAAACTTTAAGTAGGATTTGGTTTACCTTCAGGAAGGAAGAAAGCAGTTGTCTAATTTTGATGGATGAGAGTCTGATATTGACCAATTCCTCAGCAAAATTAGGTAGTGGACTAGATTTAGTGGTATGAAAAGAATAAATGGACAAACCTTTAAGACAGATCTGAAATAATATGAAGCTCTTGCAATTTACAGGACAGAGTGTTTAGGTAAATCCATACTCTGAGGAAAGTGTCTGTGAAGGTCTTTCCCTCCATTCCACACTGGAAAGAGCAGGACCTCCCTTCACCCTTAGTAAGCAATCTCTGCCCTAAAGCACCAGTCCCCATGAGATGTGAAGACAAGTGACAATAGATAAAATTCTGCTCTTCAGCACATTCACACAGTGTATACGGTTTTCTGGCCATGCCCTCATTCCTTGTAGGGTCCCTGCTGTACCTTAGCCTCTGGCAGGCAGTAAAATTAAGAATTGGTACTAGTTGTAAACCAACTGTGTGTATTGGTACAGTGTTATGATTTGTTACAATTTCATGTGGAAGTGGTTCATCCACAGAAAACAGGACTGAGGGAATTATCAGCACTTTCCAAGTGATGTAAACAAAGCCTTTGTATCAGCACCCT
Source organism: Arremon aurantiirostris (assembly GCA_035583995.1). Classification (NCBI taxonomy): domain Eukaryota; kingdom Metazoa; phylum Chordata; class Aves; order Passeriformes; family Passerellidae; genus Arremon; species Arremon aurantiirostris. Next base: position 14,726,587 of record JAXCLO010000001.1, on the reverse strand, counting down.
TTAGTTCCAGTATAGGAAAGTAGAGACAAATTATGGCTTTCAGAAGGTTAACTTCATGACACCTGTAGACTTGCTTAGATCCTAGGAACTGAAGAAGCACAGTTTTCCTCTGGGTTAAGCACAATGCTCAGGGATAGCCAAGCCAGCAATGATGTTGCTAATGCCTACTCCCACATTCCTTTCAAAAAGGAGAAAGCAGCTCTGGCTGGCCACAAGACTTGTCTGCAAGTCATACTGAACTGATTAAAGATATTTTAAAAAAATATAAAAAGGCTGCATGGAAACTTAAGCAACACAACTAAATTTACAGACATGACAAACTGGAAAGCAGATCCCAACTTCTCATGTACTGCTGTCCTGGGAATTCACAAATTATGGGCTTCACACAGCAACTAACATCAGTACAGGAAGAGAAAAACCAACTTGAGATACATCCTTTCTAGATAGGGACAAACACCTCCTCTGCACCAGATCCAGTTAGTTTTTCTCTCCCTCAATTAAGACAGTAATCTCAGAAATAGTCAATTCTAACAAGTCAGAGTCAGGTACAGCTACTCCTACAGGCTTCCCAGCCATGGTACTTACTAAGATACCTGTTTTGAAGTAATTTATTGATGAATCAGTTCCAGAAACAAAACAGGTTACTGGATTGCTCAATTCACAGTCTTTAAGTGTTACTCCCTCACCTCTATCTAACTGACAGGCGCCTTTCCTCCAAAAAGGAAGCTCAGGCAATGCAAGAACACTTTATTGGTATTTTAAACACTGTTTCCTCTGCCCAGTCATAACTTACAAGCCCTCCAGCATTAAAATCCTGGATTCCATTAAAACAGACGTATTAGTGTAATTTGGCACACTTACATCACTGCATAATCCATGGGATCCATCTACAGGAACACATCCAGGGAAGGGGGTCTGTCAACAGCTGGTATCCTGCAATACTTCAGACTCTTTACCCCTGGCAGGCACACAGCAGTGCAACTGGGTGGAGAGAGAATCCACCACCACCACAAAACAGAAATGTGTGACAGGTGATGTGGTGTGAGCCCGGAGCTGAGCTGGCCATGGCTACTCAGTATTTTCAGTCAGTGCAACTTCTTCCTGTACCTTCACACAATAACTAGGACAACTGGGTTCCATGACTCCACCTTCCATGACCACAGTTGTCAGATGTCTTTACTATGGTTTTGGACAAGAGTATCCTAGAGTTAAGGATGAACACAAGGGAACAGCAGTCCCTACAGCCCAAATTAGTCATATTCACAGAATGGTTTAGGTGGGAAGGGACCTTAAAGGTCATCCAGTTCCAACCCTATGCCAGGGACAGGGACACCTTCCACTAGACAGGATTTCTCACATTTATTCACAGCTTCCTCTTGACAACCATATGAAAGCAACGTTTGGGTTATGCTACCAGCAGGAAGTGGTTACATGAGCTTCCTACACACTTGACAGAGGTGAAGACAGCTCAGAGGCAAGAGCAAAAGCAGAAATGGCACAGTGTGATTGTGCTTACCACCAGACATTAGGTAGTCCCTCAGTATGGGCATCCTGAAGTTCCCAGCCAGGGTAGCAAGGTATGGTCGGATCCCAGGGAATTTCTGGCCCACACCCGTGGCCTCTGTGCTGAAGTTGCAAAAGGCACCCAAGCCCATGATGCCATGTGGATGGTACCCAAAAATGTAATTCCTGGTGGTCAGCAGATTGTGGGTTTTAACCAGCTAGGAAAGAAAAAAGAGCTCGGTTGAAGATGGATATTTTCAGAGAGTAAATAAAAGTGGGAGAAGCAAAAAAAAAAAATCATATCCCCCAGGTTTTGTCTCTCTTCCCATCAGGGAAAACTGCCTAAGAGCTCATGTATAGACGCTCCTGGATTTCAGAGGCTCTGGAAGGAGCAGCCATTTAGACCTCAGTTTTCCAAGCAGAGCGAGCAAGGTAAACAGACTAATCTCAGGCACAAGAAGCTGGCCAGCCAGGTAGGAACAGGGCATGGATTGCTGCAGCCTGGGCCTTTTGCTTCTCCACTCCTTCCTAAAGTATTCTGACACACCTCTTGCCCAAACCAATCAAGTTCTCCAGTCCTGTAGCCACAGCTGCCTCCTTCCAGGCCCTCTCTCAGCACATTAGTGGCTCACATCCCAGCATGAGGCAGAAAGAACATAAACATCACTGTCTCGCAGCAGAAGCAAGTTCAGCTAATGCCTGAAAAAAGAGCCAACCAGTTAATGGGCCTGTTGGCCACCTTCCAAGTGGGAAAATGTGCAGAAGGGTGGTAACCACTGGAAATTATCCCTCCTTTTAAGAGGTTCTGCCCTAGCCTACATGCCAAAGGCTCAACAAGACACCTCAAACCATCTCTGATTCCTGCAGGGCCCGCACTAGGAGTTGTGATCACATTGTTTCAGGGTGTGCAATATTTCTAACCATTTGCTCCTCTGTTTTGCAGAACATGGACTCTCCACAGCTGTCTTAGCTAGCACAGAACAACCCATTTTCCCTGGTACCACTACTGCCAGAGGGGGCTTTTGTGATGCTACAGGTAGCAGCAGCATCCCATGTATCAGAGCATCTTCCCCAGGCAGCACACATGCAGTCTGAGGAAGCACACAGGACAAAACACAGCAGGGCTGCTGCATCATCCTACAAAAATAGAGATCTAATTTAATTTTTTCCATCTGTTAGAAGAGTTGGTGTTGTAAGAAACCTTAAGGAGCATCCAGTTCCAAACCTTTGTCATAGGCAGAGACATTTTTCTCTAGACCAGGTTGCTCCAACCCCTGTCCATCCATCGTGGCTTTGAACACTTCCAGGGATGGGGCAGCCACAGCTTCTGTGGGCAACCTGTGCCAGGGCCTCACTTCCCAAAGAGTCTATAGCCTCCTCCTAATATCTAATCTAAACAGCTCCTCTTTTTAGGCTGAAAGCAACAGTGCCACTTTTGCCAACTGTAACACCCCAGCAGCTCTCAGACCTACAAGCTGAGGCTTTGGCACCCCATCCCTCAAACTATATTTGCAAAGGCCACTCTGCATCAGTTTCCATAGGAAAAAAAACTCCACAGATTTCCAAGATGTCACACCAGCATGTGCCACTGCCTTGGACAAGGAGTGTTTATGCAAGTTCTTTCTGTTGGATCACGCTACAGGGAGCTGAAGTACCATTGCAACACCCTAAAGCAGCATGCCCAGAAACTTGATTCCCTTCTCCCTGCTCTCACAGCCTTGTCCTCAGATGAAGCTACAGCTCCTGTGCTATTTAAAACAGTGGCTGTGATACAAGCATGATGCAGCAGCAGGCTCTGCAAGGTGACTGGCCCTCCTCATCATTTCCTCTGGCTCTGAGGTCATGTAGAACTCCAGGAAGAGGGCACAGAGGCTTGTGGTGGCAACAGCTCTGCAGAGCCCATTGCCTATTCTTTCCCCATTTATATTTATAGATGGCTTTGCTTCCACTTCCAGGGTAGAAGGGCTGCCCCCTTGATCAGTTACAAGAAACAGGGATCACAGACTAACGACCAAAAACCCATCTCCAGGAAAAAAGTAGTGATGTGGTAAGCAACCCCTCCATCTATCAATTCTTGCTCAGTTGTAGAGACTTCTATAACAGACTATCCAGGGCATGGTGGACCCACATCCCTGGAGTTAAAAGCTTTGTGGATGTGGCACCTGGGCACATGGATTAATGGTGGCCTTGGCACTTCTAGCAGAATGGTTGGACTTGATGATCTTGGGGAACTTTTCCAGCCTAGACAATATGCTGACTTTTTGACTACAGGCCTGGTAGATACAGACACACGGCTTGGCTGCACAAGCAGCAGAAACCCCTTCCTTAAAGCTCCTGTCAGAGCAAGGTAGTGACTTCCAAGCCTCATCTCTCACCTGCACCAAGCACAGCTCCTTTAATAGGAAACACAGCTGAAAGGAGGTTTGTCCTCATCCTTCTGGAGCACGAGGCATCTCCATGTTGAGCTTGGCAGAGCCACACACAGGGAAGACACACTGTTCTCCTGCTCCAGCCACTCTACACATGCAAGGACAGCCAGATCCCAGTGGAGCCATTGCTTGGATACCTCACAGGAGCCCCAGCCAAGCTGCAGCCTTATCACTATGGCTGCTTTCCAGGAGCCCCCCTGATGGAGCCATAGGGTTGGCAATACCCATGACAATCCATCACCCACAGCACTGCAGGAGCCGGGCAAGGGGTGTGCAGGTAACAACCAAACAAAGGCAAGGGAGAGTGCTGAGATTTAACCTCATATTCACACATGTGTGCTTTTCCCCTGTTTGTCCCATGCAGGCTGCCACTGCCCTCTACACCTGTCCCACAGCACAGAGGCTCCCAGAGGTAAACATGGAGGGTGCAGGTGAGGTTCAGCCTGTTCTCCTAGTGAGAAGTGACAGGACAAGAGAACACAGCCCCAAGTAGCACTAAGGGAGGTTCAGATAATGTATTAGGAAAAATTACCCAAAAGGCACTGGAATAGTTGGACCCAATCCTCAAGGTCTTTTCCAACCTTGGTGATTCTATGTGCTCTTCCACCCAAGTCAAGCCAGGGAACCTAAGACCAACAGGCATCAGACAGGGTTGGGCACTTCTCTGCAAGCAGAGGTCTTGAATCTGCTAATGCACAAACTCAGCCCAGGGAGGGTATGACCTGCCAATACCTCCATCTCTCCCTAAATTTAATCTAGAAGCAGGAGTTTTTGAAGTAGTGTAAAAATCATGTATTCTAGACTCAAACAAGAGTGAAGATAGTGAAGTGCACAAGATGGGGCTTTGGAACTAGAATGCTTTTAAATGTCCCTTCCAGCCCAAACCATCCTAGGATTCCATGCCTCTCTTCAGGAGGCTGATCACTCACTGCTGGTTCTTTGAACCCCTCCCCTTGTGATACCACAAGCAAACAGTGTTATCAGGCTGCCCCAAGGAATTGCTGTGGCTGTCACTGAACATCACCACTGTTCTGACCCTCCAGCTGTTTTTTCCTTTAGCCTCCAATGTCTTGTCCATTTCCACACAGCTCTTTGGAGCCTCGGTGCTCCCAGGATGAGGCAGAGTCAGCACATCCCTGCTGCATCTCAGCTGGACAACCAGTACTGGGAGTGAAGATGAACCTTCACCCCACTGCCCTAACACACCTGTTCCCAGCTGCTGTTAGAGACCAAACCTGTTTCTCTGGGAGCAAAGTCCATCCACCTTTCTAATAATGACAGATTTCTTTACACAGAATTAAGCCAGCCTACAGAAGCAGTAAGCCAGTGCAACGGTGTAAAGAAAATTAGTGTTAATATTTGAGTGCCAGATACAGCTAAAGAACCACATTGCCAATTTTATTTTTAGCAACAGTGGCACATTCAGTAGTGGAGAAAGAGGACTGCAGAACCACTGCTGCTCAGCACCAGGAGCCAAAGAACAGGAAAAAAAAATCAGTTGTCTGGGTGGGAGCTGAGAGCACTGACTGGAAGCTTTCAGAGAGCAGAAAACCAGAGCTCATCCTGCAGGATCCAAGCAGCAGGTCTCATGAGCATGTAAGCTTGCCAAACAACCAAAACCTGCACTTAGCCACATCACACCCAGCAACACCATGAAAGAAATTATCTTCCCTTCCCAGCAGTGCAAGCCAGGACCTGAAGACCCCTCACCAGGCTCCCAGCATTATTTATATAGGTCACAAATTCACAAAATGGCTTGGGTTGGAAAGGACATTAAAGCTCAGCTTGTTCTAACTTCCTGTCATGGGCCTTCCACTACACTTGGTTAGGACAGAGCAATCAAACCCTTCTATTTCCATTCTGTAAATCATGTACAACAATATAGGAGGAGCTTTGCCAGGAAGCAAGCCAGGACACAGAATACAAGATGAACTGAAGAAAAAAAAAAAAGACACTTTTGGCAGCAATTCCTGCTCTGGCCAGATGCCAACTCTTCCACTGCAGTGAGCAGGTCTCCCTGCACACACCTGAAGTGCTCACAGTCTGACAAAGGTAAGCCAAAGATCTGAAGCCCTGACTACCTGGGGTCCTGCTGCATGTGGAGATGTTCACATGCCCAGGTGACAACTTGACAGCTTCTTTACCCAAACAAAACCTTTAGGTCATGGCACTGCCAGCACGACATCCTCAGATCAGCACGTGCTCAGGAGGCTGCTGGGATCAGCAGCATGGGATGGAGTGGTGTGTGCAGGTGAGTGTGTGCATGGGACTGAGATGGTGTGTGCAGGTGAGTGTGTGCATGGGATGGTGTGTGCAGGTGAGTGTGTGCATGGGACTGAGATGGTGTGTGCAGGTGAGTGTGTGCATGGGATGGAGATGGTGTGTGCATGGGATGGAGATGGTGTGTGCAGGTGAGTGTGTGCATGAGATGGTGTGTGCAGGTGATGTCTGCTCAGTCCAGCCCCACGCACACACCTGCCAGGGCTTGGGCTTCACCTGCACTCCAGATCCAGGACTCAGTTCACTGGAACATTCCTCAGCCACTTCACATGCTCCTTAGCTTAAAGCACTATTTGCAAGGCCAGCCATTAACCAGCAGACAAACTTAAGTTTCTAGTGCCCTAAAATAACTTATTATTGTCAGAGCAGCTACAGGAAGTTCCAGGGAATGCGGTCAACTCAGCTCATGCTGAGTAACAGAGATTCAGGCTGCTTTCCAAATCCACCTGGTATTACAAAACATGACCTCATATCTCCAGGTAGGGGTACAATAGTTCTAGTGTTTCAGGCTGGGAGGCACTGCTGACTCTAGTGAGACCAGCCTAATCAGCACAAACACTGGAGCAGAGCTTGGTTCTCATGCAGCTGCCTCAATACAGCAAGCCAAATAGAAAGGAATTCTTGTCTGTGAGGGTGGTGAGGCCCTGGCACAGGTTGCCCAAAGAAGCTATAGCTGCCCCATCCCTGGAAGTGGTCAAGGCCAGGCTATACAGCTTGGCTGAAGCAACCTGGTCTAATGGAAGATGTCCCTGACCATGGCAGAGGGGAGAAATGAAACAAGCTTTAAGGTCCCTTCCAACTGTACTGTGATTCTATGAATTAAATCTGAGCTGATAGCCCAACACAGCTGGTACCTGTGCAGGTATGGGTGCAGCTACCACAGCTCTATAGGCAGACTTTGCCGGAGGCAATTCCAGCATTACAAGTGCCACCAGTGTGACTGTCACTGGTGTGATCTGTCCTTGCAGTGCTCAGCAGACACATGGAACAGGACTGTGACAGTGTTCACAGGGAAGAGATGAGAATGTTGACTCCATGTTTCAGAAGGCTTGATTTATTATTTTATGGTACATATTATATTAAAACTATACTAAAAGAATAGAAGAA
>JAXCLO010000001.1:14700675-14719168 GCA_035583995.1 Arremon aurantiirostris | reverse complement strand
CCACATGAGACCAATCACAGATCCACCTGTTGCATTCCACAGCAGCAGATAATCATTGTTTACATTTTGTTCCTGAGAGCCTCCTGAGGCTTCTCAGGAGAAAAAATCCTAAGGAAAGAATATTTCATAAAAATGTGTCTGTGACACAGGATGAGATGCAGCAGAGGACTGTCCTGACAAACCATAAGCCTGGGACACAAACCAAGTCCTTGAGCCATTACACAGATCAGAATCCAGTAAAAATTATTTTTGCAGAGAGAACATTTAAACAAGTGATCCTCTGTAGAACCATCTCCCTCTTGGGCAAGAACAGGTAACTAGTTTAACCCAGGAGTTCCCACGCTCTCAGCAAGCCCAAGGCATGCTGGTTCTTGGTACCATCCTTAATACCCAGAGGCATTATTCATTGTTCATGCACCAGTCCCATAACTACAGAAAAACACTTCTAGCACCTCTCTAGCCTAAGATCCCTGCAGCAGCTTTTCCCAGCCCTGCAGCCAGCTGGCTGCTCCCCCAAAACACGTGCAGGAGTCATCTCCCAGCTGTCAGCACTCCTGTCCTGCCCTTTGCATGTGAAATACCAGTGTGCTCCATAAACCTTGCACAATTCCTCCCCCTCAGCAGCAAAGGAATTACACCCATAAGGAGTTCTCACAAACGGATATGTGAGCTAGCAAGTATTTAAATAAAAGCTGCTGCAAAGTTTAGTTTATCTACCCCATCTCATCTCTAAACCTATCTAAACAACCCAGCTCTCTGACAAACTTTTAATATCCACAGTGAATCCGACCTGCAGGGCTTCTGCAGAGCATATTTCCACGAAGACAAGGATAAATGTGCATCAAAGGAATGGAATGATGGAACAGCAGAACCAGCACTACAGGTGACCCTTTGGAACCAAGTCCCCAGCATAACAGAGCCCATCTCAGCAATATCCAAGGCAGCAGTGTTTAGTGCAGCACTAAGGACTTGGCTCTAGAACACAGCACATCTGAGACCCATCCTGAACAGCAGAGCCTGCTCAGCTCTCTGTCAGCCATGAGACCCAGGCTGACTTCCAGCCTGTGCAGGCATAGTGAATTTCTCTGTGTACACTTAGACTTGCCAAGAATTACGTGTTAACAACAGCAAGTTTCATGGTGAACTTGGCAGTGCTGGGTCAATGGTCAGACTTGCTCTTAAAGGTCTTTTCCAACCTAAATGGTTCTGTGCTTCTCAGAGTACAACAAAAGGCTTGTTCACCAGCAGCACGTTCAGGTACCCTGAGAGTTCAAGTGACTTTGCAAGGGAAGAATCCAGTCTAAGCTGCTTTGGCATCCTGCTGGAACTGGATTCCCTGTTCCTTCCTGAGGCTAGACCATCTTGGGGATAGGTAGCTCAAAAGCTCTATCAAGGTCCCTCCCTCATAGTCAAGCTGAGTAAAACTTGCCAACAACCTTACATAATAGTCCTTTCAGCTGTGTGCCCTTCCAAAGAGGATCGAGTTCCCTCCTAGTCGAATTTGACCCCTGCTCCCTTCCAAGTCATCCAGCTAATTCTGCTGTCCCAGAGCAGCCTGGCAGCCCTGTCCTCTTTCTGCAACATGTCTGAACCAGTAGGAAAAATACAAGTATGTGGTGAGCAAGTTTCAAGCTGGAGAACTGAAGCTATTCCCACTGCTCGAAAATCCACTTCTCCAAAGCAAAAAGATTTGAGGACAAATTTCAGTGCTCCCAGTGAAGTGCTGACTTTTGGTGCACAGAGGTCCCAGATATTCTGGCCCAATACATCCCAGAGCAGAAGTGTTACTGGAAAACAGGCAGAAACGGAGCTAGATTTTATGATTTATGAGAGGGGAAAAGTGTTAGAGTCAGGGACTACACAGGACCACTGCAGCACAGAAGAGACCTACAGGGTAACTTGCATTGGAAGGAATCTTAAAGATCATCCAATTCCAATTCCTTCCCATGGGCAGGGACACTTTCCACTAGACCAGGCTGCTCCAAACCCCATCCAGCCTGGCTTTGAACACTTTGAGGGATGAGGCACTACCACTTGTTGGAACAATCTGTGCCACTGTCTCCAGAAGCTGGAGAGATGAACAAGAATTGCAGACTGCCTCCAGGAATCTGGTAAAACCACAGCAGCTTCTGGCAATCACATTGCCACCATTGGTAATACATTTCAGATTTTCTAACCACAAAGAGTAGTGTGGCAATAGCAACTGAGCCATGTCCTGCTTGCAGTTCAGCGTCATAGACAGACTAGTGCCAGTAGAAGACACTAAAGCAGTTAAACCTCAGGGTACAAAGTTAAACTTTTACTTACTCTTATTGGAAAATAATCCCTGAAGTACCTCCATATAGCCCAGTTTCTCACCCACTGGGATCTTCTTCCCCCTGTTGAAAAAAGGGAATCATGTCTTTAAAGCTCTTTCCACATGGCGGTCCATCAGAAAGCCTAAAGGACTCCAGGCTTTGCTGTCTCACTAGAGGAATCACCACTCTCATTCCTCCAAGTGGGAGACCTGCATCATTCACTGAAATCAATGCACATTCTGGAACACAAGGCACTTCAAACAAATTAAGGCTTGACTGCAAATTCATGGTTGACAACTCTAAAAATTAAACTAGAAACACTCCAATGCAACCTTTAGGAAAGGCCAAAGTCTCATGGTTTCAGTCATCTTGAAGCAATGGACAACTGTTCTCATCTGGCTATAAATGCAGTTGCCAAAGCTTGTTACCACTGCTGGTTCCCAGAGCTGGCTTCTACAGGTTTGGGATTTTTTTCTGAAATAAATTAATCTGCTTAATCTGTAGCAACACTAACTCCACAGAGGAGCTACACCTTCATAATGACATCACAATCTGAAACTTGCAAGAGCTGGACAGGACAAAAAGGTCTTGAATCTTTAGATCTTTCTGAAGTACAGAAAGAACCTATGCCTTATAAATATGTTAGTAAAAGTCAGCAATGGCATAATAGCAGTGAATGCTAATTTTGTATTGCCCTCAGCACCAATGAAACCTGCAGTCACTGTTCGTGCTGAGGGCTGACATTTAAATGCTACACTGAATAATGACTTTGGTCAGTGATTCAGCCAAGTCCCACTAAGAAGAGAAGTCATCCATTACAAGGAAGTGCTTCTTTGTCCAAATATGGAGATAGGGACACTTGAACAACAAGTATCTCTTCTGCAATATTTACCTTTCTTTGGTGTATTCCAGTCAAATACCAGCCAGGCTAAATAGAGAGCAGCAATCGCCCAGCAGTCTGTGCACAGTATGTACATGAGGATTAAAGTGCAAGTAATACCTGGAGAGGTGCAAGAAAGAAGAAAACAAGGTTGTAGCAGGTTCTGGTCTCCATTTACACCCCCTGCCTTTTGACTCTTCTATGCTGAAATCTTAGTCTCAGTCTGATGTCATTAATCCTCAAATAAATTTGATTTGGTCAAAAGCCCCTTGTGCAGGGCTGAGGCAGCTTCCTCTAGAGCTCTGGAAAACCTCAACTTCCCCTTAATGGTGCCTCCAGGCACCTCCTGTATCTCCAGGTAGGGCAGCTGCTTCATCAGACTTGATGAGCATGAGGATTTCTCTGTGACCCACACCAATGGGATCTTCCCCCACAGCTACACACATCTCCCACGGGTTACACCAGCTCTGTATCAGCCATCCCACCAAAGTGCCAAGGAGCCCACCCAAAAATGACACATTTCAGCACAAACTGAACTGGGAAGGTAGAGAGGGAGATGCTGAGAGCAGCCATTCTCCAGTTTAATCATTAACAACCCAGAGCAGCCTGAGGTTTCACATAATCCAAGTACCCAGGGACAAACAGGCTTTACTCTTTTACTGGTCCAACACAAACAACTCCTGCTTATCTCTGGTACCTCCTAGAAGCAGACCAAGCCAAGAGGAAGGCATTCCTGTTGCATCCACTTGCATCAGTTACCAACTGCATCTAAGAAATCTCTGTGGATATTCCCATGAGCCAGCCAACTGAGGCATTTCCAATTGTTTCAGCCTCATTTGCATGGTAGATACTGACACAAACTAAACATCAGTCAGTCTTTCCACAGCTCTTATGACTTGCTAGAGCCAGGAAAAGGCATTTATAGTTGAAAATATCAATGTAACTGATTTACAGTAACCACGTACCCCAGGAACTACACTACACATCTAGTAATTAACACTTATGAAAAAGTTAACATTTTGCATTAAAATTCTTCCAGAATTACAGCCAAAACCCCTTTGCTTTAGGCCAAAATGCATTACCCATGATAAGGAAAGTGAGAACCCATTGCAGCACAGAGATGATTTGGAGTTGTTTCTCTACTTTGGATTTCAATAGCCAGAACAAATCCTGCAGAGCAGAAAGGATGTTCGATCCCGTGCCTAAGGAAAGAAAAATAAAAGAAATAAAGTTACGTTTGCACTCTGAGCAAAGGAAACAATATTTTTCCTTTGAAATAGAATCACAGAAGGAAGGGTCATCAAGTCCAGCTTATTTTAATAAGAGGTTTCAGATAAACGTGCAGTTTGCTTTTACAGTAAGCCTTGCTAAAGGCTAATATTTTCCATGGAGTTTGGGCATCCTGGAAGAGGAAGGATTGCCATGTGCCAACACCCAGCTTTTTTCAGAATACTGGAGGGGATTAATGAGTAATCATCAGTACCCATCCGAACAAGCCTCTGTTAACCTGACCATAAAAGGGGGAGAGGATGTTAACCCATGCTCCTAACACCCACTATCACCTCACACTGGCAGCTCCTCCCAGTGGTGTTTGGTAAAAGGGAACCCCATGAGCTCACAGTAAGATAAAGATCAGCTGCCTCACACCACAGGCAAGCAGGCACCTGGCTGTGGTGTGAGCTATTCTTCCTTCACAAGGCCTCTTGCACAACTCCCAGGGCTGTTCAAGGAAAGCTCTGTGCTCCAGCCTTCCTAGCACAGCCCAAATGCTGGCTGAACACCTCAACATACAGCCCTGAGGATCCACAGCTTCATGAGTAAGGAACACTATCAGCATTCCCAAAGCAGTAAACAAGAAGGAAGGAGCTGAAAGCCACTCTTGTAGAAGCTTAAGATATTCAAGTGGGGAAAAAATCCCCGAAGTGGGTAAAACACTGAAAATACTTGCTTTCTATATGAAGAACCACCCACTGCAGCTTTTGACAGCATACACAGCTCCCAGAAAGAAGCACTTGCAAGTGGGTTTTCCTTCACTTTTCTTCATTACTTTATTTACAAGCACCATGATAACTGACCAAAATACAAATCACTTTATGTGTAGTTACATCTTTTCTTTTGTATCTAAGGATCAGCCTGTTATTAGGACTATGAAAGAAGCTATTGCACTGAGCAGGTTCAGTTCTTGCTGACAAGATATTACCTGCTAGTGGTAATAGCATAGCAAGTGTTCATACTCACAGTGATTGGAAATAGCTTCTCTAGGTATAAACAGGCACTATGATTTTTGGTAGTTTCTACAAAGACATTTTCACTGGTGCATCCTTTAAATATGTAAATATGCAACTGTTTCATAGGAATTAGGTCAATTTAGATTAGGTAAGGAAGAAGTTTTTTACTATGAGGGTGGTGAAACACTGGCACAGGTTACCCAGAGATGCCTCATCCCTGGCAACATTCAGGGGGAGCCACACCAAAGGCTGCAGTCTAAATTGAGAGCCAGACCACCCAGTTCAGGCCCTTGGTTCTGCTCTATGTTACATGAACAATCCCAGTAGTGCATAGGGCATTAATAACTCTAAGCAGACCAAGTTTTGGGCTGGGATAGATCATACCACTACACCTACAAGTGAACTGCAACCTATAGCACTAATCCAGGTTGAAACAAGCTGTAGGCAGTTCTTTACAAGACAATACAGTGCAGTGTTAAGAATTAATCCAGCAAGCAGTTCTCCTGTTTCTGAGGTGAGACAGGAGAATATGTTGAGTTAAACTGTCCCTCTGCATTGGTTTGCCACATTGGAGTATCTAAGCAGTGAGATTCAGAAACCCCATGCTGTAAAATCTAGCAGCAAATCCCCAAATTTGGGGTGAGGGATAAACTTCACCCCATTTTTTACAAAGCCAGTTGCCTGTTCAAGGCTAAAATAAATCTTTGGGTTTAGAATGATTTGTATTCAAAGAAACCTTCCTAGCTCACCTCAATCTAATGCCCTGCCATAGGCAGGGATACATTCCACTAGACCAGGTTGCTCAACTCTTGCTGAGGGGCCACAGCTGCAGGTACTTGCTATCCCAAAAACCTTACAAGATTGCATGTGGACAGACTTGATATTGACTGAGGATTACCAGACACAAGTTTAAAGAAAGCATTTAGCAACAGTAGCATCACTGGACATATGTCTATGTCCTCCAAAAGAAGCAGAAAGTCTATTTGTGACACAATAAAAGGGCTGTATGTTGAGGTGTTCAGCCAGCATTTGGGCTGTGCTAGGAAGGCAGGAGCACAGTAAAAAAAAGTAATTTTTTTCTTCCAGCACACGCATTTACACTACCAAACCTCTTTGGCTTCATAAACCAAACACTCCAGCCTTGGATCAGCTAAATCCCTATCCTCTTACCAAAGAGAACAGCTGTTTATCCCTCTAGATGAGAATTTGTACTTCAGCATTTTCTAGATGTTCAAACAAATTGTAGGCATTGCCAGCCCAGTAAATAGAGCAGTATTGAGTAGCACAAGTCAACCTGTCAGCTCGTTTTTTGAACCACTGCACGACTGATAAAAGTTGTGAGATGCTCCACCCAGAGGGAGGAGCCAAGCATTCTTAACCAGCTCTAATCTGAGATTTTGGGATACCAGAACAGCCTTTCCACTGGATTCCCAGGGGAACAGCTGCCTCTTCCACGGGATCTTCAGAGGAAGACTACACCCCTGCTACAGGATCCCTGCTCCAACACTGACACTCCAGGAGGACTGCAGTCACAATTTCAATTGGACTGCTACCAACAACACCCTGACCAACAGGCTGTTAGGTCATATTCTGACACTGTCAGTGTTGTTTTGTATTACTGCATTGTTTAATTTTTTTTATTTTCTTCTCTAATAAAGAACTGTTATTCCTGCTCCCACATCTTTGCCTGAGAGCCCTCCCTTAATTTCAAATTTATAACAATTTAGAGGGAGGGGGTTTACATCTCCCATTTCAGGAGCAGCTCCTGTCTTTTCAAACCAAGACACCAGGAAAGTCAGTAGCTACCATGGTCTGACATTAGCATTTAATTCCCAGTTAAGAACTTAAAGATGCCCAGTAGCAAAGGAAAGGACCATGGGAATGGTCAGTCAACCTGGCAAAGTCATCACGTCTACCTTTGCACCAAACCTGCACACTCCAGATTAACCCATTTCATCAACCAGGCATTCACAGACTTTAGTGCCAAGACAATCCTTTCCAGACAGTCCTGAGCTTCTGGTTCATCATGTCTGACTGACATTCTGTATTCAATCCCCCCAAGGAAAGCATTATCTCCTTTCAGCTTCAGTAGCCAGGAGACATTTTTGCAAAGACCCTCCATGCTCTGGAGAACCAGACCGGTTACTACTGACACAAAGCCAAAGAGCTTTGACAAATCAACAGAAATGGGGGGGAAGTGGGGGTTGGCACTCAGACACAGAAGAATAACCCAACACTACTGACATTTGAGTTTAGTCCATTAGAGAAAATATTTCCTTCCTAATGGCTCACCTATGGGCCCACACCAAGCACCTTTCACATATCAAAAATCCAAGGCATTTTCTGTAACTTTCAGGGAACAGCTTATCCTTATAACCTACTTTAAAAGGGCCCAGTAGACATAACTATAATTTGTATATTCCTATCAGTCTTTTCCCAAGGAAATATCCTGGATTCTGAAGAAGCCCAAACCTCCATCTTCTGCCACTGAAGACAGTAGCTGATCCTGTGCTGGCCACACTGCACTGTCCCTGGAGCATTTTCCAGGGTACCTGTCCCAGAACTGGGAAGCCTTAACTAGACCATCTTTAAGATCCTTTCTAACCCAAGCCCTGTTGGGGTCAGCCTTGGCAAATCATATCTCCACAAGACATACGTTACCAACAGCTCTCCTGGCCTCACATGAGCGGGTCTCCAGCTCCCACTGCAGCCCATTCCCTGGAGTCCTGACGGGATACTCCCTGCACTAAGCCAGGCACAGCTCCCAAGGACATTCTGTCACAATGGACAGAGCACAACTTCTCCAGGAGACCTCCCTTGCTGCTCATCTGCAGCCCTCCAAGCAAGCTCAGGGTCATTAGCCACCTATCCTGCAACTGCTGATGGGCTCACCATACTTTTATCATGTAGCTCCATTTAACATCACAATGCAGGAGCTGCTACCAAGGAGATCCTGGAATCAGCAAATGGTTTGACCAAGCATTTGATTCCTGCATTATGGAGTCAGCATCTGGTGCTGTTCTAGCACAGTTTATTTCAGATAAATTACACAAACAACATTTATCTGGGCAGGGAAGTAGAATCAAAGATCCCAAGAGTGGAAATAAACAGGATTTCACATGTGGGCACCCAACTGACATGACTTAATTAAATGTCAGCAAAGGAAATTAACTGAGAAGAAGTGTAAGTGTTATATATAGTTAAAAATACACTGAAACCTTGTTAAACTCAAGCTTCATTTGCCACCTTTTCCAGACAATTAGCATGTTAATTCTTGGCCAATAATTAAACTGCTTCACATGGCTTATTTAGAAGAAAACCATATTAGATCCATCAAAGCATAAACTGCAAATGGACCTTTTGAGCCATGTATTTTGCAGAGAAGCTGAAATTGGAACAAAGACAAGAAAAACAGACCAGTACTAGAAAATTCAGGAGGAATTAGCCACCCATGCAAGAGCAGGAGCACCTGTAAAACCCCTTGAGCAACACAAGTTCTTTTGGGTTTACTCGGGTGCCTCAAGCACAAGCATATTCAATATAAAGAAATGTTAGAATGTTAAGAAAATAATGAGTAAACAGCACAGAGTATAGTTATCCTGCCTTGTACACGGCTTTAGAACAGTTTGCTCCTGTCCCAGGAAGCTACTCAATTACATTATCTGCAGTATGGTGTGTTTATGACTGGAAATCAACAA
Source organism: Arremon aurantiirostris (assembly GCA_035583995.1). NCBI lineage: Eukaryota > Metazoa > Chordata > Aves > Passeriformes > Passerellidae > Arremon > Arremon aurantiirostris. The sequence goes on along the minus strand of JAXCLO010000001.1, from coordinate 14,710,065 downwards.
TATTTTGAACAGGGACATGCAAATAAAAATTTCTATCATCTCTTTTAGAAAGGAGCTGGGATTCTCCAGACCCAGGAAACAGATCTGTCATGATTACTCATGTTAGTTCTGGATTTACTCTCAGCACTAAACTCAGCCCTCAGCCTCCACACTCACAGCAGTACATGTGTTAAAGCGATGCAGCCACAAGACCCCACTGTTCTAGAGCAGCCAACAAGCTTAGATTTAAGTTAGCAACACTGAACCAGTCTGGACAAGAGAAAATGACCCATCCTACTACAGCTCATCAGTGTCTCCAGAGCACATGAGGGCTGTGACAGAGGGGTTTTCATACAAGCAAGCCCAGACCTTCACCTCACAAGCAACTTTTGTCAAGAGCCAGCACCTCACTGCAGCCAGCCTGATCCTGTTCTCCCAAAACAGGAGCTCCCAGGCTGCCCATCCCAGAGCAGAACTCAGGTCTGGTAACCTCACGTGCAGCGTAAAACTAACTCCAAGGAAACCCTGAGCAAAATCATCTTCTTCATCCCAAACTTCTTACTGATGAAGTAACGTTAGAAAAGACATTTCAGCAGAGGACAGCCTTTCAAGGTTCCAGCCACACCAGCATCTTTCCTCAGGGGAGAGGGATGAGAGAGACTTCCTTGCTGCTCTGCCCAACACAAGGAGACGACCTCCTGGCCCTCCTATGGCCAAAGAGGGGCAGGTCAGGATGAGGAGACCACAACCCCTCCTACCCAACCAGGTGCCTCAGACCATCATCCAACCCTAGGCATTGGTACAAGGTCTGCTCTGATTTTTGCCGTACTGGGTTGATATCAGGAAACATTCCTCTGCATACATACAGGGATGAATATAGAGGCAGATACCTGCACCTTTTTTTTTTTTTTTGCTTGTTTTTAAATAAGATCAGACTTAATTCAGCCAAATTTACAAGCACCAGAGCAAAATTAGATGCCAGGAAAGCAATAAGACTAAAGAACAGTGTGAGCCATTCAGATGCTCACCCCAAAGTCAGCCCTTTGCACAAGCATGATACTTGGAAGAAAATATTCAGGGACGTAGGAAAAAACATCTAGTGGGGTTGTTCTGCACATCTTCTGTAGTGAGACAAGCTGTCCAACATGATCAAGCAGTACATAAGGTCTCATGAATGAACCTCCATATCACCTCTGCCAGTTTTGATCGGCAGGGTGCCACACCACTATCTCCATATCCAGTCCAAGCCAGAGCTCCTCTGAGAGGCACCTGGATTCAGCTTTGAAGCCAGTTCTGTGCTTTCCTGCCCAAGCTACAGCACTGGCAAGGGGTTGGTAGATGCTGCAGTCACCAAGGCAACATCCCTTCTCTTCCCAGGCAGAAATAAGTTAAATTAAGCTAAAAAGCACAAATATCACTGCAAGATCCCCATGAGGTGCCTCAGAGGAAAACTGACCTGAGGAGAGTTAAGGCAGCTTTCCATCACTAATCAGGATTATCTAGAGATGAGGCCAATCACTGTCCCTAAACCACAGTCCATTTTGAATTATGCATGTGTCCTAGATCCACATTAACATGCCAGTGCCAACAAGGTGGCTGCTGAGGTCTCAGGTCAACCCTACATATTTTATAGGTTTCCTGAATTATTTATTCTCTGCACCTAGTCCGCAGTTAACTCTCCATCTAATAGTTCAGAGGATGCTAATTCAAATAACCTCTCTCAACTGAAAAGATAACTTGTCCTCGGTTAGTCATGCAAACAAGCCAAGTTATTTTAAGAAACAGATCTGAACACAGGAAACACATGAAGGTCTTCTCCCCAGTCAGCTCACAACCGAGCCTTCAGATCAATCTAATATCCTGGCTGAGATAAGCACCAGCAGCTCTACACCCAGGACCAGACAAGCCATTGCAAAATCAAGACTTCAGAGGTTAATTCACCATGTTCATGTCCCTTCAGCTCTGCTAACGATTTGTTTAACCAATAAAACATGTCACAGGCCTCTTCATCCCAGGAGGTATTAGCAGTTTGCTTTTTGAGGGCAAAAAGTCTTTCTTTCACAACACAGAGCAATCACTCAAGGACCCTCCACAAATCACAAGTTAAATCGCTGTCCAGCTGCATTTTCACGCCAAGCTCCCCCGTTTGCAAATCCTGACCTTTCTCCAGACAAGCACCCTTGCAGAAGGCATACAAAACTCTACCAAAACATTTAGACTTGCTGAATTAATTCCTAGAAGATCCTTTGAGATGACTTTACAAGCAGGCAAGGTAGCTTGTGGTTTGGGATTTCCTATACTCTCTCCACAGCCTTTAACCAACACGTCCCAGCGTGCAGGGAAGTGTGGGGTGTCTGCAGCAGCTCTGTCCACGATGGGTGCCAGTGGTGACACCCGTTCCCCTTCTCTCACCAGCACAGAGGGCTGCTAAAGCAAACCTGGCAGAACTGGCTACCGCCAAACTCCTGCTCAGCAATGAATCTTCAGCTCCTCATTAGAAGAGAGCAAAAATAGCAACACGTTGCCATTTTCCCCTTGATGTAGGTGTGGGGAACACAGTATTAGGAAACACTTGGGCTCGCTGAGGAGGCCTTTCCCAAGCTAAATGCAATTCTATGAATAGAGAGTCGAGAATGAACTTTATCCGATAAAGCGACTACACTTCTCTTCCTACCCCGACAAAAGGAAGGGGTGGGTGAGGGGAAGACTCGTTTACACGCAAGTGCCCCACGCCCACATTCTGCAAAGGTGCAAACTCACTGTAATTTGCACCTCGGCAAAATGTACAAGACCCAACTAGAGCCGTTCCCAGCAGCCCCAGGAGCGCACCCCGAGCCGCTAAAACACAGAACCTGCACAAAGACCTGTAATCCTCAACCAAGGAAAGCCACAGCTCCCTCCCCGCCATTGCACATCGCTCTTCCCCCTCCTTATTCCCCGTGAACAACGTTCCTACGGCCAGAAAAAAAAAAAAAAAAAAAGAAGAATATCGTGTTTCGGTTCTGCTCCCAGCCCAGCCCCTGAAGGACCGGAACGCTGCTCCGCACCGCAGCATCCCCTCCGGGCACAAGGCTCATCTCCAGCCCTTCCCCCTGTGCCCCGGTACCTCGGAGCACGCCGGAGTAGGCGGCGATGATGGTCTTCATGGTGGGGGGCGCGCTTAGGGCTCGGGCAGGGCCATGGGACGGAGCAGCCCCCCACGCTCCGCAGCCCCGGCGCAGCCAGCGAGCAGGAGAGGCTCCGGCCGCGTATCCATATATAGCCCGGGAGGAGGAGGAGGAGACGCGGGGAGGGTGCAGGGGCGGGCCCGGCACAGCTCCCGGGTCTCTCAGCACAGCCGCGGGGGTGAGGGGAAGCTCCTGGTCCCGGCGGTGCAGATTTCTACATGGGATACATGGGATAGGGATTAGGGAGTGGGGAGAGCAAGCAGAGGCCCGGCCCCTGTACAGGCTGTTTCATGCCCTGTTTTATAGAATCACAGAACGATTTGGATTAGAACGGATGTTAAGACTCATCTATTTCCAACACCCTGCCGTGGGCAGGGACACCTTCCACTAGAGCAGGTTGCTCTGGGCCGCATTCAACCTGGTCTTGAGCATTCCCAGGGATGGGGCAGCCACTGCTACACTGGGCAACCTGTGCCAGGGCCTCACCACCACCACAGACAAGAATTTCTTCCCAATATCCCATCTAACCCTGCCCTCTGTCAGTGGGCAGCCATTCTCCCTTATCCTGTCCCTCCATGATCTTGTCCAAAGTCTCACTCCTTGGAGCCCCTTTCGGCACTGGCAGGGGCTCTAAGGTCTCCAGCAGCTCCACATCCTCCTGATGTTGGAGGCAGCTCTGCAGGTGGGGTCTCACCTGAGTGGAGCAGAGGAGCAGAATCACCTGCTGCCCATGCTGTGGGATCAGCCCAGGCCCAGGACATGGGGGTTTTCTTGCTCCATATGCTTTTCTCACTCCATATGCTGCAATGGTACCCCGGCCTAGATGGACGCATTAATATTTAAATAAATAAACTAATAATAATAAAATCCTTTAGTGCTTCATGGATTATTACAACTGTCAGGAGTAAAGATGCAACCACCATAGACAGCCCCAGCCTCAGCACCTGCTTTGTGACTTGAAGTTGTAAATTGTGCCACCAAGTTTCTTGTAAGGAAGGAAAACGTAAGCCCCAAACTGATGGTACAACTGAGCCCCAGAACAGGCTATACCTTCACAAGGGCATGCAGTGACACAATCAGAGGAATCCCTTTAAACTGAGAGAGGGCAGGGCTAGAATGAATTCTTGTCTGGGAAGGTGGTGAGGCCCTGGCACAGGCTGCCCAGAGCAGCAGTGGCTGCCTCATGTCTAAAAGTGTTTAAGGCGGGTAGGATGGGGCTTGGATCAGCCTGCTCTAGTGAAAGGGGACCCTGCCCTTGGCAGGGGATGGAAACAAGATGGGCTTTAAGGAACCTTCCAACCCAAACCATTCTCAGATTCTCTGACTCCCACTTCTTGAGCAGTGCAGTGCAGTATCTCTCTTCTTTGAAGAGTACTTGTCCTGAAACTTATTTTTTCCTCTCCCATCCCACTCACTGAAAGTCAGCAAACAGTCCTAAATAATAGATTAGAAATATCTTGCCTGTGTTCACACAAGGATGTTTTTCCCAACAAGAAGCCACACACCAGGTGCTGCTTTGATAATGATTTTGCAAGTACTCAGGACATGTTTTCTTGATGTTTTGGTTGACACAGGAGATATACAACTTTGTCTGTTATTAACCTGTGTGTCTGGCATGATTATTCTTGAAAAATAACATGTTTCCAAATACCCTACCATTACTTCACATGAGTCTGAAAAACATGGGCTATGGACAGAGAAACACAGATAGCAGCCAGTCCTCCAGCTCTCTGCAGCTAAGAACAATTCACAATAGTTTTAGACTCCTTTTTTTAATACATATACTGAATTTTTAGGGCAATGCCTATTGAATAAAGCTTTTGAGAACACACTTATTTTTCCCTTCCCCCTTCTATTCAGAGCCTGCAGAAATCGTTTGCAAATTGTGGGGTGAATTTGCAATACTTTGAGTCAGAACTTGGTTGCAGCTCTGTAGCTTTGTTCCTGTACAGCTACTTTGAGGCAGAAAATGCCCTGTTTTCAAAGAATCAGTGTTCAATGTCTTCACCCAGCAGCTTGGATGTATGTAAGATACTTCCTGTATTTGGCTTGTCAGGACAAGCTTACTGGGGAGCTAAGCTGAAGAAACAATGCAGATTTAGGTAGTTCTGGGAATTTCACACTTGGTCCTTCACCCCATTCCTTAGTCTTGAATTCATGAAAAGCTCCCCTTGGCCTCTCCTGCTTCTGGCTGTGGCTTCTGGTAAGATCCTTCAAGTCCTGTTTGTTCTTGTGGGTGGGTGGAATTGTTCTGTCCCCCCAGGTTCACATCACCATGCTTCTGAGCTAGGTGTTATGATTTTAGGAGCCCAGACTGGTACTTTCCAATGCTCCATCACCAGAGAAGTGCCTGCCTGTGGTAATGTTTAAGGGTCCCCAAATACCACCACAGGGAGGGTGAGAAAATAGATAAGAATCTTGACTCCATGTTTCAGAAGGCTGATTTATTATTTTATGATAGTACATTAAAAGAAAATGATATACTAAAACTATACTAAAGAAAGAGAGAGAGAAAGGAGACATCAGAAGGCTAGCAAGGAAAGGAATGATAATAAAATCTTGTGACTGACCAGAGTCCCAACACAGATGGACCTGTGATTGGTCATTGAGTACAAACAATCCACATGAGACCAATCAAAGATGCATCTGTTGGTAAGCAGCCTCCAAACCACATTCCAAGCAATCAGATAATTATTGTTTACATTTTGTTTCTGAGGCCTCTCAGCTTCTCAGGAGAAAAATCCTAGCAAAGGTATTTTTCAGAAAATATGTCAGTGACACCTGCCATACGAGCAGAAGCCAGCCACACTTCAGACATGCAAAATAAGTGTCAGCCAGGGTATCTCTGAACCCATTAATAAATTGTGCATGGCCATTCTTTGCTGTACAAATGACAACCACTGATTATAGAACTAGAGGATCATAAAAGCACAGAATGGTTTGAGTTAGAAGGGACATTAAAGATCTTCTAGTCCCAGCCCCCTTGCTATGAAGAGAGGCAACTTCCTAGGTTATTCCAAGCCCCATCCAACCCGGCTTTAAACACCTCCAGGGATGGGGCAGCCACAGCCTCTCTGGACAGCATGTGCCAAGGCCTCGTGGGAATTTCTTCTTAATCTCTACTCTAAACCTGTTCTTTTTCAGTTTAAAGCCATCATACATTTTCTAACAGGAGCATAACAGGACAACGTGTTACAAATGCATGAAGTCATTCTGAGCCAGGTGATCAGCATGGTCCAGTGACACTGGCTTATGTTTTGCCAGGGTGCAAAGACAGGGTCCACTACCATGTCCAGAGCCAGAAAGGGCTGAGTGAGCAGGGAGCAATGCCTCCCTCCCCAGGAGAGCTCAGCAGAGCCCATGCTGAGGTACCTGTGGACATCTGAGCACCACCATGATCACTGAACTGGCTGACCTTTGCATATGGAGGATCCATGTCATATGGCAAAAAAATTGTCCAAGCCCCCAGCCCGTGGCTTGATTTTCAGCCAATTTGTGCTTTACACCCTTCCTGTTCAAAGAGTTTGCTTGGAAGGGGATGTTTGCATGACAGAGCTTTGCAGACCCTGTTCTCTAGAGGGATTTCTGCAGCTGTGGGCACCTTAGGAGTACATTGACACGTGAAATCACAGAATGGTTTAAGTTGGAAGTGAACTTAAAGATCTGCCAGTTCCAACTCTCTGCCACGGGCAGGGACACTTTCCACTAGACCAGGCTGTTCAAAACCCCTACCAAAACATCTCTGGGACTTTTGCATCCTGGGACATCCCCAGGAAAGAATCTAAGGAAGAGCAAGCATTTATTTAGCTGGTGGGGCAAAGCAAAAAAAAAAAAATGTGTTAAAAGCAAATTTGAATGATGAGCTGACCACTGATGCAAGAAATTGACAAGCAGAGGGTAAAACCCCAATGACCATGGAATCACAGAATCATTTGGGATGAAGAAGCCCTCTAAGATCATCATATCCAACTGTTAAACCAGCACTGCCAAGGCCACCACTAAACCCCATTCCCTGTGCCACATCCACATGCCTTTCAAACATTTTCAGAGATGGTGATTCCACCACTTCTCTGGGCAGCCTATTATAATGCCAGACAACTCTCTCAGGGAAGAAATTTTCTCTTATATCCAACCTAAACCACACCTGGGACAAACTGAAGCTGCTTTCTATTGTCCTGTCCCTTGTTCCCTGGGAGCAGAGCCTGACCCCTACCTGGCTCTATCCTCCTGTCAGGGAGTTGGGGAGAGTGAAAAAGTCCCCCCAGCTCCCTCAGATGCTCCTGGTGCTCCAGATCCTTTCCCAGCTCTGTCCCCTCACTGGGCACAGTCCAGCCCCTTGATGTCTTTGTTGGAGTGAGGGGCCCAGAACACCCCCAGGACTGGAGGTGCCCAGCACAGGAGGAAATGCCACATTTCTTCTGCCCACCTGTTGGATACTGGTCCTGGATCCCTTCTGGTGCCACACCACCTATTAAATATTGTCTGGGGTAGGTATTGTCTGCAAACCTCCATGCTCAGTGTACACAGCCACTATTTTTGTAGTATTGGAGCAAAGAGCATTTCCTCTGCAACTCACTGGTTAATGGTGCAACCACTTCAGAGCCCAAAGCTGGCATCAGCTGTTTTCATAGCACTTGCCTTTTTTGTTCAGGTAGTTAAGTTATTTAACATTTACAGAGGCTTTGAAATGGAGCCATTTCTTCCCCTCCCAAGCTGCACTGACACCTCCTCTTTTTCACAAGTGGAAGCAAACTTCAGGCCAAAACTGCAAGAGAGACACTTCACAGTGAGCTTTGTGTTAGAGGGCATTAATATATTTTTTTATTTTAAATTCTCACCCTCATTTTTTCCCCAGCAGACAGATAGGAAGATTTATGCAAGTCAGGGAGCAAAGATTTTGGCTGTTGGCAGCAAGTCATGGTAGAGCTGCCTAGCTGCAGTCTAAAACTAGAGCACCTAAAAATTAACTGTATGTCCAAAGAACTTTGGTCCCTGTGCTGAATGAGCACTACTTCAGCACAGGAGAGAGACCAGGTGGAGAATTACTAACAGACAGTTGACCAGCTCCACTTTTAATCCAATTGCAGAGTGTTCTGTAAAACAAGAATTGGCACTCACAGACCAAAAGGGTGATTTTAGTGTTTTTCTTAAATAGGTTTGCTTTCTTTGCTAAGAGGAGTGTGGGAGAATGAGACACTGGACAGTGGTTAAATATAATAGGGAAAAAAGTTATTATTGAAGGGTGGGAGACTTTCATGATCTTTTAGGAAGCATCTCGCTATACTTCTTTAAAAATGAGCATTTTCAGCTCTTGCCTGTGATGAAGATTGCATTTTCCTAAAGCCTTCCCTGAGAAATCCACAAACCTTTGTGGTTGTTTCTGTGTTTGCAACCAGACAGCCATGGGACAGCACTGGTGGGGAAACTGAGGCACAAATCTTGGCAAGGTGACCAGCCACACACAGACCATGCATTTCTGGTGAGGCCAAGGCAAGAGCTCCTCTGCATCTCCCTGCCTCCATCCCAGCTCTCAGCCAGACAAATTCCTAGCAAAAGCATCATACACTCTCCATCCCCTGGGCACAGCAAGGCCTCAAAGCTATTAGCCAAGGTTGTCCTTCCCCCCCCGACCTTTCAGCCAGCCAAGCCTCTCAAGGGCTCTCCAATACCCTGGGCATGACAGAAGTGGCCCCAAATCCTGTGGAGGATCCATCAGTCCCAAGATCATAAAGAAAAAATGGTTTTAAAAAAGTAGAAATTTACCCAACAGATGACTTGCAGTTTGCAAGGACATATCCAAGAATTGCCTCATGGAATTAGCACATCCTGTGCCTTCCAGCTTCCAAGGATTTTACCAATTGCAGCAAACCTCCCTGAGCGCTTTGGGGGCCCTCCAGCACCAGCACCCTTTGCAGAGAAAAGCAGAGACTGGGAAATCCTCCCTTTGCCCCAGACTCCTGCAATCTTCCCTGCAGGTTCCAGCCATGGACAGAGCACAGGATGACTTAGGGCAGGGAAGAAGGAAAGATGTGCCCCAGCCTTGCAAAGCAGCCTGGTGTTATAGATGGATAATGAGATGATTGGCTCTCACAATTAGGACATAACTATTGTGTGAATATTAAGAAAAGCTTTAGTGATGTACAGTTGTGTTACTGTAGTTTAGATGTCCTCTGCTCTCCCCACAGTTCCCTTTCCCCCTGCATTGCTGCCATCACACAGCCGGGGCTGTCCAGGACAGGTACAA
>JAXCLO010000001.1:14681478-14700575 GCA_035583995.1 Arremon aurantiirostris | reverse complement strand
AGTGACAGACTTTGGGAGGGCTGGGCTGGCTGATGCAACCCCCAGGGATATAAAAGGCTGAGCATCCATCTTGAAGAGGAACTGGCCATGTGGTGTCCATGAGGGGCAGTTCCCAGCACTGCAGCTTTTTCCTTATGTAGTGCCTTGTTGTATTTTTGTTAAGGTTTAATAAACCTTATTCAATTTTCAAAGTGAGCAGTTGTTTCTCACACTGGTGAGAAGAGAACACCTTGCTACATGGCAGAGAAACAAGTTCCCCACTGCTCACAGGCACTTGGTTTCTCAAGGCTGTAGCATAATGTGTTTTGGGTACATCTGCTCCATGAGAAGCGGCTGTGGGCTGTTTCTTAGGAGACTGTCTCCCTTAAGCTGCAGTATATCTGCTCCATGTTGTTGGCTGCTTGTCTCTTCCCTTCACTGAAGATAAGATGTAGGTTTTTAGAAAGGGAGGAAGGATCCCTCCCATGGGAGGATGCTTGTGGCCTTTTTAAGATGTTAGGAAGGGTTCCTTAGGACTGCAAACTGGGAAGTGTAGTTTGGAGGCAACAGACTGATATAAAATTTCAATAGCCAAAACAAATTTTATTTCTATATCTTTTATTGTAAAGAAAGCAAGCAAGCAGTACTGGTGGTCGGGGAGTCACCGCTCCACTCACAGCACACACCACTACAAGTTCACCAAAGTATAAATACTGGTTTTAAGGCTACAGAGCATTTTCCAATGTGCTTGGTTAGTCCGAATCAGCAAATATCCATAAGTTGGGATCAGCAATTTCATAATCTTTCCAGGTGGTCATTGGCTTCCTGTCCTTCTTGTGGTCATCTGGAGGGAGGCCTTACACTGATGTCTGCTACATGATTTTGTCAAGTGCATCAAGAGTCACTTTGTTGCAATATTTCTTAGCTTTACCGCACCTTATTTTATTCTAAGCATCAGTCGTCTTGCTACCTCATCTCTTTTGCTCTTTTTGCTCTACTATAATTCTTTTATTTCCAGTATTTATTTGGCTATTCAGTCAGAAAGTTTCAAAACCGTTCTTTGAGTCTATTTTCGACACAGCAGGTACAAGCATTTGCTGATTCCATTGCCAGTTGACACGAATCACAAAAACATTTTTCACACAGACATTGGTTTGTTATTAAGTTCATGTCTACATTTAGGGTTTTCCTCAGTGGGAGGAGAGGAGGTGAAGACTGCGCATGGATGACCCCCGGCATGTGGATCTCAAAGGAGAAGAGGAAGGGGATGTGCATGAGAGTACAGGGACAGGGGAGATCTTCCAACACTAAAGGGGACCTGCAGAGAGGTGGAGAGGGGCTTTGGCCAAGGGCTTGGAGTGATAGGACAAGAGGGAATGGTTTCCCACTTGTGGGGGGTTGGGTTTTTTCTTATCTTTCCTTGATACTTGTGGAATCTTTTCCCATTGAGTTGCAAAGAAGCACTAATGGCTGGGTGCTTAAGGCTGCTGGGTGGGGGAACTCCTTTGGTTTTTGGGAGTTTCTCTGGGGTGGGGGGCGGAAACAGAGATACTGCAAGAATAGAGAGAGGCAGATAAAAAGACGAGGCCTTGAGAGTTGGGAATGCTCTCTCTCTGCTGGGCTTCGGAGGAGGACGGTCAGACCTGCGGCTTGGGGAAAGGAGTTCGCTGCCACCACCATAACCCAGCGGGGAACCTTTCTTCTGCTGCTGAGCCCCGCATCCCCCTGCCCTGCCAGGACATCCCACAGGCTCCAGCTCTTTGCCGTGGAATTTCTGCTACATCTGATATGTCCACCGCCCCGGAATTTTCTGCTCATTCCTGCGGTTCCAGCCTGCTGCTTCCGAGAGCCCCGCTGGGGCACCAGGACCGGCTGCCCCAGGGTTTGGGGATCAAAGCCTCTCCTCCACGCTTTCCCCAGGGTGTGTGGATCAAAGCCTCTCCTCCACGCCTTCCCCAGGGTGTGTGGATCAAAGCCTCTCGTCCACCCCTTCCCGAGGGTTTGTGGATCAGAGCCTCTCCTCCTGCCCTTCCGCAGGGTTTGTGGATCAAAGCCTCTCCTCCGCCGCTCCCTGCGTGGGACGAGCCGCCATTGCCCCGCGCTGCCCGCGCCGCAGCGCCCCCTGCAGGCCCGGGGGGGATCCCCGCCCCTGCCCCGCCCACCGGGCGCCGCCAGCGCCCCTGCTGGCCGTGAGCGGAACTGCAGCCAAGGGGAAAGCGCCGCGGCCGGGACTGGGTTCGGTTTCTGTTTGCTGTGAGTGCCGCGGTTGTGGTTGTTTGTTTGCTTTATTATACATTCTAGTAAAGAACTGCTATTCCTGTTCCATATCTTTGCCTGAGAACCCCTTAATTTCAAAAGTCAAATAATTCAGAGGGAGTGGGTTTACATTCGCCATTCCAAGCGAGGCTTTCTGCCTTCCCTAGCAGACACCCGTCTGGTAAACCAAGACACCGCTGCCAGAGGACAGGGTTAGATGGGATATTGGGAGGAAATTCTTGGTGGTGAGGGTGGTGAGGCACAGGTTTCCTACAGAAGCTCTGACTGCCCCAGGCCTGGAAGTGTTCAAGGCCAGGTTGGATAGGGTTTCGACCTGGTATAGTGAAAAGTGTCCCTGCCCATATCAGGGGGATGGAATGAGATGAGATGTAAAGTCTCTTCCAACCCAAACTATTCTGTGATCCCATGATTCTTTGATCCCAGCCCTGAAATGCTGAGGCTGAAACTTCTTCCAGTCTGAGGTGCCCTGGCCCATCCTTGGTCTGCAGGACCAGAACTTCTGTGAGCTTTGTGCTGGGGAAAGGTGCAAGAGAAAAAACACATGGCCATCTGCTGCACCATTTTCCCCATTGTGTGGGATGTGGCTCTGCCCACAGGCTTGGGAACACACTGTCACCCACCTACCTGTGCTCTATGGATAGTGCAGAGGCCCACGTTAATCTATCCAAGCTGCCCTTGAGGTCTTGAACAAAATGGTTTCTGCTGATGAGGGGCTGGAAGGAAAACAAGGGCACTCAGGAGGGTCTCAGTCTCAGTGAGTCTCCTTCCCAAGAATGCTCTTCCTCCCCAGGCATGTTGGAAGGCTGATTTCACCATTTCAACCAGGGATTTAACCTTTTTTCCCCTGTATTTTCACAGATTTCTCCCCTTGGCTAAGTCTGGCTGCAACTTCCAGCTACAAGACAGGATTGTGATACCAAATCAAAACTTACTGTGGTACTCCTTGGACCATACATAAGAAGCTCTTGCAACACAAATCAGTAATAATGATATGAAATTTAGTAGGACATTCAAAAGAGGCCCCAGATCTGCTGCAGATGCTCATTTGGAAGCGTTCACCCTTGAGAACAGCTGCAATGAAACTCCTGCTTGCTAATTATGCCTTGCAAAGATTATTTTGCCTCCTTTCACCCTGTCCCAGAGCTCTCTCCTCTGAATACAGGACAGCATCACTGTCAGTGGTCTGGGAGACACAAATGCTCTTGCCCTGAAGTACCTCTATTTATTCTCTATGCTACAGAAATGGATGGAGAAAGGTTTTAAGGTTTGTTTGCAATGCTTTAGTTTGCTGTTTTAGAGCAAATGCGCTCACCAGCCACCACAGCAATTAAAACGGAGGGCTATTTTAGCACAGAAAAAAAGTTAAATGTTCAATTACAAAATTGGAAATGCAAAGAGACAAATTGCAGATGCAAACAGACAAAGCATAGAACTCTTAGAGCAAAGTGTCAGGACCTACCTGATTCTCTCCTGATGTTCCTTCTGCAGCCTGGTTTCTTCTTAGGCACTTAGAGTCCTAGAGTCATAGAATCCTTTAGGTGGGAAAAGCCCTCTAAGATTATTGAGTCAAACCAATCCCCTGGCACTGCCAAGTACAACACTAAACCATGTCCCCAAGTGCCACATCCACACACCTTTCAGTTTCAGTGATTCCACCACCTGTTCCAATGTCTGACTGCCCTTTGGTGAAGACATTTGCCCTGATATCCAACCTAAACCTCCACAACTTGAAACTTTTCTCTTGTGCTGTCACTTGTTCCCTGGGAGCAGAGGCCAACCTCCACCTGGCTCCACCCTCCTTTTAGGGAATTGTAGAGAGTGAGATGGTCCCCCCTGAGCCTCCTTTGCTCCAGGCTGAGCGCCCCCAGGTCCTCCATACACTCCTCACAGGACTTGTGCTCCAGTTCCTTACCCAGCTCCATTGTCCTTCTCTGGACACCTTCCAGCAACCCTTGCTAGTAAAAGAACCCCAAAGACCCTGATTGGCAGGGCTATAGTGCCAAAACACCTTTTTCTCTGAGTCTCTGACTCAGGCATGGCTTGATATTCTATGCTGGCTCTTGAATTTCAAAGCACATCTCTAGAAGCCACGCATGGTTGAAAATACCTCCTCATTATAAACGGAAAATGACCTTGCAATAGGAATTCCTTTCCTTCCCTCAGGAAGGCAGCTAACACACCATCCCCACTGCACTTTGCATGTTGCATGGCAGAAGGGGTTTGTGGACAACCTGAGGGAGGCTGAATCTTAATTCCTGCTGGGTCAACCAATCTAAGTAATAGTCCAAGCCTTTCCCACTGTGTTAGAATAGCTTGAAATGTGGAAAGCATATTATTTCTGTAATATTTTTACAGCCCTGCTACTGCAGGATTTGATGTAGAGATTACATGTGATGGACTAGAGCTGCCTGAGTGCACCATGCTGTTAAATTTAGGAGGTTGCATCACAATCAAATATAAAACTATAAAAAACTAAGAATTAACAAAGTCTGCAGGAAATGGTGCCAACTTTATTTCCCAACTCCTGCAAATCCCAATAGGGTTGTTCCACACATGCATGTGGGCTGTAGGCACCAGACAGACTCAGTCTTGCAAGCCTTTATTCAGCAGGGAGTCATGCTGACTGCAGCCAGACTGTTTCTGCTCCCTGTGCGCTCCACAGCTGCAGGAACAGGGCAGGAGGTGCAGAATAAGAGTGGTACTTGGTGCCGTATAAGGGCTCAAGGACAAAAAACTAACCTGGTCACCTGAGGTTGTCTTTATTCTCTACAGAGCCTTTCAATGACTCTTCGTCTCATCCTGCATTTCTGGAATGTTTTAACAAAAGTTTATTGTAGAATCAGAGAATGGTTTGGCTTGGAAGGGACCTTGAAATATCATCTATTCCAACTCCCCCTTCTCCCATGGGCAGGGACATTTTCAACTAGACCTTGTTGCAGGTCTTTTCAGTGATCTGACACATGAGAAATTTCTTGGCCAAATATGGACCAGTGTTTGAGGACACCCAAAAACAGATCAACATCTTTGGAGTATAAATGGAAAGAAGGAAAATCCTCCTTTCACAGGTCATTTTCTATCAGCTCTTTTGTGCTGGAGTATTTTCAGACTCATGGAAGTCCTCATAACCCTGTGTTGACCAATTCCAGAAGTTGAGATGATCATCAAAATATCCAAGTCTGTGTACATGCAAGCAACTGTTCTGACAGCTATTTTTATGGAGATTTTAGTGGATCCAACTAATCAAATAAACTTGGTTTAGCCTGAAAAACTGGATTGAAAAGACATGATATGACGACATGAAGACAGAGACGGGAATAACCTTATCTTATTCACATACTGGATGGGGGTAAAAAGCCATGAACCAAAGTACATCCTTGAGAATTTGAGTTACAATTTGCGTTAGGTATAAATTCTCTGGGAAAGTTGTGGCATCTTTATCATAGAGCATATTAACACCATGTCTTCCTGGTGACATATGACATGGATGGACTTGATCCTTCCTTGAGATAAAGGGCATGCCCCCACTGACCTCTTAATACCCCTTCCCAGCCCTGTTGCTCTGTGACTGCAGTCCTGGGAACTGTAATATCAGCTGCATTGTCACCTCCACTGCTCTAAGAGGATTTCCCTCAGGATGTGCCTCAGCTAATAGGCTTCAGAAGATCTTTCGTGAGGCCAGTTTTAGCATGACCTGCTAGGATGTGATGAATATTTCTTTGTTCTTAACAGCCACCAGTGTCCAATGGCTTTGCTTGTTACTGGGTTTCATTACTTCTAATGCTTCTAACACTCCTAATGCTCTGCACTGGTCAATACAAATGAAAGTGAAGTGGGAGATGGCCTCCTTACCCAAATAAAGCTTTCAACAAAGATTAACCTTTCCTGCTGCTCCAGCCACGGCCAGCCCTAAAGTTTGGCAAGGGAGAACCAGCAGCACATCCTGTTATCATCAGTGTGGTGACCTCTGTGCTGCTGCACACATGCAAGATGTGAAATCCATTCCATCTCATCTTTGGCCAAAGGATGGGGACATCCCAGCCACAAGGAGGTCTGATGCAACACGATTGCAAGAGTTTCTGCAAGGGAACTGAGGCCAAATAGAGTAGCAGGCTAAGAAGGAAGGAGAAGAGAAATAGAGACTAACAGAGAATGGCCACTGAAAGAGGAGGTGGGGCTGTAGGGACTCCTGAGCCATGGGCCTAATGTGGAGAGGACTTTTCCTGTGTCATTTGGACTTTCCAAGGAAGAGAATAATTTTTGTACCTAAATGCCAGGTATTCTGGTCATCACTTCTTTATTTCTAATTTTTTAAATAATAATTTAGCCATTCTGCTTTGCTTCCTTTAAAATAATTGTAATTTCAACTTGTTTGGCCTTTCTCTTCCTAGATTTATATTCTTTTTTCTTCCCCTCTGTGCTTAACTATAAGTATTCATAGAAAAGAGGATCGATTCAGATTAGATATAAAGAAGAAGTTTTTTACAATGAGGGTGGTGAGCTATTCTATGATTCAGGAGGATCTGGGTCTCAACTTTGCTATAGTCTTCCTCTGACCAGCCACAAATCACATGGAACAAGATGATCTAGGAATCTGGGCCACAGGTCATGTTTATTCTTGCTCTCTGGCCTTGTGACGTTCATGATCTTGGGTTGACAGTAGCCCAGCATCAACAGAGGGGTTAAAGTAGCTCCTGTTCTCCCTCTCCAGGGATTATGGATCCTATTTACTTGTAAAGTGCTTGGCAGTTCCTGGAAGCAAGGCACACTGTGGGATTTGTTGGTAATGTCAAAAACACAGCATGGAAAAACCTGGCACCCAGCTCATTCCTTCCTCTGAGGGACACACTGATCCTACCAAGTGAGCATCTCCAGATTTTGGGGTTGCTGATAAGGAAAATGAGGTGCTTAGCCTTCCTTGGAGATCCTGCCAAATGGCATCTTAGAGGATCTCCCCCTCAGAAGGTACAAGCTAAGCACTTTGTAAATAATTCTGAAAATCCTGACCTCGCAGACTGTTTACACGTGCTTGACAATGCAACACTGCTCTCTCCCAGTTCAGAGCACTCTGTGATGTGGAGGTGAGTTCCTCAGCATCCACATGTACCTTTGCCCATGAAGCTTTTGTTTGCAATGAGCAGCCAAGTTCTGTCCTTGCTGGCAGTGGTGAAAATAAAAGCACTGCTTGCTAGCACTCATTTCCTTTCAATTCTAGGGGATCAGAAAACTTTGTTTACCAAGAATAAAGCATGAATTTTTTTTCTTTACATTATTTTTCTTCTGTGCATGCACAATTTTCTGTGAATGCATGATACTCTGTGCATTCATAGTTTTCTGCAAGCATTTCATAAACCCAAGTGATTTCAAATGCTTCCTGTAGTGCTTTCTGTATGTAATTTTCTGTCTGTCTTGAATTGCTTATTAAAATCATGTTTGGGCTGTATTTTGTTGGCTTCTTACAATCTAATGAAATATGAATCCCTTTAGCTCACAGGAATTATTTTGTATCCTGACACCCAAGATGCTGGCTCACAACTACCTGATTTTATAGGTGCTTTCCCATCTGATAAGTGCATTCTCTGTTTTGAAGGTCACATGTTGCCTGAAACACACAAACCCCCTGTGCCCCAGAGAGGTGGTGGCTCATGATGGTTGCCAGTCCGAATTTAATGGCTTAGCATCTCCATGGGGGCTGGTCAGGACATGGCTAGGAGTAAAACCAAGCACAAGCTTGAAAAATGGATAAATCATACCAAATAATTTCTTAAATCCAATATAAGATTTTGGATATTATATCCTGCCTTGTTGGTCATTGTAGATTGTTTCTTCACTGGTGGGTTTTTATAATCTGAACAGAGTAATTTGCCAAAATCCTGTATGAGATGTTTCCTCCAAGAAAGATTGTGTCAAGAGGTCAGCTCACATGATGGGAGATGTGAAGAGAGTTAATTGGTTACAAGTCAGACAGAACTAACAGATTATCCCAAAAATAAGTGTCAATATTCATGAGGAGACCCACACTTTCTAAATGTTTTAAATGTTATTTTTCCAAATGTTTAAATTGAAAAGGAAACAAAACAATAAGTAATTTCTTGATTTTGTTTTGTGTTTCTTTCTTTGTTGTTTTTTTTTTTTTAATGCAAAGTGATGGTTTTCAGATGCATTTACAATTTTATTTTATTGAAAGGTATGCCATAAGGGAGGGATGTTTAGCATCCCACATTTTGGGACTTTATTGAACTAAAGGCAGCAAATCTTTCCCTGAGCAGAAAACCACACATTTTTCTGCAACAGCAGAAAACCTTTTAATTTTGTTTGCAACAGCAGGCAATTTTTAAATCCTATTATCTGGGCAGTAAAACAATTTTGCAGCACTAGAGCTGCAAAAGGGCAAAAAAGCATTTTTTGTTTGGCTTTCCTGCTCTTGGAGAATTAGTCCATATTTTGTATTCATCAGTCATCAGAGGTTTTCTTCTGAGCCTCATGATCTGAACCTGCTAAGTAAGGCAAATCCAGATTAGAGCCTCTCACCACAGAAATACAGGAGAGATCAGGAGGGAAGAGGTGGGAGGAAGAGACAGGCAGGAGGGGAATACCAAATCACCACACGTTATTTCTTACTGTATTTTCCAATTCAGAAGTCCCAAAAAGGGTAAAATTTTACATTTCTGCAAGAAAGGCAATTGGATATTTCTTCTCCTTGGGCTTGTTTCTCAGATCAAAACCAGCTGAGTAAGTAGAGAGTGGACATGCTGGAAGGAAACATACAGTATTGTTTTAGCTTTAAGTGGTCCTTATTTGTGATAGCTTGAAGGTCACTCATTTGAGGGTGCCTTGGAGGCAACTCCAATTAAGCCAGTTTCAAACTGAAGAGTCAGATCTAAACATTATTTGATTTGGTTGATCTGAGCACTTTTCCTTCCTTTAGGCTTCTCCTGCCTTGTGTAGCATCAGAGGAGTTTTAATCCTCCAGACAGCTCTGTGTGAAATATTCACCCCTTTTTGTGCTGAAATAGCAGAAAAGCTTCTTGGCTTACAGTGTTTTGCTCAGAGACAGCTCTGGCTTCTTGAGATGAGACCTCTCATTGTTCTGAGCTCCCTGAATAGTCCTGGCTGCAAGGATGCCTATGAATTATTGTTCTTATTGTTATATTTAACACAAGCCCAGGCACAGACCTCTCCCTCCTGGGTTATATAGGTCCCTGGGGCATCAAGGGTATTTTCCAGTCTGTGAGAAAAAACTGGTCTTGAAGGAAGCCAATTATGTACATCCAACACTCTCTCTGACTTCTCCTCTCCAGCACTGTGGTCTTTCTCCACCTTTGGATCTCTCTGACCACCCCAACAATTTTCAGGCAGCTCCAGCATCCTCCTTCCCATGCCTCTCTGAGATTTTTTCCTGACCAGCCATTTTCTGCCTTTTCTGTCTTTCACAATGGCATCACAAGCCAGGAAGGTGATGGGCCAGCCCACCTCTCAGGTGTGTCTCTGGCATAAGGGACATCCCTTCAACAGTCCCAAAAGGGTAAGACCGAGGCCTCTATGGACAATTGGGAACACACCTTCTAACATGGCTTCTCAGTGGGGTAGAAGTCTCTCCTACTGACCAAACCCCTCTTGTCAATACCAATATCTGCCACCCTTGTCTGTGACCTTGCATCCTCCCCTCTCCATTTCCTACAACCCCAAAATATCCCCACATCTCCACAAATCCTCTCCCTCCCCTCACTGCTGATTTCCATCCCAACAGCAACACCTTTGCTCTTTTTCCCCTTGTATTGAGAATCCAGCTCCTCATCCTCACCCCTGGAGACCTCCCCCATCCCCACAGCACACCATGCTGTGACTCTGGAGACATCCCCATCGCTTCCCTCCAGCACTGATCTCCTCTGGGATGCTTCCATAAGGTCATGGCAACATTCCTGAGATCTCTGGGTGGATGGCCATGTAAAAGGAAAGGCAGAAGAAAGGATAGAGAAAAAAACCTGGAGCTAGGGTAAAGCTTGGATGGATGGGATGGAAAACCAAGAGAAAAGGGTGGGAGACACATTTCTTTTTGTTTCTGGTGCAGAAAATCTTCCTCCTGCTTGGGCACCTCTGTCCTTAACTAAGAACAAAAGAAAAAGAAAAATAGAAATCACAGCATGTGACCTGTTTTATTGGACTGGATTAAGTGTGGTATTACAGGAGTGTTTAGAATGTTGAGCAGGGTTCCATTAAATTCTTCCTTGATGCTGCTTGTTTTCTAGGAATGGAAGGGATTTGCAGGGGGTTATTCAGATTAGGAATCTGATGGAATCCTTGCAGCCTTGGTCAGGACAGGAGTCAGAAAAAGGAAATAAACCCCAATGGTGACCTGGTATTGCCAGTTGATATAGAGTTTTCAATTTTTTAACAAGTTTTTCTTGTTAAATGCACTTCTTGCAGTTTCCAGAACAAAAATGAAGTGTGTGTGATCTGCAGGATTCTTGCTGGCTCCTCACAAGTGGGGAGTAGGATGTGAGGAAGAGAAGGAAATGAAGGGAGGGAGAAAGAAGAAGATTAAAGTATCAGGGCTCTGTAAGGGTGAACTGAGCAGATGGCTTCCTGCCACCTGAAACTTCCACTCTGCAAAATCCCATTAAGTGCAAAGTTTAAAGAAGTTCTGGATATCAAAAAGAAGCAGCTATTTAGAGCCTTGATCACCTGCCAAATGTTGCTCCCCCAAACCCCAATGGATATTTCCAGCCCAAATCACATTTCCCTTTCTCCGTGTCCTAGTCATGCTCCTCTTTCCTAAGAAGATGGTCTCATTTGTAAAACAAAATGCACAGTGACCCTGCTACCATAGCTGGTGACCAGTCATGTTCCCATGCAGGGATGTCTGGGACTAAACTAACCAAACTGGAAGCAGGACTCCTAGAGCCCAGGTATGGTGAACCCTTTGGATGAGTCCCTAGACATTACAAATTTATTTCTAATTTATATTTCTAAACTAATTATTAAAGAATGGATTCAGAGCAGGCAGCAAGCAGCGGAGGGGCAGCTGCAGTGCCAGGTGTAGATGGAGCTCTGGTGGCAGGAGTTGGAGGCAAGAGGCCACTGCTGACCCTCTGCAAAACCAAAGGGCACAGGGACCTGTGGCACAGACAGACACATGGACACTCCATGACACAGCAGGAGCCAAGGACTCAGCAAGAAGAGCCCAGACTTTCCCATGCACTCAGATAATAAGGGCACATAAGACAAGGATTTATTTTCTTGGAGATTCCTTGTCACTTCTGGAGAATCTCACCCCAAGCTGTTATTTTGTTCTTGTATGATTTAATTGTTTGAAGGATCCAGATGTCTGAGGCTGTGCTGTGGGAAACCAGGGGCTGAGCCAGTAGGGAAGCCCAGTCTGACTGAGTGTGGAGTGTGGAGCTGCCAAGGCTCAATCCCAGCTCTGATGGTGTGAATGTGACTGCCAGAGTGGCTCCTGGTTTCTTTATAAAAATTAGAAATGTTTTATAGTTCCAATACATATTTCTGTTGGAATTTATTTATTTCTTTTGCACAAGTGAGCTATGGCATCATGCTGCTGAGGGGGCTTGGCATCATGCTGGACCTTTCTGATAAACTCTGCTTCAGGTGGTGAGAAAAGAGCCCAAAACAATTAAAAACATAAGAGCACAAAAAACCCAGTGTTCATTTATTGATCTAGATGGATTATATTTTAAAAACCATATGTCTTCATCACAAATTACGGCTCATTGTCCCATTTCAAAATGAAAATATTGCAAAGGAAATAATTTCAATAATTCAGAACTGCCTGGAAATATCCATATAAACTGGCATCCATGCCAGACTGAAGTGTTATTTTTGTGCTGAGGAGTTTCAATTGTGCTGTCCACAGATGAGATTTTTTTTCTTCTCTTTTATATCTTTTATGTCTTCTACATGGAGAAAAAAATGAAAAAAACCTGGCTCTACAACCATACAATAACTGGGAAAATCAAGCTCTTTTCCCTACACTATATAGACTGTGTGTTAACTGTGACTATGTTGAGGTTGTGAAGTAGTTCCAGAGAAGGAGGAAACTTGGAGCTTGGTCTCCATGGCTTCACCTTGCTTAAGGCACCTTATATAAATTCCAGGTGGCTGTCTTCTGGGACATTATATTTAGCTTTGTGCTTCTCAAAGAGCTCGGACAACTCTTTTAGGTATTTTTCATGGAGTTGATCAACTTCTTCATCAGAGGGTTTGTGCTTCTTCTGCACTGGAATTGGCTTCCCAACTGGAAAAGAAGTACAGGAGTTAGGAGGAGCCAGTGTCAGGCATCTCTGAACACTTTGCTCACCCTAGCACGGAGTTGAGGTCAGCCCATCCAGGATGGACAGGTCAGCATGCTCAGGTGTTCCCTGGAGCCTGGGAGACAGCACAGCCAAGGAGGGATGGTGGCTCACATCCTGACCAAGCTCTTGGTCTCCAGGATCACACTGGTCCTTGCCTCAGTTTACCCATCTGCAAAGCTGGCTAATGTCAAAGACCCTCTGTGTAGCCTTTAGAAGTAAGAAGTGCTGTATCCCAATGCAGTCCCAAGAGCTGCTTCTCACATCTCAGATGTGCTGCAGATAAACACAATGTAAAGATAGGATAATATTTGGATTGGGTTTTCCAAGTTGTTTCCACGTGGCCCTGGGAATCTGCATTGCAAATGGGGAAAGTGAGGAACAGGGGAGCCCCACACTATTTAAATACACTTGCATTGAAGGTGCTTCCACTTTGCTCAGATTAAAGATTCTGTGAAATATCTGATTTTTATTAGGAACCAAATACTTACTAATCTTTTAAAAATCACATTTTATTCAACAGCAAGTCCAGTTATTTTGATCCCTATCTTCAGAAGAGCCTTTCCATCTCCCAGAGCTACCAGGAGCAGGGGAGAGTGAAGATCCATGAGGTACTTTTGCTCTGGTCTCTTACTCAAATTGTTTTTGTCAAGTGACGGAGGGTTTCAACATTGTTATAAGGCTATTCTTCATCCAATTAGTGAAGAGCCCATGTGATACTACACAGCTTATAAAACCATTGAGACAATCCAAACACGCTCTAATACAATTAGAAGTAATTGCTCATTGTCAAACTTAATCAGTGGTGTAAGCTCCAACTATTCCAAACAGCATTTTTATTAAATTAAATCACAGAGCATCAGCCACACTGGTGGACCAAGCATGGAGATGTTGGAAAACTTATTCAAAAACAAAGATTTTCTTGAAATCTGGTCTCCCACGGACATGGTCTCTGGCCAAAATGGTTCGTCTTCCTCACATGCAAGTAGGTTTGGATTTGCAGATGTGTCTGCACAGGACAGTGAGCAAAGCTGCAAACTGCTTGAGTGTTTGGAGAATCACAGAATGGTTTGGCTTGGGAGTGACATAAATATCCTCTCATTCCTCCCCCCTACCTTGAATAGGGACACTCTCCACTAGACCAGGCTGCTCTAAGCCCTGTCCCAGCTGCCCTTGAACACTTCCAGAGAAGAGGGGCAGCCACAGCTTCTCTGGGCAACCTGTGCCAGGGCCTCACAGCCAAGAATTTCTTCCCAATATCCATATAACCCTGCCATCCAGTTACTCCATGCCCTTTTCCAAAATCCCCCTTCAAATTTGCTCTTCAAGTTCCCCCTTTCTTGGAGGCCTTTAGGCACTGGCAGAGGCTCTAAGGTCTCCCCAGAGCCTTCTCTTCTCAGGCTGAACATCCCCGGCTCTCCCAGCCTGTCTCCCAGATGCTCCAAACCTTTGGAGCATCTCCATGGTTTCCAGCAGCTCCCCATCCTTATGACGTTCTTGCCCTAGAGCTGGGGACAGCACTGCATGAGGGGTCTCACCTGAGTGGGGAAGAGGAACAGAATCCTCTCCCTTGGCCTGCTGGTCCTACTTGTGTTTGTAAAACTGCCTGGGCAGATGTTTAATGCAACCCTACTGCAGTGTTCTTTGTCACCACGTTGTGGTGTTGGGGCTGTCTGCATCTCACAGGAGCGATGAGCTTGGCCACATTTGCTCTTGGGTTTTTCACAGCACAGCCCAGATGGGCTGGGATCTGTCATGACATCAGAGCAGATTGCCAAAACAGTGAGACACAAGAACAGTTTGGAATGCTGTTTTGCAGCACATTTCTAGCCTACCACTGCTTGTGCTCTCTGGCAGAGGCTTCAGCCTGGCAGGAGGATGACATAGCCCAGGGACTGTCCCTGTGTCCCCAGTGTGGCCAGGCTGAGTGTGTCTGGCATCACGTCAGAGTTCTGTGGATGGACTCACCCACGGTGCAGATGGGCCGCCGGTAGGGTATCACCCCAAAGCTGTACTGGAAGATGCCTCGCGCATGGAAGAGGGGAAGGGAGATGCCCATGATCTGCTGGAGAAAATGCTGAATCCTCCGCAGCCAGGAGCCCTGGGGATTCTTCACCTGATCAAAGACATCGTTCTCCCCAAAGGAAAAGGCAGGGATCAGGGGGGTGCTGCAGGGAATCAAAACCAGTAGGGTGTCATGATTAGCAAAGCCCATTCAAACCCCTTCATTCTTCTCCAAAACAGAAACACCCCATTAACCAGCCACAGAGCCGAGCACCCCTCCCTCACTATCCCTGGATTCCACCCCTTTCCTCACCCATTCTGGATGGCCAGGCGCACAAATCCCTTCCTGTTCTTCAGCAGCAAGGTGAAGGATCCTGGACGGGCATCCAGAGCCTCCTGGGCCCCACCAACAATGATGGCCAGCAAGTTCCCACCCCCCGGCTTCTGCAGCACGTAGGATGCACTCTCCTTGTCAGAGGGGATGAGGCCTGGAGAGCAGGGAGAAATTAAAAGTAAAACCCACCTGTCTCTGGTTTGCTCTGCACCTTTTTCCCCCCCTAATCCGTCTCTGAAGAGGTGCTAAAAATTTTATTTTCAGAGCTGAAAATCTCAGGTCAACTCCCTTAAAAAGTGCTAGATGTGCACACAGCTCTGCTGGGTGAGAACACAATTATCTATCTGCTGTCTGGCACAGAAGTGAGAAGTGAGAGAAAAATTAGGAAAAAAATAAACATAGAACTAGCTGCACTTAAGTCCTAGAAAAAATCAGTTTCAACTTGTTGTCAAGTGAGACTGTGTCAAATTCTGAATAATTCTGATGTTGGAGAAACATTTGCTTTAGGTCAAAACACACACACGTTTCAGTGGATGGTGCTAATTGAAAGTGGAATTTGATGAAGGATTTGGCCCTCTGGTGTTGTTTACTTGAATAAGATAGAAATCTTTAATTCAGAAACGACAAAGCAACATTGTTTTACAATATTTTTTTTTAATTAAAAAAAAAATCCTTGTTTCAGGGGCTGAAATAATTTGCACATTAAAACCTCATTGTGAAATGGATTCAATTGACCTGAAAATTAGTTATGCACCTAACTCTGACATTACAGTGAATGTCAGAGTTGGGTGCATAACTAAACATTCCTTCACCTGGGTCATAAGTGTCTCCTATATCTCACTGTTTGGATTTCGCACTCTCCATGTAAATACTCTGGCAGCAGGAGCCAGAGTTTATGAGGAAAACGGGGTAATGGATGCCCTAGGGTACATCAGATGGACCTGGATGCCTATGTTTAGCCTACTGAATTCTGCCCACATTCAGCTGGAAAAGTGACCATTCCCAAGCCCACTGCTGAGAGATGGAGGTCATCCTGCTGGTGTCCAAAAATCTCTCAAAACTCTCTCAGTTTAATTTTTACCTGTCCCTTTTCCTATTCTTTTTCACTACATCTTCCTCCCTGCCACATTCCATTGCAGCAGCATGAGCTACTATTTTTATCCTCTGTCCCTGGATGCTGCTTCCCTGGAAGCAGCAGATCCTTCAGAAAGAGCATCTTTTTCCTCGCAGTTTCAGACCTGAATATAATTTTTATGGAAAGAAATACAGGAACATCCTGGCCTGCAGCTCTCAGCATTTCTGTTCACAATTTGCTCCGCATTTCGCTGTTCCACAGCACCAGCACAGTGATGCCCTGAGCACAGAGATCATTTATGGAGTTGAACAACAGAGATAACAGCAAGGAGGGCAATTTTTAACTTCGGAGGTTTGGGGTTGCCATCTTGAATAGCTGTGTCCATGAATGGGACTCAGTCGGCCCCAGATGAGGGAAAGCAGACCCTTGACTCCTCTTCCCCATGCTTTTCACTCTATGTTCCTCAAAAAAGCACCCACATATATTATTGCTTGCCATTGGCCCATGCTCCTTACCTCCACTCATCACATAGTCCCTGAAGAACGGGAAGCGAAACCACAGGGAAAGCAACATCAGGTGGGGGGTGATGCCTGGGAAGAGTGTGGAAAAGCCAGATGCCTCTGTGCAGAAATTGATGAAGGCTCCAACTGCCAGGACTCCGTGCGGATGAAATCCCACCAGGTAGTTCTGCCGGGGGTCCAGCTCTGCTGTCTTCACCAACTGGACACAGAGATGAAGCCAAAAAGTGGTCAGGATTAGGGCTGTAACCTCAGCAGGGAGAAACACTGGCTATGAAGAGCAGATATGGTGTTCCTGGACGGGAGTGTCATGCACCCACCATGCCTTACTATTGGAAAAGGTTAGCTGGAACAACTCCCCCATTTTTCACTGAAATGTATTTCATCACTCATATTTCCATTTCCTCCTACCCATTGGCCTAAAATGACTTTTCTAAAGACAAAGTTCATTATATTGCCTTGAACTGGTCTAGGTGCTATTGGGAACCAATTATTTTTAAATGTCCTCCAATAGATTTTCTAATATGGGAGGGAAAGCAAGAAAAGGGTGATTTCTTCCACACAGTACCTCTTGATCCCACAACCAGAACAACAGAGGGAGTACATAATCACTCTGGTAGACCTACTACACAGCACAAGCATGTATCCCACCCAACAGCTTGGTCTGAATCAGAGGTTTATCTTGTCCTGAAGCATGTGCCAGGTGATTCCAGGACGTTTTCACACATAGTAAATTGAAATCTTAATTCCTAGACATCTAACAGAGAAGCAGATGGTTTCCTTGCCACTGGGGAAAGCCTGAAGGATGCCAGATGTTTGTTTGTGCCTGTGTTGGGTGCCCAGGTCCATCAAAGAGCAGTGGATGTCTGCCCAAGGCTGTTGCAGCTTTGGCAGGAGGGAACAGAGGATTCCCATGCCCAGCATTTTAGGGATGGGCAGCATGGATTGCAGATACAGTGCAGCTCATGGCCAGCCCTTGAGGGCTGACTAAGCAGCTTGTTAAAAGCCTCAGCCAATCTGAAAGCCTGGGATAGACCAGATGGGAGAATGGGTGCCACAGAACAAGAGAGGATGGTTAAAGGGAGATAAGGCACAACTGGAATTTGATCTCCATTGCACTTGTTATGGACTGCCCAGGGGAGAGGAGCTGGTGTGACAAACCCAGCCTCCAGCTCCGGCACCAAGAAGACCTTGCCATGCCAACACCAGCCAGCATGTGCATAGCCCAGACAGAAGCAGGCAAAACTGACTGCTGAAATCTCTGCACCATTTCTGTGGATGCTGAACACTCACAGCAGCAGGGAAGGATGAACTTTCCAAGATTAGTCATCACATCATTTCATCACTGAAAGGGTGGTCAGACATTGAAACAAGATGACTAGGGAAGTGGTGGGACCACAGTCCCTGAAACTGTTAAAAAATATGTAGATGTGGCACTTGGGGACATGATTAGGTGGCATTTGCAATACTGCTGGGGAACAGTTGGACTTAATGTTCTTAGAGGGCTTTTCCAACCTGAACAATTCTGTGACTCTGTTATCAGAGAGCCACCATGCCTTTCCAGACAACTCAAAGGCATTTGTGCTCAAGAACAACCAAAGCTCTATGCATTTAAGTGTCACCACTCCAAGTACCCTGATTCCATCTGCACTCAGGGCGCAGTTAATGGTGCATGTGTTTTCCTAGAAGCTGCCAGAACTGCAGGTTAATCATGAGAGCATATTTTACTTTCTTCCATCGTGACTCATTTTCCACCTGTCTGAAAGCACTGTTGACTGTACATGGGCCCATTCAAGCTGCTCCTGATGAGGGGAATGGACAAACCAAGTCCCACTACAGCCCAGGTGCAGAGGTCTCTAGGCAGGAAGAGAGGCAGATGGCTGAATCGCTAAGTGCCCACCATTTGCTCTTTTTTGAGTAATCTCAGCTTGCATCAATGTTTCCTGTGTTCAGCTTCCAAACAACATTTCATCTCCAGGCAATTTATAAGCAGGGAAGCAAGATGTTCAGGTGTGTTAGAAATGCTACATTTCTGGCTCTGTGCATGCAGGGAGACACAAGAGGGCAGCCACTGAGCGGTCAAATTGCCTCGATGGGAGAGTCTGCCTGTGCTAAGACACCACACATCTGTAAAAACACTCCCTAAGAAACATCCAGCTGCTGTCTCGGTGCTCATCCCAATGAAAGAGGAAGGAAAGAACAAAGGATAGTGCTTGGAGTGATAAGACAAGGGAGAGTGGTTTTAAACTAAGAGAGGGATGATTAAAACTCGCTATGAGGAAGATATTTTTATTATGAGAATAGTGAGGCCCTGGCACAGCTTGCCCAGAGAAGCTGTGGCTTCCCCATTCCTGGAGGTGTTCATGGCCAGGTTGGATGGGGCTTGGAGCAATCTGGTCTAGTGGAAGGTGTTCTTGTTCCAACAAGGATCAGTTGTAAGGCCCCTTCCAACCCAAACCATTTTGTGATTCTGTGGTAAGATATGGTCCTGGGCAACTGGCTCTGGGTGGTCCTGCTTGAGCAGTGGGTTGGGCATGCTGACCTCTAGAATTCTCTTCCAATGTCACCCAGTCCTTGAATCTGTGATTTTTGACACCCTGCTC
>JAXCLO010000001.1:14657435-14681378 GCA_035583995.1 Arremon aurantiirostris | reverse complement strand
GATAAGACAAGGGAGAGTGGTTTTAAACTGAGAGGGATGATTAAAACTGGCTATGAGGAAGAGTTTTTTTATGATAAGAATAGCGAGGCCCTGGAACAGGTTGCCCAGAGAAGCTGTGGCTTCCCCATTCCTGGAGGTGTTCATGGCCAAGGTGGATGGGGCTTAGAGCAACCTGGTCTAGTGGAAGGTGTCCTTGTTCCAACAAGGATGAGTTTTAAGGCTCCTTCCAACCCAAACCATTTTGTTATTCTGCAGTAAGATGTGGGCAACTGGCTCTGGGTGGCCCTGCTTGAGCAGTGGGTTGGGCATGTTGACCTCTAGAGTTCTCTTCCAATGTCACCCAGTCCTTGAATCTGTGATTTTTGACACCCTGCTCTAAGCCATGGGCAGCTGGAGGGTAGCAGTTGAGTCCCTCAAGTTTTGGTGGATCTGGGTGATGTTTCTGCAAGTGCTGTCCCCTGCAGTAGCCCTGAGGAAAGAAGGTTTTGTCACAGAGCCTGCTCACATCTGGATGATTTGGCCAAAACCCACAGAAAAACCAGAGAGCTTGTACAAGACTGAGAAGGAAATCTGTAGCAGAGGAGAGACTTAGGCAAAGTCTCTAGATACCATAGGTCTAGACTCTACACTATCCTTTTCCCTCTGGAAACTCTTCAACACAGAAACTCCATCTTCCCTTCTGGATTGTTCCCACTGTCTCACTCCTTCCCCCTCCACCTGGCGGAGGTCAGTCTCCATTCCCAAACTTCCAGGAAGGTTAATAATGTGACTCTGCACAGTCTCCCCCTCCTGCTGTCCAGCCAAACTGCCTAAGGGAACTGAGTTTGAGGTGCCAAGGAGTGGGACTATCCTCCATCCTGCCTCAAATGAGTTGTCTTTTCCACACCCTCTGGATGGCATTCGCAATTCCAGTCTTTATGAGTGAACTGAACATTTAATAATTATCAAAGTACTTAAGAGTCCAAACAAGCTGGTGTGTGCATGAGCATGAGAAAACCCAGGGTTTTTCTGGTGAAATAAGAGCAGTTTCTCATCTCAGAGGTGTCTGAGGAATGCCAAGTTAATGTGTATGACCTGTGGTCTGGAAGCAGCTGTTAGCAGCTCAGGGTTGTGCTCTCCAAGTTGAGCCAATCTTCCTTGAGATTCCCTTTGGCATGGTCAGGATGCTGGCTGATGCCTTGGCTGCTGACAGCACTAATGATTCATACTCAAAAGTGTTATGAAGTCCTCTGGATCCCAGGTATGGGATGATCTTGTCCTTCCTAACAAATAAAATCGTTTAGGATGGAAAAGCCTTCTAAGATCATGGAGTCCAAATGCTCCCCCAGCACTGCCAAGACCACCACTAATCCATGTCCCCAGCTGCCATATCCACATTAACATCCCGAATAGGAGACCTAATCAGCAAGCTCCTGGCTTCTTAATTTAAAGTCTCCCAAACTGAGTTGCTACTGCTTTTCTATCCTTCTTTTGTCCCCAACTCTGTTTCCATGGATGTCATAGTCAGTAATCTGCTCTTAAGCAGGATAAACCTTTCAACTTTGTACTGGACAAATCCTCATGTCTGTAACTCTCCATAGACACCTCCCAAAATCATCTCTTGCAGGATGGAACATGCAGCCAGTTTCTCTGTAAGAAGCCCAACAAAGATATCCAGGAAACCCAACCAGATCTGAAGAAGAACAAATTGTGCCAAACTGAGAAGAAGCAGGTCACCCACCCAAGGGTGTGTGGATGGGAGACCAAAGGAAGGGCAAGTTTCTGAGTACCACCAGTAGCTGCTGAGCAGGATGGGTTTCAGCTCTCAGCAATGGTGAGAGCTTGAGAGGCACAGTTGGAAACAGTGAGATCTTTGAGCCCTGGGGTTTTCTCCTGGTGCCACAGTGTCAGGTCAGAGCTGCATTTGCAGCAAATATTGGAGAACCTGACCAGCCAGGTGGATTTAAATTGAGTTTGGATGGGACTTCACCACCCACACTCCCAAAGTGGGGTAAGGATGGAAGCTCCAAAATGCTCAAGTCCTCCCTTCCTCTTGTAGGGCTTCCTTTATCCAGTGGATTAGCAGTGCAAACGGTGGAACATAGTCCTCCAGTGGATCTCAGCCATTGCCCCCCTTGTAGTGGTTTTAGTTCACCAATTTCAGATTTCCCCAATTTTGAGATTTTCCTGGCCAATTCACGAAAGAGTGTGGCAGGTTTGGTGCTGGTCAATCACCAGTGCACTCATTTCCTGCTGTGAGACAGGATTAGGGGAAAGGCAAAGCAGGCTCAAAACTTTAAAAGGGTATGAAGAAAATTTTATTAAAAGTAACTAAAAGAAAAAGGTAGTAAGAATTAAAACAAACCCTTCAGAACACTTCTCCTCCCCCCACCTTTTCCTTCCCACTGACAATGTAAAGAAAAAAACCCTAAAATTTCCAGTCAGTTTACCACCTCTAAAATAGTCTTTCTTCAGTTCACTTAAGGAGAGAAGTCCCTCTTGTTAAGGTTATGGAGACTTCTCCACCAGAGGAAAGAAAACAGTTCTTTCTTGGCTCTTAATTTCCTCACGAATAGTGGCCACCTGGGGAAATCTGCCATCATTAAATCCTTCCCATTGCCACAAGCCTTCCCACAGCTTGTCAATGGGCCATGTCAACTTATGGGGTATTGTTTTAAAGATGAGCTGTTCAAAGGCAAAACTTCTCATTATCTATCTCTAAAATCATCTTCATCCTTGAGAACAGAGATCTTCTTTTCCTGGGGGCACCAGACTACTCTTATCTCTCTGTTCAAACTTCTCATGGGATCACAGCTGCTTTCACATCTGCTAGCTTTAGCATGGAGGCCTTTGCTCAATATCAATTTGAACCCTTCATCTCCCCATAGTTTCATGTATTATAGGGAAAAATAGTCTTTTCTCCATAGCTTACAAGAGGATTTCAGCCCCAAGATCAAGGCATCTCCTCATCCCTCCGTCTGGGACTTGCCTTCTTCGTCACTGACCTTGATGTCTTCATGTTGTTCCTTTACATGCTTGCATCTTGCTCCTTTGTCTCACTCAGGGGAGTATTGAAGCACTGAAAGGGTCAACATGTCGCCTGAGCCCTTCAAATGGTTACATGACCCAGTCTGTGGCTGGGGAGGCAGCTCGGATTAAATTAGCCAGGCCAAAACTCAGCAGAAATACACCGGGACCGAAGGTGGTGCCATCTCCTTCCCCCTGCCCAATGGCTGCGGACAACTCCCACACGGGTAAAATCTCGGCACTGATCCGGGGCTGCTCCCAGGGCCTGGCGGGCTCAGCTGGGCCCCAGGCTGGGGCTGTGTAGCCAGCAGTCAGATATATTAGCAAGGCCAGCTCCATCCAGCCCTGGAGCACCCCCCTCTCCCTGCCCGGGGGCCGATGTGGGAAGAGGGGGAGCCAGCAGGCGGCCCCGGGCAAAGGGGGCCCAGCCCTCTCTGGCCCGGGACAGGGCCCAGTGGGCCTGGGGCGTGCCCCTTCTTGCTGGCTGGGAAAGAAAGAGAAAGTTCCTGAGTTTCTTTCATCTTTAACATATGTTTTTCACAGAGGCATGTCCAACTTCTCAGTTGTTCAACAGACTGTCCCCAAATTCCTCCCATGTCAAACTGTGACACCTCTCTTACTTAAGGACACTCCAGAACAGAAAAGAGAGGGTCAACACATGGGACAGAGAAGTTCCTCAGAAAAGGATAGCATGGGGGCTTTGGGCCATTTGGCCATGCTTTGCTTTTTCCCTTACAATCCCTCTTCCAGCCAACAGAAGGAAGCAAAGGAACAGTCAAGACTTCTGGAAATCGGAAATTGTATCTGATGTCATGGATCATGGCACAAGTCCTCAGTTACAAATAGTACCACTCTTCTGTGAAAAGAAAGGAAACATTCCTGGCAGGGATTGGTTCACATGAACTGGAATTGTCACCTCTACAGCACCTTGCAATTCCCTAGAACTGCAACACACTCAAATAAGTTCCGTCAGCGTTTGTGCCATTGTGAAATATGTTATACAATAATTTGTGCTAAAGGAAATTGAAACCACAGCATCTTGTGTATCAAGCCAGTGTCCGGCAAACAAACAATGGAGATTCAAACACCAAGAGGACACTGTCTCCCGGGACGTATGTTTCAGGGGATTTTTTCATCTGACAAGACGCCAGCAGGAGGCATTTGATAGGCATCATCAGAAGTTTATGCCAGGAAGTTTTCACCTGACAGGATTCCAGGAATTATCCACCGGTTCCGGGAAACGGCAGCAAGAAAGAAAAACTAGGATAACATGCTAAAATATGCTAAAGAAGAGCCCCTTTCCAGAGCCCAAAACACTGTATAAAACGGATCCCTTTGAAATGACACTTTGGAGACCCACAGGGACTTTGGTGCAATACAGGCCAAATCCTAAGTCTCCCCGACTCTGATCTCCTGGCTCAGATTCAATTCACTTGTGGCTTTTTCCAAGTTTATACTCTGATAATTTAATAAATTTCCTTAATTGTTAAATTGGAGTATTCATTTATAGCGCCATGATAAGAATGAATCAATCAGGGGATGAAGTCTTCCCAAATTACAGTTTCAAGGGTTCAATGAATTCTCCAGTAACTCATCTCAGTTATGCTAACAAAAACCAGTAATACCAGCAAGACCTCAAGCACAATGACAGAGGTTTCTGCATACAGCAAGGTCCACCTGGCACTTAGATATAACCCCAAGGCTTGTAAGAAATATCAAGGAGAAAACAGCGTGGCAAAGACCACAGGGACCTTTCCTGTACAGCATGTTCTTTCCAGGCTGCCCTGCATAAAGCTGGCATGATTATCCCTACTGGGGTGCTCTGAGTAACGACAGTAGTTGAAAACAAAATATGTGCCTGTCTTGATTTAAAAGACAAATGTCCGCCAAGGAAGGCAGGAACTTTCCTGGAACGGGAAGAAAACACCCCTCTCTCCAAATTACTGTAATTTGAAAATTACATGGCTTTCAAGGGAAAAAAAAAAAAAAAAAAATAGATGAAGGAGTAGCAGTTCGCTGCCCGCTCTAGAGAGGCCGAGAGAGGGAGCCATGATCCCCTCAGCCGGCGCCAGGAGGGAAGGAAGGAAGGAAATTGCTCCTTTTGCAAACTCAGGGGCAGCGTTCGGTCTCAGCACTACAAGGAGCAGCTGGCAGAAGCAGGGGAACCAGGCAGATTTGACCTCAGTGCGGAACTACAGCGTAGCAAAGTCCTGGAGCCGAGGAAACAAAGTCCCTCCATGCCCTTACGGAAGGAGGACAGGAAGGTCGGACCCACCCGCAGCAAGTCTCGGGTCCCAGATCACAACTTGCGGTGGGTGGCATCACGCCACAACTCCCGAAAATTGCTGAACGGAAAAGCCCACGTCCCCAGCCAAAAACTCCCAATCCCCTCAAAATCTCCTCTGGAATGCCAGGAGACTTCCTTTTGTGTCTTGATGGCTAGCTGTTCACCCAAAAAGCCACCCCCTACCCCTTCCAGCGTCTCCCTGATAACAAAAGGAAGAAATTCACTGGGAAACCTGAAAATCCACAACAGTCCTCAAAATTATCTGAGACCTTAATTTGCTAGAACGGGCTCATAGCCCATGCTGTGGGATCCAAAGGTGAGATGTCTTGCCTAAGCCAAGCATCCACCCCCAATTTTCAGTCAGCAAGATGGTGACTTCTGCTTGAGGACCGTGGTAAAAATAGATATTGTCAAGCTTATGCTTACACTTTCCCCATTTCACCTTCCACACCTGAGGTTACCAAAGCACCCTGGATGTATGAGGGATGACAGTATGGGGCTGGGGAGAAAAAGCAGCAATGTCCATTCACTTGGCATGGAAACTGAATTTTTCTGTTAAACTGGGTGTATCCTTCATTGTAAACATGCACTGATAAATGATGAGGAAGGGATTATGAAAATGGAGATAGAGTTTGGGCAGCAGCAGACAGATTACTGACTGCTTTTTGAACATAGCATAGATAAAGCAGTCCACTGCATCTAAAATCACTCTGTAGGCAACATCAACACAGCAGGCATCACAGGTTATCTATTCAGACGTACTCTAGCTCAAACAGATAAATTTTAAACTTTTTGGTATATTTTCCATATTATAATGCAGCTGAGCTCAGTCATGTATTGGAACTGAAGAATCATAGATTCATTTAGGTCATAAAAGCCCTCTGAGACCATCAAGTCCAACCGTTACCCCAGCACTGCCAAGGCCACCACTAAACCATGTTTCAAAGTGCCACATCTACATGATTTTGAAACAGTTCCAGGCATACTGAAGGACTATAATAAGAGTATATTTAAAAATAAATAAATAAATAAATAAATAAATAAGCAAACAGATTAGAATATGTTTAAAATGCAGGGAAATTAAGCAGAAATACTTCCCTGGGCAATGCATTGGACCTTGACAATTTCTCACTCATCCCACTCTTCAAAACACTCAAGCTCATTTGGGTCCTGCCTAACGCTGATTCTCAAATCATTAATTAAATTGCAGTCAGTTCCAAGGGGGTTAAATCCAGCACCACAGTGGTACTTGTGCAGGGGTGGTATCAGCAGGAGGTGCACCTTGCACAGACTGCAGTGGCCTGGCTCAGCTCAGCACTGGCATGCTCTGTGTACTGCAGCACACTGCAGATTCACACTGCCCAGAAAACAGATGCTTATCCCAACCTCTCTATGCTTCCACGACAGCAAACATGCACAGGGATCCCTTAAAAGCAGTGTTTAAAGCTGTTTCCTAAAATAAGACAGCAGGCAGCACTTGCTGCCTCCAAACACTTGACCATGCTAAGTTTGCTGCTGGGATCTGGTAGGATTAGGAGTCATACCTAATCTTCCCAGAACGCCTAATTCTCCAGGGCTTAACAAACTCTGTCTGTACACAAATACAGTCCAGAGTCCTGGATATCAGCCCAGCCCTTGTCCCCAGATGTCACTTCCTTGTGTCCCTTGTGCTGGGACTTTGGGCAAGTGAGGTTGCTCAGCCTGAGGAAGAAAAGGTGAGACCTTAGAACCCCTGCCAGTGGCTTTAGCCCTGTGCTAAAGGGGCTCAAAGAGAGCTGGAGACAGATTTTGGACAAGGGCCTGGAGGAACAGGACAATGAGAAATGGCTTCCCACTGACGGAGAACAGGGTTAGATGGGATATTGGGCAGAAATTCTTGGCTGTGAGGATGCTGAAGCCCTGGCACAGGTTACCCAGAGAAGCTGTGGCTGTCCCATGCCTGGAAGTTTTCAAGACCAAGTTGCTCAGGGTTTGGAGCATCCTGGTCTAGTGGAAGGTGTCCCTGCCCATGTTAGGGGGGGTTAGAATTGCATGGTCATTGAGGTCTCTTCCAACCCAAAGCATTTCATGATTCCATAATTCTATGACTGAGAAAATATTTTGGAGAAACAGTATTACATGATTGCTTGGCTATAATGCTCTCTATATTAAATCTCTTTTAAACTTTTCTGCTGTCCTTTTGTGTTACTTCCTCTGTTTTGTCCCAGAGAAGTGGGGAGGAAGGCTCCATGGAGCCCTCTGGGCCCCCACCGAGGGAGTTGCAGCCAAGCCCCATACCATGCTCCCTCTGCTGGTTTTGGTGTCCTCCTGCCAGAAAGGACACACACGGAACACAGTGAGGCGTTCAGGAGTGGGGTTCCATGTTCTTTTGAAGGGGACAGGGTCACTGCTGGCCTGAGCTGGCACCTAAATTTCAGCAGAGGGGTTGGTCCAGCACTTCACTAAGTGGTGGCTTACAGCCACAAATAATTTACAGAATATATCCTGCATATAATTACTGCAGTCACATAAATAATTTAATTACTTTATGGTTTGGGTTGCAATGTGATAAATAACATAAAGAATAGAAATGTTCAGTTCCTTAGAAGTTGCTGAATAGAGCTTAAAGACTAATTACAAACAAAGATAAAAGGATGTAAAGGTATGCACACTGGATGATAAATGTTGCTTACCAGTAGAAGAACAGATAAAGAGGGCTACAGTGGTTTTTTTGCAAGTTAGAGAGGCAACAGCACATGCCCAAAGAAAAAGTTCAAGGAGAGGTCACATTTAAAATTGAAATATTCACTGAATGGGATCACCAGAGATCCCTTTAGAGGACCTTCCAGGAACATAAAATTATTTCTAGTAGGAGGAAGTTGCATGCAAATTAGTTCTAGGAAGAGTGATGTTTATGTATTAGCTAGAAGACACACTTTAATGAATATATATGATTATAATGTAGTAAAGCCTCCCCACACACACTGGATTAAACAAGACATCCTTGCAATGTATCCTGCACAGGTAAAGAATGCCTGCCTTCTAACACTTCAAATCGTGTTAGAAAGTTTAATTTATGTCTGATTTCAGTATCAAAGGGACCTTAAAATTCCACTCCCTGCCATGGGAATGGACACTTTCCACTAGACTGGGTTGCTCCAAGCCCCATCCAACCTGGCCCTGGACACTTTCAGGGATGGGGCAGCCAAAGCTTCTCTGGGCAACCTGTGCCAGGGCCTGACCACCCTCACAGCCAGGAATTTTTCCCAATATCCCATCTAAATCTACCCTCTTACAGTTTGAAACCATTCCCCCTTGTTTCATCACTATAGTTCCTGATGAACAGTGTCTCTCCATCTTCCCTGTAGGGCCCATCAGATACTGGAGGGTGCTGTGTGGTGTCCTCACAACATTCTCCAGGGTAAACAGCCCCAACTTTCTCAGCTGTCTCCAGTGGCAGATGCTCCAGTCCCCTCACTGACTTTGTGGCCTCCTCTGGACTTGCCCCAGAAGTGCCATTTAACCTTCTTAAGATGGAGGCTCCAGAACTGTGCACAGTATTCCAGGTGTGATCTTATGAGAACAGAAAAAGGGGTTATTTCTGTTTGAGCAACAAAGCTGATGGGCATGTCATCTCTGATCCTCACTTAGCTCTGCCCCCCCCTAATCCTCATCCCAGGCCCTACTCCATTCAGGATGGACTCATCTCAGGCCCTACTCTATGCAGGATGGACTCTTAGGCTGGGTTCTTATTTTTTCCTTTAGCCTGGTGGGTTCTTTGGCTTTTTGGTCTCCCAACTCCTTTATCCTGGACTGCAGCACTCAGCATCTGACTCCAGGTGATCTCTGACAGCTGGGTGCATCCCATCTGAGTTCTCTCAACAAGCAATGTATTCCTAAAGAAATTATCTTAGAAATTCCCATTGCCTGGTCTATCCTTGAAGCTCTCTTCCTTGCACAACCCATGAGCTCTTCTCCTGCATTGCTCAGATTTGTTCCAACTTGTGACAGGTCTGAGGCAGGATTGCTGCTGCTCCATGTAGGAAACACATTCTGTGCTGTTCTTGTGAGCTTGCAAAGGCCTTCTGAAGATAAGGAAAGCCCTGTGTCTCTCCTGAGGAAGACACCAATGTTGTCACCATGGAGACGTGATGAAGGAGAGAAAGTTAAGAGATACGGACTGTAGCTCAGTGGGCTCCCTGATCACCCACTGAGAACTTTGTTTCTTTCATATAACCAATAGACAGTGAATGTGTATGTTGAGTGAATGTAAATATCTTGAAAGAGTATAAAAGCAACATGTTGCTATAATAAATCTCTCTTGCACGCTTCTGAGGGAGTTGTGGTACTTTGTGCTGTGTCATGCTCTATAACGACAGCTCCATGCATCCATACCATGACAAGGGGACACCAGATAAAAGAATAAGGGCAAAGGCCAGCCACACACATTAAGTAAATCAGGGAATGTCACAGAAGTCCTTCTCAAGAGAACAGCAGTTCTCTGAGACTGCCCAGTGTGTGCCCAGCTTTACCCATCCATCCCCCTCCTCAGCAAAATGGGATGCTGACATTGCAGACCATCCAAGAACTCTTGGATTTTGGTTAAAACTTGGCCCTATGCCCACTGGGTAAATTCTGAGCAACCTGAAGGGCAGGAATGTTGCAATATAGACATGGAAAACGAAGGTGAGATTTCCCTAGCAGCTGGAATGCAGCAAGATTAAATAGGTATGGAATAGCCAGGCGATTGAAGCATGCGGTTTGTAAAAATGGTAATCCCCATTTGTTACTGTGTCTTTGAGTAATGTGGGAGCTGGGAAGGTTATCCTTCAACACCAAGCTCCCAGCGCCCCACGCCATGACTGCTGGCCCCAGACTGTATCCAGACTCCAAGGACAAAGCTGGTCCCTGGAACGCTGAAGGGTCGATGGACCGGTGGCACTTACCGTGACGGGGAAATAGTCCCTCATGTACCTCCAAACGGCGCAGTTCCGGAAGACCTGGATCCGCCGCCCGCCCTTGCTGGGCTTCTCCCTGTCTATGAACCACCATGCAGCATAGAGGGCACTGACCAGCCAAAAACGAGTGAAGAGGAGGGTGATGAAGACAGCAGTGGAGCACTGTGCTGAAAGAAAAGCCAGCAGTGACTTGATAGTTGGATTAGGTGGATTTTGGGAGGAATGGTTCATTTGGAGAGGCATTTTGGTCCTGGGATGGAGCCTCCACTGGGCTTGCTGCTGAATTTATCAGTGTCAGGGCACCTCTGATGCAGAGGTGGTTTCTTTTCTATCTGCCCCAGGGACATGAAAAGACACCAAGCAACTCCCTTGTAGCAACCACCAATTTCTCCAAAGGCCACCATGTCCCTCTCTTCCCAAAAGGCTGATGAATCTCACTCCATTCACAGTGTTCTTATGGATCAGCTCTCTATCCCTCTGCTGTCTTGCTTTTCTCTGGAGTCAGACTGATCTCTGCAATGAAAATGGCCTTGTTTTACCCCAAAACTCCTGTTACTACCCCCTGATGACACCTGATATTTTGCAATGGCAGCAAAAAGGGTCCTATGTCCAGTCTGTACAGTCCCCAATAGCTTTGTCTTGAGCTAATGATTCCCCATTTTAGTTGTGTCCATGATATATACCTATAGATAAGATTTTACTCTTTAGCGAGTTTTTTATTAATAATAAAAAATTAAAAATATTAATAATTCAAAATAATAAAAATCAATTATTTTGGACCCTTTCCTCCACTTCTAATCTTGGACTCCACAGGATTTTCAGTTCTTTCAACTTGGTGTCATAATGGATTTTATAAGAATGCTCTATCTCATTCTCTATGACTTCCATGACTTGGGACTTTGTCCACTGTTTGGGACTTGGGACTTTGGCCAGGTTTGACCTCTACCTCCCGCCTCCCTTATACCTCCCTTTGGCATAGAAGCAAGAGAACAAAAGCATTTGTGCAAACCAACAATGCTGTGTGTCTGCAGATACTGGAAAGTGATGATGGCCACCAAACTGCCACCTGGCAAAGCAGATGTGTGCCCAGAAGAGCTGTGTCCTCTCCATCTGTCCCTCTGGAACCCTTGGTATTGCTTTTGAAGGGAAGGACTGAGCTGAAGAAAACCCAGAGATTCATCCAAGTCCTTTGCCTTCCCCAGCTCATGGATTACATGATGTTTTGTATATTTTATTTTACTTTGGGTCTTCATTTCAGATCTTCCACCCAGGGCTGGAAGATATGAGCATGGAGATGCCCTGCTCAGCTTCAGCTTCAGCTGTGATATAGATGCATCCACACCCTCATGCTCTGAGACATCTTGTCCACCTTTGGGAGCCACCTGATACCTGCTCTCTCCACCTCCTCTCCACAAGCTAAGGCCTGTCAGGGACATGGAATAGGATGCTCTCATCTAAGACTTTTATGTACCTCTTTGTTTGGTTTCACTTCAAGATAAATCAGTAGATCATGTTTGTAGCATTTTTTTTGTGATAAGTCACCCTGATTACAAAACTTTGCATGAAAAAAGCAAATCCTTGCCCTTTTTTAGAACACTGTTATGATGGTACCAATAATTCCTATGGGGAAAAAAAGTGCAATAATCTAACAGGATCCTAAATCCCCTTAAAGCTGAAATGGGATTGCATGTAGCAAGCACCTGGGTAGGCACTAAGAATTTTGCAGTGGGAAAAAAACTGCAGCTCTCGGCAAAGCAGGAGGTCGAACCTGTAATGCATCGTGCAGGTCAGAAAGAACCACTGCTCACACCTGGTGCCACACTTTTGATGGAATCATAAAAGTCCCCTCAAATCTGGCCTTGGACACTTCCAAGGCTGTAGCAGTCACAGTTTCTCTGGGCAACCTGTGCCAGGGCCTCACCACCATCACAGCCAAGAATTTCTTCCCAATATCCCATTTAACGCCGCCCTCTGGCAGCAGGAAGCCATTCCCCCTTGTCCTGTCCCTCCAGGCCCTTGTCCAAAATCCCTCTCCAGCTCCCTTGGAGGCCCTATAGCACTGAAAGAGACTCTAAGGTCTGCCCTGAGCCTTCCCTTCTCCAGGCTGAACACCCCAGCTCTCCCAGCCTGTCTCCAGAGCAGAGGGGCTCCAGCCCTTGGAGCATCTCCAAGGCCTCCTCTGGACCTGCTCCAACTGGAGTCTCAGAAAAGAGGAACAATGTGAGAGAATCCCCTCCCTCAGCCTGCTGCTCACACTTCATTTTCAAATGCCACAAACACAGACTTTGTAACTCTCAAGAGCTGCACAGAACATGAGCTGCAGCTCCAGGGTCCACATGATAAACAAACGCAATTTTACTCCACCTTGAAGCCTGGTCATCAGGTCTGCTGCAAAACTACAGTGCCTAATTCTCCTTTTATCATACTGTGCAAAGCTCAAAGTACATTCTGCAAAGTGAAGGAGTAGTTCTGGACCAAATCCATGCTTTATCTCATAATTATATAATTATTAATTTCTTCCTCAATTCATTTGCAATTCAATTTTTTCCCCAGAGCAAAATTTGCACTCAGTGACCTTCACTTAATTTCAAGATTTGGTATTTTTTGTCCTTTTGAAACCTTTTGGTGTTCTGTGGGAAAGGGCCCCATTCCTGTCTGAGAATGGACTGTCAGTCTGAAAGTTACTGTGGATGGCACCAAAGAGATAGGAACATTCCAGAAAATGTAGAATTATATCTGCATCGAAACAAATTCCAGCCTTAGGCAGGCACCTGATTATTTATGGTCTGTATTTTGGTGAGGAGGAACAACTCCATACCACTGTCTGGACACCAACACTTTGTGGGGCACCAGTGGCTGGAAATTTTCCACAGAGCTCTATTAGTGTGTTCCAAAAGTCATGTCAGGTCCCCAGACTAAGTCCACCACCACTGGTCCCACTGCTCAGAAGAAATGGGCAGGTTTGAGTTGCAAACAGGTTTGAGGTTGCAAACAGACATGATCCTCATCTCCTCCTTCTGCAGGTCTGGATATATCTCCTCCAAAACTTCGCACTAATATTTTCACAAAAAATTTTGAAAGCAAATCAAGTCACATCAAATTTGATCCCTTACCATCCTGAAACACCCTTGGAACCCCAATAATTAGAGTTCCTGGGTTCTGTGAAATTGGATTTTTGTGTTGATTTTAAATGCACAGACAGGAATCAGTCTAAAAATGTTTCTCCCTATCACCCTGTGTAAAAGAATCAAACCTTTTACTGCAATTATACTTTTGGCAGCCTTTCTAAATCCAGTAATGCCACTGCCCCTGCAGCTGCCATCAG
The DNA here is from genome assembly GCA_035583995.1 of Arremon aurantiirostris. Lineage (NCBI taxonomy): Eukaryota > Metazoa > Chordata > Aves > Passeriformes > Passerellidae > Arremon > Arremon aurantiirostris. Next base: position 14,667,823 of record JAXCLO010000001.1, on the reverse strand, counting down.
GAATGTTTTAGTTTATAAAGATTAAGCCTGAGCCTTTTAGGGTTGGAGTTTTTTAACTAAAATATTATTTTTAGGATAGGTATGTATGTGATAATTTTGATAATAATTGCATTAATTATGATGCCTTTCAATTTGTGCATAGATTAATTTTGAAGGCCATTAAAGGAGTGGTTTTTGTTGAAAGGAAAGGGGGAGATATTGGGATATTAGGGGACACAAGACAGATGATGGTCTTCGGGCTTGGTTAACATAAGTGATTTGATAACAGGATGCCTTGGCAAAAGCAAATAGAACTTTGAAAATTAGACCTAGATTGCAAGAAGATTCAATCAGACTGGTTTACCAGAAAAAGCAAATCTCATTAAACTCTGCAAGCAAGAGATGTTGTGATATGCATAAGTTTGTGTGTGTGATTTTAACCTAATCACTGTAGTACAAATTACTAGGCTACCCCAAAATAGTATACAAGCATCTGTATCCCACAATAAAATCAGATTCTGATCACCAAATCAGTCTTCCCCGTCTCTCTCCATCGTCAACATCTGGACTCCTGTGCTATAGCCCAATGGCATATGCTAAATTGCTATAAAATGACTTAAGCCCTTACACAGAGCTCTTTCAAGGCAGACAAGGGCTGTAAGAGCAGGGCTAAGGGCATCATGCAAGTCATTGCAGATGCATCAGTTCTGTTATCTGAAAACAGATAATTCTGGGCTGGGCTGAGATTAGCTGCTGCACTGTCTACACTGTCATGGAAAGTGGAGACTGCTTCAAACCAAAACTAAAACCAAAGGGTTCCTGGCAAGAAGGAATATGATATGCAGGCCCTAAATCTTGCACTTTCTAATGAGTCCAGATTCAGGAAGGTTTCTCTATAGTTGTCCATGGTGAGGTTTGGCTCTGGATGAAGCATTCATAGGATGGTCCTGGACTCTGCAGTGCATATGTTGAGTAGGGTTGCAACAACTTTTCATGGTCTAGGACCCAGCTTCTCACATCTCCATGGCTGTATGAGACTCGGAAAAGACATATACATGTGTATTTGATGGTTTGTTTGTTTGTTTGTTTGTTTTCCCACAGGTCAATTGGTTTCCTAAGCTGGATTCCTTCAAAGAAGCTCATAGCATCTTTGCTTCAAAGAAGCAAGAATGAAGTGGTGTGTTTCTTATGCTGAGTTTTGATGTGAGCTGTAAATATGCCATGGGCTCCAAGTAAGCCATGGGTTCCAAAGGAGCCACAGGTTTCAAGGCACATGGAGAACTTCTCTGGCCAAGTCTAAGCAGGGACCATGTCCCATCAAAGTGCTCCTAACCCAAAATTTGTTAATTCAGCCTGAATTAGGGAAAACTGCAACCCACAGAAAGAGATTTTTGTTATTACAACAGCACGAAAGTGAGTCAGGTTCATACTGCACTTGCCAGTAGGGCTTGCAAGACCACTGCAGAATCACAGAATGCATTGGGTTAGCGGGATCTTAAAGACCATCCAGTTCCAACTGCCTTGCCATGGGCAGGGATAGCTCCCACTAAACCAGGTTGTTCAAAGTCCCATCCAAACTGCCCTTGAGTGTTTCCAAGATACACATTGCTGAGGTCCTCAGTGCCAGCCTTCAGTCCTGATTGTGGCCACCTACACAGATAGTGCACCCTTGGGCACAGCTGATGTGGGCAGGCTGTGGACTACACTCAGCTGCCAGGGAAGTCTGATCTTGCTGGTACCACATGCCCTTTGAGCCAACCCTGATGACTTGAAGGTTCAAAGTCTGGGTGTGGTGTGCTGGGTCTGCAGAGTCAGCATGCACAGATCTACTGGCCCTGCACTGGGTTTGTTTGCCATGGTTCAGCTCTGCACTCACAGCTTGGCATGGTGTATCTGGATGGGTGTCCATGTCCAGTGGAGAGTGGGAATGAGAGAGGCAGAAGGAAGCAGTGGAGCAGGCTTGGGCACCAGCCTGCTGATTTCAGTTTTCTGCAGTAGCCTGGTTCCACTCCATTACAAGGAGGCACTGGTCAGTGCTCAGATCATGTACTGGGAAGGCAATAGGATCCCCACTCCACGCCCTACCACACATTCTTACAACCTGCACTCCTCCTCCAGCCTCTGAAATAAACAGAACCTTTTGTCTCCATGCTCTTGTCCGGATCATCCTCAAGAAAACCGGCAGTATGGACAATGCCTGTCTGTTGCAAGGGACGCTGGAGCAGACCTCCTTCCCGGCACTGGGGCCGAGCTGCTGCCCTCACCCAGCATCCTGCAGGGATGAATGAGTCCCTCCCACAGTGCGTGGCTTCTCAGGGGATGCATTTGCACAGCCATGGCAACAGCTGCCTGCAGTCAGTGCTGCTGGCATCTTTGGCCAAATGGTGTTTCAGAAGCTCTCTTCTGGCAGCAGAAGCACAAACCTGTCTCCCAAACAAAGGAGCAGCCGACAGCTAAATCCTGCCCACAGTAAGTCTGAGCTACGTGCCTGAGGATTATAACAGTGCAACAAGGGGTGTTTGGCAGCTGATGGGATGAAAATAAGGGTATCTCTTAGCATCTTCCTTTTGCAGTTGTTAAACTGGGATATTTTGGGTGGAAAGCTCCAGGATGAAAGAGACTTTGCAAAATGAACCAAACCAGCTGGAATTGCTTCATAAAGTTTTGTTATCACCTTTCTAGTGCCCCTCTTAAGAGCATTTCTTAACTGCTTTTGGTTTCAGATTGTACCACCAAAAGAAACCCAAACCAAACCCCAAAACAAACCAAACAAAACATGCAAAACCCCAAACCAACAAACAAACAAACAAAAAACCTGCAAAAACACACAAAAAACCCGAAACAACAAATCAAGTTCTTCCCTGGAAAGACAATAAACTCTTGAAGATCGGCCATTGGGAGGAGGAGTGGGTTTGGGTCTCATCCTCATTCAGAGCAAACTGCATTTCCCTGCAGGAGGTAGAGCCTGTGTTTGCAAGTAACTCCTACAACTGCAGAGGATTCCTCCCTCCCGGCCATTTGCTGTCATTCTGCTGGCTCTAGAAGTTATTTCCATCTCTGGAAAGTCAAATGCCAGCTTGCTCCCAATACCAAGAAGGGAAAAACCTCCAGTACAAATTGTTTTATTGGAAAACATTGTTGAAGCTCCATAAGCCCCAATTGCATCCATGCTGAGAATGGGGATGTGCTGTTGGAGCACCTGTTAACACTGTGACCACATCTCTACCTCATCACAACTGAATCATGGACTGTGGAAGGAAATGCAGATGCAGGGACAGAGAGGGAATCATGGAGCACTTCAAAATGTCCCATTCTGGCCAGCTGTGTCCAAGACTGCATGGCTCTTGCCAGATTTTCATCTCTCTTGACAGGATACGTTGGTGTCTCCTCCTGCCAGGTGTTCTCTGGTGGCAGGAGGTTGATCACATGTGGGATCTGTTCTTCACTAGAATGTTGATCACTGGTGGGATCTGTTCTTCACTAGAATGTTGGTGACAGGTGGGATCTCTTCTGCTCAGGGAGACCCCCAAGGTTTATAACACAAGTACACACTGGCACCAAGGATGGCCGTTTGGCACTTCTCTTCCAAAAAAAAAGGTAGCTTCATCCATTCTGGTGACCAGCAATGGCCCCTGGCCTCTTGAATTGCACAAACTGGGATAAGGTGTAGTTCAGAAGACTGATACTTATGAAAGGAATGAGGGATTTGTCTTTACAAAGAAGCAATGAGTCTGCTAGTAGATAAAACTGAAATAAAAGCAACTCAAATGCCTAATTCACAACTATTTGCAATTCTTGCAAAACTTTTTAAAAGGAAAATCGGTTAGTAATCAAGGTATTTGATGATCTAATTAGAGAAAAGTGGTCAATTGATGCATCCCTGGATGGAGGGAACACCCAAAAGTCAAGAAAAGATGAATGGCTACCTGAGTGAATCACGCAACACTGTGGAGCAGACACCTGGAATCCCAACGTATTAATATCAGATGCCAGAGAACCTATTTATAATTTAAATTGGATAATTAGGTTACAAGCTGTCTTTGAAATAATAACCAACCAGACAGCTACAGCTCTTGACCACCTTGCTGACAAATCCATTTAGATGAGGAATGCAGTATTTCAACATCAGATGGTAGTAGATTATCTGTTAGCAGAAGAAGGGAGAGTGTGAGGGAAATTAAATGGCTCAAACTGCTTTTTGCAAATAGAAAAGTGGTGAAACAAATAACAAAAGGAATAAGAAAGTTAGCTCAGGTACTGGTCCAAACATGGAAAGGATGTGAATGGGACATGTGTTTGTGGTTACCTGGTAGACTATGGGTTAAACAAATGTTTTTTCCTCTTTTATGCTATAGCAACTCTAATCTTTTTACCAGGCATGATCCCTTGCTTAGTGCAACTTATTCAACATGTGATCAAAGGGATGCAGGTAGTAGCCATGCCCACTGATCCAGAAATAGCTACAAAAGGACAGAAAATTATGTTGCTGCAAATAATTGCAATACCAAAAGAGACCCAGGAACAGAAAAATAAGTAAATTATAACTAAAGTTTGTAAAGACAATTACTGAGAAAATAAAACAGGAGAGATTGAAAGGAATTAGGGATTTGTCTTTACAAACAAGCTGTGGGTCTGCTAGTAGATAAAACTAGCACTGAGAGAGCTAAAAGAAACAATTGGAAAGATTCCACTGATTGATGAATGGAATGAGATAGATTTGTCTTTACAAATAAACTGTAGATCTGCTGATAAATAAAACTGAATACTCAGAGGTGACAGAAACAATTGGAAAAATCATAAATTCCCTAGGAATTCCACTGATTGATACGAGGGAAAAAAAGGGCCAGGGGAGAATACATTAGAAGGGTGTCTGAGGCATTAGGTGTTTCAGGAAGTCTGTACCTCTAAAGTACCTCAGTCAATGGGGAAAAAGAGAAGGAAATCTGCCCAGGAAATTAGAAGAAAAAGGATGTCGTATGTCCTCTAAAATTTTGAGAGACTCCAGGGATAAAGCCCCATGGCCTCTCCCTTTATTTGAATAAAGTTACAGGTCTCCTCTGTCTCCTTTTTGGACATAAACTTCTGGTGTCTGTAGAGTAATTTCCTGACACAGCATGAGCCAATCCTACACCAAGAAGCATTTAAGGAGCTAAAGGCAGGGTGTCTGGACCAGTACTGTACACTCCTCTGGTCCATCAGATACTGGTGCAAAGGTGGCCATTCAGGCTCAGGTCTGTAGCAGATTTTGGGAGGGCCCATCTCAGAAACTGAGTGGGAGTCAGCACACAGCCTGTGCTTTCTGTGCAGGTATAGTTCTGGAGATGTTTGTAAAAAGATCTGCTGTGTTTTGGGCTAGTCAGCAGCTGTCTTGCCACAGCAAAGGAGGAGATTTCCATACATCCCATCTGAGACTCAAAGTTGGCATTACAATGGGAAGGAAGCTCTGTGATGTTACCTTTCAGCTTGGCTCCTGATGAGCTGTGAATGGCCCCAGGTATTTTACACTGATAACCTACCTCCGATATTTTTATTTCCATAAAACTGGGAAACACTGCCATGTTCCAGCCTGATGGGCTGTAAATGTCTCTAGGCAATTTTTCCACTCCACTGCTCATGTGCCTCTGTGTCTCCCATCATCATTTCCCTGTGCATCCTATCCAAAACAGCACCTGTGTCATTTCCATCAGCACCTGATGCCCTCCACCAGGCAGTGACTTTGTCTGCATCTCAGTCTGCTGATGTGTCTTTTCCTCAAACTCTTTGGCTTTTATTGGAAAAATAACCTTCTAGAACATGCAGGAGCATCTGTAAAAAGTGAAGTGTCTGTTCCCAGGGGTAGACAAGCAGAGTCACCAATATTCCCCCTATGGTACCATTCCTCAGGCATGGTAATTCTATTTCTCATTCCTAACACCAAGCAGAGCAACAGCTAAAACCACGGAAACTCTAAACCTAAAGAGCAAGAGAAGCAGAAAACCCTACCCGGTTTAGATGCTGCATAAGACCTGTAAATATTCCCATGCATAGGCAATCAGCCATGCACTTCCTTAGCGCCACCCTGCCCTGATCAGGTGGTGAGAAGAAGGCAAAAATGCTGGCACAGATTGCTCAAAGAAGTTGTGAATGCCCCATCCCTGGGGCCCTGTTCAAGGCCATGTTGGCTTAGAGCAACACACTCTGTGAAGTGTTCTTGCCTGTGGCAGGGCGCTGCAACAGGATGATCTTTAAGGTCTCTCTCAACCCAAACCACTCTGTGATTGTATGATCATGCTAAAGGCACCATGGTGTGGTACAAACCAGAGCAACACCAGTATTTTGCAGCCCCCAGAATCACCACTGACTTTCAGCAGAGCCCCAGGCAGTGGTTCCTTGTCAAGCACCCCCTGTGCAATGATAACCAGGATGTTTTGGAAGCTGATTAATAAGGTACCTGATAAACCTTCTTCTCCTGGCTTCCTCACATGAGAGAGTGGCATCCTCACAAGACACCTTTCAGTCAAAGCTAAGCTATTGGAGACCATCCAGGGACATTTTTGATGGCTTCTGCTGCATTTTGTGATGGCACAAGGAGCAAGATGACTGGCAATGACCATGGGAGCAGATGTTTCTGTCTCTGCAAGATCTGATGACAAAGGTGGACTGGCTTCCTTTCTCACACCACCAGCTGACATCTCATCACATGCTGTCTGTACACATTCTCCCCCACACCCAGTACACAGATATCCACCAGTTCTTTTAGGAAATAATGCTATGGCATTGTGAGAACAGCACAGCAAAGCTCAGGGCAAGACCTTATAGGAGTGCACCGTGGGTTTATTCAGGGAAAACACACCCTACAGTGGTAGCCATCACAAAGGCAGGCACCCAACTCCTTGGTAATCACTGACAGGAGTCAGAGGAAGGGGATGGCAGCTCATCCCATTGCTCCCAGGAGATCTCTGACAAAAGCTGGAATGAAGTGAAAATGAGGAATAAAATCAGGTAGGAGCCCCACATCTTCTTAGGAGCCTTTTCCTCCCTTTTGTAGGAATGGAGATGCCCTGGGCTAAAGGCAGGTGAGACTCCATCTCCAAAGGCAGAGCCAGACCACACTTGCAGCTCCCTCTGTGCAGAGTGCTCAGCTCCACAGTGCCCCAGGGAGATGCAGGAAAGCTCCATTTGCTCTGCCTCTTCCAGGCACTCCCTCTGCTCTGCAGGACATGTCCTGGCACCCATCCCTCCCATGGCTAGCACCTGTCACCAGGGACAAGAGAATATGACAACACTGCAGGTGACAATTTAAAGGGGAGTTTTAGTGGCCTCTCACATCTTAAATCATTTTATGATCATGCACAGCTTCTTCCTGGTGGGTTCACAAGATTCAGCCTGGGGTGTTCTCGTTTTCATTGCCAAACTTGCTTATGATTCATGTGTGTTGTGAGAGTGTTTTGAGGCCAAATGGGACAGGAGCCAAAGCAAATCCATATCAGAGTGCTGCATAAAGAGAATAATTGAAATGCATAAAAAAAAAATTGACCAATAAATCAAGTGCTCTAAAGGACATCAAATTCTTTAATGAAAATCACTGGCATAACACAGCCAGAATAAGTGATTTCATCACAGGTAGATTGCTCCACTGAGTAACAATGGCCACTGACAGAGGTGTTAGAGAAGATGACTTATTGAGAGATCCAAGGAGCTTAATTTTCCCAAACTAAATGCAAGTCATAGGAGATTGAGCAAATGACTGTATGTAACTGAAAAGGGAAAAGCCAAGGGGAATGTGGTTGGAGCTTTGTCATGGTCCAAAGTGTGCAAATGCCTGAGTGGGTTAGGAAATAAGACTGATTAAGGTATCAGGATATAAGATACAGAGATCAGAGCTCAGTGTTTGGGCATGTCTGAATGGTTAGCGAGTTCAGAGACACAGCTCTGCTCTTCCCTAAAACAGGAAGGAGGAGGCTGGGGGAAGGACACCTTCTTTCTCTATATAATTTCCTGACAGGAGGGGGAAGCCAGGAGAGGGTCAGTGTTCTCATGGGGAACAAGAGACAGGATCTGAGGAAAAGGCCTCAAGTTGTTTAAATTGGAAATTAGTAAAAAATTATTTCCCAAAAGGATTGTTGGGCCCTGGAATAGGCTGCTCAAGGCTGTGGCAGAGTCCCCATCCCTGGAGGGATTTAACAGACGTGTGGATGTGGCAGACGTGTGGATTTAACAGACGTGGGGACATGGGTTAGTGGTGGCCTTGGCAGTGCTGGTGGAATGGTAGGACTCCCTGACCTTAGAGATCTTTTCCAACCTAAATTATTCTGTGATTCAGAGATTTTAAGTCACAACTTCTATTTTATCCATATTCAGCAAGGAGATGCATCTCTTTCACTTCCTCCTGAGTGGAAATCTGTGATTCCTCTTTTAATTAAGCAGAAGTTTTTGAAGTCCTCCATAAGTATTTATTTTTCTCTCCTTAATTAAGAAAGTAGAAAGACAAAAAGCAAATGACATAACCACATCAGGGCAGGACATAAATATTTATTACTCAGCTGAGCATTGCTTGACTCCTTGGTCAGGTCTTCCATGGGCAGCATGTTCCAGGGCTTGAAAACTGTTTTAGGGAAGGAATTTTCCCTAATAACCAATCTAACCCCTTCTTGGTCCCACCATCCACCTCTCTGACAATGCTGATGTTACACAGTCCAGGAAGACCAGGAGCCCTGGGCCCACAGATCTCCCACAGAATTTTGGAAATCACTGATGGTTTCTCATCAGGAAACATCCTGTGTCCAGGTAACAGTGCTGAAAGAATGAAAAACCTCTTTTGCTTTCTTGAAGCAGTCAGCGTCCTGACATTTGCAGTAGAAGACAAAGGATGGGGAGAGATTTGAGTGAAATCTAAATCAGTTTTAGCTCAGTTAAAGCAACCAATGCTTTTAGGAAGAGATCCCTAGGGGTTTCACCAGAGCCCTGTTATCCTAGTGATTTGGGGAAACTGAGTCTAACAGATCCCTTGTAGCCCAGCATCTTCCTAGGCCTGACAAAGGGGAGGGATTATTTTTCATCTAACATCCCTGATTTGCTTCTGCCAAAGGCTGTTTTTAGTTTTGTTTTGTAATTCTTGGCTGCAGTGACCTTGGGATTTGAAATGCCCCTTAGACATGTCAGTGAAGCCTTTGTACATGGCCAGTCCTTTCACAGTGCTCATTGTTCAGTGCAACCTGTTCACAGTATTATTCTCTATCCTGGTTACAGTGGGACCTTTGGGTTTCCCAGCCCTCTGATGAGATGATTGTGTTGCTTACCTGAGGGGCTTGTCAGTTCCTTGAGGATTTTTTTCCCACAAAATTTCTAATTTTTTTTCCCACATAGTCAATTGCATCTCTTTGCACTTGACAAGGCAGAGGCTCAGATTGTGCACCTGCTTGGAGATACAAATGCAAATCAGGAGGAGTATTTCCTTTCTCTATACAAATGTGTGCAAGGATGCACATGGAAACACACGTGCCCCATCCATCCACCATCCATCCATGTCTTGGCAGAGGCATGAGGCTCATGTTCCCTGTGCTCAGCAGTGAAACACCCTTGTGTTATCTCCCCATTTCCTTGGCTGAGACTGAAACCCATCCACATCACATCACCTGTGAACAAAAGTGACCTTCCTGTGCTCATCTTTTCTGTTTGTCCCTTCCTGCAGTGCACAGGGTGATTTGTAGGGGAAAGGGGAAAATAAAACTGGCTTATAGGCATGAATGCCTCATTGTCTCTGCCAATATCCAAATACTGAAAAATTTGAAAGAGACAGGATCTTTTGGAAGCAGGATTGGGTCCTGAATGGAGTTTACTTTCCAGATTTGGGTGGAAGAAGGATGAAAATGTCACCATCTAACAGTGTTGTGAGTCATGATGGTATAAAGTCCATGACACCTCCCTCTGCTCCCTGTATGGAATGGTGCTGAGTGCAGCCACCTCTGTGAGGATGTTGCACAATCCCTTCTACTGTAACACTGGGTAGATATTGACTTTGCACTTTGCATCCACCACTTGCTTCCTTCTCCTTGCGAGCCGTGCATGCAGAGGCCAAGATGAAAATTGAGTTTGCTCCACGGTCTGTGCCGCTTCAGAGAAGGCTTCAGACAGCAGCAGTGGCTCAATGGGTCTGCAGCTTCCTGGGTCTAGGTAAGAGACATCTCTCTTTCTTTTTTCTGACAAGCCAGAGAAGCTTTCCATAGAACTGCAGTATGGTTTGGGTTGGAAGGGACCTTAAAGATCATCCAGTTACAATCCCCTACATTTTTATGCAGCATTTTGATATGGATTTGCTTTGGCTCCTGTCCCATTTGGCCTCGAAACACTCTCACAACACACATGAATCATAAGCAAGTTTGGCAATGAAAACGAGAACACCCCAGGCTGAACCTTGTGAACCCAACAGG
>JAXCLO010000001.1:14642374-14657335 GCA_035583995.1 Arremon aurantiirostris | reverse complement strand
GGTGGGGCTGGTCTCTTTCTCCAGGCAGCAACTGACAGAATGAGAGGACACAGTCTCAAGCTGCATCAAGGGAAATACAGGTTGGATATTAGGAAAAAGTTTTTACGGAAAGGGTGAAAAAATACTGGAATGATCTGCCCAGGTCGGTGGTGGAGTCACCATCCCTGCGTGTGTGTAAAGAAAGACTGGATGTGGCACTGGGTGCTGTGGTTTAGTTGAGGTGTTAGGGCATGGATTGAACTTGATAATCTTGAAAGTCTCTTCCAACCTAGTGGTTTTGTGATTCTCTTGTCCAGTCTGAACTCCCCCAGCTCTCTCAGCCTGCCTCCAGAACAGATGGGCTTCAGCCCTGTGATCATTTTAGTCACCTCCTCTGGACTCATTCCAATAGGTCCACATCCTTCTTCCCACAAAACTTCCCTGTTATATTAAGAACAACCCATTTCGCTAACAGCTCTCAGTGCAGCAAGTCCTGAAACAGCAACACAGATGCACTTCTGTATGGTGAACGCCCCAGTCATTTAAAAATGAGGCCAATTCTTGTGAAGCATATGAAGGGCCATTACCAGTTTTAATTTCTTGAGGGACACCTAATGAGGAAAATGCTTGTGAAAAATGTTGGCAAACATGCATAGCTGTTTCTCCTGTGTGTACAGAAGCAAAAATGCATTTGAAAATGTGTCAATAGAGACATGGATATTTTTAAGCTTCCCAAAAGAAGGGTAATTTATGACATCTGTTTGCCATTTCTGCAAACTTTCCAACCCTCTTGGGTTGGTGATTCCTGTAGAAGGGATAGGTTGGACAAGCTGGCAGTCAGGGCAAGCCTTTGCAATGGTTTGTGCTTGCTGTAGGGAGATGTGAAAATCTCATCTGAGGGCCTGTGCATTTTGGTGAAAAAAGGCATGACTCAATTTAGCTTGTTCAACAATGTTAGGCAAGGTAGCTGCAGGAAGCACAGAAATGCAATCTTCTATGTCTCCTGCAGCTCCCTCATCACACGCTGCGGATGCCAATGCATCAGCTTGCGCATTCCCTTCTGCCATAAATCCTAGGAGACCACAGTGAGCTCTGATGTGAGCAACAAAATAAGGATTAGTCCTGTGTAACAAAATTTGATAAAGATAGGTGAGCCAAAACACAATTTGTTGTTGCTAACATCTTTTAAAACAGACCCTTCGATCCTCTTTACAATGTTAGCAACATATGCTGAATCAGTGACTAGGTTAAAAGGTTCTGGGAAGAGCTGAAATGCTCTTACAACTGCTGCCAATTCAATAATCTGAGAAGAACCTTGGACTTTTTGAACATCTGGTTCCCAGGATTTAGTGTTTTTATTTTGCCATGTAATTACTGCTTTGTGTGCTTGTCCTGACCCATCAGTGAAGAGAGTAATTGCATTTTAAGGCTCTTCACTGATCAGGGGTTTCTCTTTGTAGCATAACATATAGCTTTGATCAAATTGTGTGCTGGACAATGAATGGAGCAAGCACCTGGAAAATCTAACAAAGCATACAGCAAATCTTCTGATTTTTGCATTGCCCAATCAAAATAGGATTTAATCATAGGTAAATGGATGATTGCAGATTTGTGACCTGCTATAGAAAGAAGCCTTGCCCTTTGATGTTAATTTGAGAAACCATTTCTAAAGATGGGAAGATTGTCTTTGGTGACCTGTAAGCAAGATAAACCCATTCAATTATCAACAAAGGATCATTTTGAGAGGAGTCCCATTGAAATATGAGGCTATACAGTCTCAAGTGTTTCTCCTAAGACTGCAAGGAAAGAAGGTTTATTTGGAACATAGCGATGTGTTTGTCTATTTTGCAGAGCATTGGTAATTTTCTCTAAAGCCTTGCTAGCTTTAAGAGTAGGAGATCTGGGGGGTGATTTTTTGGCTCCCTCAGTGGTTCTTGGTGGTGGTGGCTGTGAAAAACGGCAATCACTTGTTTTTAAAATTTTAAACATTTAACAGTAATAAAATGGTTATAAAAATAGTAATATAATTAGAGCAATAATAATTTGGACAATTTGAATGAGGGCAATATGAGACAATAAAAACCAAAGAGTTACAGACAGTCCGGGTACCTCTTTCTGGGCAGCATAAGCCCAAAAAAGGACACCCGTTAACAGAGGATTAACCCTTAAAAACAGCAGCCTGTTGCATATTCAAACACCTCATACATGATGCATAATTCCATTCAAACACAGGATTCTGTCTGGTCAGTGTCAGCTTTTTCCTCTGAATCCTGACGGCGTCTTCATGGCTGACTGAGGTGGGAAGAAGTTCTTTCTCCCGATAATGGAGAAATAAATTCTCTTTCTCTGAAAGATTTAGGTGTCCTGTGGCTGCTATCTCAGTGCGAATCCTTTCTTCAAAAAAAGTATCCTACATAGCATAGTTTATATTTTAACATTATGTTACAACCTAAAACTATATTTAATAATACAGCATAACTTTCTAACATAACACATATAATATTCATTTTAATATTTGCGAAAAGCCAAGCATTAAACACCCATTTTTCACAGTGGCGGGTCCTGCTGTCCCTGCGGAATCAACTCCCTCCCAAGGACCCGTCCCGGTCCTTCCCGCCCGCCTCGGGTGCATCGAGCGCCCGCAGCGCCCGGCGGGTCGCGGTGCCCGGGCCGTGGGGGCCGCCCTGGTGTAAAACCCGCTCTGTGATTTCCTTAATTTCCTGAGGGGCTCGGCATTTCTTTTTGGGATGAAACCTCTCGTGTAGGCACGGGGGAGTCCCTGGGGTAATTTTTAAACAAATCTGGTTGTTTTTCGGGGTTTCTTAGTGTTGTAATTAAAGGCTCAGCCTCGGCTCCTGAGGCAGAACAGCTTCCAGGTTATTTTACCTCTGCCACCGCAGCCGCAGTTGCGGTTTCCTTCCGTCCCTTCCCCCGCTCCCCGCGGCTGCAGAACCTGGGCGAGGCTGGAAAGGGAGGGAACGTTTCCTCCCCAGAACCTGGAAAGGGAAAGGAGGGTCCAGGTGGAATGGCAGGGGGAAAAGGGTGCAAAAGATTTCTACAAGCGTGCGGCAAGCGGGGACTAAATCTGCGGCTGCTGTGTCGCGGCGAGAAATAGCATTGAATAATTTGACCCCTACGGGGTCCCAATAGTCTCTGGTATAGAGATGGGGATCGGCATTTGTGAATTTGATCTCAGTGCATGTGAAAAACGCCAGTCACTTGTTTTTAAAATTTTAAAAGTTTAATGATAATAAAATGGTTATAAATATAGTAAAATAATTAGAGTAATAAAAATTTGGACAAGTAGAATTAGGACAATATGAGACAATGGAAACAAAGAGTTACAGACAGTCCGGGTACCTCTTTCTGGGCAAAATAAGCCCAAAAAGGACCCCCGTTAACAGAGGATTAACCCTTAAAAACAACAGCCTGTTGCATATTCATACACATCATACATGATGCATAAATTCCATTCAAACACAGGATTCTGTCTGGTATGTGTCAGCTTCTTCCTCTGAATCCTGACGGCGTCTTCAGGGCTGAGCGAGGCAGGAAAAGTTCGTTTCTTCTGATAATGGAGCAATAAATTCCCTTTCTCTGAAAGATTTAGGTGTCCTGTGGTTGCCATCTCGCTGCGAGTCCTTTCTTTAAAAAGAGTATCTTACTTATAGTTTCTATTTTAGCATTATGTTAATAACATAAATATATAACCCACTACTTAAGAAAATTAATACACCATAACTTTCTAACATAACACATATAATATTAATTTTAATATTTGCGAAAATCAAAGCATAAAATACGCATTTTTCACAGTGCATGCTAGAAGATTTTTAACTTATTTTTTTGGTAATTTACCTGGACTGGATTTAATCAAAGATTTTAAATGCTGATACACATCCCTCTGAGTGACAGACCTATTCTGCCCTGTTATTCCTGGTGCTCACCTGCTGTCCAGCTATGCAGCAGGTGCTGCACACTGAGGCTCTGCTCTGTCCAGCACAATTCCTGTCCGGGCCCTGGTCACCCTCCTTCAGGTGCCTGATCCTTGCAGCTGCTTCCTTCTGAGTTCACTGGGAGGTCTCTTACTGCCCATAAGTCAGAGTTTGCCAACTAAAACGTGGGCACCATTAATACGAGCTTGAATGAGAGACGCAGGACTCCAGGCTGCTCTCCAAAATGCAGTTTATTGTATCCAGTACATTACAGCAGTCCAGGGTCATGGGTGACAGAGCCTGTGCCTACAGCTGCCAGCTCCAGCTGCAGGCAGGCCTGGAGACCCTTTGGCTTTGGTTACATTGCATTATACACTTTTCTTTGCTGAGCATCTTCATACAGAAGAACCAATCCATACCTTAACTTTTATCTATAGCCTATCATAACTACTATAATTACCATATTCATGTTACTACTCTCCAATCACTAAAAGTTAGTACATTACAGTTTAAGCTAGAAGTTGGGTTTCAGTTTTCTTGCAGTGGAGACTTCTGAGACCTTTTTTCTACTTGCAACATTGGCAGGCTTATTTGCCTGTGCTATCTTTCTGCTTGGCAAAAACATCTTCTTGTTTGAGGTGGGTTTATCCTTTGCTCTCTAAGCCATAAAACCCCTTCTAACTAGCGTACCCTTTGCCTTCTTAGTTATCCAGTAAAACTGGCTCAGCAATTCTTTCCTTCTATATCAAACTTTCTTTCATTTCTATTCCTTCTTCAGATTCTACATTCAAAAATCTCTCTGCCAAGCATACATACCTGTGAGACTTTCTTGTCAAACTTTCATCCTTCCCAACACACTTCGAAAGATTTTGTGCAGGAAAGTACACAAACATTTGCAGGGCCTCTGTGGGCAGCAGTTATCAGGGCAAGACTGGGTTGACACTCTCAAAATTCACCATGGCAGCTTTAAGATAAATGAAATTATTGAGACTATTTAGAAATAAACACAGTCTTGAACTTCACCTTCTCACTGCTGCTGTGGAATGCAACAGGTGGATCTGTGATTGGTCTCCTGTGGATGTTTAGATTTACTGACCACTCACGGCAGAGCTGGGTCTCGCTCTCTGCTGAGACACAGATCTTTGTTGTCATTCTTTTCTATTCTTAGCTTAGCTAGCCTTCTGAAGAAACCTTTTCTTTCTATTTCTTTTCAGTATAGTTATAATGTAGTATATATATCATAAAATAATAAATCAAGCCTTCTGATCATGGAATCAACATTCTTGTCTCTCTCTCATCCTGCAAACCCTTGTGACCACGGTCACAGCTGAGGGATATGGGGGGTTCAACCTGGAGAAAAAAAGGCTCCTTTCCACCTTTCAACCTAGAGAAAACAGGGAACCTTCTCACTGTCTTCAGCCCCTGGGGCAGGACTTCCCCCCCACCACAGTAGAGCTTATCTGCTCTATCCATCAGATGGTGCACAGCTCCAGACATTCTACCTGCCCTACATGAATTGATGAGCTAACCCAGGCCAGCTTGCCTACCTGGTGAGTTATTTCTCTTTGTCAGGTGGAATTCCCAATAAACAACTGGCCTTGAGAACAAGATGTGTGGAGATAAGCTGGAATTGCTGACTGACAGACACTTCACTTTACAAACTATAAAAGCTACACAAACTTTCACAGAGGCAGAAGCCTCCTACACACACCTTGGAAATGTGAATGACTTCTCCCCAGAGTTTAGATGCAAATTCTGTGGATACCTTCCCAAAAACTGATTGAAAGAATTCTATGTGTACTCCATCATCAATGTGGTGGTAAGTTACATTGAATCCTAATCTATACTATCTCTTAGCTAGCTGTAATATGGGTACCTTTTTACTGTGCACTATATTTTATCTACTAGGAGTTATTTTTGTTTTATCCTGTGTAGTAAGTAATCTGTTCAAAGTGTTATGTCTGTTAATTTTGTGCCTATTGAATAAATAATTCATTTTGTAATAGACCCGATCAGCCATTATTAAGAACTTGTGAACAAGAGCAATCTGGGTGCAGGCTGCCCCAAACAGAGCAGTGCCAGAAATCTGAGCCAAAGGCAGGACTTGTCTAAGTTCACCTCCATTCATAATAACTCCTTGGAGGGAGGCTGGAGCCATGTGGAGGTTGGGCTCTGCTCCCAGGTAACAAGCAACAGGACAAGAGGAAATGGTCTCAGGTTGCTCAAGGAGAGGTTTAGACTGGATATTCTTCATGGACAGGATTGTCAAGCTGTGGCAAAGACTGCACAGGGCAGTGCTGAAGCCCCTATCCCTGAAGGGATTTAAAAACAATGTAGATGAGGCATTTGGGACGTGTTATAGATACATATTATAATGTTGGCTTTTCACAAATATTAAAATGGATTTTATATGTGTAATGTTGAAGTAACTTTGTCATAAAGATATAGTTTTTATTTCTGTTGTTAATTAAGCTTAGACATAGTAGTGAAATAGTGATATAAGTATGCTTGTGTTAAAATGCCTGCTTGGATGGGATAACATCCAGTGAACACAGGACGAGTACACCTGCTACAGATGTGCCAACTATCAGCACTCACTGTCTGAAAACAGTGTGGACCCAGGCCCAAAACTGAAGATGGTGATAAAAATGGACTAAAATCACAACCAAGGGATATGCATGCTCTAAAAAGGTGGACCCAAGGAGGCACCATGTAAAAATATGCAAACCAGTTTGGGAAAAGTTTATTATGCATAACGCTCTATGAATATGCAATAGCTGATGTAAGGGAAAAGGTATTTAAGGTGTATCTCCAAAGATAACAGTGTGGTTTTGGCTGAGTGCCAAGATGCACCTGGCCAATAATCTTTGCTCTATGGTCCTTGTCTCCTATTGTCCTTTATTCAACTTTTAAAATTTTCTCAGGAGAGTGAACATGTTTTTCACAAATGTGTTTAGTGGTGGCCTTGGCAGTGCTGACAGAATGGTTGGACTCAATGATCTTAGGGGACTTTTCCAGCCTTAATGATTCTGTGATTCTGTGATTCTGTGATTCTGTGATTCTGTGATTCTGTGATTCTGTGATTCTGTTTCAAAGCCCAGCCTAAGCAGAGATGAGCAGGTTTATCATGGATGTACAGGGGCACACCACACACTTACAAAGGTGATGCACAGTGCATTGTTGCCCCAGAGCACTATGGCTTGGGTCTCAGCTTGGGAAATACTGAGGAGCTTCCTAAATCTTTAATTGCAATCCTCACGTTTAATTGCACTGGATGTAATAGCAGGAGTGATACAGTTCTGGAAGTCAAAGTAATGTCTGTGTAAGGACACCTCTAGTTGATATTTATTTATTCTCTTTCCAAAGGAGGCTCTTTGAGCCATCCATCCCCAGCACTGAGTGCTCCAATACCATCCTTAAAACGAGTTTCCACAATTTGCCTGCAGGTAAGAATGAAATTAACCCATTCCAGGCAAAGACAAGCGAAGAAAAATACCAAACCCAAGCTCAAAGTCCTCAGGGCCTAAGACTCAATAAGGCAATACAAAGCATTATAGTAGAGAAACAATCCCCACAGGGATAATCCTGCTTTTCACTGCAATCCCAGCAGCTGCAGTCACTGTGAGTGGGAACTGCATTTTCTCTTTGTAATTCAGCATTTGGGTGTGTGGATTTCCCTGGTTTTATTTGAGTTCTGCTCCCAGTGGAAATGCTGGCAGTGCTGCAAGGCTGACAAAGGCTGGAGGGCTCCAAGTGTGGATGTGATTTGGGTGCAAATGGACTTTATTGGCGCCAGGGAATAAAGACAAAGATGCAGAGAAAAATAAAGGGGTTGAGGGCATGATGGAGGGACAGTGGGAGAATGGGATGGAGGGATGAAAGGATGGAGATAGAGAGGAATGGAGGGATGAATGGCAAGATGGAGGTATGGAGTAATAGAGTGATGGAGGAATGAAGTGATAGAGAAACAGAGGGAGGAATGGAGTGAGGGAGGGTGGAGGGACTGATGGCAGGATGGAGAAACAGAGGGATGGCAGAAGGGTTGGAGGGCTGGCATGATGAATGGGGTGAAGGTGGAGGCAAAGCTAGAAAGGAGGGTGGGATTTGGGGCTGTGAATGCACCCTGGGAATCTGATTTCAGAAGAAGCCATCAGCAGATGGCTGGGGGGTGTTTTGGTGTGGATTTGCAACTGCAGAAGAGGCAAAAGGAAATAATAAAATGGGGGGGGATGTCTTCACATACCTGTGCACACACATGGGCAGCTCCCACATGTGAGCAAGCATCTGTGCATGAGTGCATGCACACGGGAGCACACACATGTTGTGTCTATGTCTATCTGTCTGCTCATGGGTGCATCTGTTCGTGTGTTCACATGCATGTGTACAGCATGTGTACATTTGTGAGACTGGACATGTGTGTGTCTGCGTGTATGTGCACATGTAGATATGTGTGCATGCATGTGCATACAGGAATGTGCTTGTGCATACAATGTGCACATGCAGCATCTGCATATGTGAGTGGACAGACATGTCTAGCTGTGTGCGTGTCCAGATGTGTGTGCACATTCATGTTTATGTCTGTGTGCATGTATGTGCTTGCACATGTGAGTGCAGGTGTACATACCACTGTGCACGTGTGAGCACGGGGGTGCATTTTCAGTTGTTCATGTGCATGTTTGTGATGTGTGTGCAGGGGTGAGTGTAGGGAAGGGAAATAAAAGTTGGATATTAGGAAAAAGTTTTTTACAGAAAGAGTGATAAAGTTCTGGAATAGTCTGCCTGGGGACATGGTGGAGTCACCATCCCTGGATGTGTTTAAAAAAAGATTGGATATGGTGCTCGGTGCCATGGTTTAGTTGAGGTCTTGGGGCATGCATTGGACTTGATGAACCTGAAGGTCTCTTCCAACCTTGTGTTCTGTGAATTTTGTGAATTCTGTGTATGTGTACAGGTTTGAGTATACATGCATGTGTTTGGATATGCTTGCATGTGTGTACAGTCATGTATGTGTACATGTGTGCACATCTGTGTGTACAAATCTCAGTGTGCACTGCATACACACTTACATGAGAACCTGCATGTGTGAAAGTGACTTGTGTGGCTCTGCATGTCCACATGTCTGTGTGCAGTTGACATGTGTGTGCATGTGCTATATGCCTGTGCAGGTGTGTGCACACAAGGGTGCCTTGCATGTGTGTTTGCATTCCTGTGCATGAGTGAGTGTGTGCAGGTGTGAGTGACCATGCACGCATGTGCACAAACACATGGGCACCCTGCACACGTGTGCAGGTATGTGACCACACATTTGTGTGTCTGCACACATGCATGGGCATTTCTTGCATGTTTGTGCTCTGGTGTGTGTCCTTGCAGTTACATGCAGGCATACGCAGGCATGTCTGCACGTGTGTGCAGGTGTGCGTGTGTGTGTGTGTGTGTGTGTGTGTGTGTGTGTGTGACCACATGTGCATGTGTTTGCACACATGGGCACCTTGCACATTTGTGTGGATGTGTGTGATCAATTGTGCAGGTTTGTCCACACATGCGTGTATGTGACTTGCCCATGTGTGTACAGGTGTGTGACGATGGACGTGTGCACATACAGAGGAGTGTTTATTGGGTTTGCCTGTTTGGTATGCGTGTGTGCAGGTGTGTGATTGTGCAGGTGTGTATGAAGTATGCAGGTCTGTGCGCACATGGATGTGTCTCCTCCTGTGTGTGCAGCTGTGCAGGTCTGTGGCAGTGCCACGGCGTGCATACACACATGGGCTTTTTAAAATGTGCATGTGCAGGTTTCTGTGAACCTGCATGCGAGCGAGTGCACACCTGAGTGCCTTGTACATGTGTGTGCAGGCCTGTGACCAAGCATGCGTGTGCACACATGCATGGGTGTGTTTCACATGTGCTTGCAAGTGTGTGCAGCCGTGCAGGTGTGGGCACACACAGAGCCATCCTCACATGTGTGTGAGCTGTGCAGCCGTGCAGATGTGGGCGCACCCATAGCCATGTATCACACCGTATGTCGCGCGGGGACGTGCAGGTGTGTCCCCCGTGTGCGTGTCGTGCCCGTGTGCGTGCCGTGCCCGTGCCCGTGTGCGTGCAAGCCCCTCCCGCTGTCCCCGCCTCCGCGTCGCGGGCGGAGCGCGGAGCTCGGGGCGGGGAGCGGTGCGGGGCTCGGAGCGCGGAGCGGTCGCTCCCGGCGCGGGGCCGCCATGGCGTGGCCCTGCATCACCCGTGCCTGCTGCATCGCCCGCTTCTGGAACCAGCTGGACAAGGCGGACATCGCCGTCCCGCTCGTTTTCACCAAGTACTCGGAGGCCACCGAGCACCCCGCCGCGCCCCCGCCGCGCCCCGCGGCGCCCATCGAGACCCAGCCGGGCGGCGAGGCGGCTGCGGCGGCCGCGGGAGCTGAGCCGGCTCCCGGCGCCGCCCGGCCCGGCCCGGCCCCGCACGCCTCCCCCCCGGCCGACTCGGTGATGCGGCACGACTACAAGCCTTGGAAGGTGCAGCGGCCGGAGCCGAGCTGCAAGCCCAAGAGCGAGTACCAGCCCTCGGACACTCCCTTCGAGAAGGAGACGCAGTACCAGAAGGATTTCCGTGCCTGGCCTATCCCCAAGCGGGGCGACCATCCCTGGATCCCCAAACCGGGACCTTCCCCCGTCCTGGCCCTGGACCGCGCTCCCCCGGAGAAACCGGCTCAGGAGAAGCGGCGGAAGGTGCACATCGCTCCCGAGAAGAAGGAGGAGCACCCCGAGGCGGAGGATGAGCATCCCAAAGCAGCGCGGCCCGGGGATGGGAGAGACAAGGGTCGGAGGAAGGCGGAGGAGGCGGGCGGGCAGCCGGCGGAGCCGAGCCGAGGCCGGGCGGCTGCCGATGCTGTCAACAGGCAGATCAAAGAGGAGGTGGCGGCGGGGGTCAGCTCGTCCTACAGGTGAGAAGACATATCCTCCCCCCACTCCCACCCCATCCATCCTGATCCCCACCCCGCCGGCCCCTCCTCAGCTCTTATCCAGCCCCTGTGCTCTTCCCTGGAGGAGCATCCCACCCTGGGAGTGAGGCTGTGAGACATCCCGGGGGGGCTTGGGTTGCCGATTTCCTGCGCGGGGGGCGTCCTTAAATCCCCCATCTTTCTGGGAATCGATGATGGAGCAGGAGGTATTGTGCAGGTAGTGAATACACGGACAGTTTTTGTTGGCGGTTTGTTGGGTTTGGCAGCAGCTTTGAGTGTCTTTGTGTTCCCCCATCCTGTTCATTCCAAAATTCAAAGACACCTACCGCCTTGGGTTTCCGTAGGGGTAATGTTTGGGGTCACCTCCGTGGAATGTGCAAGTCACCTCTGGTCCTTGCCAAGACATCCCTGGCTGTCAGGCTGCAGCCAGCCCAAAGGACCGGCAGCCTGACCGCATCACCGAGGGCCATGGACAGATGGGGTGCCCCACCCAGGGGCAGGAGCATCCCAGGAAGCGTCTCAGGCTGGCCCCGCTCAAGACAAAGCATCCCTGGATGCGCCAGGATGAGGGACACGCATCCTAGGCCGCTTGGGTGGGGCAGCCTTCAGACGCTGCCATGTTTTAATGCAGCGCAGCAGGGGATGACACATCCCTCTGTCCCCCCAGCACCTCCCCAGCCAGCTAGGAATGCATGCCCTTATTTCACTTCAGCAGCAGAGACCTTGTTTGGGATTCCGAGTGTGAAACTCCTCGCAGCGAGCTGCTGTTGTTGTTTCTCTCCGGGTCAGGGCGTTCGATGTGTTGGGAATGCAGAAACAAGTGATGGGGTGGCTGCCCTGCGTGTACGTTTGCAAGGAGGGCTTGCTGCAGTTGTGTTTTCCAGCACTTTCTTTGGCAGAGCCCCCCTCTGCCAGGGTGGAAGTGGTACAGAGCAAAGCTGTGGTGACAAAAAGTGAGATTGCAGCTGTTATGCTTTTCCCTATAGCTGTGTGAGAGCTGAGGTGTTTATGCCTCTGAAGGATTTATTTTCCTTCTTGGGGAGATTAGAGGTGACACCTGGCCATCAAACAGGCAGATCTGCATTCATGCAGATTTAGGGTGAAGCTGGGACTTGCCTCCTCTGTCCCACTGTGCAAAACTGACAGTCATCTGCTTTCCCCCCTCCCTAAGTGGGAAACAGTTCTAGCAGTGAGATCCTGATTTTTGCTGTCATTTGGCGTCAGTTCCTAACTCTCACTGGGTAATGCTGGAGGCTCAGGTGCATCCAGGTGTGATGGTGGTGCTTGGCTGAGACACAAGAAAGTGGCCTGGGATTTTTGGGGGCTCTGTTTTGCAGGATTTGAGAGTGTTGGGAAAGGAGTCTCTGGGAGTGACACAGCCCTGAAATCTGCTCTGAACTGAGGCTCAGCTTTTTGTCTGCTCACCTTGTAATATCTGGGCTCGTGCTGGAGATAGCAGGGCTAAAGCAGAAAGCTTTCTCCTGGAACTGGAGAGCCGATGTGTTGTTTCTCTTCCACTGCCACAAAGGATAATTGGACTTATTTGCATATTTAAATGCAGATTGCTCACCTTCCAATCCCTCCACTCTGCTCCTAAGGCACTGGGCTAGAGTTCCTCCCCAAGGAGTTGGATCAGCAGGGATGTTAAACCTAAGAAGAACTAGAAGGATTCAGCCTTCTTTGTGCTGCTTGTTGGCCTTCACAATAATACTCTCAGGGCTTCTCTTTCCACCTGGGAAAGTGCTCTCCCACTTCCATGTTTTTCCTCCTTGCTGCCTATTGCAGAAATGTTTGCTCTGACGCTCAGCCACAGAACATAAGCGCCTCTTCATTAATGCATAAGTGATGTTTTGGCTAATTGTTCTCATTTTCTGTTCAAATTAGGCATCTTCTAAATGTTGTTTATTGTTTGGATTCTTATAAAAAGCCAAATTCTCCCAATCCTAATTACTGCCAAGAGCCTGGCTGCTGACATGCTGGGTGGATATTGCACATCTCCAAGGATGGAGACTCACAGCCTATTGGGGCAACCTTATGGGCCACCCAGCAGCCAAAAATTACCCCCTCATGACCTCTTGCTAGAGAGCAGCAAGGATGGCTCACATGGGGCTTTGTTCCTTGTGCATGGATGAAGGCAGAGAGTTGGGGGGAAAATTTCCTTACAGTCCTCGGTCACGGCTGCAAATCCATGTTTCCAAGGCTGGGAGACAATTCCTTGGTGAAACCAAAGAGCAGACCAGCAGGAGTTTTTAAGCTTGCTCTGTCCCATTGGGTATTACTTCCATGTGAGGAATACCTGAGAGTCAGCAACTAACCCAAGGTCATGGGGGAAGTCCATGCTAAAGGGAAGAATTCTCTTTTTTAACCTCTGTGTGCCTGGACAGATGAATATCCCAGAGACCATGTGCCTGTGACCTCCTCCCAGCTCCACACAGAGGTGGTGCCTGGTGGTGATGTCCATGGAAGATGGAGGTTCCTCCCTGCCAGAGGGATGGGGGATTTGTTTGTATCAGCATTTGAGCCAGAAGCCTTCAGTGAGGCCAGAGGGGCAGGAGTGTGGATGTCTGCCAGAGACTGCCTGTGCCCAGGGATCCTACAGAATAAATAGGATTTATTTCCAGTATTTCTAGTATTTATTTCTCTTATTCATAGTATTTACATTATTTATATTTTTATATTTATACATTAATTAACTATAATTTATTAACTATTCAGTTATATATGGGATTTATTTATGGACTTATTCCCACTGCTCTCACTGGGTGTGCAATGGTCAAGCAAGGTTCCAGCACTGAGGGGCTTCTTGCCTCAGTTTCCCTCCCCAGCACATGAAATGCCCAATTTTATAAGTAGCCAAGGCAGGTTACATCTCCTTCACTCCCCCTTCCCTTCCCTTTGGTCCTGGTTCTCAGGGTGGCCTGTGGAGCCTGAAGGAGCAGGAAATCCTTCAGCCAGGTCAGTGACAAGCCCCATGGAAAGCCTCTGGTGGCGGATGAAGCTGTTTCTTGTTCAGTTCTGTGAGGGCTTTATCTGTGTTGGGTGAGGGGATTTCTCCTCCTGAACTTCTGGATGGGATGGGCAGAGCATTTCTCCCAAAGGATGGAGTGGGCTGGGCTTGACTCTGGGGGTTTGGGATCAGAGGGAGCAAGCAACAAAATGTCCTCACAGTGGCATTTGCTGGTGGATGTGAAACAATTAAAAGCATATTTGGCAAAAATAAAAAAGGAATGAATGAATGTTTTCCATTTTTATCTGGAAATTATATGAAAAGGACAGAATTAGGTGTTTCTTGGGTGTTGTTTCCCCCTTCTCTTTGTCTTGCATTCTGCTTCTTTTGTTACCTTTATTCCCTGAAAAAAAAAAAAAAGATACAAAACTTAAAGGAAACATTTACCCCCTTTGTAAGGTATCAAAATGAGTACTAAGAAAATTAATTTCCCCCGAGAAGTAATATTGTGAAACCAGATTTAATTTTTCTTTTACCAAACCAATTATTTTTTCCCTCACACCAACTAACTTCCTTTCCTAGCAGAGGAAACAAGACAATAAAGGCCTCAATGGAAAATTTTGGGCTGCCTCTAGTACTAATGAATTGCCTGTTGCTAATGTTCTGTCATTCATCTCAAACCCTGGAGGTACTGAGGATGTGGAGCAAATGAGAATCTGTAGTAGCTATAGAGATGAATGAGTCAGCACTGGAGACTTGCTGCCTGCTTTTCAGAGACACAGCAGAGATAATTTGGGGAGGGATGTCCACACAGGAAGGCTGGACCAAGATACAGAAGGGCAGGAAATCCATGCTCCTCCTTCTTCTGAAGACAGGCTGGGAGAGCTGGGGGTGCTCAGACTGGACTGGAGAAGGATCTGGGGAGACCTCAGAGCCCCTGCCAGTGCCTAAAGGGGCTCCAGGAGCCAGAGAGGGACTCTGGGCAAGGGTCTGGAGGGGCAGAACAAGGGGGAATGGCATCCCACTGACAGAGGGCAGGTTTAGAAGGGATATCAGGGAGAAGTTCTTGGCTGTGTATCACAGACATCTTTTATGAAAAATCCTTTCCTTAGGATTTTTCCTCCTGAGAAGCTGAGAGGCCTCAGGAACAAAAT
>JAXCLO010000001.1:14621038-14642274 GCA_035583995.1 Arremon aurantiirostris | reverse complement strand
TCTTTTAGTATAGTTTTAATATAATATATATCACAAAATAATAAATCAAGCCTTCTGAAACATGGAGTCAGATCCTCCTCTCTTCTGTCATCCTCGGACCCCTGTGAACAGGGTCACAGATGTGAGGTTGCTTTGGCCCTGGCACAGGTACCCAGAGAAGCTGTGGTTGCCTCATCCTTGGAAGGGTCCAAGGCCAAGTTGGACACGGCTTGGAGCAACCTGGTCTAGTAGAAAGCATCCCTGCCCATGGCAGGTGGGTGGAACAGGATGACCTTTGAGGTCCCTTCCAACCCAAATCTGTGTTTCTGCAATTTTATCTAACCTATTGAAAATGTCCAGGGGATGACATCTCCTATCTTGGTGAAAATGCTAACACTGCTTATGCTGTAAGATGGGAAATTTTCCATTGCCTTCTGAAATATCTGATCAGATCCATAGCTATGTCTGTACTAGTAAATTAAAGAGTCCGAGGACATGTTCCTGGGGGTGGAAACATCATGTACACTCCACTTCCTAGAGCTGTCCCTAGCCCTCTTCTCACACTGAGTTTGGTAGCACACACTCCCAAGCCAAGAACTTATCCCTACAATCAGTTTGGACGCAACCACCTTGGTTTGAGAGGTTAAAGAGGTTTAATAGGATGAGTGAGGGCTATCCCAGACTCCACTGCCAGAGAACATTCCTAGGCAGATACCATTCTCCAAATCCTTGTTCTTTCAGCTATGAGAGTGTTTATTAAAGTAACCGTGTAGGCAGAAGGATCCAGTTTTCTCAGGTAGAAGGGAAGGGGCAGAATGTTTTCTTCCATCCAGAAAAGGCCTTTCAGGGAGGTGTTTGGCAGCCCTGGCAAAAGCTGAGCTCTGTCTCAGGGGTCACTTGATACAAACCTTCAGTAGCAGGAGGAGACACAATGTCTGCTGCTGCCACAGGGATGGGTTGTATGAGTAACTAATGACTAATGGCCCTAGTGTTCATCAAGACACAGAGCATGGAGATGGATGATACAGGCTTTGCTGGTTTGGCACTGCCTGTATCATCCTGGTTTTTGGAAGTGCAGGGTGTCCAGAGGTGGCTTCTGTGAGAAGCTGCTGGAAGTTTCCACCATTACTGGCAGAGCCAAGCCCTGATGGCTCTGAAGATGGACATGCTGCTGGCCAAGGCTGGGTCAATTAGAGATGGTGGGAATGCCTCTGTGACAACCTATTTAAGGAGAAAATCAAAACAAAGTGGGACACTGTTTTTGTAGCTAGAGAAAAGGAAGAGGTGAGAACATGAGAGGGAAATGACATGGAGGCACCAAGGGCAGTGGGGAAGGAAGTGCTCCAGATGTCAGAGCCAAGATTCCCCTGCAGGCCATGGTGATGTCCATGGTGAAGCAGGTTGTCTCCCTGCAGCCCATGGGGATCCATGGGGGATGCAGAAATCCACCTGCAGCCCGTGGGGGAGATGCCCACACTGGAGTGAGTGGATGCCTGGAGGAGGCTGTGATCCAATGGGAGACTCAGTGAACAGAGAGAGGGCCCTGCTCCCAGGCTGGAGCAGCCTGTCCTTGGAGGACTGCACACCATGGAAGAGTGGCCCACGCTGCTGCAGTGTTGGGAGGAATGTTTGCCCATGGAAGATGATCACATTGCAGCAGTTTTGGGAGGACTGGTGCTCATGAGATTGGAACCATGCTGGAGAAGTTCACAGAAAACTGTCTCCTGTGGGAAGGGACCCCATGACATAGCAGGAGAAGAACTTCTCTGATGAACTGACCAAAACCCCCACCCTCTGTCTCCCTGAGCTGTTGGTGAAAAGGAGGAAGGAAATGGGATAAAAGGTGTTTTAAGGGCTTATTTTACTTATCATTATCCTCCTCTGACTTTGTTAGCAATAAATTCATTTTGTACTTTTAAGTTGAGCCTGTTTTGCCCTTGGAGTGTTTTCTTCAAGTCCTTATCTTAACTCATGAACCCTTCATTTAATTTTTTTGCTCTGCCCAGCTGTAGCAGGGGAGGGTGAGTGAGCAGCATCTGTGGTGGTTGCCTGCGATTTGGCCAGTGTCAGACCATGACATGCAGGCAGAGAGCTGTTCTGCCACACTCTTGATCTCCTCTGGATGTAGTCCATCAGCTGGGAAAGACCAGTGGTGTCTCCTACCTGGGGACACTTGCAAGATCCAGGCTGGAGTACGTGGCAATGTATTCCCTACAGTCAGTTCAAGGTGGACAACATCCAGCCCCAAAAGCCAAGGGGGAGCTGCTCAGCAGTGTAGGTAAAACTGAATTTTGCTGCTTTGACTGTGTGCGGGCTGGAGCTGGTCTGTGCATGCCTTAGGACACGGTAGAGCAGGAGGAAGAGATGGAGGTGGCATTCAGGTGATGGAGTCAACATGCCTGAGCAACTATTCCTCTGCTCCTGCTCAGCTGGGTCACCTCAGAGAGACCTTCAGCCACATGGAGCTGGATGGGACCCTCTGAACCCTGAAGTCCAATTGTCTGGTTTGTTATTTGGTCTTTATGAGTCACACCCAAGGCTCTGTCTCAGAAATGCAGAATTTTTAGTTGCGTTATGCCAGCAGGAAGGCTGTGCCGAGACCTCACTCTCTGATGATTTGCAACTCGTTTACAGTCTGGGCCAATGGGCAGGTTGTAGTTTGCTGTTTTATTTGGTTTATTTCTCTCTTATATTTTTTCTGTTTTATTGGCATACTTAGTGACTTTCCCCTTAGTGACTGTCCAAATGTCACTGCTTAGTGTCTCCAGGTACAGTATCCACATCATTTGGCTCTGTAGCTAGGAAGTAAACATTTTTACTTCCTGGTATCAGCCTTGTCTCTCTAGCTCTTCCTAGATGAAATTTCTTTTTCTTAAACAGAGATGGACACTACTGCCCTTTGGAGATGAGGTCCTCATTCCTACTGGAGACTCACAGGTCATGTTTGTGGGCATCATGATTCATTATGAATCTCTCATTTACTCTTTGATAACAAGGATGTCCATACTGTTCTGCTTATTCTCCTTCTTGGGTAGTTACACTCTGTAGCAAAAATTTCTGGTGATTAGTACCAAGCCTAGAATTCACTACTAATTCTCATTCCATTTTGAGCATGGCAGTCAAGGTCAATCACCTCCTTCCTCTGTGATTTCCCAATCCTCCTACACATTGGTGCTCCCAGTTGCATTGTGTCATTAGGAGGTGTCATCAATGTTGCCCTACTTTTTTAGTGCCAGAGTCAACCTCCATAATGTTAAACACTGCTAACCTTCTTCCAGGCTGCAGCTCAGCCTTCCAACATTCATCATTGTCATTTCCCTTGCCTGCGTTCCCATTCTGCTGATGTTCATGTTCACTGGCTTAATTAATCATTTCTCACGTGGCCCTGGATAAAATGTTTTGCTGAAACCAAACAGATTTTCACATTTCTTTTGTCTGTTAAGTCAGTTACTATGTCAAAGGACATGTCAAACATCTCTCCTCCTCCCCTTCCACACACTTCTGTGTCTGGTGAGACCACCAGCTTCTTTGGGATGCAGGAGCTGATGCTGGAGAGCAGATCCCACTTTTACTTGGTGGCTTCAAGCCACCACTGTAACATAAAGTAAATAAAGAGGAGAGAGATCAACTAGTTTAGATTACCCATCCTTTCTCTTTTCAAATAAATCACTAAGACATATAATGTTATAAATACATCTCCTCTTGCATTTAGAGCATGACCTTCCCTTTTCCTGTCTCCTGCCAGCTAAACAACTTCTGCACTCAATCTTGCATCAATCTCACTGTTCTTTGTTCTGATCTGAATGTATTTATATATATGTGTGGTGTATATATATATATATATATATATATATATATATATATATATGTATGTATTCATATTGTGTCTTTGACTAAGCTTTCTCCACTGGGGCAAGAGCAGGGATGCTCTTCTGCTGTCATGGTCAGCACCAGCCAGGAGGGAGAGGGCCATTTTAGGAAAGTTTTATAGAATGGAATTTTTATTTATCTTGTTGTATAACTCAGTATTCTGTATATCCTCCCAATGTCCTTTTTATTTATATATATATATATATATGGTATATATGGATATTGGAAGGTATATCCTTCCAATGTCCTTTATATATGGTACATATATAAAGGACATTGGAAGGATATATAATAATTTGTAATTATATATTATTTATTTCTATATATTAATATATTTTATATACTAATGTTTTATATATTATGCTTATATCTATGTATATCTATTTTTATATATTATTGAAATACTATACACACAAACTGGGCTGTTCACCAAGTTACTCCTTTAGACTCCAACTCATTTCTTCTCCCCAAATCCAGCATTGCAGGTGTTCTATTGCAAACAAATTTTACTTTCTATTAATAACTGCTTTATTTTGATTAATAGCTCATTATATGGTGTTCTGGATTTCAAGATAAGTGTTTATTGCCCCCTTAGAGGTGGGGCAATTATCTTCTGTTAATTGGGCAGTTTTCTTTATCTCTTCCACAAACCAATCCTCCCTCTGGGAAATATCTTCTCTTAATGGGCTATTGAGTGTCTCTGCATGACTGATAAAATTACAGCATCCCATTGTGGGATGCTCCACCCAGTGGGAGGAGCCAAGCATTCCTAACTGGATATAATCTGAGATTTTGGGACACCAGAGCAGCCTTTTTCACTGGATTCCCAGAGGAAGACCAGGCCCATCTACACCACCACTGGATCTTCAGAGGAAAACTACACCCTTCTACAGGATCCCTGCTGCAACAGAACCACCCCTGACACTCCAGGAGGATTATTAAATTTAATAGTCTTTAATTTTAACACACTGTGGTTGTGAGTTGCAGCCAGGTGTGTCTGTCCAGCCTGTCCTATCTCAGTCTTGGGTCTTGATGTCTAGTAGTCCATCAGTGGTGATGTACATACCATCATCTTTCCCACAGCCTCTTGGGCAGTAGGGGTGCTCCAAGGAGTTAGTGCTGGGGTCTAGTAACCAGGCTTTGGGCTACGTCACACTGATGTTTGATATGGAAATTGGGTGGGAAGTCAAACTGGATAGTTGTGCAAAATTGGTCTTTTCATATCAGACTTAGGACATGATGCAGAATAGGAGGAAACAGAGACTTGACTTGTAATTATGGCCTGGGAAGAGTGAAGATGCAGTGGTGCACTGCTGTACACCACTTTCATACCCGTGTTGCTCTAATGAGGGGAGCTGTAAGCACTGAAATAGAGGCTATATTTTGTTTTAAGGTCTCCAAACACTTGCAAACAGTTCTGATTTAACCTGGTCCTCAGTCTGGATTTCAGCAAACACCACATTCCAGCCCACAGAAGTATTACTGGGTGCTAGAGTCTGGCAGTGTCCAGGTTCAGGGCTATGCCCTTGACATAGAAACTGCATTCATGTGCGGTGCGGAAGGGGAAATGAGGGGAATCACCATGACCTCAATTGCTGTGAGCACTGCATCCTTCTTTGCTGTGTGTAAACATCCCGTGGGAAGCTGCACAGGTGCTGGAAATGTGTTCAAGCTTCCAGAGGAACAAATGATCAAGGATATTCTACTTATGAAATATTATAGGAAATTACTGTGTAAAGTTCAGTGTAAGATCTTGTGGAAGGAGAATATACTTGTTTATAAAATATATAAAAAAACAGATTTTTCCTCTTTTTCCATTTATTTCATTCATTTACACTCACCCTGCAGGTAGACAGATGTCCGTGTTCAGGTGATCTGACAAGGATCACTGGTGGACAGCTTAAGGAACACCAGCTTTCGAGTTTTTATGTCATTCCTTGGGTTTTTCTTAGCTGATGACTACAAATTTAGTTTTGCATGGGTCTTTCATGTCACTTAGGGGTCATTTATCTCAGATTCGTCCTTGAATAGCCCATCAATAGACTCTCTGATGCTGAACACATCCAAGGATGGGGCAGCCATAGCTGCTCTGGGCAACCTGTGGCCAGAACCATACAAGGAAGAATTTCTCCCCTATATTCCATCTAACCCTGCCCTCTTCCAGTGGGAAGCCACTCTCCGTTGTCCTGTTCCTCCAGACACTTGTCCAAAGTCGCTCACAAGCTCTCTTGGAGCCTCTTTAGGTGTAGTGTGCCCTAAATACCCAACAGGCAATTTGCATTTGCAGCACTATGTTCCTCCTGTAATTGTAACTGGTACTTGTGTGGTGGTTTTGGTTTGCCAATTTCAGATTTCTCCAATTTTGAGATTTCCCCAATTAATGCGCTGATGAGTGTGGTGGGTTCAGCACTGGCCAATCACCAGTGCACTCACTTCCTCCTGTGAGACAGGATGAGGAGAAAGGCAAAGCAGGCTCAAAACTTTAAAAGGGTATACAGAAAATTTTATTAAAAGCAACTAAAAGAAAAAAAGTAGTCAGAATCAAAACAAACCCTTCAGAACACTCTTCCTCCCCCCACAACCTTTTCTTTCCCACTGACAATGTAAAGAAACAAAACTTAAAATTTCCAGTCAGTTTACCACCTCTAAAATAGTCTTTCTTCAGTTCCTTTATGGAGAGAAGCCCCTCTTGTTAAGGTTATGGAGACTTCTCCACAAGAGGGAAAAAACAGTTCTCTCGTCGCTCTCAATTTCCTCAGGTATAGCGGCCACATGGGGAAATCTGCCATCATGAAGTCCCTCCCATTGCCACAAGCCTTCCCACAGCCATGTTTATGGGCCATGTCGACTTATGGGGTATTGTTTTAAAGATGAGCTGTTCAACGGCAAAAGTTCTCATTATCTATCTCTAAAATCATGTTAAACCCTGAAAACAGAGGTCTTCTCCTGGAAGCACAGGACTGCTCTTCTCTCTTTCTCTGTTCAGACTTCTCATGGGATCACAGCCATTTCAACATCTGCTTACTTTATCATGGAAGCCTTTGCTCAATATCAGTTTGAACCATTAATCTCCCCATAGTTTCATGCATTTTAGGGAAAAAGAATCCTTTCTCCATAGCTTACAAGAGGATTTCAGCTCCTAAGATAAGACTCTCCTCATCCCTCCTATCCGGGACTTGACTACTTCACTGATCTCGACATCTTCATGTTGTTCCTTTACATGCTTGCATCTTGCTCCTTTGTGTCACTCAGGGGAGTATTGAAGCATTGAAAGGGTTATCTTTGCGTGAAAAACACCAACCACTTGTGTTAAAATTTTAGAAGTTTAATAGTAATAGTAATAAAAATTAGGACAATAAGATTTTGGACAATCAAAGTTAGGACAAAAAAAGACAATAAAAAGCAAAAAATTATGGATGTCTGGGTGCTTTTTGCACTCTGCCACAAAAGCACGCTTCACTAACAAAGGATTAACCATTAAAAGCAGTAGCCTGATAGCCTGTTGCATATTCATATATCTCATACATGATTCAAACATTCTTTTCAAACAAAGGGTGTCTCCTGCTTAATTGCTGCTCCCCCCCTCCCCATCATTTCTGGGCTCCTCGAAGTCTAGAAGAAGTCTGGATTGTCCAGATGAGGAGACAATAATTCTTCTCTTGAGATTTTGGGGTCTTGTTGGTGTTACCTTTATGTGAAGAATTTCTTGTTTGTCTTATCTATTCCTTGGGCTAGTTACAAAAAGTATCTTACATCACATAGTTTCTATTTTAATATTATGCTATAGCCTAAAAACTATATTTACCACACTACTTAAAAATATTAATACAGCACTACTAAAAAAAATAATAGTGTAACTTTCCAACATAACACATATGGTGTTTATTTTAATATTTGGAAAAAGCCAACCATATAATATGCATTTTTCACACTTTGCATCACTTCCCTGAATTTCCTCCCATTCCAAACCATGACACTTTATTACAGGTAAGAGATTATAGATTATAAAGGCAAAATGTGGCATTAGCACCCTACCACTTCAGAGCCTGTCCAGAGTCATATTTTATCCATGAAATCTTGTGCTGAGTCCTTCACTTATGTTTGGCTAAATAATTTTACATTAATTGGAATTCAAAGAGCTCTTGACATATTGTAGAAATCTCCTGAAACAAAGAAGCAGCAGTTTAGGAGAGGGGAGGGCAGGGATCAGCAGTGGTGCTGGTGCAGATGGGGACAGCTGGTGGAGGAACAATTCTGCAGGGAATCACAAATCACATGCCAGTAATTGTTACTTCATTTTAAAAAATCATAAATTAAGAACAAAAGCACTCCAAACTAAATACTTTGGGGCAAATAGTGTACTGAGATACATGGAAAGGATGTGACATCGTACCACATTAGTCAAGACTTGGGTAAATAGTTTTTTGTTCAGGTTTTGGTTTTGTGCTTCAGCAGTCATGGACCAGAGAAGGTTCTGAGGATACCCATTAGAGAGGCCAGGAGTGCAGCAGACATGGTCATTGCAGGAAGCTGGAAAGTATGGAATGGCTTTGGAAGAGAGAAATGGATTATTATCTTTGTATCTATGAAATGTAACAGTGGGTTAGGATGCTCAAACCTGCTGGTGTCACAGCCCAGAGGAGCAAAAGTTGGATGTCACAAGTTAAAAATGTATTAAGTGCATTGCTGGACATAGTTCAAGGGATATTGTGCCTCTCTGGAGATGCCAGGAGGATATCTCCACAGTCTCCCTCTCTGAATCTAGGAGAAAGGAAAATCATTATCACTCATTCTCTGCATTGATTTTTTTGTCTGCAGTGACCTTGGTGCTGCTAGCTTTTCTTTATGCTCCCCAGGGCATAGGTTGGATCAAGCAATTACAATTTTAATAAAAGCTGCCTGGGTGTATGTGTGGTGATATTTGATTTCTGTTATTTTGATGGCTTCTGCTGATCATCAGTCATTGTCCCACTACCCTCTCTCCTCCCTGTCATGCTCTCAGTCTTCTATCCCATGTTGGCGTCCAACTGTTGGAGTTTTATTCCATGTTGGACCTTGTGTATTTTTGCAACCAAGACAAATAACCTCTTAGTGGGCTCACAGCCTCCTCACATTCGTGTTGACTTGAAATCAAAAGCATCATTGCTTGACAGCAGAGCTTAATGTGGGACCACTGAATCTGCCCTGCCTGGCTGGGAAACGCTTCATGGTGTTCAAAAAGTGTGTGGATGTGGCACTTGTGGTCATGGGTTAATAGTGGGGCTGGCAGTGCTGGGTTAATGGCTGAACTTGATGATCATAGAAGTATTTTCCAATGGAAATGATTCTATGATTCAAGAGCAGGCTTCATGTAGCTGTTGCAGAGATAAATGGAAAACCCTATTCAGGGCAGGATCAGGATTTGACCAAACAGAACAGAGTACAGCCAAGAGTGACCCCATTGAATTGCTTTAGCAATGACAGCTTCCAAGCAATTATTTTCCCATCCTCCTTTGGGTTGATTTTTTTCTTGGCTAGCATGTTTGGGGTTTCTTTTTGCAATGCAAAATTGAATTATTACTTAATATAAACATTTTATGAACTGCTACAGGAGGTGAATTATTTATGGGAAGGGAAGGAGTGCTTTTTCTGAGCCTTTCTGCTCTGTCAGTTGCAATCAATCTGAGAGTGTGTTTAAAGCTTGCATGCTCTGCCTGGGAGACAAGAACTCTGCCTTTTTCCATCATCTCTTCTCTCAATTAAATACTTGCTTAATACATTTGTCCCTAGCATGTTTTAGCTTTTGATTAAGTTTGGAACAACTCCAAAGGAAGAAGTATTTGTAGATCGCCTCATTTTCAAATGAGACAAATAGTTTACCCAGCAGGATACAAATGGCTTGGAGAGGCTGTAAACATCTGCTGTGTGCACAAAAGTGCATTGGATGTAACAACAAATCCTCCTTCTTGTTCTTCACAGAAGACTTATAAAAGTGGTGCTTCTGTTTTTTAGTTATAAATTTACTGCCTGGGAGCTATTTTTTTCTTTAGGAAAGGGATTGCTGTGCACGCTTTTGTGTGCTGGCAGGTAGGTCTGGCATGGGTGATGCATGCAGAGACTGCACACTGGAGGAATATTTTTATTCAGTTCTATGTTAATGGTACCTTTCTTGGGAAGTGGGTTTCTATGATCCAGGTATATTTTTAAGGCTATTTACATCCACATTAAATGGCACCATTGTCTAGTCCAGGTGTCTCTGACCACATCAGCATCAGTGCAGCCCTGTCTCTGAGCAAGCAGCCCATTTGCAGCCTCCTCCAGATGTTTCAGGCTGGGCCTGGAGGTGCCAAGAGACCCCAGGACATCAGATCCCTGAGTGGTAACATCCCCTCAGCTTTGCAAATCATGACAATGCAAGATGCTCCCCAAAATGGGAATAGGCCCTGAGTCTCTTGGGTGTTTCTGTGGTTTTCTCCCAGCTTGTGCAGCTCTCCAGGCTTTGATTGCCACACACAATATTTACAGAGCTCCTTTGCTGGCACAGGCAGCTGTGCACATAGCCTAGGATCTTTTTTTGTCAGGTATGTCTGAATGGTGAGTCTCCCTGATATTTTAGGTGTGCAACCATAATGCTTTTGATGGACAAAAGACACAACCCATTTGGTCTGAGCTTTGCTTTCAGATCTCTACACTCTATGCAAACACGGGAGGAGCCCTTGAAAATGAGCAATTAATTATCAAAAACAACTTTTCTTCCACAACATGCTTTCTCACAGTTTTCCATATAAAGCTTTCCTACTGTCATCCTTACCCCTTCTTTATTACACTGTGATGGCTTTGGTGTGGACATCATGGTACCTGCAGAGACCACTAGCTGCTTTGTTCACTCATATCAACTTTGTTCACTCATATCACTTTGATAAACTCATACCAGTCCTTGTTTTTAAGCAGTTAGGAGGAGATTTCACAATAGAGCCATCTATTCCAGTGCCTTCTGCTGTCTCTTCCCCATACTCCCCCAAGGCAGCTTTGGTGGTCTCAGTATTTACAGATTTGGTACCATGGGATTAATCAAGTTGTTTCAGAGCTGGAGTCAGTGAGTCCTCCCCATTACATTATTGATTTCTAAGTGATCCTGGCAGTTTCCCAAGCTTGGTGTAGAAAAATGCAGAGCATTTTTTCATTTCCTGCAATTCATCTGACTTTTGTGTCTCCCTCTGGTAGGGATAGCTTCTAAAGAAAGATATGTTAACTGAAGTGGAATGAACTGAGTATTACACTGTTAAAAGTGATCAACTTTAATGGCCCTTATTGTGCTCTCCATTGCACCAACACAGTCCCAGTGACTTGTGCTGGTGTGTTGTATGGTTTCCTAAAAAAATGCATGGGCATCCTAAGCTTTGTCTCTTCCCAAAGAAGCTTTCCCAACTCCTAGTTCTCCCACACTGTGCCCTGAAACTCTCTGCTCATCCCACTTCAGTCACAGAGTGTCAGAAGGGTTTGGGTTGGAAGGGACCTTAAAAGACCTCCCAGTTCCACCCCCTGCCATGGACAGGGACACTTTCACTAGACCAGGTTACTCCAAGCTCCATCCAGCTTGGTCTTGGATGCTTCAGGGATGGGGCAGCAACAGCTGCTCTGGGCAGCTGTGCTAGGGCCTTACCATCCTCACAGGGAGGAATTTCTTCCCTATATCTAATCTAAATCACCCTGCTTTCAGTTTAAACCCCTTCTGCCTTGTCCTAGATTTTCATGGTGCTTTTTAGAATAACTTTCCTCACAGCACCCAGGGCAATTCCAATGGAATAATCCACATTTCCTCTCCAGTAATTCCACATATGTTATGCGAACTCTGCGCCTTAACATCTCAGCACAAACCAATTTTATAACTGGATTTTGCAGCCTTTGCAATAACACAGTATGTAATGGTAAAGATGGGAGGGGAAATCCAACTCAGCCTTTCTCTTAGCTCAGTAATCCTTTCTCTTAAAATCTTTGCTCAAGTCCCAGCTCTCTTCTTTCATCTACTTAGCTCACACCCAGATCTGTTATGGTTTTTCCAGTTAAAAAGAATTACAACCTCTTAATTTCCACTACGGAAACGTTCAGTAGTGGCATTGCACAGGAAGGCATCAATTGATAAACAGAATTCAGTCAGAGCCAGTGATTTGTCACTTTTGAATGTTAGAAAATACTTTAGATGCATTATATATATAAAATTTTGTAAAGAAATAGGACAACCTCAAATACACACATATAAGCATGGCAGAGGCAGATGATTGGACCAAATGTAGGTTAATCTGCATTCATCCACATCTGTATTGCATTATTCAAGGCTGTGTTGTTGTCACACTACCTATGCTGTGTGCAGCCTGACATGTGTCACACACTTGGGACATGGTTGGAAATGGGGAAATGCAGCTCATCAAGCTGCAGAAATGTTTGCTGTGGAATAGTCATCTCATTAGACCTCTTAGATAAAGTGGACAGATTGAAGGGTTTCCTGGGGAGTAGTTCTTGCAAAAAATATCTGCAACAATATTTTTATTACTATGCATTTTATATAGTATATGTAAATATTTATATAGTATATATAAAAATGTATGTATTTTATTAGTATTATGGGTTTTAATTATTATTTTATTTGTATAATAAATATAAGCAATTACCTGATCTGGGCAAGGCGATCTAGCTGAAAATATCCCTGCTCATTTCAGGGAAGGTGGACTATATGATCTTTCCTTTCCAACACAAACTATTCCATGAATCTGTGATCTTAAACCTCTGCACAGTGGCACTACCACTAGAAGATATGCCTTGAGGATGGATAAAGCATCATGGATTTGAATTCTCCTTCCATTTCCAAGAATAGGATATTATGCACACAAAGCATATATAAATACAAGAAGTTTGGATTATATGTTTGTATTTGACTTTATACACTAAAATGGGATAAAATTGGGTCTCTTTGGACCCTAAGCATGTGTGTGTGATTTACTTTCACAGGAGGTACTTTTGGCTTGGAGGCTCTAAGATGTTAAACCACAAGATCACTTACATGGTACCTGGTTGTTACAACAACCCCAAGTTCAGTGATGGAACAGAAAACAAGAGGTTATCCTGGCTGCTTGGTCTCTGAGCTGAACTGCAGGCTTGTCTGCTCTGTAGGCATCCATTGTGGTGAGAGCAGCTAGGGCTGTGACCTCGTATCAGTATCTCCCTCAGCTCTGCAGGGTCACTGAAGGTGGACACAGGGATAATGCCAGGCAGCTGCAGAGTTAGATGATAAATTTACGTTCCACGAGCAGTATGGACAGAAGAAGTAGGTGCTATTCAAAACTCTGTTTGCATTGGACTTTCAGCCATGTGTCACTGCTCCAGCCCAGTGCAAGGAAAAACTTAATTACCACAGGATCAAGGCTCTGGGGAGACCTTGAAAACTCTTCTAGTACTTAAAAGGGCTCCAAGAGAGACATTGGACAAAGAGTGACAGGATGAGGGGGAACTGCTTTACTCTGACAGAGGGCAGGGTTAGGTGGGATATTGGGCAGAAATTCTTGGCTGTGAGGGTGGTGAGGCCCAGGCACAGGTTGCCCTCAGAAGCTGTGGCTGCCCCATGCCTGGAAGTGTTCAAGGCCAGGTTAAATGGTGCTTGGAGCAAGCTGGTCTAGTTGAAGGTGTCTCTGCCCATGGCAGGGGGCTGGAACAAGACAATCTTTAATGTCCCTTCCAACCTAAACCATTCTGCAATTCTGTGATGCAGTGGCATAGCAGGAGCTGCCAAGGCCACAGCCCTCCCAAGAGAAGGGGATGGCTCAGTGCACCGAGCACACTCACCATGGGGTGTTATTGGAAGGTTGACAGGGAGAAAAGCGGACAGGAGGGGCTCTTTGTTTGGTATTCCAGGGATGTTTATTGAGAGCACACTGACGGGAATCAGGGACAAAGAACAAAGGACGGTCCAGGGTTATATATGGGACAAGGGAGGCCAATGGGTTGAGAGAAAGGGGCGGTACAGAGGCAGGGTTAGAGGGTAAGGACTAACCGGGATTCAGGGGAGGAGCTGCAAGCAATGGGGACCAAGAGGGGAAATGGGAGCAGGGAACATGCTAGAACTGGAGAGGGAAAAGGGATGACACAAATTGCATCATTACCATAAAGGCACAAGAACTGTGGGAGAGCATCTCTTTGTGTCCCCTAACTTAAGGGGTGTCTCAAGGCACCCCTGCCTCAGCATCCCCTTCTATGTCTTGGGATGCAACATTGTGATATTCTGGGTATTAACTGTGCCATTGGACTTGGTTTATTGCTTCTTTAGGTAGTGGTGAAGGTTCTTGTTCCTCAGTCCCCTTATTCCTCTGTCCCCTCCATGAATGTTCATGGGGATCCCTATTCATAACTTTCCTTTTCTCAGCATTTGCCTGTTCCCACCTTGGACATGTAAACCATTTGAAACCAGGTGACTAGTTCTTCTATGAAAGCCCACTGGAACTGCTTTCATATGTTAAATGAAACTCAGATTGTGATGTCTCAGTTTCAAGACAAATTTAGGAGAGAACACTCTTCTAATGAATCATCTCCTCTAAAAGGGTTCTAATAATCCCTTTCCATCAATAGGAAATTAATATTAATGGATAAAAGTGAAAAAAACCCAAACCCAACACTTTGTTAACAAACAGAATGTCTACAAGGCAAGGGGAGAAAACATAAATAACTGCTAAATATTAAATTGTCAGACCTTACACGCACACACACACACACACACACTGGAACAAAAACCCAAAATGCCAGGGAGAATACCTGCTACAACGTGCAGTACAAAATGGTGCTGGCTTCTCTCTCAGGATAAAAAACCCAAACAAACAGGAGCTTCTCACAGCAGTTTGAGCAGCTGGGCTGGAGTCTCTTGGTGTACTTTCTCTCCCTGTCTCAATTTCCCAAAGTTTGGGGGCTGGAACAGAGCAACCCATCTCTCGCTGCTGCTGCTGGTCGCGCTTCTCTCGTCTCGGACCAGCAACTGTTCAGTTCACCTCCCAGGCAGCTAAAAGATTGCTGCTACTGCTTCTCCAAGGCCAGGAAAGGAAAAGGATTCTCACCTGGGCCAACAAAACCAAGCTAGCCAAGTAAAACCAAACCACACAGGGTTATAGAACGCCTCGCTAGTAAGGCTTTGAAAAAACCGGCCAAAGAGCCCAAAGCTTCTCCCCCATCGTGCCATGTGAGCAATTACACTGTCATGCAGACTAGCAATTAAATCTAAGAGAAACACAAAGGAAGAAGGGAAATAATGATTCCCTGCATGGAGCAGCAAAATACAGCAAGTTGAATTATATTGCTGTGACAGAAAGGCTACTTCTTGTCAACAGTGATGTCCTGACCTTTCTCCGGAAAGACCCATGCTTCTGTACCCATGAATTGGATAATAATTGAAGAAATTCAGACAAAATCCTTCTTGTGGTCCCAACCACCACCCATCTCTATCTTTTACCTCAAGGGCAAACCTCACAGTTCCCATGCAATGGACTGCAGTGTCACCTATTGGAGAAGGAGCAGGATTTAGGAAACAGGAGCTGGTGATGGGCTCAAGCAGCTTCACAGCAGAGCTTCCCATAAAGTCTGGGAAGAAGGGTTTCCCCAGCAATCCCTACCCAGCATATTCCCATGAGAATAACTGGACTTAATGAACTCCCCCCTAGCAGTGTGAATGGACACTGGTGCAGGTTTCCCAGGGAAGCTGTGGCTGTCCCATTCCTGAAAGTGTTCAAGGCCAGGCTGTGTGGGACTTGGGGCAACCTTGTTTAATGGAAGGTGTCCCTGCCTATGGCGCTGCAATTGGAGCGACATGAGTTTTAAGGTCCCTTCAACCATTCTGGAATTCCATGAAGTTGGACCAGAGGTGTTGTCAGCAGTGCTAGGTAGTGAGATGCACTTGTCCTTTATCCCCTTGGGCAGTAGCTCTTCAGTTCTGTAACCAACCATCTGTCCTGTCTTTGCTAAAAGCTGATGCCTTTGGCTTCTCTCCTCATCCTGCTGATGGATCTCCCTCAAGGACTGATGACACTGAGTTTGTGAAGTGCAATGGCTTCATTTGACCTTAAAAAGCTTATTTTCCTCAGTGTCCAATAGCGCATTTTGCTGCACCAGATTCTCCTCTCACAAGTCACATAATGGATTCACATGGATTCATTCATAGCTTTTGCAGTATGAAACTCTCATTCAGGAAGTTTTTTATTGTCCATATTTACCTCTGTGGAGCAGCTAAGGACCACTATGCATATGCTGAAGTTTTCTGATGAACTGAAATAATGTATTTTTAGTTCATCTGCAAATTTTGTCCTCAGACACTTTAAATGAGGTGCTGAAAACATCTCTCTGCCAAGAATCCCACTAGAACCAAATGCTCACAAGGCCATCAGATCAGGGTTGTTCAGCCTTGGCACAGGCTGCCCAGGGCAGTGGTAGAGTCCCCGACCTGGAGGGATTTAACACAGATTTAACAGGGACAGATGGTTATAGCACTTGGATGCATGAGTTGGTGGTGGGCTTGGCAGTGCTGGGGGACTGGTTGGACTTGATAATCTTAGAGGACTTTTCCATTCTTAAAGATTCAGTGATTGATTGTGCCCTTTTTGCATGGGGATGAGCAGAGGCAGGCAGCTGCCAGTTTCTCTGCATCCCATCAGATATCGGAATTACTTCATTGCATTCACCATGAACTGCACTAAAAAAATCTTTGCACTTAGAGGAGAGAAGAATTTCCAATGCTATGTTGTCTTTGTAATTTCTTCCACTTTTCCTAACATGAAGGTTTCTTCTTAAGGGTTTTTATTCCTGGGACCCTAATAGATGAGCCTACTTAATTCACATGCCCGTATTTCTGTACATTTGTGTGTGTTGTCTTGAACAGAGAGTCAGATATGGGATGCTCTTCGGCCCAGCAAACTCCTAAAAGAGCACTTTGGCTCTATTATGGATCATGTGAGAGCATTAGAGAAGCCCAGCCTTAGTTTCAGATGTTTGACAGCAGCTCTACTCAGGTAACCCACAGCTAAATTGCTCTGGCTTGAAAGTTCTTAAGAATGGCCAATCAGGTCTATTATAAAACAGTTATTTATTGAAAAGACAGCAGCTTAAGGGATGAAATGCCTTAAACAGAGTTACTAAATAGGATAAAACAAAAGACTACCTTGATTACACAAAACAGTGCATGTTATAAATGTATCTATGTTATAGTTAGCAAAGGAACGCTATAGATTAGGAGTCAATGTAACTTACCACAAATTGATGATGGGGTACACAAAG
This sequence comes from Arremon aurantiirostris, assembly GCA_035583995.1. Lineage (NCBI taxonomy): Eukaryota > Metazoa > Chordata > Aves > Passeriformes > Passerellidae > Arremon > Arremon aurantiirostris. The sequence goes on along the minus strand of JAXCLO010000001.1, from coordinate 14,625,144 downwards.
TCCGATCACTCAACCTCCAGGGGAGTAACCATCAAAGTCAGCATCCTGACTTCAGGGAGAAGACTCCACACATTCTGAGGAATGTGCACAAGATTTCTGCTTTGTGAAAATATGGTGTAGCTGTTATAGTTTGTAAAGTGAACTGTCTGTCAGTCAGAAATTCCAGCTTATCTTCCCACATCTGCTTCCACAGCAAGATGTTTACTGTCAGCTGAAAGCATCAATCCCGTGGCACCAAAATAACTCAATAAAAGGCAAAACTGTCTTTCACCAAGGCTTATGTGGTGCTTAACTCAGAGCAAGATTCCCTGAGTTATTTCACCAGCTAAAAAACAACAGATAAGCTTTCCAGTGGCAGGGGCAGAAGTCCTGCTACAGGTTCTTCTCGTGATGTCCTGGTTCCTGCAGCCTATCCAGATCTGCCTGTAGCAACACTTTTCCCAATCCTACAGCACTCTGTCAATAAAGATGATATTGTGTCAAAGCATCCATACTATGGATACTAAACAAACTGCTTTGTTTGTTTACTGTGTGGCAAATTTTACAGTCATCTGTCCTTATGGAGGACAAGGGGGCTGAGTTGCTGCTCCTAGACCAGCCCACTGGAGAATAGATGTACAGGCAATTAAATGGTGTCTTAGCAGAACTTTGACCTGATCCTGACGCATTTTCCAGGGGTGAACATGACATTTACAGATGGATTATTTCTGCAAGCAGGCTCAGGCTGTGATCACCCTGGGAGCTTTTCCAGCATGCTGCATGGTCTGGCTTCCTTGGTGACAGCAACGTTGAGTTCATCATCTGTACAGGCTTGAGCCTGTATGGAGACAACATGAAAACTGCTATATGGAATAGCCAACATGTGTCCCTTCCTTAGCAGAACTAATAAGTTTATAATACACAGGGAAATTCAGACTGGTACAAACTGGCAAATTTCCACAGGGCTGTGATTCACACCAGGAGGTGTCAGTGTTGTTTGGTTTAACCTCTCTCCCCAGATACACCTTTTCCTGGTTTCTTTGATTTCTGCTGTGGGATCTCCAAGTGTTAGGCTCCCCAGAGTCCATGCTGTTCCCTTTGGCGGGTGTTTAGCTGCCAGGGATAGGCATAGCTTTGGGCTCCTGGGCTGTTGCAGATGCTGATGGAAATTCTTTATCAGGCTCAGACTGTGTTCTCCCTGTGGCTGGGAGCACAGGGCACTGGGTGCAGGTTGGAGGCTGGAGAGCAGATCCAAGTTGAAGGCAGCAGTGGAAAGAAGGAAACAATCCTGGGGGTACTGGTGTTTACCCTGAGGTCTGCAAAGTTGATTTTGTGTGACAAAGCTGCCTAGATCTGCCACTCAGTCTGAGCATGAGGATTTATCTCACCCTTTTGCATCATATGTGCGCCTCTCCACGCTGGCTGGGATGTTCCTCTTAGAGTTACTCACCCACAACTCTGTGTCTCACTCAGCTCTTTGGCTCTCTGCAGTGTTCACTGTCACCTTCAGTCCTGGTTTTATGACATTTTAATTCTTCCTTCTTGAAAGCCCACATTACATGGTCCTCAGGCAATGCAATATCCATGATTTGGGGGCTGCTGACTCAAACAGCTTTTATAAATGGATGGCAACATGGTTCTGCTCTTTCAGATGACTTGATTTCATCATTTCCAGTACATATTCTTGATCATAACCTCCTTCAGCCAATGCTAAAGTCACCTTCTTGGAGGCTCAGTACTTTTCTCCTCTTTTGTGCCAGTGCTGTGCTTGATGGGCCCTAACCAGGGATGTTTAGAGATACTGATCCCTCCCCATCCTGCTCACATTCACTGCCTTGTCCATTGCCCAAATTTCAAATCAATTCATTAATATATTTCACATTGTTTTAGTTTTTGTACACAATTGGCTTATCCAAACAGACTAGCTCCCTGTACATGTGTTTGTGTGTATGTGCATGTCTTAGAGGCTGATTATTAATGTTTGGGGAAAAAATGCTCTTGGCCACCAGGAGCCTCTTTGTACCCTTCACAATCTCACTGAAGCATTACAGTGAATTATTGTGTTCAAGATAATAGCACAGGGATTAGAGGATGAATCTGACATTAAGCCTCCATGTAGGAGCTGAAGATGGGCCACTGGATGCAGCAGACAAGGATGTTCTTGCACTGCAGTGGCAAATTTGTATGTTGACAAGACCATTGAAAACAGAAGTTGGTTGAAATTGACCTTTTAACTAAAGAAGGCTGGGATGGAAAATGGAATTAAATGGCTGAATCACAGAATCACAGACTGGTTTGGATTGGAAGTGATATTAAAGATCATCTTGTTACAGCCCCCTGCCATGAGGAGGGACACCTCCCACTAGACCAGGTTGCTCTGAGCCCCATCCAACCTGATCTTGGATGTTTCCAGGGACGGAACAGCCACAGCTTCTCTGGGCAGCCTGTGCCAGGGCCTCACCACCCTCACAGGGAAGAATTTCTGCCCAATATCCCATCTAACCCTGCCCTCTGTCCATGAGAAGCCATTCCCCTTGTCCTGTCACTCCAGTCCCTTGTCTTAAGTCCCTCTCCAGCTCACTTGGAGCCTCTTCAGGTACTGGCAGGGTCTCTGAGGTCTCTCAGAGCCTTCTCCAGGTGAAAACCCTGAGCTCTCCAGCCTGTCTCCAGGGCAGAGGGATTCTAGCCCTCGCAGCATCTCTGCTGCCTCCTCCAGACTCATTCCAACAGCTCCAGTATTTTGGGGTGCAGGGAACATGTTGTGTTGCAGTAAAATGTCAGGTGAAGCAAGAAATCACTCTGGCCCAGAATTTTAGGTTTATTTCTCCATGAGGCAAGAGCACATTGCACTGTTTACTATTGCATGGGGGACCTCAGCATGGGGCAGAATTCCTCTGGGGCTGGAAATGGGTTAGGAGGCAGATTTTGGATCTTGCAGAGCAGTAACAATTGATCAGCTTGTCTTTAAAATCAGCTGTGAGTGCAGGAGAATGCACCTGTTTATGCTGAGTGCAAATGTATTTTCTTTTGTTTACATTAGAAAAGAGAACAGCTTTAGGATCAAAACACAAGCCTGCTCCTCATCCGAGCAATCCTTTCTGAGCAGAATTTGCCTGGAACCCATTTAGGCCAGTATCTTCAGCCAATCACAGCCAGAACCAGACATCCAGAGGGGGGCTGGAGGAGATTCCTGTATCATGGAATAACTCCTGCTTTGGCTCGTAGTTTTTCAGGAGCAGTTAGATGCTGAAGACAGCTCTGAATACTCTTGATATCCATCTAAACAACCATGACTTAAATAAATCTCATTATATACTGAAGTTCAGTGTCCTCCTTTGGCATTGAGTTCAACCACCCATTATTATGGATTTTGGATTTCCCACTACTTCATTTCACCAAATTCCTCTTTTGTGGTTTTAAGAGCAGGAGAATACTTAAAAGTAAGTGACAACTGCATTCCAGAAAGGAAAAATAATTTGAAAATCCTGGACATATTTTCTGCTTAGTTTGGCTCAAATGTGTCTTTTTTTGTTGTTGCTGTTTTGTTTAGAGAAACATTAAAGAGAAATATGTTCTGAAATACTCCTTGTGAAGCACTTTGCTTCATAGGAGGATTCATAGTTTTTGGCGTTGTCCTGAGTAGAATAAGGGGAAAAAGTGGGATAGGGAAGAATTAAAGAAACTGAAAAAGAAAATTAAAGTTTTGTTTTAGAATTAATTAAATGTTTCAGGCCTAACATTTTGTAAAGTTTTCCTTTTTCTCAGTGAAAATCTGAATATTTTTCTTTTTTCACCAAGATGTACTTCTCCAGATTAAGCTGGAAATGTCCCTCCTGTACAGGACTCCAGCATGAAGACCCTCATCTCCTTTTCCTGCATTATTCATTGTTTTGTACGTCTACATCAAGAAGAGGGAGTTGCCCTGGCTCAGTGCCAGCAGAGCTGCTGTCAGCAGAATACATTGAACAACCTGTGCTATTGCTGAGCAAATGCAGCCTCTCTTTAAAAAGTCCTTCAAAGAAGGTGGAAGCTTGAAGTGGTTAAACCTTGTCCCCTTCCTTCCTTCCTTCCTTCCTTCCTTCCTTCCTTCCTTCCTTCCTTCCTTCCTTCCTTCCTTCCTTCCTTCC
>JAXCLO010000001.1:14596306-14613129 GCA_035583995.1 Arremon aurantiirostris | reverse complement strand
CTTCCCACTGTTTCTTTTATCTCCCAGTGCTAGTTTTACCTACCAGCAGACCCACAGCTTGTTTGTAAAGACAAATCCATCATTCCTCTCATCCTGCCCAGGGGGACTCTCTGCTACTGCTGAGCCTTCCTTGCCATTGCTCCTTGTCTTTGGTGGGCCACTGCCCTCAGGAGCAACTGCTGGACTGGGACTTTTCAGTACCTGCCATTGCTGGGAGAAAGCTCCTCGCCATCTGAAATAAATACGGCAGGAGATGTTTCTCCTTTTTAATGCCTTTATTAAAAATCAGCTTGGGTGGGGAGACTCGACAGGTCACACACATGCTGCAGCTGCTCCGAGGGGTGGCACGGAGGAGGAGGAAGAGTGCAGCTGTGTCTGCTGGTCTGTGGGCAGAGCTGGGGCTTCCATCCTCACAAGAGCACCAGGAGATTCCTGGTTCTTCAGTTTGACATACAAGGTCCTCGGAACCCCGGGTCTTAGCAGACACTGCTGATTTTCTGTCTAACAGGTGCAATGTAGGTGGGATCATAACAATTTCTACTTACAGGCGTGGCTAAGGGGTGTCCAGGACTACTGACTTTAACAGACTACATTTCATTTGAATTTCTCATAATGTGTCAATAGGTTTTGGATGAGGTAAAAAATGAATTGTTGGGAGACAGTTTCTATGTTAATCTGATTGGATGGAGACAAAATCCTTTCCACATAGACTTGGTTGATCAATACAGGACTCCATTCCCATGTTATCATTGCTCTCCTGTTGGTTTAATTCCTGAACCCTTTTCCTTTTTGATCTGTAGAAACGAGTTCAGACCCTGGATAGATGTCAAGCCCGTGAAGGCGATAAAAGCAAAGCCCCAGTACAAGCCACCAGAGGAGAAAATGATCCATGAAACCAGTTACAGTGCTCAGTTCAAGGGGGAAACCAGTAAGCCTTCTCCAGCTGATAACAAATACCTGGAACGCAGAAGGATACGCACTCTCTACTGTGAACCCTACAAAGAACCTCCAAAGGTGAGAAACACGGCAGAAGGGACCCAGGGCCATCACTGCTCCTGGTGGGACGTGTCCAACGCATGTCAGGCTGGGCTGAACACTGCTTGCTGTCACTCCCCTTGTGTGGTATCTTCATTCCAACCAGCAGGTGAACCTTGGGATCCACTTTGGAGATGGTGGTGGATAAAAAGCTAAACATGTCCCAGCCACGTGTGCTGCCAGTCCAGAATGCCAATAGGGTCCTGGGTTGATCCCACAGCATGGACAGGGGGGTCAGGGAGGGGATTCTGCCTCAGCTCTGGGGTCCTCAGCATGGGAAGGACATGGATGTGTTGGACTGAGTCCAGAAGAGGCCATGGAGATGCTCCAAGGGATGGAGCACCTCTGTTATGGACACAGGCTTGGGAGGGCTGAGGGTGTTTAACCTGCAGAAGAGAAGGCGCTGGTGAGACCTCAGAGCCCCTGTCAGTGCCCAGTAGGACTCCAGGAGAGCTGGAGAGGGACTTTGGACAAGGACCTGGAGGGACAGGACAGTGGAGAATGGCTTCACACTGCCAGAGGGCAGGGCTAGAAGGGATATTGGAAGGAAATTCTTGGCTGTGAGGGTGGTAAGGCCCCATGGCTGCTCCATGCCTGGAAGTGCCCAGTGCCAGGTTTGAAGGAGCTTGGAGCAAACAGATGTAGTAGAAGATGTCCCAGCCTATTCAGGGGGTAGGGAAGGAGATGTTCTTTAAGGAGTCTTCCAACCCAAACTGTTCTATAATTCTGTGGGCTCTGGGACAGCTTGAGGCACTTTGGAGACAACAGTGCCCTACATCAAGTGAGGGTAGGGCCGAGATGAAGAGGTTTTTCTGTTGTCATTTCCTATGTGATTATCCAGGCAGCTTTTTCTTCCTCCCTCCAAAACTTTAGGAGCCCCACATTACATTTTATGCTGGGAACCAGACATCTGGTGTTAATTCAGAGCATTACACAGATTTTGACAGTATGCACTTCTGCCTTTGATCAGATCGAGAACATGTGTTGAGAAGGGCCTGAGCTGGAATGTTTTCCAGCCTTGTTTTCTAGGACCAGCAGAGGATTTGCATACTAAAGGAGTCAGTCTGTGAAGTTTTAAACAGAGGACCATAAGTTGTTCCCTAAGTTGATGAGTGCTTAGATCTGTGAGGACTGAGAGGGATTGCAGGGCGAGCATGTAGGAGATGAAGACTTCTGTTCTCCCTTAGTTTTTGTAACTGTCCTTCCTATTTTGGGGGCATAGAAACAAGATGTTGTGGAATTTTCTCATGTGCCAGTTAGTGTTCTGCACCTCAGGTATCCCAAGATAATTTTCCTCCATTCTGGGAATCTGTTAAGGACAAACAAACAGAGGAGTCCTCTCCTGCAAGAAAGATGGAGACTTATAGCAGCCTCTTTGCCCTGAGCATCATTTCTCTGCTTCTATAGAGGCAATCCTCTGTGGGTTTGCAAAATCCCTCCTGAAGTCAGACAAAGATGCAGAAATTGATAAAATTGCTGATAATATTCCCTCTCCTGTTCACCCTGCTCTATCCTGATCTGGATATAATGGGCTCTGCTGGCTCCAGGGGCACTGACTTCAGGACATCCTGAAAGGAGCTGGCCATTTGCCACTCAGCATAAGCTCAGCTGGTCCCCTGCCTTTGTGGCAGGGCACAGATGAGCAGATAAGTAAAGTTTGTGCTGCTTCAGATCTGAATCCTGTTTTCTGCTTGTCCTTGTGTCTCTCCTTCTCTCTTTTTCTCTCTCTCTCTCTTTCTCCATCTCTATGTCGTTGTTTTGCCTGTCGCTCTCCATGCAGGTGGAAAAGCCTAGCACAAAGCCTTCCAAACCAAAAAAGACCACAACAAGCCATAAACCCTTGAAAAAGGCCAAAGACAAGCAGATTGCATCTGGCCGGGCTGCCAAGAAAAAGAGCGCCGAGACCTCCAACACTGCAAAGCCAGAAGATAAGGAGAAAAGTAAAGAGATGAACAATAAACTGGCTGAGGCAAAAGAGTAAATGTCACTGCACTTTCTTTCTCGTTTTTTTCCTTTTCTTTCTTTCTTCCTTCCTTTTTTATTTTTTTTCCCTTTGATTAAATAAAGGCCACAAAATTAATTAGAGGCTTCTAATCTGCTTTTTGTTCTGATTGTATTAGAAGCTTTTCTGTTTTATTTCCAAGGAGGATTAGGAAATCCTTGTTTCTGAGGTCAGGTTGTTCTGCTTTGCCTGCACGGCTCTGCACAGAGTGAGGGATGTGAGAATGTATGAGCAGGATCCTGAGAGATGAAGGTGGTGGATCAACAGTGATTACATCCAACAGCTTGCCCCTTTCCTTGGGCTTGGTTCTTCAGTGCTTTGACAGCATGGAAGTGCCCATTGAGCCAAGGAGGGGCTGTGCTCTCATCCCATGAGGCCCTTTCAGGTTGGCCATTGTTGTGTCATCTCCAACTGGTGTCACCTGGCAAAGGGGTTTGGAGGCAGAGAGGATCAGGTTCATTCCTGGAGCCATGAATATGCTGTAAATACACCAAAATCAATGGTGTGGCCAAGAATGATTTCCCCTTTTGACACTGATGGGAATTCTGCTCCAAGAAGCAACAGGAAAGGAGATCCCATGGAAGTAAAGGGCCAAATCTTCCCCAAGGGTAGTTGGGAGTACATCTAGCTGCATCAAGGCAACTTCATTCATCAATACCACTTGAAGTCCTTGATTAAAAAAAATAATAATTAATTAGTGAGGGAAGGTGCAGTGAGCAGTGAAGACTTTCCAGTCACATGGCAGGTTAGACTAGGTTGTCAGCAGGTTGTTCTTCCCCATTGTTTCCCCTAAGTTATGGATCTTAGTAGTTATTCCTGTTTTGCTTTGAATCTTGATCTGCTTTCTTCACTTCTGGGATGCCAGTAGGCAGAGCTAGGTTTCAAAAAGTGGTTTAGTTTGCAGGCATGACCTTCCAAGGGGTAGAAAGAAATGTGTCACCAAGGTTGGCTAGAGCTGTCAGCCCCCGTTGTGTCTATTCTTCCAGCTGTTTATGTTCATGTTGGCTCATGGGCAATTCAAGAGGGCCATAAAAAAAGTTTCTGGGATCCCTAGACTCCCTCCAGACAAGATCTCAGGGTTTCAGTCCTATTTACTGTGCTCTTACACTAGGAAATCCCCAGGACCAGTTTGGAAGCCCAAAACACAGCAGGACCATTTGTCAGCGAGTATGAACTGGCCCAACAGAAGGGCATTGCATGCCAGAGAATCTGGGTCACTGGATCAGTGGGAGAGTTGTGGTCCCAATCCAAATTTATGTGCCTAACTTCTGGATTGGGTCCTAAATACATAAGGATTAATTTTTGTCCCACTAAACTGAGCTGTTAGACTCTCCTATAGCAGAGTGGCTGCAAATTAAGGTGCAGGATTCTCGTTCCTTATTTTTGCAGCTCCAAATTTTCTCTCCTAATGTGAAGTCCAGCTTGAAACTTCCAGTGGACAATTGGGAAGCATGAAGACGGAGATGGGAAGTAGAGTGGGGAGGTGGTGTGTTGCTGTAGAGGTGGTGGAATAAGGAAAGTCTTATTGCTAGGGGTATTTTAGAGATGTGAAGCTATCTAGCAGAAAAATGGATGGTTTGGGAGGGTGAGGAGTCCCTTTTTTGGGGTTTCATCCCATTAGAATTAGTCTTTTGGAAACATAAATGCGTGGTGGGCTACAAGGTTGAGTGAAATGTTCCAATGAGGAGGAAAGCTCTGTGATATACAGATAGTGACATTTGCTGGCCTTAGTAATGAATAAATGCCAAGTTCAGTGTATCATGTGATGTGTCCTGTTTGCCTTGCGCTAACAGCCTAAACCTTTGAGTATCAGTAAATGTAGTGTTCTGAATTCAGTGGTGTAATCCCCAGCTTAGCTGTGTTAGAACTGTGTGCTATGAGCTAGTCAGGTTGTGTATGTGGAAAATATATATTCATATATAGAAATATATATATATATTTAAACCTCTGCTGTTTAGGAGGAAACCAGGGAAAATCCTCCAGGAAGTAAAACTGTGGAAATCTTTGTGAATGTAGTGCTTTTTTTCTTTGCCTTTTTTTTTTTTATTATTTTTTTTTTTAATGTGCATGCCTCATGGAGATGCTGACCTGTCCATATTGATCATTGCTTTTCTGAGTGCTCAGAAGCCCGTACAGCACTGCTCAGCTCCGTGTCCAGAGCAGCTTGGCACAAGGCTTGTGTTGAGCTCACGGGGAGGCATGCTGCCATGCTGCTCGCAGCTCCTCCAACCTGTCACGTAAGGGACAACTGGCCAGAGAAGAGCAGCTCCCAAGACTTGGTGTGATTCCTTGGCTTTTAAGATGCTTCATGTGTCTTCACACTCCTCCGTAATGTCCTTTCCTACAGGATGTAGCATAAGCTGTGAGGATGATACATCACAGCAGACAGAACACATCAGGAAGGCACTAGACAGTTCAAATGGCTCAACACACCAATCTTACATAAGGACAGACCATGCAAAACAATTCTTCCTATTATTTTTCAGCCCTAAGTTTCACATTTAAAGATACACCACACTTGACACCGTTTCACGTGGAATTCAATGAGAATTTAGCCCTTGACTTCAAGGTGAACTAAATTTTACCAAGGAACATCACTAAAATGTTCAGACCACCTCATCCAAGCATCTCCATGTCTCTGGATGAATTGCTGATTATCCAGCTTGGGATGGTTTCTTCTTAATGAAGAGCATCTGTCACAGTGTTTGAAACATACACAGTGAGTAGTCAAGATATAGCTTTCTGTTTCCATAACACATGAAGTCTTTTGGTGGCAGAGGGTTTGGAACTAGAAGGTCCCTTCCGACCCAAGCCATTCCATGAGCTCACTACAAAGCTAGGAATGAAGTGTTAGCCAGTGGTTTTAATTCCCTCTATAGTGAAGGAACTTTCCAAGGACCATTGAGCTGCCTGCTTTTGACGCCTGTCTTTGGGTGGGATGAATGGTCCTTGAAAGGTTTTCTTTGCAGAAAGATCCTGGGAGACTGGTGAGGCCTGGATACCTTCCTCTCACATTAGCAAAACAGGAACAGAAATCCTGGCTTGTGTTCCATATGCACCACATCTGCAGCATGCATCCAAGCACACACACATCCAAGCACATGGGCTGGCACTGCACTGAATACCAGGAACTACAGCAGAGGCAAGCCTCAGGGTGAAATCCTGCATTGCTGTACCTTCCACAGACTCTATGCCCATCCAACCCACTCAGGTTTATCAGAAAGGAGACCAAATCTCTGCCATTTCAAATTCACTTTGGGCTCTGAACTTGTCAATCCCACTGGGAAACAGTGCTCTGCTCTTCTGTGTTTCCAGCTACCACAATGCTGATTCTGTTCCACTGCTGATTTGTAATATGTTTTACTTTTCTTGTAAAAAGGAAAAAAGAAATGTTTTGCTTTTTACCCTGTGAGAATTCCTGTGCTATTGCTTGCTTTCACATTTTCACTGTATTGTACTGTTACTCCTTTCTGCAAAATGGTGCTAATTGCTGACTGAGCTCCTGTTTTCTGACTGCTTTGCACACTGATCACTTGCTTCTTCATTTGCAGCACAGCCGGTGCCAAAACCTGGTGCCCATGCATTCCACAACCTCTTGCCTCTTGGAGGCAGATAGGAAGTGTCTAATTAATATTTTGTGGCCTGGGTTTGGTTGCGTATCACAAATTGTCTCTTGTAAACATGTTAAGCACACCTCCTTGTGGTGCTTTTTCATTGTTGATATTCTGATGAGAGTCTCACACACACACACACACACACACAAACACACACACACACGTTAATGTACCGCCAATTGATTGTGATGTGCTTGTGATCTTTGCTTGCTCAAAGGGTTCTTTTTCCAATGATAAATAAATGCTGAAGACAAATACCTCCTCCTTGATCTTGTTTTCTCAATCAGAAGCACAGTTAAGTGGAAGAAATGTCTGTCCAAACGAGGTTGTGTTGCTTAGAGTTGCCACTTTGATGCCTGCTGTGGGGACAGCTGAGCTGGCAAAGTCTGACTCCCTTTAGGTGGCTGCTAATCTCAGACCAGTCTGGCATGAGCTGGAAGTGTTTGCAAATGCAAAGATGGACAGTGAAGTCATGTGGATGGCCCAAGTTTTCTTTTATTTTCTATAAAAAATATCTTTGAGTGGAGAGTCCGTGCAGTGCCTTGCTCATGTGCACCTTGTCCTGGCTCAGGGAGCAGAGACCAAATCCCATGGAGAGCTGGAGGGAGGGTGGATGATGTGTATTTACCAATGTTAATTACACTTTTTGCAACTGCCTACAGCTTTTATTTTCTCCCTAAACCAAATCTGGAAAACTTGGTCTACTGGAAGGTGTCTCTTCCCATGGTAGGGGGTTTGGAACTAGATGGTCTCTAAGGTCCCTTCCAATCCAAACTGTTCCATGATTCTATGTTTTTGAAACCTCTCCTCCACCTCCTCCTCCTCTCTGTTGACATCCATGGGCCACCAAACCTTTTCTACCTTCCTCTTGCTAAGGGTGCTATTTCACATCCCTGCCTAGTTTAAAATCACTTTCTGAACTTATTCCATTTGTGACCACATGCTAGTAACAGTGCTGCTTTCTGATGTCCTGTGTATCACCCTGCCTTCCCTTCTCCCTTCCCCACCAGTTCCATCCATTCATGAATCACACTTATCTATAGGATTTTTGGAGTGTTTCAGCTGGGATTATGTTGCAGGATTTACCGTCTCACTCTGTACAGCTGGTAGTGGAGAAAATGCTCATTTCTAAAGGATTGGTTATTACTGGGGCTTATCTGTGCCAATCCACGATGGGTAACAAAGTGCTTCTCCCATGACACACAGGCACAGGGTCTTTTCTGTGCTGCAGTCTTCACAGATAATCCATCTCCTCCCTGCAGCTGCCCAAAGTGAGTGCTGGAAAACACCTTTGCTGCCCTGTTGATCTCTGAACTCACTCAGCCTTGCAAAGCCCAAATGCAGAATGGGGCACAGGATGCATTTCAGGGGAACAGTAGGAGTCATCCCTGGTCTTTAACCTTCACTGTCTGAACCCACTGGTACTGACTGATCCCTTAATCTTCACCAAATCACTAGTGACTGGCACTGCCCACCTCTTTCCAAGGGCTCTGCTGGAGGGCTTCACTGAAAATGAATGAAGTGCTTTGCCTTACAAAAGCATTTAGTGTGGAGATGTTGAGGCACTGGCTGGACATTTATTTGTCAATGTTAGTGTCTGGGTGAAGTGAAAAATTAACTGAATTCTGAAAGTCGTCTCCCTCTCAAATACTTAATAACAGAATGTTTTAGAGGTCTTTTCCCACCTAAATAATTCTGTGATCTAAGGGTGATCAGAGGCTTTGCAGAGGTGTTGCTTTGACTGCCATGAGCAGTCTCATGAGGAGTTGCCTCCCTTCCAATTTTACTGGGCTGCTTTTAACTACATCATGTCCACTCATCTGGGATCCTTGTGCATGGGTGGATGAAGAAGTTTTTCCTTGACACTCTCCATCCTTCCACTCCAGCTTGGGCACAGAACTGAGCTCCCTTTGAAAAGCTCCATTATCATTTTTACATCCCTGACTGGTAAAAGGATGTTTCACCAGCTGACATACCAGCTCTTATACAAATGCAGCCTCGTGTGTCATGATATTCTTTTGATTTAGGGTTTATTTAGAGATGTGCCAGTGCAGGAGAGAAAGAGACTTTTTAAGAAGATGCTTCTGACATAGCTTGTACCTCCCAACATCCAAGGAATAAGAACCAACAGTGACATCAGATGAAGAAGAGAAGTCACACAGGAAGGAGAAATTCCCTAGTATAGACATGATGATACGGATGTGATCAGCTCCAAGAACAGTATCTTTTCCACATTTGGAAAATACTGTGGTGTTGAGCCATGGGCTTCTGCTCTGCCTTGTTCCAACAGTGTCATGGTAAGTTTGATTCAGTTGGGGAATTGGCACCTCACTTCCATTTGCCCTTATTCACCTGAGCTTTCTGGGTTGGGAGCAATTCCACTAATGCCACTGGGTCTACTTCCAAGCTCAGGGGTGTGTGATAAGGGGTAACACAGCTCTGAGTACTTCAGGACTGGTGGTCTGTCATGAACTCTGAATTGCTTGTAAAGACTCTTAATTTCTGTTGCAGGGTGCCTTGGGAACAGCTCCCTGATCCTGACTGCCATGGTGGAGGACATGTGAGGCAAGAATAAAAGAAAATCCTACTAGTGGCTTGAGGGCATCTTTATGCTTTCTAAAATGCCAGCTTGCGCTTCAGGGGAAGGAAATCTACTCCATGGAAGCCAACGAAAGGACCAGCCACCAGAAAAATTATGGATGGCAGTGGCAGATCTTAGTGATATGTGAGAGCCCTGACTGCCTTCGATGTGTTTCAATGTGAGAGATGGGAAGGGGAAAGCATTTCTGAACCTTCCTTGTTGTCCTCTGCCCACCCCAGCCTAGCCCGTGGCATGCAAAAACCCCAAGTCCCCAAACAGAGCTGGAGACACTGGTGTGTCCTCTCTAGCTCTGAAAGAGGTCTGGAGAACTGGGTCACAGCAAGGAGTGAGGAACACCCTGCATGGCACATGGTGGGGGGAATCTCACCACACGATGGGTGGCAGATGGGTCTGTTCTTGTCAGTTAACAACACCTATAGGCACTTGATGGTTCCAGGACCAGATGGTCAAGGCAGGAAAATCCAGCCCCTGGCCATTGGACTAATCTGCTCCTTGGCCTGGCTCAGTATTTAGTACCCAACTGAAGACAAGTTCAGCTGTGGCCACCTTGCTTGGACCCATGAGATTTGCCCAGAGAAGCTGTGGCTGCCTCATCCCTGGAAGTGTTCAAGGCAAGTGTTGTACTGGAGCTGGAGAAACCTGGTCTAGTGGAAGGTGTCCCTGTCCATGGCAGGGGGGCTGGAACAACAAGGAGGATCTTCAAGATCCTTCCCACCCAAATAATTCTGTGATCCTGTGATTTATCAGCACAACTCCTCAATGTACCCTGAATTAATGAAACAGATAGTGCTTTGGAGCTGCAGGACAGTGAATGTCTTTGTCCCCCTTGCCCCTGCTCTCCTGCCTCTCCCCAAGGTTCATTGCTGATCAGAGATCTCTCCCTGTTGGCTCCTTCCCTTGCAGTCTGCAATGCCCTCACCTCCCCATCTTGACCCCATTTGCTCACCACACCACCATTCCTTCTTGCCTTCAGAAGAATTTTCCCTCCATCCTCTCTGCCAGCTTTTCTGTGTCTGTCCCACAGCTGCTTCTCCAATCTTTGCTTTCTCCCACCTTTCCCCTCCACATCACCCCAAATACCCAGCTCCACCAAGGACTCTCTTCCCATCCTCCCTCAGATACTGTCTCATGTCCTGTCTCTCTTGGACTGTAAGCCTTTTTCTTTGTCTGTACTGTGTGATATCACTCACTGCTTGAATAAATGATACCTCACCTACCAACTGCCCTTTCTCTCTCTGTCCTTTCTTGGTGTGACTTCATTAGATGTGTCTGCAAGTGCCTTGTGTGTCTGTCCTGGTGGCCAGTCAAGCAGTTGATCATGCTTCTGCAGATCTGTCTGCTTTTAGGATGACCCTGTTCATGCTTTTGTCCTCTGGTGCTTTTGTTTCTTTTCTTTTGCAGCCACAGGGACAAGCTTTGTTGTCAGTGTAGGAGCCTGGCACATTCAGAGCTGCAGGATCTTCTGGCCCTTGCCATTCTGGTGCATCTGATAAAGAGGTTGGCCTTTCTCCAGCTTCCTGCAGAGATGCCCTGTGCTCCCAGGTGGCTCAACAAAGGCAGCAGCCGAGGAGAATGAAGGAGAAATCTTGTAGCCCAGAGCAGAAGCACCTGATGGTAAAGGAACAACATTCCCCTGTGAGAGGAAGCAGTGGGCAGAGATGTGTCAGTGGAAATCCAAGCAGATCTATCTCTCAGGGGAATCAGCAAAGCTGGCTTAGCATGTTTCAGACATGGATGCCCAGGAGGCTTCTTGTGGCTGAGAAGGTGCCCTGGACATCTGCTTCCTTCATCCCAGGCGAGGACTAGACCTGTCCTTCTACCTGTGAGTACATCAGGACCCAGTTGTCACTCAGTCTCAAATGGCTCCTTGCTGCCTCCTTGTCCCTATTTATTGCCTCAAAGTGCTAGTTTGGTTGGTGCTGGCTGCAGCTGTTAGTGTACATGGAGATGGTGCTTCTTCCCAGGTGCTTCTTATAAACATGGAAAGCTGCAGGAGCAGCTCAGTTCCTCTACCTTCACAGTGACCCTCACTGCCTGTGGTGTGACAGCAGCCTGCCAGAAAGCAAAGGAGCCTCCTGGTCCTGCTGAGTGAGCTCAGAGCATGGTCACCAGTCTGGTTCCATGGGCCATCTGCAGGAGTTGGGTCTGAGGATATAAAGAGAGGCAAAACTGAAGCAGTTTGGTGGACATGGATGGGAGAGGGATCAAGCAGTGCTCAGTCCCCTGGGCTTCTTTCAGCACCTGTTCCTGTCCTGTCCTGCCTGCAAGAACAGACAGAAGAGATGAAATGTGTGGGGACCTCAAATCCTCAGTGAGAAGCCTGGAAATGCCATCTAGGACAAGCAAGACTTGAAGTTGGGCTGTGCCTGACATTTCCAGGCTGAAGGAATTTTGGTGTAGGTGCTGGAAAGAAGCATTGGGAAAGAGGATCAATCCCTTGATGTAGGTGATATCCTGCATCCTCTCCTATGTCCCACCATAACTTACTTCCACCTGTCTTGCTTCCACAGTGCTGCTGCCTCCTCCTCCAAGCTGTAGATTCCACCAGTAAAAAAGCACTGAAAAAATCTCAGCTGCAGTTTTAGGGTCTGACTAGTATTTAGGACATGATTAATCCATGCTTCTTAGGTCCTCATCTCACTTGAAAGTATGCAGAAATCTTCGAACATCTACATTTCTGCTAGCAGAGCTCTGTGAGAGCTTGCCTATCTGCTGCTTTGGTTTGAGCTCTGAAGGTTGAGTTCCTTGTTGCTCATCCCACACCTGCAGCAGGCCAGATTTCACAACCAGGCACTTTCTTCTTCAGACCTTGCTGGCCCCAAATAGGTGCACATTTACAGGTCTCACACCTTTGCAGGGACAGCAACCCCTCTGCCTGCTGAGGTGTAGAACAAGGCTAAAATTCTGCACTTCCCTGATACAATTCACAGTGTTACATCAACTGCTTGATGTGCCTTTTCCAAAGAATGCATCTGAGGCCAATTATAAAGTACCATGTTAAGACCATTTTTCAGTACAAAACAAGTTTGTATTTTTGTTGCTGTTTTGTAAACACAACAAGCTTCAGGGTACAAAGGGCAACACAGCATTCAGAAGACAGAAGTGACTTGTCATAACCTACTCATAATCTTACTGGGAATTGCACTTGCCCAAAAATCAATGAGTTTCTATCTTTTGAGGAACATGAACTTGCCAATGCCCTCCTGGAGAAGGGCACCAACCAAAAGGTGTTTCCTCCACAGACAAGAGCAGTCTCCTCACCTGAATTCTCTGGGAAAGAAAGGACAGTTTTCTCATGTTTATTTCTTTAAAACATTCCTTCAGCACCCAAGTTCTGTGCCTGAGGCTGTTTGCTGTTTCTGAGCCACTGATTCAGGTAGAGGATTCCTGCTGCTTCTAGGTCTCTTAAAGGCAACTTTTAATTTTCTGTGTGCCTATACAGACTCATAACAGCTCCCAAATAGCTAAACTGCTTTAAATTAAAGTAATTTTGCAGAAGGCAATACAAGTCACCAGCTCATTTTAATATGAGGTCACCAAAACATCAAGATATGAATTCATAGAGAAACAGGGATGAGATGTGAGCAGGTCCTCCACATCTCTGAGGAACAGGATAATACTGCTGGAGCTGTCAGAGGCAAGTTTAGACCCCAAGTCACAAAATCCCAGCTCCATGTGGTTATACCAGGAGCAACAAAGAGGAGATGGTGCTATGTGTGCTCATGGTGGCCCATGAACACCCCTAGTTATTTCCAGACACCTTGTGCTCACTCTGGGAAACAAACCCCTGCTGAATTTCATACTCTTTCTGCACCTCTCTCAGACATAACAAGAGGAGAAATCTGTCACCTCCAGTTCATCTCTTCTACATTTCTCACCTTCTCACACAACAATTTGCCATCAGCAGTTCTCTTGAGGGCAAAGATCTTCAAACTCTTTCCTTGCTTGGCTTAAAAATAATTTATAAATGTTACTGCATGTGTGTTGGGGATTGTTATGTTTCAGGATCAGGCTTTCCTTTCAACTCTCCTATTTGCACACTGCCAGCTCACTCTTCCCAAGGCTGGTACCTAGAGCCAGACCTCGCTGTGCAGCCCTGCAGGGAACAGCCATGGTTGTTCTCTGCTGTGCCTGCTCTGTTGTCTCTGAACACCAGCTCTGGGGGAAAATAACATCATTTCCTACCACTCACACTCCCTCCAGTTTAAAACAGGTTTGGATGGGCAATCACACAATTGTCTATATGCATGCAAACAAAGGGGAAGCCAGGGGGTGAGATGGGACACTGTCTCTTTCTCCTCCTCAGGCCTGAAAGCCATGGCTGAAGGATGCACACAGTCATGGGAAAAGAACCAGTGGATTAAAAGGAAGAACACACAATGCAGGCAGCAGCTTTCTGACTGTCTCAACAGGGAGGGACCACCCTAGTGCTGCTGAGATGGAGGAATTTCCCTGGTGATTCTAGCAAGGGCTCAGGAAAATGTTGGTGGATTGAAAACAGTTCATGTTTCTTCAGGGAGAGATGATTTTTTTACTTTCAAAGCTCTCCTCTGAAATGCAGGGTGTAGCAGCAAGAGCAGGGTTGGATACCAAGGAAGGGGTGGGATGGCTCTGGTGTTGATCCACCTGGACTGGGTTGAACCAGGATCATTGTGTACACACTGGCACAGGACAACCTGAGATCATGCCCCATGGTTCCTGCATCCTGCTCACCAAAGGAGGTGTGAAGATGTGCTTGGTACCTGCAGTAGCTACTGATGGCCTTCAAACTGCAAGTGCAGGTGCTGTTGGGCACCATTTCCACTGGCAAGGATGTGCAGGCATCTCCAGCCTTCTCCAGAGACCAGGCAATGGGTCCTGTCCCAGCAGATGTGCATCAGCAGTATGGACATGGCCTACCCTGAGAGTGGGGCATCTTTCCAAAGAGAAGCTGCTCTGCGTTTTCCTTTGATTTGTGGTGCTGAGCTCACCTCATTCCCATAGGAATGAACTGAAAAAGAACTCAGCAGATTTCCTACTAACCTCTGCCAACAGCTTGTGGCAGCAAATGTCTCTTTGTAGGAAGCAAAAAGGGCAAGGTGAGGGTGAGTATGTGAGAGAGAGGTGTCCTGTCAGGGCTCTTCACATGGTCCTGCCCCATGAGCCTCTCACACAGGAATGGGTTTTCTCATGTCTGGGTTGGGTTGATTTCATAGACCAAGAAAATGATAACCAGCCACTCCATGGTGTCAGCCCCTCCTTCCCTCCTCTAACCTGGAACCACTCCCTGCACAAAAATTATGCAAAACTGGGGGACAAATGGGGATCTCCACAGTCCCTTGATGCAACCATCATGTAAAGCTGCCCATTTTAAATCTTAGCAGGTTTCTCGTGCATCATCAACTGCTTTCTGCCTTTCTGCATCCTCACAGACCCATTCCCATCCATCCATATCTCTCCTCATCCCCAGAGATCCTCCTCCTCTTTTCTAGTGAAGACTGATTCCCTTGTTCCCTACAGGTCTTTCCTTCCCCATCCCTCCCTCTGTGCTTTCTAAGGACCCAGCCTTCCTTCCAACACATGTCCAGAGCTTCTAATGGCAGCATCTACCCTAACTCCAGGCTGCCTTTGTTCTTTTGTGCTGCCATCCAAGACTATCCAGGTGCAAAGGTGACCCTGCCAGTCATCCAGTACCTTGGTGCCACCACCACCTACTGCTGTCTCCTGGGGGTATCGAAGAGAAAAGGGGTGCTCTCAAATTGGGGTTAGGATATGTTAGCTGGGCTTACTTTCCTTTGGTTTTTTTTAACAGGTGCTTCCTGAGTGGCACAAGAGCTCAGCTCCACTGAGAGAGGGCTTTTACCACCCATCATGAGGGAAACAAACTGCTTCTTTGAGAGACAATTTTACAGCAAAGTGTTTGTTCGATGCATGTTATGATCAATTGGCAACTATTCGTTGTAGCTGGTGGTGGACATGATCCTGGTCATAGTTAAACCAAGGGCTGGTCAAAAAGTCCAGCCCGAGCCCTCACATGTTTTGTGGACATCCATGAGTTTTGGACCAGTTCCTTGCAGGGAGCAGGACCACTTGCCAGCCAGCCTGAGGACACACCAAATGTGTGGTCGTTTGGGGAACACTCTGCAGAGCCATTGGGAAAATTCCACCTCAGGGGTGGCATTTTGTTTTCATGGGTCAGCTGATTGCTCTGATAGCTTTGCAATGATGCTCTTTCTTCTGCTTCCAGGACCCCTGAAAAAAACACTGGTGCTACAGAGCAAGAACCAAGTACCTTAGTGAAGGATGAATTGACATGAAGTCAGGAACCTTCGTCTGAGCATCAGCTGGAGCAAATGTATAGTTCGCATGAAATGTGTGTTGTCTGGCTGGCATAAAATAAAGCTGATTGTGAGAGCTGAACGACAACTTCTGTTGTCTCTCAAGCACTTTGAAGTTATTGTGTGATGCAGTTAGCATGTCTGTGCCTTGATTTATGTATAGCAAAGTTACAGAAAAAAATGGGTCCAATTCTCCCTTGATTCATAGATGGGAAGCAATACTGGTTTTAAAGGTCTCTCTATTTCATGTAGGCAACAGAGAGATAGATTCACATGCATAGCCTGTGGAAGGACCACACTGGATTCCAGAGATTATTCCAGAATCCTAGTTGTTAGAAACGACAACTCTCTTCAAAGATCCTTGGAAGATTTAATACATTATAAATGCTTAACCACTGTCAAGAACTTGTGTTTGGATACTGCCAGGTGAGACACACCTTGTGCAACATCTGGCAGATCCCCTTGTCACTGTGCTGTAGTCACGAATATTTCAAACCTTCTTCTGAGGCAGTTAATATTCAACTGATTGCCAATTTGGGTATCACTTAAAGCAAACAATAAAATTATTTGGGTTGGAAGGGACCTTATTAGATCATCCAGTTCCACTGCTCTGCCATGGGGAAGGACATATTTCAGTAGACCTGGCTGCTCCAAGCCCCATCCAACTTGGCCTTTAAGACTTCCAGGGATGAGGCATGTTGGGAAGGATGAAAGTTTGACAAGAAGGTCTCACAGATATGTATGCTTGGCAGAAAGATTTTTGAATGTAGAAACTGAGAATGAAATAAAGATGGAAGCAAGCTTTGATATAGAAGAAAATAATTGCTGAGCCAGTCTTACTGGATAACCAAGGAGGTAAAGGGTATGTTAGTTAGAAGGGGTTTTATGACTTAGAGCAAAGGATAAACCCACCTCAAACAAAAGGATTTTTCTGCCAAGCAGAAAGAATGCACAGGCAAATAAGCCTGCCCATGTTGCAAGTAGAAAAAAGGTCTCAGAATTTTCCACTGCAAGAGAACTGAAACCCAACTTCTAGCTTAAACTGTAATGTACTAACTTTTAGTGACTGGAGAATAGTAACATGAATATGGTAATTATAGTAGTTATGATTGGCTATAGGTAAAAGTTAAGGTATAGATTGGCTCTTCTGTATTAAGATTCTCAGCAAAAAAAAGTGTATAATGCAAACCAAAGGGTCTCCAGGCCTGCCTGCAGCTGGAGCTGGCAGCTGTAGGCACAGGCTCTGTCACCCA
>JAXCLO010000001.1:14564151-14587066 GCA_035583995.1 Arremon aurantiirostris | reverse complement strand
TGGAATTTATGCATCATGTATGAGGTGTATGAATATGCAACAGGCTGTTGTTTTTAAGGGTTAATCCTTTGTTAACGGGTGTCCTTTTTCAGGCTTATTTTGCCCAGAAAAAGGTACTTGGCCTGTCCATAACTCTTTGTTTCTATTGTCTCATATTGTCCTAACCCTAATTGTCCAAATTTTTATTACTCTAATTATATTGCTATTTTTATAACCATTTTATTACTATTCAACTTAAAAAAATTTAAAAACAAGTGATTGGCCTTTTTCACAGTAACCAATATAGAAGCTAGATGAAACTTGGCAAGAAACAGGGAACAAAACTTGAAAAAAAGGGGGAGCAGACCTTGCTAAAACCAGTGAGGAAATCACTGAAGCAGCTAACAAGAGACGGAGCATGCCCATAGGAGAAGGGAGAAAAGGGCATGGCAAGGAAGGCATCCAGCCTTCATCAAAGGACCACCGAGGAAGATGTGGAGCCTCCCTCAATGCAACCACCAGGGTGTCCTACACCTGCTAACAAAGTGATGAGTTCTAAGGAATAGTTTGCCTAACCACACCTTTTCTAAGGAAAACAATGAATATGCATGAGTTATAACCATATATTGTAGCAAATACCCGCTTCTTGGACTGTGTCTTGGGAATGTCTCTTGGCCCGGTTTGGGGTGATTAAATTTCAAGGCACAAAATATCCAATAGCTCTTTTTAATGCCATGAATATCATGTTGAGTTTGCTTGGTTCCCTCCCCTCCTCCAGTGATTCCTAGATGACTTATGGTCCCTTGTTTCCTCAAGACTCTTATAAATCCTAATCTGAATTATTTAACCCCCATTCACTCCCCCTTTCCTCCACTGACTTTTATCTTTTGTTTCCTTTACCCTGATGTGTTTATTTTCTGCTCTGTCATTCCAGTCACTTCATTTCTCCTTCTGTCCTTATGCATCTTTCATAATTTGCCCCACTTTTCTCTGGCAAGGGGCAGGTTTTCCTACTGATGGCATCAATTTTTGTGGCATATCTAGGTTACTGTCAGGACTTCTTTCCTGTGTAAAATGTCTTTCATTTTGTATGAATCTGCTTTAATATTTTATCCCACATCAAAGAAGTATAATGAAATCATTGTCCTGAAATGGCTTTTCCGTGTTGTGGTAAAGGAGCAGAGATGGGCTGGAATGCATTATCCCCAGCTAGTATTTTGGTGCAGAATAAGCCACAAGATTCAGGGGAAGAAGGCAGGAACAGCTGAGAAGATGCTCATGTTTGGAGTCTGGATTAGAAGAGAATGGAATGGATCCATCTGTACTTTGCCTTATAGTAGAGAACATTGAAAGCCTAAGAACAAAATTATCCCTATCCCAGCCAAAAGCAGCACAGACATGAACCATTGAAATACCCTCCCTCATGGCCTTTGTCTCAGAGCTAAGCAGCACAGAGATGAACTACTTTAAAGAGAAAGACCCAAACTTATATAAAAAACCCAAAAGTATATCTTCGCCATAAAATCTTATTCACACATCTCAGGATTCCAAAACCACTCAGGACTCCATTACTTACCTTTCCTGAGCTGCACATTTTCCCAAGCTGGTCCAAAATGGATCACAAGGTGTAAATGAGGCTTATGACCCTCATTCACAGTGGTGGGAGATCTGCTGCAGTCCTGGTGATCTAGGGATACCTGTGAGGTAAGGCACTACAGGATGCACTCGTGCCTCTCCGTTGGTAGTTGTTTTATCTTTTATTGGAAGAGTGTTTTGATCTAGCTGAGATGGAGTTCATTTTTCCACAGCAGCCTTCACAGTGCTGTGTTTTGCATTTGTAGATAGAAAGGTGTTGATAACACACAAGTGTTTTGGCTACTTCTGAGCAGGGCTATCTCTCTAACTTTGCCCTTCCCTATCAAGGGGCTGGGAGTGGGCAAGATCCTGGAAGGAGGCAGAACCAGGCCAGCTGATCCAAATTAACCAAAGGGATATTCCACACCGTATGCTGTTAGCTCAGACATAAAAGCTAAGGAAGGGAGGAAGAACAGTGGGCATTCATTATCCTACAGTGTTTGCCTTCCAGAGCAACTGCTATGTGTGCTAAAGTCCTGCTTCTGGGGAAGTGACTGACCATTGGAAGAAGAGATTAAACTTTCTTCCCCTGTGCTTATGAGTGCAAAAAAAATTGCTTTCTTTTTGCTTCAGTAAAGTGCCTTATCTCAACCTGTTGTCTTTTTGTCTTATTTTCCCTCTCCAGCCCGCTGGGAAGGGGAGTGATAGAGCAGCTTTCTGAGCACCTGGCATCCAGACAAAGTAAACCCACCACAAAGAGGAACAAGGGTTTGAGAGGACACTTTGTCAGGATCAGAACTGCTGCACCAAACTGAATTGAGGATGTTGGTCCAGACCCTTCCAGTGTCCTTGATTAAGAAGTCAAATGCACACATCAATATTTTAATAGGCACAACCAATTATAAGGCACAAGCAAAATACTCTTAATTTTCAGGTTAGTGAGGTCCAGGCCCAGGCTGCCCACAGAAGCTGTCGTTGCCCCTTCCCTGGAAGTGTTCAAGACCAGGTTGGATGGGGCTTGGAGCACACTGGTCTGGTGGAAGCATCCCTGCTCATGGCAGGAGTTGGAAGAGGATGATCTTTAAGGTCTCTGCCAACCCAAACAATTATGTGATTCTATGGTTCTATAGTTCTATGCATGGGTAAAGGCAACCCGGAGCTGAAAGTATCACCAGAGCCATATTTTATCCAGATTCTTCTAGGTTTAGCACAAATGCCTTTATCGAACTTCACTTGTAATTAGAGTGACTGGGGACATCCTGAAAGGATGGCTGGTCCAGCCTCAGCCTAGAAAGAGATGGAAAGAGAGGCAGATTTCCCTGCAGGCCCAAGCAGTGACCAAGCAGTGACCTGGGAGACTGGCAGCAGAAGAGAAGGGCAGAGGGTTGGAAATCGCAAGGAGGGATTTATCCAAGTACACCACCCATGATGTTTACTCCAGTTTTCATCACAGCCAAAGGAGAGAAACAAGCACTTCCAGGAAACAACACAACTCATCCTAAGGGAAATGGTAGAAATAGCTTGCATGAATCATGTCCCAGAGAACCGAGCCAGAGATTATAATCTCAAATATTTAAATTTATATTTACATGTCTGATGTCCAGGGAATTGAACTCCTTAGTTTTGGCATCCTGTGGCCCAGAGAAGCACACACAGAAGTCTGGAAGCATCTTACATGAAGTACACATTGCATGAAGGATTGCACAAAAAATGAGAGGACAAAGCCTTGCTACAATAGCAGAATGTGAATTCTTTGCATCTACATTTAATACATACACGCACCAATCCCAAACAATGCCAGGGCTCCGTCTGTTAACACAACATTACATCATCTACTCTGATGCTGTAAAAAAGCAAGACACTTTTTTTTTTTTTTGCTTGTTTACAAATAGAAAACCAAATCACAAAGAATTGGCACATTCCCAACCTTAGAAAGGAGCGAGTAATGGACTTCCTGCTTAAGTCTAGGTACACACCTGCACACCTTACAAGAGGCTCCAAACCAGCAAGGCTCCCTTGCAAGCCTTATGGGGGACCCCACCCCCCTGAACAATTTGCAAGAGACCCCAAAGCCCCGTCTGCCTTACTGGGGGATCCAAGGCCCTGTAGGCCTTGGGAGGACTCCTGTCTGCTTTACACTGACCAGGCTGCACACTCATACTCAGCCACTCCAGCTATTTCACCCACTGCACCAACAGAGAGACCAAAATCACCAGACAAACATAGTAGCAGACATTTGGAATTCAGATGGAATTTGCTCAGGGAATTCTAACATGGATCCTTTGGCTCCTGCATGCTCCAGAGCTCCAAGGTGAACTCATGTGGTGCTGGGAGTCAGGTGTTGGAAGAAGAGACTCCAAAGGTAATGGCCTAGGGTCCCATGTGAGTCAGTAGACTGTTGAGGATTGATGTTCCATGTTGTTCCATTGTGGAGGATTGTTGTTCCATATGGGACCATCCAGGACCCACTCTGGCAGTCACACTCACACCACCCGAGCTGGGACTGAGGCCCCTTGGCAGCTCCACCTTCTACACTCACAATCAGACTGGGTTTCCTTACTGGCTCAACCCCTGGTTTCCCACAACACAGTCTCAGACGTATGGATCCTTCAACTAATTTAATTGTGCAAGAAAAAATAACAGCTTGGGGTGAGAGCCTCCAAGAGCAAGGAGGAATCTCCTGGAGAAGAAACCTGCATCAATGGGGACTGTGAGGCCCATGAGGGCTCTGACGGATATAGGGGATCTTCTCACCAAGCTCCACAGGAAAACTCTAACCCTAACAGGACAATTGGATGCAGGGGGATACATTGTCCCTAAGGATGATGAAAAGGCTGAAAAAACTAAGGGTGTGTCCCCAGGATGTGGCTGTTCACAGCATCCTCCTTATGGTCCAGTGGAGTGACTGGGATAAGGCATCTTGTCTTTGGGTGGTGACATACCCGTGGTAGTGTGTTTTTATATGTTCTGCAGTTGTTTTATTGTAAAAGTTATTATGGACCAAACCATTGTGCTTAACAAACACTATTCAGTGTTTGTTAAGTACAATGGTTCAGTCCATGTACCCCCATTTTATCCCCTCATGATGGTTTCTGCCCAGTTGTTTATTCCCAAGTTTTCCCGCCACTTGGCTGTCACTCAGTGTGTCCATCTCCCAGTTCCTCCCCTCCTTTCCTTGTATGGCCCTGTCAATCCAAATTGTGCTGACCCCCTCTCCTGTCTGTCAACCCAGATCTACTCATTATATTCCAGAATGTTCTATGTCAATCACCCTGGTTCTAATGGGTTTTCCCTTTATCTAGTCTTAGTGGTTTAACTTACAGGTCAAAGTCCCAGTCAGATATCGTCTGGGAGGCTTCTTTGGTTCTAGCTTCTTTATAGAGTTTTTGTTATAATGAGCAAAACTTAATATCAATGTTTGAGGCCTGAACAATTTTAGTCTCTGACATCAGTGAAATCTCTACAAAGAAATTATTCACACTGTCACCCCTCAGAAAAATCCTTTTTCCTGCAAATTCTGCTGCTGAGGTAGAAACAGGGTTTGGCCAACCTGGTTTCTCCCTAGTGGTGCAGCACAAGCCTCCCAGAACTACCAAGTCTTCTGCCAGGTTCTCCTGGCTGTCCCAGGAGGAGTTACCAGCAAGACCAAGCCAAGGAGAGGAATTTGAAGGGGCTCTGTGGGTCGGTGGGTATCAACAATTGGAGAGATGAGGAAGATGAGTCACGGGGTCAGCGGAAAATATATTTAGGATAATTGAAAACCGTAGATGAGTCAAGGGGCCAGCGGGGAATGTAATTGGGATAGTAGAAGATAGCATATTTTAGTTAAGATTTTAAAATTAGTCAAGTAGCTAAATTAGTAAAATTGGTGGCAAGAATCAAGTACCTTAGTTGAAGAGTGACAAATACATTAGGAAAGAGAAGCTAGGAGTGACAGGGATAGATGTAGCAATTGTGAAAGAGCAGAGACCATAGAAATACCTTGCCTTAAGAATAATCAAAAAGTTAGGAGAGGCTTGGACCATGACCAGCAGATCAAAAAGTGCTGCCAGCTGGCCATGGATGAAGAGTGCACCACGAGGAAAACAGCTTTCTTCCTCCCATATGCCCACTCCCTCATTTCAAAATCCCACCAACCCAATTAAGAGAGTACAGTTGTGCAGCCATAATGGATATTCAGCTGATAATAGTACAAAGCAGGCAGGTAATGGTAATGTATTATGTGTCCTTAGAAACTGCTTGGATATGTAAAACCTTTCCTGTATAAATAGAGAGCAGGAGTCTGTGACTCCTTGCACAGGTATTTGGAAATTATTCCACACCTGTCCAGCATGCTGCAATAAATACCTTTCTTTTCAACTTTAGTTGAAGAGTCATCTGTCTGTGCATCAAAGACTTTGAGATGGTTAAAGAATCCAAATTTATTGTGGAGTAATAATGCTTACATACTATTTTAGGAAGGCTAGTAATGTGTTACTACAATGATTTGGTTAATCATCACATAAACAAACACACATTTTACAACATCTCTTGCTTGCAGAGCTTGATGTAATTTTTCTTTTCTGGTAAGTCTGTCTGATTTAATATTCTTGCAGTCTTGAAAGCTGTCTGTTCTTGCCAAGACATTTTATTTACCACATCTCTTATGCTAACCAGGTCAAACTCCATCATCTGTCTTGTGTATCTCAGTAGGTGGGTGCTCACAAGATGGTGAGATCCCATCCACTGGGGGCACAGTGGTCAAGCCAGCATGGCAGCAGCCCAGCAGCTGACACCATGGGGAGACCAGGGGTGCTGGAAGGGCTTCCAGGAGTGCCTTGGGCACAGGTCCACTGCCAGTGGCAAGGCCAGAAGGAACAGAGCACACATGGGATGTGTGAGCAGGTGTGAACAATGACTGCCTGTAGTCACCTGGTAACAGAGGAGGCAGAGCTGGGACATTGCTGTGGCAGTGCTCATGTGTCACAGCTTGGAGCAGGAATGGGGCTCTGGCCATGGAATGTCCATCACCAAGAGAGACTATTTCATACTCATAGAACCACAGCATAGGATCCTATAATGGTCTGGCTCAAGAAGAATTGTCCAATTCCACCCCTCTGCCTTGGGAAGGAATACCTTCCACCAGACCAGGTTGCTCCAAGCCCCATCCAATCTGGCTGCGAACACTTCCAGGGATGGGGCAATCACAGCTTCTCTGAGTACCTTTGACAGGTCTTCATCACCTTCATACTAAAAAATAAAGATAAAATACAGCAGGACCTTTTCCCAGAACTTTTTCCAAACAAATGTCTCTGGAAAGTCTTTGGGGATACAAGCCTATTCCACCTTCTCTTGCACTTTTTTCTTTATTGCACTCTGTTCCTTCAAGCCTTAAATCCAACCATCAGTTCCAGCTTCACATGTTTTGGTCCAACTTTATCCCTTCCAACCCAAAACTCACCTCCTCAAATCTATCCTCAGCACCAAATCCATACCCCAGCTCAAAATCTGCACCCTCTAGTTCCAAATCCACCCTCCTCAGACTCAAATCCACACTTCAGCCCCAAATCTACTCCCAAATTCCTCCCCAGCTCCAAATCTACCCACAGTCCCAAACCTACTCCCCAGTACAAAGCTATCCATAAATCTGCTTCCCCTATCCCTCCAAGCTGCAAATACACTTCTTTAATCCCAAATACACATCCTAAGCCCCAAATCCACCCTGTCCCATTGGCCACTCCTCCCTCCCAGCCCCTCACAGAAGCCTGTCCCACCCCAAAAAGCAGACATGTTGGCATTAGCAGGTTTATTCTCCAGTTTTCTTTCAGAGGAGTAGGGCAGCCATGGTCAGCAAGGGGCTGGAGCAGGAAGGGAACTGTCACCGGGCTCAAAAGGTGCAGTTCCCCTCTCCATAGCGCCGGCACTTCATCACCTTCAGGTAGGTCTCCACTTTGTGCAGGTCCTTCTTGAAGCAGGAGAGCAAGCCATAGTTCTGCAGTAGCGCGTCCTCGCTGCGCAGGTGGATGTCAAATTTCTCATACGTGGCTTTGAGGATCGGGGGACCCCGGGGGCCTCGGTCCTGCAGCTCCTGCAAGAGGATTTGGAGGTGCTGGGGAAGGTGCTGGGGGAGGTGCTGGGGGCCTGGGAAGGACATGGGCCACAATAGCCTCCTGCAGTGCCCAGGCTGGGAATGGCCCTGAGAGGGCTGGTTGCCAGTGGCTGAACACGAGCCTGCTCAGGTGGGCAAGGAGCCAGTGGCACCTGGCTGGTGTTAGCCATGGTGTGTTCAGCAGGGCCAGGGCAGTAACAGCCCCCTGGCCCTGGCACTGCTGCGGTACCTCCAGTCCCAGGGGCAGTTATGGGCCCCTTGTGACAAGAGAGACATTGAGGGGCTTGAGCATGTCCAGAGAAGGGAACAGAGCTGGGGACGGGTCTGGAGCACCAGGAGCAGCTGAAGTAGCTGGGGAGGCTCAGACTAGAGAAAAGAAGGGTCTGGGTGGACCTTCTCACTCTCTATAACTCCCTGATGGGAGCGTGGAGTTAGGGGGGGTCAGGCTCTTCTCCCAGGGAACAAGTGACAGGACAACAGGACACAACCTCAAGCTGTGCCAGAGGTGTTTCAGGTTGAACATCAGGAAGAATTTCTTGGCAGAAAGGATTGTTAAACATTGGAAGGGACTGCACAGGGAGATGGTGAAGTCACTGTCCCTGGAGGTGTTCAGGGAGTGGCTGGACATGGCACTCAGTCCTCTGGTCTGATTGACAAGGCAGTGGTCAGTTTTGGACTTGGTGATCTTAGAGGTCTTTTCCAACCTCAATGATTCTACAATCTTCCACAGGCCCAGTGTCACAGTTCCCACTGAACTTTAAATGAGGTCAGGGGTTTCTCTCTCCTGTCTTAAAGAATATTTCAAATATATTTTTGAGTGTACGTGTTTGCAGGAGGAGCAGTGATGCAGGGGTGATGCTACAGTGAGAAGGGAGGGAGCACAGGGCTGCAGGGAGGGAGGAGCGTGTCTTTGGGTCTTTGGGGTTTTAAAATAAAGAGTAAGTTGCAGGGTCACTCTGTACCTCCTCCAGTCAAGGCAAATCTCTCTTTTCTCCCTCTTTGTGAGAAAACAAAGCTCTAACCCAGACCCAAGTCATGTTCATCTGGAGCTGAGAGCTGCACTCCTCCTGCCCTGCTGTGGTCACCAGCTGCCACAAACAGGAAAGTTTTGGTTAAGGAAAAGGAGCCTTAAATGGGTGAAATATGATTGTTTGGCTGGTTTCTGTGTACCATTCCCTAATGCCTAAGCACATACCAAATGGTGACCAAAATCATAGAATTGTGAAGTCACAAACTGGTTTGGGTTGGAAAGGACCTTAAAGACCCTCTCATTTGAAGCCTCCATGCCGTGGACTAGGACACCTTCCACTAGACCAGGTTGCTCCAAGCCCCCTTTAACCTGGTCTTGAACACTTTTAGAGATGTTAGCCACAGCTTCTCAGGGCAACCTGTCCCATGGCCTCACTACCCTCACAGTAAAGAATTTCTCACCCACACAAAAATCTGGATGTGGTACTGATACCTATCCCTACTTTCTCCCGCTGAAGTGCCAGGACAGAAGTCTCTGTTTACTCTCTGAGTCTGACTTTCAGAGTCATTTTAATGCTGGAAGATGTAAACAGTATTCCAGACTCATTTCCCATAGCTGCAGGTCACAGAGCTCTAGCTACAGGGTGAGCCTGTCAGATAAACTTAATTACAGAATAAACATAACTGAAAAGGTGTCCTGGCAGATAATACATTAAAATCATTTAAAGCAACAAAACAAAAATGAAGTAGATAAGGGGACTTAGAGCAAAGGTAGAGAGTGACTTTTTACAGGGACAGATAGAGACAGGACAAGGGGGAATGGTTTTTACAAAAAGAGGAGAGATTTAGATTAGGTATTAGGAAGAAGATATTCCCTATGAGCATGGTGAGGTCCTGGCACAGGTTGCCCAGAGAAGCTGTGGCTGCCCCATCCCTGGAAGTGTTCAAAGCCAAGTTGGACAGGGCTTGGGGCAACCTGGTCTTGTGCAAGGTGTCCTGCCCATGGTGTG
This sequence comes from Arremon aurantiirostris, assembly GCA_035583995.1. Classification (NCBI taxonomy): domain Eukaryota; kingdom Metazoa; phylum Chordata; class Aves; order Passeriformes; family Passerellidae; genus Arremon; species Arremon aurantiirostris. The sequence goes on along the minus strand of JAXCLO010000001.1, from coordinate 14,577,445 downwards.
GGGTTGGAAGGAGATACGTTTTAAGGTCTCTTCCAACCCAGACCATTCTGTGAATCTGTGATTAGTTCTTCCTTGGAGAGGATCACCCCACAGCTTTCAGCTCTCTGGATGCTGTATTGATCTATGAGGGAAACACCAGAGTGCAGGTTTCCATCTGTACACAGATGTTTTTAAAATATTGTGAATCATCACAAAATTTGCCACATTTCAAAGTATTTTGCATGAAGATGTAGCAAACATTATTTTGCTGTTAGTACAACAGAATATTTTTTTGTTGCTGGGTTTGGGAAGACTTTGTGTGTGAATTGTTTTGATTCCTGAGCAGTATCCCTTTGCAATGGGTATTAACATCTGTTCTGTGTTTTCTTATCCTCCCTAGTGATGAAACCCAATGTTCAGTATCAAGATCTCATTATCTAAAGGTAAACGAAGTCCTAAGGATGCCACTGGTCTTCAGAGTGGAAGGTGGTGAGATATATCAAGGATCCGTGAGAGCTGAGGGCCCTCTGTGTGGGAGATCTCTATTTTATCTAATTCTATCTAATTCTATAGTCATGCTACGTGCTGCAACTTACCCTCATCAGAGCTTGGATCCCTTCTTCCAGGTCCTTTAGTTTTTCATACACTCTGTCTGAGGTGCCAAAAACCAGATTGTTTGTGAACATCTTGCTTAGGTACTGCACCGGGGTCAGCCAGGACTGGATGAGAATCAGGGAGAACTGAAGAAGCTCCATGTCCTGAAATTAGGATAAGAAAGGGTCAAAGCTGTGCAGGGGTATTTGATAGTATGTCCTGCTTCCTCTGGAACACCTGGAGATGTGCCACCACTCCTACAGCTTCAGCAGACACAAAGTTTTCAGGCTGAAGAGCACCACCCAGACCTGTGTCCATGCAGACAAGAGTTTTTCTCATGCTTGGGGTGGGAATGTGATTTGCAGTGTAGCCCAGAAAAGTATTTCTTTCTTTATGCAGGGTTCAGGTAATCAAAAAGGGAGGAGAGGGATGAAGCACTCAAGTGTTCACAAAAGAAAACACTGTTCCTGCAGTGAAGCACAGCTGGGCTCTTCAGGCAGGTCTGTGCTTGCCCTGAGGGTGAAAAAAACTTACTGATTTCTGCTGAGCATCATCCTTCTTCACAGGAGCAGGGATGGTTTCCGAGTAACAAAATGCTACCTGGGAATTCTTGTTTGTGTGTCTTTGGTCCTCTGGAATATAGGTGCGTTCCTATGGAGACATCCCAAACACACACAGATCTATTGCCCATGTTCTGCTTCCCAGTCTGTTCTGAATGGTTACTCTTTGCAAGAAATAAATGACAAGGTGCCTTTGGACAGGGTTGGCAGGTAGGAATATTGTGTTGGCACAATGGCTACTGGGCCTAAAGGTCTTCCTAAGCCAAGGTGTTGAGGTGAACAGAAACCACATCTAAATTAGGTTCTCCCAAGGAGTAAATGACCCCAAAGGACAGCTCATGCCAGCTCCTGTCAGCAGAAGAAACTAGACAGTTTTAAGCACTCAGACTCCCCCAGGGCCAGAGGTGACTAAGACAGGAAATTCTTGTCACATATCTGTGCCATGTCCCAGCTGATCCTGTGCAGCCATAGTCCTGAGAAGGGGGGATGAGCAGGATCAGAGCAGGGGGGCAGAGGGCTGAGAGGAGGAAACAGGGTCCAGTCTGATGGGACATAACCTGTGCTATCCTGTTTACACCCTCTCTCCTCATCAAAAGAGAACAAAGGAGATACCAATAGTTTAAAGGTATCTGTTACACAGTCCTGAAGCCATCAAACCAAAGCAGAGGAGATGACCAGAGACCACAGCACTTACAAACTCCTTGTATGTCTCGGCAGCCAGGAGGTGAAGGTGCTGAGCCCTCAGCACAGCGTTGGCAAACAGGCTGGAAAGGGGCACGGTGGGGAAGGCAGCAGCTTGCTGTGGCCACTGCAGTCCCAGAGTGATCACGGCAATGGTGAGAGGAGAGAACCATGACCCTGCAGCAAAGCACAGCAGAAGGTGTTAGCCATCCTCAGGAAACCAGGTTGAGGAGGGAGCGGCATCTGGGAATTAATTCCCAGTCTCTTCTGTCCATGCTGTCTGTAGGCTCGTCTTCCTTGGTGCCTCTTGGCACTAAGAGTAAGCTTAGCCTTCTCCAAAATTCTTTGAAACCCTTTCACCAAGACCTGCCCCCACCAAGAGCCTGTGCTTCTCCTAGTGTTACCAGCACTGTATTCCTGCGTGGAGTCATGGTTGCTCCATGAAAACTAGTATGTGTCCCAATGTTTTTCCCTGATACACTCATGGTTTTCCTTTTCTCATGGGTCCTTGCTCACGTGAAAAGAGCGTGGTGCACTCTGGTTACATGAGCAAGCAGGGGATGATGAGTGCCAGGTGAAGGCCTGGGAGCACCTCGCTGTGGCCATGGTTTAGGCTGTACTGCTGATGTGATGCTGGCTCTCTGCCTCACTGGGGTGAGAGATGGTGGCATTACCTGTGCTCTGAGTGGCTCTCTGGGATATGACTGCAGAATTTGGTGACCTTTGTCAGCCTTAAATGTTTTCAGCCTTTGACACCTGACTCACACTAGTGTCTATCTGCTGCGAAGACCACAAACTTAATCTCAGACAATACCCCTTGGAGGAGAAATGCCCTGGAGCCTGTAGGACATGGCCTATTTAGAGTAAAGATTAATTCATGAATTAAAGTCACATTGCAGGGAAAGGTATTCTTTTTCATTGGTTTATAAATTGCCATACTTTAAGTTAGGGTTGTCACAGAGTGTGCGTATCCCACCACATACCACCCCATCATCATCTCCTCTCACCCTACACACATGGCAGCACTGACAAATCCTTTAAAACTGTAATAAAGAGTACCTGGAGCCATTTCTGCCTGGTGAGTTGCTCAGGTGTTGCTTGACAGCGAATATTTTCTCCTTTCATCTGTCAAGGGGAACTGTTGAGCCACCCTTTATATAGCAGGGAGTCTGTTTAAAATGGATCTGTGTGTCTACGACCACAACAACTGTGCATCTTCTCCGTGCATAAATGCACAGCTGTTCACAGTGGTGTTGCCTCATTGCAGTAATTTATACACAAATGTACAAGTTGTGAAGGTTGTTTGCCTCAGGATAAAGTCCGTGCTCAATGATTTTGCCATATCCTGCTGTTTATTGCAAATAGAAATTTTCTGGTCATTGGAATACCCATCCCAAGTCACATCAATGCTTTTACATGGTGGAATTTGCTTTGTCCACCTGCTTTTTCCTGTCTGTCTCTGCAGCCTTGGCTCACAGTTCACAGGCCTGACTGACCATTTTGGGAGATATCTGACTTAAAGCAAATGGCAAGTTGTGCCAGGGGGGGTTCAGGTTGGATATGAGGGGAAATTACTTCCTCAAAAGGGTTGTACAGCCCTGGCACAGGCTGTTGTGGGCAGTGGTGAAGTCCCCATTCCTGGAGGGATTCAGAAGCTTTGTGGATGTGGCACTTGGGGACACAGGTTAGCGGTGGGCTTGGCAGTACTGGGGAACAGTTTGACTCCATGATCTCAGAGGGCTTTTCCAACCTAAACAATTCTGTGATCCTTTGTTTTCCTCTTTATTGTTAGTGGGGATAGAGATGGATGGATGTTGTCATATTAATCTATTTCTTTCGATTTCTACAAAAATATCAAATATTCAGCAAATAGTATTGCTGAGCTGGTTTGCTGTGGGTGTGACAAAGAGCTGTCATGCCTAGGCACTTGTTTGGGTTCCAGCCTACCCACTGCAAATCCAACTGCCAGAGCTCTGGGAGGTTTCTCTCATTCTCAGTCTGTGAGGAGATCTGGTTATGAACATCTTCCTGCTCCTGAACAGACTAAGCAAAGGGTTGCTGTGGAAAGGAGGTAGAAGAGATAGGGAAGAAAAGGTGGGGAAGAGGATCATAGAATCATGGGATAGTTTGGGTTGGAAGAGACCTTAAAGCTCATCTCATTCCAAGCCCCTGCCATGGCCCACCCTTCACTAGACCAGGTTGCTCCAAGCCAGCCTGGCTCCACAGCACACCTACACTTTCTTTTGAGCAAAATGAAACAGAACCTCAGATGGGCAACCACAGGGCAGGGGGGTCCTAAAGGCCTTTTACTCCTCATAAGCACTGATGACCCCAAACCACACTGATTTGAACTGACCCTGTGTTTGCCATGCCTCCCAGTGTGGGTCCAGTTTCCACGAGGCAGCGTCATCCCTGGTGCAGCTGGAGCATAGGGTAGAGAGGTGGTTAATAAACATGCTGTGGAGAGTATGATCTGTTCTGATCATACTGGGGTGGAGATGTGGTGGTGTCACAAGGTAAATGTCAGTCCTTGCACAAGTGGGAATGGCTATCAGGTATCCCGTTATCCAAGAGCCAGCAACATCTGGTTGTGTTTTTCTAGTCCAGATTATGTTTAAATATATCAATATTTGTCAGAGATGAGCAGAGCAGCAGCACCTCAGCACAACCCACGCCCTGCTGCCTGTGAATGATGAAAATGTACCACTGCAGCACCTTGCACCCATGTTCTGCTGCCTCTCGCTGTCACTGGCTGGCTCTCTAGTTCTGTTAGGGAAAGCTTGGTTCTAAGTCTACATTTTTTATGTTGTAGCCAAGCATGGAGATGCTGGGATGATCAGCCTGTGCAATTCCTCTGAGCCTTAGGTTGTCCCCAATAATTTCTGGGCATTAAATGAGAAAGAAGCATTGTGGGGAAGGCAGTGTGACTGAAGTGTTGGGCTGGGCACACTACTGGCAAAACTATAGTTGCATAAGGTCTTAAATCTCAACTTAACATTTTTCTAGATTTCAGACACAGGCATTTGCAACCTAAAGCAGTACCTCTTAAAATCACTTGTCATTTCCAAGTTCCTTTTCTTTTTTGAAAGAGAGAAAAACCTCACTTCTCTTCAGCATGTTCACACATCCACCCACCTTACCCTGAGCATCACCTACTCTAACAAGTTTCACTAAAGAAGTGAAACAATTCTCCTTGCAGGTTTATGTGCTCCCTGATTCCTAGAAACCCCCCATCTTGGGGTGGCTGTGTGGAGAGGACCTTCCCAGCCTGTCCTTACCTTCCTACCCCAACCTTCCTAACCTGGACCTCCCTGGGTAAGCACAGTTGCTAAGTCCTGACCAAGGAGCCACTGCCAGCCCACAGCCTGGCTCTGTGCATTGGAGGGCAATGACATGACTGAGAGAGGACTGAAGTGGCAGTTGATACGTCTTCTAGCTCACTGCTGGGAAGGTAAATTCCTTCTGGAATTCATGGATTCTGCTTACTGGAGGTAGGACTGCACAATTTCCCGGAACCCATTTAGAAAGATTTTAGAAACATAAATTCATAGAATGACCAGGATTGAAGGGGACCTTAAAAATTATCTTCTTACAACTCTTTCCACTAGACGAGGTGGCTCCAAGCCCCATCCATTTTGGCCTGGAACACTTCCAAGCAACAGCTTCTCTGGGAAACCTCTGCCAGGGCCTCACAATGCTCACAGCCAAGAATTTCTTCCCAATATGGCATCCAACTCAGCCCTCTGTCAGTGTGAAGCCATTCCCCTTTGTCCTGTCACTACACTGCCTTGTAAATAGTCTCTCTCCATCTTTCTTGTAGTCTTTTTATGCTAAAGAGGTACAGGACTGCAAAACCAGCCACCCTTGTTCAAGCAGCTCTGATTCCAGTTTCCAACATGTGGAAATGTATTTTATGATTATTTTTTCTGAAAACCCTCCTGTTTTGTGCATCCATAAATGTTGGTTGGAGTTTTTTTAGCCTGCTTCCTTACTAAACCAGTCTAAACCACATTATTTTTCTGCTTTACCAGTCAGCCTGGAGGTCTGCTGCTCATGCTCATTTGCTACACGGACCATTACTGCTCTCCTCTGCTTCTGCAATTGTTTTCCCATAATAATTACCCATAAGAAAAATCATATACAGAGAAGTGTGCAAAAGCAGTAAGACTGCTATCTATGAAGTGCAATTTCCATGTGACTGGCTTGGGGCTGCAGCACAGGAACCAGATAAAGGGTTTTCAGATCCCAGGAATAATCCCTACCCATGTCCTGGGGAATGTCACAGTCACTGCCCATGCCTCAGCTTCTCCATTAGTAAAATGATGGTCCTGACACTCATTAGCAACACAGCTGGAAAGCAGGTAATGATTGCAGAGACACAGGTAGATTAAAAATAAATCTCATCTCTTCTGCTGAAAACAAAGCAGTCAATTTTGCCCCTTTCCAGTGATTTTTTTAATAAGTCTTTTAAATTGAAATGCAGCAACCGCAAGTTGTCCAGGAAGAGGCAGCAGCAGGGAATAAAAACAGACTCTGGGAAGAGTAATTCATTCCCATTTTTTAGTCTCTCTCTCCACCAGTGGATCTGACATCATCATGTGTCTCCCAGCATGAGCTGCCACTCAGGATCCATCAGCCTTAACCCTCCTGGGCTGAATTGCTTGGTCAGTGCCTCTCCAAATGAAGGCACTGTCCTTGGGGATGCCATTGTGGTGGAGAGGGAAGGTGCTGAGCTCAAATCCCAGCTCTAGCAGTGCCACAATCCCATGGAAATTCCCAAAATAGCTTCTGCCGAAGGGTTTTCTGTTGGGTGTGGAGAGGATCCATCCCAAGGCACACAGTATGAGGAGGACCAGACCCTCTCTGCTCTGGGGATAGACTGTGAGAGGTGGAATTGTTCAGCCTGGAGAAGAGGAGGCTCTGGGGACAACTTAGAGGCCCTTCCAGGGCCTAAAGGGGCTCCAAGAGACCTGGAGAAGCACTTTGGACAAGGGCATGGGGTGACAAGACAAGGGGGAATGGCTTCACATTGACAGAGGGCTGGGTTAGATGGGATACTGGGAAGAAATTCCGGTCTGTCATGGTGTTGAGGCCCTGGCACAGATTTCCCAGAGGAGCTGTGGCTGCCCCGTCTCTGGAAGTGTTCCAGGCCAAAATGGATGGGGCTGGAAGTAATCTTCAATAGTGAAAGGTGTCCCTACCTGTGGCAGGGGTATGGAAGAAGTTTTTTTAAGGTCCCTTCCAACCCAAACCATTCTGTGATTCTATGGCTTAGGGTGTTCAGCACAAGATGTCACAAATCTGCTGATTGCTGGGTGCTCAGTTTTGGCTTGATCTTGGTGGCTTCCATTCCAAAACAGGCACTTTCTACTCCAGTGGTGCTACTGGGGGTGGTCAGCAAATACAGAGACTGCCAGCATGGTTGAACTGCAATTTTATGTGTCTGCATGAGGGCTTGCTCAATTTGTAATTTAATTTTGGAAAAGTCATCTTACTGTCTGCCTCAGTTTCCCCATTATGAAAAGGGGTTTTGAAGAGGAGTCACTTTCAGAAACATTCCCCACTGTTTCAGCTCCCAGCTGGCAGAGTTAGGAAAAACCCTTTTCCCAGGATGCTCAAGAGGTGAATTGGACCAGCCCTGAGATGGAAAGGATGTTGTGTGACCACGTACCTGATTTCTGTGCATTTCTTAACCCATTTACAACAACAAGCTCAGAGGCAGTCATATATTAGCCATTTATTAAAATGTACATTTTTTGGGAAAACCCACAAAAGTCAAAGATTTGGTCCTTCAAACTGTGTTCTAGGTAGACTGCTTCTTAGGGCATTAGGGTTGTGACTCCTTTCCTTTTTGTTGTTGTGGTTCACTAATGCATGTGGTCTAATATCTCTTTGGTTTTGTGTTCTGATTTCTTCCTGCTTCCCTGCATCACTGTTTTCAATCTGACTCCATTTCATCAGACAAATTAAATCTGAAATGCTGGAAAATGTTTTCAAGTGAATTAAAAATTTGATTTATTTGGTGTTTCTGCTGCCTCAAGAAAGGCCATATATTCTCCTCATATTATGGGGAAATTGCTTTGAATTTATGAGAAAGCCAAGCTCAAATTATGGCTATTGAATATTTCCATTAGCAAGACTCCCTGCGACTATGACATTTTTCTTCTTCTTTGCTTAGGGAGAAGCTTGAATGAAAACCCTGGGCTGTTTAGAACTTGACATACTCAAAATTTGGCCCTTCCTGATTCCTCAGGGTTCTCATACACCCAGCCAAGAACTCTCAGTTATTCCTCTCTTAAGGCATTATTTATTTATTACCTTTAAATGCTTAACTGAGATTTCCAGAACCTTTAATTGTCTTTATTTTTGCTGTGAGTTTCAATCCAGTGTTTAACCCATTCCCCAGGAAGAGGCAAGGAAAACACCCTGTTTTACTGCCTTACAATTCAACCACTGTTTCTTGAGTTTCTTTCCTCTCTCTTCCTTGCACATCAATATTTCAGTGTGCAGCTCTAATTTCAGTACTAAAATCCTGCAACTACGACCGCTAGTCTCCACAGGGAAAAGCTATCATGACACTGGCAAATTCTTGGGGCAAACCCACAAGATTGCATCACTCAGTGGGGAAACCTGGCTGCTAAATTCTTCCAAGATGCCATCTTTGAAGGAACCATGGAATCACAGGATGGTTTGGGTGAGAAGGGATGTGACAGTTCATCTCATTCCAGTCCCTGCCATGGACCTTCCATTGGACCAGGTTGCTCCAGGCCCTGACCAGCCTGGTCTTGAATACTCCCAGAGATGGGGCATGTGCCATGGACATGTCCTGCTCCCACTGTGAATCCCAAATGCATGGCTCATTTCCTCTGGACACAACAAGTAAATTGCTTGGGGACTTCCTGCCACAGGCTCCTCTCACCTATTGATCCATCTTTTAAGCCCCAACTGTGACACTCAGGCTGGGTGGAAGAAGGTGCTTCATTCAATATTTTCTGTAAGGGCATTAGAGATTTCCCAGATGCTTTTCAATCTTAAGAGCATCCAAGAAATTTGGAGATACACTGCACTTTGTATCTGCTGTTTGGCAATCAATGAAATAGTCTGGACGAATTTGGGGAGAATAAACAGAATATTCCCCCTTGGTGGAAATAAGCTTATTGCTCTAGAAAAGCACAGTTATACAGTGATGACTGTTAAAAAACAATTAAATAAGGATAATTGGTACAATTCTACATTAGCTTTCAGATACTGATGATAGTCAGGACCAGCTGTTGATGATGTCTCCAGACCTCAGCAATTATTAATACACAACTCACGTGTTTTCTGTTCTGTGAAACACCTCTTGGTTTTATAGCTCACCAGTGGTCTATTGACCATAGGTTAATACTGGATCAGTGCAGCAGAGCCTGTGCTTTATCACATGAGACACTTCTGCTCACATCTGCTTATTTCTAGGGTAATTTCACTGATGATGTGTCAGAAGAGAGTAATAAAGCCATCCAAATGCTATTAAGCACAGCTGACACCTTTATGATGCTTTTTGCAGTTGATCACTCACAGCTTTAATGACAGAAATGGTCATTGCTTTTATAGTCAGGATTTCCTTTCCCTTTGAAGGAGAGTCTGAGTTGCTTCTACCACCACAAGAGAGGGCAAAAGGGAAGCAGTGACCCAGCAGGGGAAAAACCAAGAATCTAATACCCAAATTTTTCTAGAAGAAACATATTTATTACATGACAAAGCAGGGCAGGATTTTCCCAAAAGTGAACTTGGCCCTTGGGGCAGCCCCAGGTTGGGAGCTGCTGGTGACTTGTTTGTGCATCCAACATCTTGTAAATGTCAAGACAGTGAGCAAATGGAAAGGGAATGCCCACACATGCCCAGTGGCCGGAAAGTCAGGGTGAAACTGGATTGTGCTGCCCCAAAGAGCCTGTATTTACAAGGTTTGTCTTTTTACAGCAACAGCCATGAATAACCCTGTTCATTCAGAATGGAAATTCATGTAACAAGCCCTCTGGTTTGGTTGTGGACCACATGGCCTTTCCATCCCCATCCCCTAATAGAAATCTATTCAGATTGTGTCAACTGCTTAAGTATTTGGTCATTTCTGCTGATATAACTGTCTAATTGTCCTCATTTATCATGGCTCTTCTGGACGGGATTGCATTGTGAATTTGTAATTCAGCGCATCTGTCAGAGGCTGGGGGAGATGAGTGTAAGATGGGGAATGGACAGACCCATAACTGGCTGCAAAAGGAAGTTGTAATTCATTCCCATTACAGCTTCTTGGCTCCAGCTAGGCTGGGAGTCTAGGCAGGCAAAAGATCTAGAAAGATCTCCCTTCTAGTAAAACCTGCCATTCCTCATCAGACAAATTTCCTTGTTGGATTTAGCAATTTCAGCTTCATCTAAACTAGATAGGTTTTTCTAAAGGCTAACACCAGAGTTGCAGAAAGTATCTTTTTCAGGTCCAAAGAAATCCCTTCAAAACAGGATACACAGCTCCTATGATACAGATATTAAATTATTAGAAATGCCTTTGCCCAAATGAAGGTGCAAACGAGACCATATGCCAAAGTCAATAGTATGAGTTTTATTTGATAATAAATAACCTGTCTGCACCTCTAGGGATGCAGCTATAGAGGCTGGGGAGAAGCAGGCTGGCACAGCACTGATCAGGATGGGCTGTGACAGCACAGCATGTTCCCCTTGGCATTCCCTGGTAAAACACCTTCCTGCAAATTTGGATCCTCTATTTAGTTCAGAAATCACCTCTTGGCTGCAAGAAACCAACATCTGCTTGCTTTCCTTGCCAGCTCCACATATCCTGCCAGGGCATCTTGGTTAGTGAAAGGAAAGACTCGGGCATCACCACTGAAGTACCTGTGGGTTGCAAGGCTCCTGAGATTTTGTGTGGATGGGAGGTCCATCAGTGCCCAAGATTTGCAGCCTTGGGTCCTTGTGAGGCAGATATCTGCTCAAACATGGTCTGAGCCAGCTCACAAGGGAAACAAAACACAGTACAGCTTTCTTCCCCAGAGGGGAAGGATCCATGTTGCATTTTTCCATTCAAGGACAAGGACATGCTTTTGTCCAAACTCAGTCTGTTCCGAGAGTTTGCTCTGTCATTAGCTTTAAGAGAGGACCAGGCAAAAAATGTCCTGTTGTGGAGGAGGCTGGTGACTCAGACAACAGGCACAAGGACAAGGTGTGCAGTCTTTCCACAGTGCAAATATCCTCATTAATCATCATTACGAAATCCAGGCAGTCATGGAGACCATTGAATGTGACAGAATAAGAGAAGGAAGGGGAGGGAAAGCAGAAAGTCAAGGAGGATCCTTGCTCCAAGGCTTCCAAACATCCTCGGGTTGGCCTAGTGCTTTTTTAGTAATACTTGAGGATTTTGAGGTAATACATGCACTGATCTTCCTGTTTCATCTTCCCGTTTCATTTTTCCATTTTCTGATCACTGTTTCTAGGTAGATGTGATCAGGGCATCCTCTCTGTTTAAGGGATAGCACTGGAAGATCCACATTCTGCTATGGAGCACTTCTGAGCTTTCCTTGAAAGCCAAAGTGCCAAAGAAATAGAGAAGTGCTGTATTTTTTTTTCTTTTTTTTCCCCAGGAGAGGGAGAAGAAGAGAAATTGTATATATATTTGAGTATTTCCAACCATCTGCTCCTTACCAGGGACAGCAGTCCAACACACACCCAGCTGCCCAGCATGCACTGCCTCACCTGCCTGCTCAGGGTCCTGGTGCAGCTGTTTCCATGACAAGAAACAGTGAGATGTAATTAGAAGCTCTTCCTTCCTAAGTCAGTGGGATGCTGATAAAACCAGATGCAGATGCCATGTCCTGAGATACTTCCCTGCCTCTCTCTCTGACCTGTGACCCCTCCTACCTCAACTGTTCGGGGATTTATTATCATGAAACCTCTATCATAAACATAAACAAACTTGAGGTACAGAGGCTCTGTTGAGCTATACATCCTCTTCTCTGTGAGATGCCTACATGCTGCTGTGACAGTTTCTTTTTTTGCAGGTGAGGACCCATCTGTAATGAGGCTGAGAGTTCTGACCAAGGTGAGATTTGTGGTGGAGCTGGGTGATGAGTTCAGTGCTTCTCCTAGGGGCCCAAAAGCCACCCTTCCTCCCCTCCACGTACCCCTCGTGTTCACCTCTATGTATCTTTAAACAGATGTAATCAGAGGTGAACTTGATTTGGTTTTGGGAAGGAATCTGGACCCATGTTCAACATTTGGGCTGTAATCAAACACTAGCTTTGACCCCTCTTTTTTTCCCACAGTACATCCATGCTCTCATTGCATCCATCTGCTACAAAGCAAGGACATAAATCTGCTTCAGACTTTTCTGCTCAAAGTGCTAAGATGCTATACAGAGAATTCTGTACAGGCAGCACAGGGCACCATTAAGGGTTTTTACATTCACATGTAGACCATTTTCCACCATCTAGTAATCAGGATTAAAACAGATTCCAGTGTCTTGGCCCCACTACTGGTTCTACTTCAGGAAAGCCACCTCTGACCTAAGTCTGTTTAACACAAACCTCATCTGAGATTACAAAAAAAAAAAAAAAGCCCCAAACACACTCTTTTCTCCAGCAGCCATTTCCAGACTTTTGCTGCCATTACTGTGAGTTTGATCGAATCACAGAATGGTTTGGGTTGGAAGAGACTCTTAAAAATCCCCCAACCCCCCAGTTCCAGTCCCTCTGCAATGAGCAGGGACACCTTTAACTAGTTCAGATTGCTCAGAGCTCCAGCCAACTTGACCTGGAATGTTTCCAGGGATGGGACAGCTACAGCTTCTCTGGGCAAACTGTGGTAATGCCTCACCACCTTCAGAACGAAAAAAATTCTTCCTCATTTCTAGTCTGAATATGTCCTTCTGCAGTTTAAAACCATTCACACTTGTTCTATTACTGCAGGTACAATAAAGTCTCTGCCCCCATTTCATACAAGCCTCCTTATTCCTCCATGCTGTACAAACCCAGACTGCTGGACCTCTGCCTGCATTTGCAATTTTAAGGATACTCATAGCAGAAGGGAAAGAGGACAGCACCTTTTCAAGAAATTCCTATTGGAAAGCACAGCAAGAATAGACTGAAATGCAGCCTGGATAAAGCTACAGAGTCCAGGACTGGTGGTTTTAAGATGACACCCAATGGTGTGGAGCAAGACTGCAGCTAAGGTGTTCTGGCCACCAGGCCAGGAATAACCTTAAGTGTGCAAACTGTCCTTAAAAGATACCAGACTTAACTGGAACATCAAAATAATTTTTTTTTTTTTTTAAAGTGAATGCAGGTGAAATTTCAGCCTGTGGCTGGTTTGGAACAGCCTATCCCTTCCATCTTCAGAGATGTCCATGGTGGTTTTGTAGTGATTTTTATTTTATTTTATTTTATTTTATTTTATTTTATTTTATTTTATTTTATTTTATTTTATTTTATTTTATTTTA
>JAXCLO010000001.1:14544437-14555681 GCA_035583995.1 Arremon aurantiirostris | reverse complement strand
CATATTCATACATCTCATACATTATGCATAAATTCCATTCAAATACAGGATTCTGTCTGGTCAGTGTCAGCTTCTTCTTCATAAGCTTAACCCCAAGTGAGGCAGGAAGGAGTTTTTTTCTTCTGATAAGAGGGCAATAAATTCTCTTTCTCTGAAAGATTTAGGTGTCCTGTGGCTGCTGTCTTGCTGCGAGTCCTTTCTTTAGAAAAAAGTGTCCTACATAGCATAGTTTCTATTTTAACATTATGTTATAACTTCAAACTATATTTAACCCACTACTTAAGAGAATTAATATAGCATTACTTTCTAACACAAGACATATAATATTTGTTTTAATATTTGTGAAAAGCCAATCATAAAATATGCATTTTTCACATCACATCTCCCAAGTCATACATTCATGTGCAAGGGCAAACCTAAATGAAACATAAAATGTGGTTCTTCATGATAGGGTATCTTGTTTTCTGTCACATCAATTACACTAGAAACTTCCTTGGCCTTTAATATGCAGTCTGTGACGTATTTTTGGTTTGTGAGAAATGGCTACTCACATTTAATAATTTTAGAAAGGTTTATTAAACCTTATCCAAAAATACAACAGAAGACTGAATAGAGAAAATGTTATGGTGCTGGGAGCAGAGGATTTTCCCACCATGTGCTCACCCACACAATGGATGCTTTGTCTTTTAACCCTTTAACCCCTCCCAAAATTCTGTCTATTGACTCCTTCTTCACTGTCCAGTGGTGGAGTTCACTTCCTCAGACCCTGACTGGAGGTCAGATGTCACCATAGTGACAGGCCAGCCCTCACAGATGTCCCAACCCAGCTGTCCCTTGATAACCATGCTAGGGGGTAAAACATAACTATAAATCTATAAAACTTTTCTTAACCTATATATATGAAATATCATTTGTCTGTTAATTGTGAGAGTCAATCATTGCATTACTCATCTATCACAGGTTTATATTCTTGACTAAAACCAGAGAAGATAAAAATGACATGGCATATGGACTGCCTGGTACTTGGGGAAGACTGAGTGGGAAGGTGGTAGTTTATTTTTTTTTAGAATGACTCCTCTAATGCAAGTTTTGTTTCAGCCATGGTACCTGGGGAATATTCCAGTGTTGCCATCAGTATATTTTATAGCACTTTGAAGGAGTAGGCAGAGTGATGGTATTTTAATACAGAATTGATCTACAGTTTTTAAAACAGATCATATGCTTCCTGGGCTTAAGGAAATAAAATTATGGTAGAACACCAGAATCCTTCATTCATCTGGAAATGACAAAGCATGTATTTAAGATGGATGTTGTAGAATGACAAGTGATTTTTTTTCCTGATTACCGAGTGAATGTTTGCTTTGATTTGTTTTTCTGTTTTTTCATTTCAAAATTGTTTTTTCCATTTACAAGCATCAAAGGAGTTTCTCATTCTGAATAGCTTGTTCCAGACCACGTGTGGTTGGGAATGATGGACACAAGAGCACAGGACAGCACATTATAAGAAGGAGGGTTCCTGTAGAACAAGATTCAATCTCTCACTTCTGTGAGTGCATAGCTCACTAGCATTTGTCTAGCCTGATGTCAGAGCTGTGCTGTGTGAAGGCCTTGACCAGGGGGTTCTTTAGAGTGACTGCTGAAATGCTGAAACCATGCCTTCAGCATCAAGTTGACACCTTGTCTTTGGTTTGTTTCTTCAACAAATATGAATAGGTATTGAATTAGAGCTGAGTGTAAGTGACTCTGACACATTTGGAAGGGTTTGTGTATATCTGGGTGGATTTGAATACTAGAGGAGGCTCTTGCAAGTGCTGTTTGCCACAACACATCTTGAAGAAGACATTTGATAATTCTAATTTTTTAAGGCTAAATACTCCGATGCCTAGACTTGAAGATCAGTCAGCAGTTGTTATACTCCTTTGACCCAAAATTTTGCATGATTAAGTCACAGATTTTTTTTTTCCTAAAAGCAGGTCAGGACATGTCTTCTTTAAACATGTAATCTCATTTTAAAAACTTTCCCCTTCCCTCCCCTCCTCCCTCAGGCTTTATCCCAGGCTCAATTTCATTCCTCCATCCCCAGCTCCTCTTCTTCCCCACTCAGAGTGGCACAGGGAGTGGGGAATGTGGCTATGGTCAGTCCATCACAGCCCATCTGCACTGCTCCTCACATTTTTCCTTGGTTCAGCCTGTGCTGGGTTGCAGTGTGGTTATCTGCTTGGGACAGTGCTGTAGGAGTTGGAGAAATTGTCTTCTCTGACTTACCATAGTTTTACATGAACAAAGTACAGTAAGGGTCATTTGAATGCTATGGAGAGGAGAAATTATTTTGAAACCCTCTTAAGGGAGATCCTTGGCTGGCAAATACCTGGGTTAATAATTGTCAGCTTTCATAGACTTACATTCTCTCAAGCCAGCTGGGGATCCAAAACAACTTTTTGTCCTCTGGGAAGAAAGAAGAAGCTGTTTTCTGTATTGTGAATGTTGTCACACATGTGTAGTGTTGATTAATGAAAAAGATGTGAAGCTCTTTAGCAATCTGGGAAAGAGATCATCTCTTTCTCTGCCTGTGTCCACTGAGGCTGAGCATGAGCACAGTGCAGAATGCCAGTCTAAAGGCAATCCAAAATGCAGCCTTGGTGTTCCTGTGTGGAAATCCAGCACAGCTATAAGGCTAGGAAAAGCAGATTATGTGATCATGACTTCTGTGTTGGATATGAATTTAAACTCAGACTTAACTGCTTGCCAGTAGTCTGAGCTGTCACAGCTCGAGCAGGATTTACATTTTGATTTTGTTGAGTTTGATTCCGTAAGGAACTAAATATGCTAAATGAAACAGCTCTCTGTGCAATTAATAAATGAGGAAAAGGCAAAACTAAAACATGGTTGTTTCCTTTGACAATTAAATAGGAGCACACGACCTCTGTGCTTTAAATCTATGAGCTTTCTGCTAAGATGCTCATTACTAATGAAAACCTTTTCCTCTGAAATCTCCTGAACCTTGTTTTTGAAGGGAGAAAAATAGGAAAAAGAACTTCATTAAATTGCTCTTTTGAAATTGAAGGATTTCTTTTATCTGTTTCTCTGCATCTCAGAAGTTGTTGTTTACAACAGGGTCTTTCTTCATACCACATAATCTGGTAATGAGTCTAGCATAACCTTCACTTTCTAAACAGATGTTTGTTGTTTGAAATGAAGGGCTTAGAAAGCATGAAGACATGTATGTTACTTTATCCAAATGAGTTCTCTGATCAGAAAAAGAGAAGCGGTAAATCTCTTTCTTTTTAATCATCTATGTGATAAAGGAGGGTAGAAATAGAATGTGAAAAAAAGGATTATTAAATAACTCCTAAGCAAAACCCAACCATAGAAACATTACAACAATTAAGTAGCTAGAAGATCACATACTTCATTACTCACAAGCTGGCAAGTCATAAGAAATGTGCAAGAGCTTTTTTGTGACAGGAAATACATCCATTGAATTACTCCATGAATCCATTTACACCAGTCATTGTATTCTCTACCTCTATGGGTTTTGTATCGACTTTACCTTCTATTCAGTGCTGTTGAAGAGAAGGTGCCATTGAAAATAGGTAAAAATGCCTTTCCATGACTGATAAATCATGGTTTTTTCGTTTAGACAGACAAATGTAGCTGAAGTATGTAATAGCAAAACTGCAAAAAAAGCCACTCAGAGTGTAGGCTGTCCATTCGATCCAATTGTACAAGAAGTTTAAAAATTGAACTGTATGATGAAACACCTTCATAGTTTTCCCTGTTTTCTCTAGTTTCTTCATTATACACAGTAATGTTTTGCTTTCCTCCATTCTTCTCCATTCTTTTGAAGTCTTTTTTTTTTTAGTGTTCCTGGTGGTACTTTGCTCTTGTGCAATGATTATTATTCCTCATATATGTGAGTGACTTATTTGCTAATTGATACAGCTGACACGTTATTCAGCTGATGTTCCAATTCTCCATCAATCCTTTTTCAGTCTGTGCCTGAATGTGTCTTTGTCATGTGGCCAAAATATAGTGTCTTTCCATAATGTGATCTCATTCTGTGGTGGGAATATGTGTGTGCCAGGTGATGATGCCACGGCATTCTACATGCTCTTGTGTCAGCTGTCTGGAACTGACTCCTATCATCCCCACATTGCTGTCCTATTCCTAAAGTGTGCCTGTCCCAAATTTCCTGTTTGGAATGTTCGCTATTGTCTTAGGGTGACTTTATGATGCTCACATCCCCATTTGTCTGCCCAGAAATAAATTTTGCACTTTTGTCTGTTTAGCCCCAAAATAAGTTTTGCATGGTTCCGAGAGCCAAGAGGGGGAGAGAAGAAGTGCAGTTTGTTATCAGAAGCTGCACTTGCTCCCCTGCATCCTTCTCCTGGACTGTGATGTCTGCAGCACAGACATTGAGAGAGAGCTCTCCTTTGCTTTTAGCTAGTTTTAGCTGAGGCAGAGAAGTTCCCTGCACTGTGGTTTTTCTTTTCCTTAGAACTGTTTAAACCTGCTCTGCACTGAGCACCCATGTAAGAGACGGTGTAAAATTTCCCTCACTTGCCTCACGACCACCGTGATGGACGGAGGTTGAAGCCCCCTCCCAAGGACAGAGACTGAGACCCTTAAAATTGTAACACAGGGACTCTGGGCTGGCTGAAGCAGGATGTCTGCCAAGTGTTACCTGTATATGTGTTTGCTGTACCAAGACTGGTTTCCCGTAGAAACCAGTGCTGAAACAATGGGTCCTGCTCACTGCTGGGACTGGTTTGTCCTGTTTCAGAACTGGACTGTCTGTACTTGTTCTCAATGGACTTATTCTCCACTGTCCTGTACCTGTTTCCCTCCCCTGGAGGACTACAACAGACCCCTGAGTTAAACAAAGACTTTCAGATTCTCCCCAACATGACAGGACAGATCTGTTGGCTGGACCATGAGGATTTCATCTCTCCATTGGTAGCTACATCCCCCTGCTCTTTCTCTCTCTCTATCTTTTATCTCCTTTCTAATCCTTCTATCACATTTGCTGTGGGCACTCAATAAAAGGTGCATTTGTTTTGATTAATGCTGAAATCCCCACTGTGGTGTTTTTGCACTCTGAGATCAGTTAATAAACCATCACAACTCCTGCTTGTACGAGCGGATGGTGACATTACAACCCGGCAGAGCACTGTCAGCTCACGGGCCTGGCCATGGCATTTCCAGCACTGGAGGAACTGATACGAGACTGGATGAGCTGAGCTCCAACTCACAAAAGGACTTTCTGAGTTTGTCATCTCTTTTGGAGCAGCAAGAGGTTTTATTGTTTAATGTTCATTTTTTATGCTTGGTGAATGCTTTGCCTGTTAAATAAACAGTTTTTTCCATTTTTCTCCAAGGAAATCTTTTTCCCAAACCAGCTGGGAGAGGGACCACTTGAATTTGCTTTTTAGAGGAAACCCTTTTAGAGGTTTTCCCCCAAATTTGCCCTAAACCAGGACAAATATTCCTATAAAGATGAGAAACAGTGAGGCTATTACTTGAAAAGTGAGGTACGATCAAGAGGTGTGTCGCTATAGAGCATGACATGGCACAAGCACCAAGACTCAAATCAGAAGGCTATATAGGGCTATTTATTAAAGCAACATGTTGCCTTTATAGTTTTACAGGATATTTACATTTGCTTAACAAACATGTACACTGCCCATTGGTCATGAAAAAGAAACAAAACCCTCAATAGGTGAAAAGGAGCCACATCACTCTGTGAGCCAACTCAAGTCCATGTCTTTTAACTTTCTCTCTTCACATTGTCATGGTGATAGCCTTGGCACCTTGAGAGAGATACAGGACATTCCTTATCTTCAGAAAGCCTTTGCTGGCTCACAAGAACAGCACAAAAATGTCTTTCCTACAGAGCAGGGGCACCACTGCTCATAAAACTCTGATTGCTATAGAGATGTCAGTGAGCCTCATTAGCTTGACATCAGGATTAGACCTGATTGTGCCATCTAGACTGTTGGTTCCTAAAATCCTGTTAATTCTTGCCTCTCTCCCCAGCTCCTTCTATTTCAGCTTATGTCACATACTAGACTCAAGGTGTTCTGCTGCTTCTGCCAGGTCCAACATACTATCACCAATTTTTCTTTTCCTGCTTTTCTTGTTCCCCTTAAATGCTTGTCTCAGTTTGGAGACAAGTTTAGGAGAAAATCACTTTAGAATGAGTGTTTCCTCTTATATTGATTTTGCGCGGCCTGGTTTTTGGTAGTGGAATGGCCACAGAGGTGACTTCTGTGAGAAGGTGTTAAATGCTTTACCATGTCCAGCAGAGGCAATCCCTGATGGCTCTGAAGATGGACATACTGCTGGCCAAAACTGGGCTAATGGTAATGCCTCTGGTAATGCCTCTGTGATAGCATATATAAGAAGAAAATAAAAACAAAGTTACAGTTGATAATTCCCTCTGGCCTTGGACCAAACCAGACTGAACAGTTCAGGGAAAAAAACCCAAAAACAAAGGCCACGGAAGGATTGCTGCCATAGTCTCCAAGGCCAGGGAAAGGGAGAAAAACCCAACTTGTTGCCTAAGTTAACAAAAACCCAAGCTAGCTAGGCAGCAAAATAACCACCATCCTCACTGCACCACAGAGGCCTGGGGAGTGAGGCTTTGAAAAAGCCTCTGCAAGAGCCCCAAGGCTCCCTTCTTCCCCTGGACCAACCTTAAAGCTACAGCAACCATGGAGCAGATGGTAAGGGAATAGAAAAGCACCCCAAGGCAGTGCTGGAGACCCCATGCCACATTTAAACATGCCACATTTAAACATCATCACTAAGAGTGGAACATTTAAACATGTTCCACTCTTAGTGATGATGTGTTCTGTTGAATCAGGACATTTGCATTCAGCTTGGCTCTTGAGTGTGACTAGCTTTGAAGTTTGAGAAGCACAAGGAGAAATCTTCAGCAGCACAGAGAGGCCCAATTAATTCTTTGTTATATTGGCCCCTTTGGTTCTTCAATGTACTTGAAGAACCTTAGATTAGAACTCTTAGATTCCCCTTTTTTACTTTCTTTGCCTTATTGTACCATTTGCCTTTTTGCTTCACATCACTCTATTCTTTCATTTACCACTTGCCTTCCCCAAAGTGGGAAAGCGTAATTCTACTTCGTACCTCAGATAATTTGCTGTGCAGTCCAATTAATCTCGCTGAGTTGGCAGTTCAGACTGCCTGATCTGTGACATGCTTCTGGTACCACCAAGGATGCCACTCCTATGCCATAAGACCATTCTAAGGGTACTATCTCATCTCCATTGGTCCTGATGGGACAAAAATATCTGTACTGGAGTAAATATTTGCTTAGGAGTGTTCCTGTGTTTTCTATGGGACTAGTTGATTAATGCAGTTGCTTTGAAAAAAAACAAATTTAAATTTAGAGAAGTTTGGAATGGAGGCTGTTAATCCGTCTCTCAATCTGTGAGCCCAGATGCAACATGTGAGGCACAGTCCCCAGATGTGGTGTGTCTGGAAACATTTATTAAAAGTGTACATAGCTTTTATAATATTTTTACTATCAGGCTAGAATAGCATGAGTCTGGATAGCCAATAGTATAAATGTTCTGATGACTGGTAACCAATAATACTCAGGATTGATTCCCTAAAGAGCAACATCAGCTTTGTTTCTCTAAGACAAGCACTTGTATAACAATTTCTTCTGCAAAACTACTATGCTTCTGCTACTTGTTACACACCTTGTTACGTCTCTCCTGCCTTGACTGCATAGTCCTTTCTTTTCTTATTAGAAGCTCTTTGTTTCCTTTCCCCACACCCAGAGCTTTCCCAGAGCTTTGGTGACTTAGCACTGACTCAGAGGGACATGAGTCCTTTTGATGTCTGTGTATTTTTTTTCATACCTACTGCAGTTTAGCTCTGAATTCAGAGCTTTTGCTTGCCTTGCACTGCTAGGTCAGGGCAACCAGGTTCCCGCTATCACAGGCAGCCCATAAGTGTGCCAAGCTCAATGTTCACAGTTCTTTGTAGCTCACCCCTGCTGCATCAGCTGGAAAGCTCTTCCAGAGCCATATTTTTCTGATCATCAAGAATCTTTTCTTTCACAAGCTTTTTCTACATGTCTGCTAATTCTTGTGATATTTTTTAAATTGACTGTTCATTTTGATATGAAATTGTGAAGTAACTTCTTTCATCCTTTCTCTAAGTGATGGATTGTGGACTGGGTTTGTTTTGGGGAGCTGCCATGTGGCAGAGTATACATCCATTGTATGTATCACATGTGATTCTTGGAGTGTCCTGTGCAGGGCCAGGAGTTGGACTTGATGATCCTGATGGATCCCTTCCAAATCATCACATTCTGGGATTCACTGATTCTGTGATTTCCATTCACTGTGTTAGTTAACTGTGTACATTTAAATACATTTCTGGATTCAAAAGTATAACTCTCATTTAGTCAGTGGGGTATGTGGTTTGCACATACATAGAAGGAAAATAATTGCCTGCTTTCCTGGGTAAACATTTCTTTGTGTTACTTGACTGTGCTGTTGACCAGCCTGTCTGCTCTTCCCAACAGTTGCACATTTTTCTGATGTGACTATAATGAACCGTGATCCTTGGGGGGAAAATTTGACATCTTGAGCAAATATCTTAATGGAAATGGTATTAATATGTTGTTTAGTGGTTGTGGATGCTTTTGATGTTTTGAATGTCTTGCAAGCCATGTAATGGCATTTAGTCACCTCCTTCATGGTGTTGCAAAATGGTGTCAAGTTTAGATTAGTAACAGGTTGTGACATAACAGCAGGATTTACCTCAAGGGAACCTTCACAAAATGTTGTGTTTATAGATCATTCTGTCAAAATGGCTCAGATTGTCACTCCATCTGATTTTGCTACCAGAGATATTTTCATGGATAGGTCTTCTGGCTTGTGGATCCTATTGCTTCTTCCCATGAGAAACACCAGCACTGGTAAAGGGCATGGACTTACTAGAGCACACAGGATGGCTAAGGATAGTTGAAGGTTGGTTGTACTTTGGTGTTCCTGGTTGTGTTTAACTACTGTCAGATATGAGAAGAGCCTTCTGCCAGGCTTCCTTGTGCTTTAGTGAGGAGGGAGCAAAGCATTTCTGTTTTGCTTTATCTCATTAGCATAAAAAGGAAGGTAACATGTCACCAAAACTGTGAGGAAGGAACCAGGGTGCAGGGAGTGTCTCTTCTGCACAACTCTTTAGGAGTAAGAAGTGTCCCATCTCCTGGGAAAGGGGAGGAAGGGACTGGATCCTCTGTTTCCATTACCGCACTTTGTGGGGTTTCTCTGTCCTCCACCTGGGCCACGCTGGTAGCTGAGGCAGGATTCCGTGGATTTGCAAGGGAGGTTATTGCTGGCTCATCAGTAACTGGCTCTTCTCCAGGCCCCAGTGATTGCTGAGGTGGAGGAGGTCAAGCCTAGCTCAACATTACTTAATGTGTGTGTGCATGTCTGTACCATGTGGTGACTTCTGCATCCTCAGCATAGCTGCATCCAGATAAAGCAACTTCCATCATTTTATGGAACCTGCAGGAGCCACAGCATGTTTCTCTAACTATAGTTTAATTTTCAGGTTTTTTTAGTTTTCTGACTCATAGTCCTCTTCTCCAGAAGCATAAAATGATTCATATATCCAAGCACTTAACACCTTTTCCATTTGTAAATGGCATTTCATGCAAGCTTAATGAGGATATTCCAAACCACTAAAACCATAATTTGCTTATGCTTCGTAATAAGGTTTGAATCCTGCAAAGACTTATGTTAATACTCTCAGGTTCATTGTAGGTTTTTACAAATGGTGATTTAGAATCAGAATGTCCTCTGGCTTAGTCTCAGTGGGTTTTTGTGCCCCTTATAAGCTCTGACACAGCACCTGGGAAGAGAGAATGGGGAAGAAAAATTGAATTGGTGCTGTAAATGTGACAGAAAGAAGAAAATGAAGGAGAGGCTCTTTTATTGCTTTGACAAGGGTAAGATGTGAGTATTAAAGTACATTAGAAAAATATGAAAACCATTTTTTTCATTTAATCTGCTTTAGAATTTCTAAAATTAAACTCTCAGTGTCTTATTAATTTCATATGAAGATATGAGGGAAAAATCCCTTTGCTGGGTAATTCAAAGCTCAGACAGATTTATTTAGACTCAAAATGTACGTTTCTAGTTAGTGCTGCAGTTTTAAAAAGCTATTGCATGGTTGCTCAAGCAATGCACATATTTTATGATCTTGACATGGAATAAAATAATTTATGATGTTAGGTTTTTAATGTCCTAATTCACACTTTTTCTGCCAGGTCATCCAAGAACCACTCCAGATTATTCAATATCAAAAAAAACCCTAAATATTTTTCATTTGTCTAACACATAGAATTCTAAAAGCAGTAAAATCTTCTGAGTTGAAATTTAATAAATGCATTTAATTAATGCATTTTTGAGGAAAAGTTTATGTTCTCAGAATCAGATTTATGAAAAGGTCAAAGGCATTTTTTCTGGTCCTTAAGGTACTGTTATTATTTTGTATTCAGATATTTTATTGCTTTTTTTTATTCAGTGTTATTTTTACTTTGCTGTTGTGAAAAGGATTTTTGGTTACAATTTTCCTCTCCTTTGTTGCATTAAATGGCAATATTCTGTCCTCTATCTTCCCTCATTCTCCAATAACTTTAAAAATAAAAAGCAAGAAAAGTTAATAAGCTTCTGCTTCAGGAGTGATTTATCACTCATTAAAATGTCAATGAAAGAGTCCAACTGTAGCAATGCTAAGAGTTGGGAAAGGACCATGAATTCCAGTTCCTGCAAAGCTCAATGCATGCCATGTGTGTTTAGCTTTGTAGAGTTGGAAATGGCTTGGCTCCTTGCAATCAAAGCTGTTTTCCAGGTGCAGGTGTTGCCACCAGGGAACTGGAAACAGCCCTGACACTGTTTCAGCAAGTGGGTTCCTGTGCTCCCTCCCTCACCATGCTGGTCTCCACACAACATTCCATTAAAATGAACAGCAGCATTGCTGGGCTTTCCAGAAGGTGCAAGATGAGCTAAAGCCTCCAGTTTGGTTATGCTCCTTGAATGCTTTTCCAGTGATGTGGGCAGTGCAGGAGCCTCTCAGAGGCTGTAATATAGGTGTGTATAGAATAATAATGTGGTGGTGTTCACAGGGGTCCCAGGACGAGGGAAGAGATGAGAATCTTGACTCCACGTTTCAGAAGGCTGATTTATTATTTTGTGATATATATTATAT
>JAXCLO010000001.1:14521386-14542006 GCA_035583995.1 Arremon aurantiirostris | reverse complement strand
TCATACATGATGCATAAATTCCATTCAAACACAGGATTCTGTCTGGTCAGTGTCAACTTCTTCCTCTGAATCCTGACGGCGTCTTCAGGGCTGAATGAGGCAGGAAGAAGTTCGTTTCTTCTGATAATGGGGCAAAAAATTCCCTTTCTCTGAAAGATCTAGGTGTCCTGTGGCTGCTATCTCGCTGCGAGTCCTTTCTTTAAAAAATATCTTACATAGCACAGTTTCTATTTTAACATTGTGTTATAACTTAAAACTATATTTAACACACTACTTAAAAAAATGAATACATCATAACTTTCTAACATAACACATATAATATTCATTTTAATATTTGTAAAAAGCCAATCATAAAATACGCATTTTTCACAAATACTATCTAAGATACACTCCTGGGTAAAACAATGCAGGTTTGACTGTCCATAGGTCAGAGATTTCAGGATCTAACTGGTAAGATGTCCAGAAGTCAAAATAGTGACTTAGGCACCTGCATTGAGCTCATGGAGTTTGTAGAAGCTACTATAATTAAAATCAGTGTTAGAAAGGATATGTTAAGAATTACTAGAAATACCATTACCCTGTGATTCTCCTAGGTGTCTATACTCAGTAACCCAGCTGCCAAAAGTGATCTGTAACTGGGGCTTAATAACTTTTTGGAAGCCCACTTTGTCATCCTGACTTCTCTTGTGCTTTGATTCTTAGAGAGGTGAAAGTTGAGAAGTGCTGCTGCTGCAGTTGTTATTACTCCAAGTAACCAAGGCGTTTTTGCCAGTCAAATTGGATAAATAGTCCAACACTGCCTCCCTCTGAATCACACTGAGTCTGAGTCCAAATAGTAATTTTTCCCAAACAAGAATATCTGGATCAGAGTATGAAAGATCATTGATTTTTTTTGTTTTATTTTATCTCCGAGAGTGTTTTTAAAAAAACAGTTATCAGCTTTGTTGCAGTTTGACACTGGCACAATGCTTCTTTTCAAATGCCTTGAAGAGTGAGAAATTAAAGGGCATTTATTAATATTAGCAGTAGTTTTTCAAAGTGTATTGCATGCATTGTTACTAATATTATTCTAGAGGTACAGTGCCAACAAATCATAAATACAGAGAGTTGGCAATAAATTAATTGGGAAATTAATAAAGAACTGGAATTAGGAAAGATGAGATGGAAGAAATGAGCTGAGCGAAGTCTGAGAATGGCACATCTTTCTTGCAGTAACATGGTAATGAATATTGTAAAGACAGTGGGAATACTGATCCTCACATGTTTCTAACAATGTGCCATACTTGGTCAAATTATTGTAAAATTGCTAACATTAGCAATTTCAGGCTGAAAATACCTTTATGCCAGTATAAATGCATCTCTGGTGCAGAGCACTGTCCCTTCTACTGTCCCTACAATTACCCAACTCTACAATTAGAGTTTCTAAATTGATAAAATATTATAAAGTGAGCTGGGCTTTGGCAAAACTGGTGGCTCAAGCTCCCCTGTGCTTGAGCCTGTGTTCTGCAGCAAAGGACAGGAGTCCAGGCACTGAGGCAGAAAGTCCATAAACACTCCATGGTGCATCCAGGGGGAAACAGCCCAAGCTCCCAGAGGACTTGGTGGGCTCTGGACTGACCTTACTCTCAGAAATGAGACTTGGTACTATGGTAAATAGTGCCAAAACCCCTTATTTCCTGACTGTTTGACAGTCAAGAAAAACAAATCTAATACCATGTTCTCAGGAAACAACAAAAGAGGTTGAGAAAAAATGCAGTGAGGAATGGCCAGGGCTTCAAGCATGAAGGAATCTGTAGGCACAACAGCCAAGAGGGACCAGGTTTCTGCAGGGGAAGAGTTGGCTGGCAGGCATGATTCTAAATGTCTGTAAAATCACATGCAGTGCAGAAGGAAGGGGTAGCTGGTAGGTGATGAGCTGAGGGCTGGGATCCCCAGAGAAAACTCTTGGATATTTAATTAAGAATAGTCACAGAGGGGACAGTTTGTCAGACACATAATGGTTTTAAACTGACAGAAGGAAGTTTGAATTAGATGCTAAGGAAAAATTCTTTACTGAGAAGATGGCAAAGTAATAGAATAAGCTGTCCAGAGAAGTCCCATCCCTGGAGGTGTTCAAGGCCAGCTTGGATGGGCTTGGAGCTACCTGGTCTGGTAAAAGACATCCCTCCTAATGGCAGGAGGTTGGAACTAGACGGTCTTTGAGGTCCCTTCCAACATAAACCATTCTGTGACTATATTACTCTTTTCCATTAAGTCTGGAAATTCTTTGCCACTTGAGGCTGTGGTTCCTAAAATTTACCTGAGCTTAGGTCAAGACTGGACAGGTTTGCAGAAAAGAAATCCATCAAGTGATACAATAAAAAATTAACCAACCTGTCTGGGCCAGAAATGTTAAGCTGGGAATGAGATTTATATTCTTTTCAGTGGGATGTTGCTAAAAACAGGAGAAAAGCTGCTTCTTTAAATAGCTGATTTTTATCTTTACAGTGTCTCTTGATATTTCTACAGCTTTAAAATTACTCTTCCCCTCTCAGTCTTTACTTTCCCATGTGTTATTTTTCTGTGGCAGTCCTCTCCTCTTCATTGGCTTTGTTTCTGTGAAGGACTTTGCAGGCACACAGTTTATGGAAATTGGGAGTGGGGCTGCAGCTGAACCTCACCCCTGATGGGCTACAGCTGTGCAGGACAGGTGAGGAGTATTGAAGGTAATGAGCCATGGAGTGCCAAGGTGCACTGACCAACCACCAAAGGGTACAGGGGGCACACAGGTGTAATACATGTAGGATGAAGGGTATAAAACGTTGTACTTGAAGAACAACAAAGAGCTGATGCTTGAAGCCTTCTTCAGTGTAAGTTGTACCTTCCCTGTCAGGACTTTGCATAATGTTTTCCTTCAAACTCTTCCATTTCAAAATGTTGCCTTTTTAAAAAAAATTCCTAGTTGCTCTGTGTTTCTGCTGTGTAGTTTCCAAGTCTTCTTTTGCTTTAGTCTTCTTTTGCAAAAAGTGTTGCTTTTCTCTTGGGCACTTTCCCTTGAACAGCTCTAAACCCCACTGTATCCCTCTGTGTCTCTATAAAGAAGTCTAAAATATCAATGAGAGAAAGAGGGACAAAGCAAGCAGGTTTTAATAATAAGGCATATTTGCTTGTAGGATATTTTCTTTTCAAAACTTCTGTAACAGGGCAAAGAGAAACCTTAACATGTCAGAAAAAATACATGCTTATTTTTCTTCATATATGTGAGAAATGGAGTTGTAAAGAATTCTCAAAACCTGACTGAAAGCTCACAAAGCTTTTGTAGATTTTGTACATTTTTTGTACATTTGTATGCAAACTCTGAGATAAGGTGTGCTGACTTAGAAAGGCCATGGAATAGAGATGACATTGTTAAGAGAGAGCTTGAACTAGAAACAAGTTTCAAATGATGGCCTTGCAAAAAGACCAGATATTTTGGAGAATTAAAACTGTGATTGTAGCAAGACCACATGGGGTAAAATAATAGGTGATTGGTGTTAGAAGTATTAGCAGCATTGTGTGGCAAAGGCTAATAGGCTGAAAATTATTTATAAGGTATTGTAACCAGGAAATAGGTTGGGTTCAGATAGAACAGCAGTGAGTTTTTCATCTCTTATGTCTCACCCTTCAATGAGACTGATACTGGAATAAAATCTTTTTAAATGCCTCTCCATTGCCCTGTCTCTGTAAAGCTGGGATTTTCCAACGCATATATTCTAGTCATAGGCTTTCCACAAAAAGAACAAACGTTTGTTTTTGTGCTGTGTGCCCAGAAAAGCTGCTACATGACCACTGTCCTGCCAGGATTTGATGCTGAGAAGATGCAGCCTGATAAGTGGAGGCAATGAGCTCCTGGTTTCACTGGGGCCGTTGTGAGGGGCGTTAAGGGCAGGTCTGTGAGTCAGAGTGAGTTTACATTCTGACTCACCATTAGCTGTGGTATGGAGTTATATGTATTCTGTTAAATACATTTAAAAGAGTAAATCTCCTTAAGTCCTCTCAATCAGTATAGTTGTGCTTAGGCTCAGAGGCCTTTTCCAACAGTGGCCTTCAGCCCTTTTTGAGTTTCAGGTGGAGGCAGATGCAGAGGGGCTTTCTGCAGCTGTGTCATGCCAATGAAGAGTGCAATCCATTTCCAGCACATATGGAGTATGCAATCTGGCTGAACACTTCTGGAGTAAATGGGGTGCCTTTGCCTTTGAAAACAGTGAAGGCAAACTATTTAAACTGTGTTATACAATGTACTTTATTAACACAGGAATTTTAATTTAGCACTGAGAAGGTAACGTGTGCTGTGTGTTACGTGCTTCTAGGATGGAGGTTGAGTTTTCCTCAGGGTGCCGCTGGTTGGTAGCACAAGGAGTTGTTGTGGTTTCTGGGGTTTGAGCAGATCAGCCAGGCAGAGTGTACCAGGGATGTGGGAGCTGGGCAGCAGTGGACCATGAACAGAGCAGTGCAGGACAGAGGGCAGTGGTCAGCAGTGACTGGTTCTGCTGTTGGGGATCCAGCTGGGAGAGGGATTATTTCTGCATAAGGGAGTTCCCTGCAACTCTGATGCAACTCACAGTGCTTCATCAAGTGAATGCAGCAAAAGCAGTAGTGAATCACTTATTTGTAAAAGGGGTACTGTACCTTTTTAATTGTGATATTATTAGAGAATCTTCTGGAATGAAGAGAGTCAAGGTTTAAAGCATCTTCTGAATCAAACTATTGTCTCCTATGACACTTTCTCTCAAGGCAGTGATGATGTTGGTCATATCTTCCAAGAGCATCTTTGAAAGGAAAATACTTCTTTTTTCTTAGATGCCAGTTATGGTGGTTGTGTTTCTCAGTTACTCATGGTTAGTAATGCAAAGCACTTGATCTCATCGGCGTTTTCAGCTACTGGTTTTACAGCCAGGTGTTTGCTGTCATGAGTTAGGCTTTTGTTAATTAGGGCTTCATATATTCTGCAAAACATTACCAGATTTGTTCTCCCTGCACACTCTTCATTCATTGCTACAGAGCAGCAGAAAACAATTTAGCTCTCTGGCAGTGTATTTATTACAACACCATATGTTCTATGTTTACTTATGCTGTACAATTAAGTGATTGTACTGCAAGTCATGGCCAAGTTCCTGAATAGCTGGGGCCTAAAAACAAGCTCTAAAATTCATATTTAGATTCCCAAATAGAAGATCTTATTTTCAAGTATTGAGTCCATCCTGGTTCTTGCTGAGTTTTTTGAGGCGAGCAGACTATCAGCATTTTGAAAAATGGGCCTGCTATGTTTTCCCATGCTTCTGTGGGGAATCTAAACTATGGTTTAGACTCCTCTTAATATTTGTGGTATTGCAGTGCCTGTTGTATTCTCTATATTGCAGTAATTCCTAGTGAGGCTTATTCATGCTGACAAACTGTCCATTTGGATTGATTAAAATATTCAGTAGAAAGGTTGCCAGCAAGGTTGCAATTCGGAGTCTTTGCTGAAAGATGAAGAGAGGCACAAAGTAAGAATATTTCTGTCAAGTCACTGGGCTTTTTCCATGAAAGGGTAGGCTATAAATACCATCTTTCATATAACATGCTTAACTGCCTGTAGCTGGCAACTAACCTGAGTGAAATAGGGTTCATCAAAAAGTCTGATTTTTCTCTCAGTACTATTGGAAGCTCTTCAGTGTGTCTTAGTGAGGTTCTTTTTTTTGAGGTTTTCCAAGGGTTTTCTCCAATGTGTGAGTACAATAAAGCTTTCTTTCCTTTCTCTACATTAAAATTTCAAGGAAATTCTGATTCATTATTTCAGGAGCTGAGTTAAATTCTTTCCTCTGGATCATTTTAAAAGAAATTGTATAAGCCTCAGATATGCGTGCTGGCTGAAGCAGCAAATGTATGAAATGGTGGTGTTGCTTTGCTTTATGCTGCTCATCCTTGAGAAGAGGATGCTATCCTTACTCTGTGGGCTCAGAAGCACAGCAGGAGGACTTTTTGACCTAGAATAAAACAATGACAATATTCTGTGAAAGTATATCGTGCACATGGATGCTTCTGAAATATATTGCTGGGGATAACTTAGGCTTTCTTTTCAAAAGAAAATCATACCAATGTGTCACCGTGATATTTTCTGAAAAATCCCTTTGCCAGGATTTTTTTCCTGAGAAGCTGAGATGCCTCAGAAAAGAAATAAAAATAGTGATTATCTGATTGCTTTGGAATGGGTTCTGGAGGTTGTTTACCAACAGGTGCATTTTTGATTCCTTCTGTATGGGTTGTTTTTAATTAATGACCAATCATCATCAGCTGTGTTAGACTGTGAGGAGTCAGTCACGAGCTCTCATTATCATTCTTTTCTAGCCTTCTGATGTATCCTTTCTCTTTCTTTACATAGTTTTAGTATATAATTTCTTTTAATATATCATAAAATAATAAATCAGCCTTCTGAGAACATGGAGCCGAATTCTCGTCTCTCACCTTGTCCTGGGGACCTCACAACCCTACACCAATGCCTTACAGAAAAAATAGATCTTACATGATGAGGGAAAAGGAAGGAATTATTCCTCATAATGTAAGTAAAAGTAGATAAATTTAGATAGTCCTAAACCAGGAGGATTTATTATATAATAAATCAGCAGAGTGATCTGACACAATTGCAAAGGTGACTTTGAAAGAACTTCTCATTTTCTTTTCAGATGTCTTTCATTTTTTTTCTATTCACCTGCCTTGATGGATCCAAATTTGAGGCATTTTCAGTAATTAGTGTGCATTTTTTCTCACATAGAGGCTGCTCTTGAGAAAATAATTTTGCTTTATAACATTATTTGTCTGAGTCTTACTGCATGTCTGCATTCCCCTTGCAGAGGCACAGCGATAGCTGGAATTGTTTTTGGCATAGTATTTATGATGGGAGTGCTTGCTGGGATTGCCATCTGTATCTGCATGTGCGTGAAAAGCACCCGTGAGACTCGAGTCGGGGTCATCCGAGCAACACACATCAACACCATCAACACGTACCCAGGTGAGGAACCAAAGGGACAGCCCTGCCAGAGTGCCTGTGCTCATGGCAGGAGTGTTATCCTTGGAGAGTTACAGCTCCACACTCATGATCTGGTTATTAAAATTGTTAGAAATGCCTCTGCCCAAATTAAGATGCAAACAAGACCATATGCCAGTGGCAATAGTATGGGTTTGGTCTGACATGAAAGAGAAAGAAATAAATAGAAAACAGGTGGGGGGACAGAAAGGTAGCTGACAGAGACAGAATAAGGAAAATATCACCACTCCATGGATCCCAGCGAGTTCCATTGAACCTCTCCAGCTGGCTTCTTGGTGGTGATGGTCCCCCTGAAAAGTATAGAATCCAATGGGATAATATGGCTCAGGCCAGGTAGGAAAACCCAGGCACCTCCCTGGGGCAGGGGCACTTTGCCATTGCCCCTTGCAACAGATTGTGGGTTCGTTACATCACGTGCAGTCCTGTGGTGCAAGGCTTCAGGAATGACTCTGGGGGGCACTTTGGTGGAGGGGGGTCTTTGATGGATTATGGCACTCCCTCAGCTGCCTCTCACATGAATGTCCCATGGATGTCAGCTGTGGGGTTGGGGGTTCCACAGCTGGGCTGGTTTGTGTAAGGGAGGATGGGTGTTCACTGCCTCTGAGCAGAGGTTACACCCAAAAACTCCTGCCTCTCCTCGTTTTGGGGAGAGGAAGCAACCCTGGCTGTTGTGGACTGTGGTCTCCCCAACACCAAACCCAGCCAGGGAAGAATCTCTGCTGGGTTTGGCTTTCTTGTGGATACATTCCCTCAGCCTTGTTTGTTTTTCCCTAGGCCTGAGATGACTGAACAATAGCATCTTATCGAGGTGGTTTAACTTACAGTCCAAAGTCCCTGTCAGGTATCTTCAGGGAGGCTTCTTTGGTTATAGCTTCTTTATGCAGTTTTTGTTATAATGGGCAAAACTCTTTTATGTCAGTGTTTGAGGCATGAACTATTTCAGTCTCTGGCACAAAGTAAATGGGGAATGTGACTACAGCAGGAGGCTCTTCTCAGTCTGGAGGGGAAGAGCACAGCTCCTGCAGAGAAAGGCAGGGCAGCTCAGCATGCAGTGTCTGGCAGCACAGCTCTGTCTGGGAGGGTTCATTCAGCTGCTGGGTGGGCTAAGGAGATCTGGCCAGGGGACACACTTCACAGGTGGGTGGCTCATGGTGCCTGCAGCAGTGTGTCAAGCCCTTGCTCAGGGCAGTGCTGCATTTTACAGGACAAACCATCTCCCTGTGCTGGAGGCTCTCTGGCTATAGATCACTTTTTCTTCTTTAGTGTTCTGGTTTTTTATTTGTTCTTCATGTGCAGCTGGCTCCTTTGCATTGTCCAATATAGTGGAGGCCAGGCATATCACAGAAGGGGGAAAACCTGCACAATAAGGTCTGTGGACCTTAGGCTTTGAGTGGTGATGTGGAGTCTAATGCAACCTGAGTTGACTGATTTTTGCCCAGAGCTCACAAGCACTGCTGGGTGCTGCAGGATCTCAGCTGGTTTCTACAAAAGCCCATGGGCATCACTGCAGGGTGTTCTGTACTGCATGTCCCAGCAGGAGGGACTGCTGGCTAGGGTGCAGTGCTCAATCTCTCTGTCCATCTGGCATCATGCCTGAACTGGAATTTGGAGTACAAATTTGGACAATGGTTATAAAATCATAGAATGCACTGGGTTAGGGTGGACCTTAGAGATCACCTAGTTCTAACCCCCAGTCCCAGGTGGGGACATGGTGCTGAGGTACCTGTTTGTGCCTTAGTCAAAGTTAACTGTGTGTTCAACCTGCTCAGTGCAGGCTTCTCCGTGAGTTAAAATTGTTTTGATGTAATTTTTTTGAGGTGCAGGCAGCAGCAGGAAGGCACAGGGTCTAAGCCAGAGGTGTCCCAGGGTCTGCAGCATCCCAGGGGACAGTAGGGACCTCTCATGCCTCTGGGGCAGTGCAGTTGTGTCCAGAGTGAGTGTGAGCTGGTACATATGGCTGTGTATGAGTCAGCTTGGTGTAGAGTCACCCACTGCACCACTCTAGGAGCACCAAAGGAGGTGGCTGGGGTCTGCAAAGCACATTTGCCTCAATTCCACATCTACCATATGGAAATGGCCACATTGTTGAAGAGAAAAGCAGACCCTGGATGCAGCATAATGGTGTTTATGCAATTCAGTGACATTGTTAATTACAAATTCAGGGGCAATTGCCTTGGGATAACTTTGGGAGTTCATTGTAATAAAATGCAGAGGTGTTTCATGCATGAAGTCTTGTCATCCCACTCCTAGAGATCCCTACTTTTATACTCCCTCCTGCTGCAAAGGTTGCAGAGAACCTGAGGCGCATTATATATACTTATCAACAAGCTATGCAATACTTTTTATGTATTCCTTTATTATACCAGCTCTAATGTCTGTTTTCTCCCTCACAGTATTAGTTTCCAGTTAGATTGAAAGCATCTGTGATCATCCTTATAATTTCAACATTGTTTTGTGTACAGTGATGAGTATGAAAGGAAATGGCAATATTCTCAACCATGAAGAGCTACTTCAAAAATAAATAGTTGCTGCAAGCTGTAAAAACAACAGCAAAATGAAAACTCCAGGGCTGTAACCTTTTGCTCCCCAGTTCTGCTCTGGCAGTGACACCCCCTTATCTCTCAGTCTCCAGGCAGTTTGACTCTACACCTCAAGGCCTCTAATTCAAGCATCAGTTTGAGCAGCTCTTCCTCTCAGCAGCAGCAGCAGGTTTTGGAGGATGGGGAAGCTTGGAAATGTTTTCTGTGTTCCCTGCTGTCATGAACACGTCTGGAATAATGGCTGACCTGGTTTGGCTGCATGGCTTGTGACCAACACTGCCCCTGCCATTACCTGCTTTGGACAGGAACAGCAAGTGTGAGGATGCTCTTGCTTCTGCCTCAGCCACAGCAGCAGTGTAGTGTTCAAGAGAGCAGAGCATGCTTTTCATGGCACTGTGGGATTTGAATCTCTTCCCCCATCACAAACATCCTTGGTTTCTGTTTCCACTCTTTGCTAGTACTGATTTGTTGCCAGTCTGCCTGAGACATCCATGGAGGGGACAGGAGAGCATCTGTGGTGACATAAACGGAGAAATGAGCAGACTCTGGACCTTAACGTTTGTAGAGAATATTCTATTTGGATGCTGATACAGAGCCCTTAGTTCTTACCTGCTATCATTCTGCAGCATTCACTGTCTTTTTTGTCAGTGAATGAACCCTTTTTCTTTAATGTTATTAGAAGTAATTGAGAACAGGTTTGCAGCTACTTCTGAGAATTTTTGTTGCCTCCTAAATGCCTAATCCAGTTTACAAATGCTGGGCTCTCCTCAGGTGTCCCCATTGGTGTGAGCAAGGTGAAAGCTTTGTTCTTCCTCAGCCCAAGCCATGCTAAGATGTCTTGCCCTGAGAGTGTGATGCTGCTATGTTTGCCATGGTGTGGCACCTGGAGATCCAGAGGGTGTTTGAGGTGTCTGTGGAGATGAAGAACCCTGACTGCTGTCATTTTGACATGAGATGAATCCCTGTTGCTGCTGAAGGAGGTGGAAGGAAATGGATCTGATAGACTCAGCCTTTCTCCCCCAAAAACGTTTAGCTCTACCACATTCTCCTGGTATCATCTGCCATACAGGCACTCAAACACTGTTACTGGCACAGCCTGTTGGTAGGCACACAGCTAAGGAGGGAAGGGCAATAAACAATGACTCACATTGATATAAATTGACTGTATAATGGCAGCCTGGAAAAAAATGAATGAATTGCCAGGAGGTTTTATATCAGTTGCATGCAAGTCTGGGTATCAGCAAGAAAATACTTGAAGGCTGCATCTGAAAAACAGTTTTTTAACTCTGTTTTTTCTCCCATTTCAGTGGCTCCACCACCATACAGTTATGAACATGAGATGGAGCACCCAGCTGAGCTACCTCCACGTTATACTGCAGCCCCACAGACTGTGATACAGTATCCCCCACCCCCTCCATACCCTGGATATTCAGGGAAATGATTAACATGGATATTGACTGCCTCTTGAAACAGCCAGCACTGCTGGGACAATGCTGTTGGCTCAGGGACAAATAGGATTGGGTTTTGCTTCAACACATGTGGTCAGGTGTTGAAATAAACTGGAAAGGTTGCCAAGGCTCAGGATGAATAAAAATACTGTCCACTGTGGACCAGGATGTTTCATGATTAAACAACATGTGACCAAAGAAACAGTTCCTAAAAGTTAGTGTCTGATAAGAGTGCTTAACGCCAGTTCTTAGCTTCACCTGCAGCAGGAGTGGGGGTTTTCCCACATAGGAATGTGCAAATGGTGCAAACAGTTCAACAAATGGTTTCAAAAGCACAAAGAGGATGCTGAAGCTTATTCTGGAGGAAAGCATCAACTGTTGTCTTGAGGTAACCACTCTGCCTTTCCGTGAAACAAAGGGATTAAGCGACAAGAAAGATTGAAACTGTTTTCTACTTCCAGCTGATAATACCCAGTGATCACTGTGCCTATTGGTCTGATAACCATGTTACAAGGAGAAGGGCTGGTAGAGTTTTGTAGTAATTAAAAATGTATGGATATTGGTTTTGGCCAAGTGCGGATTTTTTAAGTGCCTCTTCTTAAGCAGTTTGTGTCTAGTTTATGAACTGAAATGTTAACATAAGGAGAATTTTTGCATGTGAAATACACTAATTTATAGTTGATCTATTTTTACCTGGACTTAAAACCTCTATACATTGAAAATATGCTAAAATGCCTTTTATACCAGCAAATGATGTTTTGATTTTTGTATAAAAATACTGAATCAGCAGAACTCACAAATGGGAGAAAAAATACAAAACAAATATTAAAATGCCCTAGATTTGACATCAGTTTAATTGCATAAAGCCAGAGTTTTAAAATTTTATTTACCAGTAATGAGGATATCCAGACTTAGCAAAGAGATGAGACTGAGCATCTGATTACTTTTGAATGTGTCTTGGGCAATTTAAAAGTGTAGGTCATCAAGTAATATTTTTACATTTGCCATGCATGTTGTTCAAACTTACTTATTCTCCACTATATGCAGTCCAGATCTTCATGATTTAAAATATTCCATGTACTTATGCAGGTAACTGTAATTTTGTAGCAGCTATTTGACTTCAGAATATCGTATTCCATTACCTAAAGCATCATCTTTCAACGTTAAGACTATTATTTTTCTCAGGTTTATCTGCAAACTACAGAGTGGGTCTCTTCAAGTATTTAAAAGTGCTGAATGCTCTTGGTTTGAGTTGGGTGTCTGAGCAATTTGAGAATGCTACAGCTGTGGCATCAGCTGCAGGTTACTGCTGGTTCACAGAGATCAGAATGCATTTAAATGTTTTGCAGTGCAGCCTTTCTCTTCTTTTCAAGTGTATTGATGTTGTAACAAATAAAAAAGCAACTTGCAAAAAAGGAGATACTGTATCCCAGTGAAATCAACCTCTCATAACCCCTGAAGTCTGGTGGTTTTGATATTCAGTCCTGATTCAGGGAAGAACTGAGGCAACATTTAACTGAGCATAAATTTTTTTCAGAGGCATTCTGGAAACAAGACCTTACTAACTGTTCTTGCTCAGATTTTGCAGTTGTATTTGTCCTTTCCAGGCTGACTAAACTTATCCCCTTGAAACTCCACTTAAAAGTGCAAATGGGCTCAGTCCCTGCCAGTGTAAGTTGAGAAGATCTGTGTTGTGGCCATTGGCCACACTGAGTCCCCAAGGCACTTGTGACCTAGTCAGAGGAAAACTGAGCTGTGTCTCAGGTGTTTGGTTGCTGTTTGGTTACTCCTTGGAGTCTTCTCCAAGAAATGAGAGTTGCATTCTCATTTCTGTTTTGCTGCTCAGAGGTGACAAGTCCTGAACTGGCTTATCCTTACAATTACTTCTGCTCTGGGTATGTCCTGTGGCATTTCAGCTGTTACCCTGACCTCCTAAGAGATCCCAATTGAACTCCTCCCATGAAGAGCAACCCCCTGTGTGTGGTGTTTTGGCAGTCCCTACTCAAAACCATATGCTGGGGTGTTGATGTGCCTGTCAACATGGTGACCAGCATGAAGAACAGAATAAACATAGCTTTTCCTGCAGAGAACCCTGTTTCTGCTGCATCATTCTATGCTAGTGCCTTGGCACTTTATAGTTTTGAATAATATTTTGGTGCCAAAAAGTTACCCATAGATAATGAATATTGTCGCTTTCCCATTCCTGTATTTCATTTCTTTGTGCTGAACATGAAGGCACACAAATCAAAGAGTGGTTTGTATTTGAGTAAATCAGTCTTCTGAAAAATACAGAGAAAGAAAGCTATCCTATAGATCATAAATTCCCTTAGAGAAAGAATTTTTCCACCCGTGATATTTGTCAGAACAAGTTAGGAAACAGATTTCTTGCACAAGAAGGAATTTCCAAGACTAAAAGTCTTCGATCACAGAGTTTTCTGTTTTTCAGCTTTGTGGTTGCACGTTTCCTCTGATGATGTTGCATAAAGGACATAGTGACCAAAGTACCTACAAGGTTTACATGCCTTATTCCAGGGAATATTATGGAAATGGGAAGTTGAGAGTTTAGTAGTGATTGACAGCTATTTGTTTGTGGTTAAAACAGCAGTGAGAATGTTCATTTTTGTATGTTAGTTAATGCTGTGCAGGTCCACATATACTGGGGCATACCAGACAGTGATTTCAATCTCAAAGGACAGCACATCTCTTTTCCTTGCTAATGGCATAAAACATAAAGGTATTGCCCTTTCAGCAAACCAGACAAAGTTAGCATAGAGTGGCCTAAAAGATGTGATGATTGCATTGAAAATAAGTAAAACTGAGAGAAATTGAGAGCAGGATGGAGCCTAACAGACTTATAAAACTGAAAGAATAGAACAAAAACGTTGCTGTGTAACAACTGGAAGCCTTTGACAATAGTAAAGTTCTATTATTTGGGTTTAGTTGAAAAAATTGAAGTGTTCCAGTGCCTGAAAGGTGCTGCAAGAAGGCTGGAGTGGCACTTGTATTTCCAAGAGCATGTAGGGGAAAATGAGGAAGTTTTGCTATAATACACAAAAGTCCTTCATGAAGATGTTTAAGCCATAAATTAAAACATTTCAGTCTCTGACACATGGGAATTCTCCAAATGCTTTAGTAACTCTAAAAATAATTTTTTTGGACACCATGGAATAAAACTCAACAGGTACTTAACAGCATGCAGTAATAGCATCTAACACCCCGAGGCAAAAATTGCACCAAAGAATTAATGGAAGTTTAATTTATTTCTTGTGCTTCCCTAAGACATCAATGTTTGCACAAAAAACCTTGACAAAATAATGACCAGGACTTCATATCAAGTGGCTTCTGTGATTACACCCAGAAAAGTGGTTGTAGCTTTTATATTGCAGCAATGTATGAGATCCAAAAAGCAGAGCCCCTGCTCAAGCCTGACTTGTGGTACACCGGGTGTAAATCCTGTTCCCACCCTGTTGAGACATTGGTGTACAGCAAACAGAGGACTGAAAAAAAGAGATGTGGTGCTCCATCACTTCAAAAAGAGAAAAAGACATGCAGAAAAATAAAATGGTCAAGACTTTTTTTGTAGCGTATGAACTTCATAGGACAGCTTGCTGTTAGGAAATAGCTGAGAGAAGGATCTGGGGAGCTCCAGCTCTGGGACCTTGTCACTTGAGGTTCTGGAGGCAATAACTAGAGCAGAAACATTTATCTGTCTGGTCTGAAGATTGGACAGTCAATATTTACACAGCTCTGGAAATGGAAAACATTATTTTTCCTGCCATACTACACACCATTAGTATTTACATCCTTAGTGAAGAGTAGAAGAGAGCAGGCTTTGGATGCTGTTGCTACCACAGTGATGACTCAGAGGGGACTAAAGCCAACAGAAACAAAAGGAGAGCCAAAGACAAGCAGTTCTGAAGGAAGTGTCTTTTTTTTGTCAAACTTGCATATGGAGCTGGTTCCTTCATAGAGGTGAGTTGGCCTGCTGCCAGCAAAGGCAGCTGGTTTTGGACAGCTATGGTTGTGGATGATGAACACTGGTGAATTCCAGGGACTGTTCGTGGGTGTGATGTGACCTTGCTGTAATTGCTCCTTTACCAATCTTTTAAGGATATTTAATTTTTTCTCTGTTAAAGGCCATTGATCGATCCATACAGGATTATCAGTTTTGCAGTTCAGCTTTAAAGTGGTAAGTCTTTGATGTGGTTTCCATCACAGGCCCACTTCCAGTTTTGCTCCCCATTGGGACAGAACATCTCTCCCCCAGATGGTGAGAGGCTTCTGAACAACAATAGAATGTACCAATGCTGTCCTTCCTTCAGGACTTGAAATGTTAATCATGGATGCACTTTGCAAACACACAGTAGCACCTCCAATCCTTATGAGTGAACCTGCAGGAGCTACTAAATCCCAATCACTGGGCCAAAACATGTAAGAAATTAGTGTGACATCTACACCAGTGTCCAGCATGCCTGTAATGTAAATTGTTTTACCACAGTGAGTCAGGCTGCAGGTCAATTTTGGTTGGTTGCAGTCTAAAAATTGCACCCAAAAGACCTCAGGACCTGAGGTTCCAAATGGCACAGACTTAATTGAATTAGCCGGAAAGTTGTTTTGCTTGGGCGTATCATGGTGATGAGAAAGAGTTTCATATCGTGGATTTACATCATTATGACCATATCATACAGGTAAGGCAAGGAATTGTTCATATGAATCCAAATGTTTTTCTAAATTTTGATCAATATTAGAGCAATTAGTGGAAACAGAGGATTTACCTCTGCTTTAGATTGTGTTTTGCTTTTCTCTCTCACCACTGCTGCATCTGACACAGAGGAGAAAGGAGTGCTGTCACAGCAACCTGGGAGCCCTGCCAAGAGGGGCAGGAGAGCAGAACTCCACATTCCACATGGCCCCCATTGCTGGAGGAAGCACCTGAGGAACGTGTTGCCTCTGAAATGGGGAGAAAGCCAGAGCCTGCTAATTCATGTCTTTGTTTGCTACACTGGACCTTTTT
Source organism: Arremon aurantiirostris (assembly GCA_035583995.1). NCBI lineage: Eukaryota > Metazoa > Chordata > Aves > Passeriformes > Passerellidae > Arremon > Arremon aurantiirostris. The sequence continues at coordinate 14,525,962 of JAXCLO010000001.1, read as the reverse complement.
GGGTTCAGCTTTTCCCCTCACAATCTGCTCCGTTTGGGCTGCCTGTGTGCTGCAAATCCCGAATCCGTGGCACTTTCCAATGGACTGTTACAGATTCCACACCGTGCCCCTGCCCGCGGGGACTCAGCTGGAAAACTCTCAGCTCCAAGCTGCCATCTCAGCATGCTTTTTCTCCCCCCCAGCAGCGAATGAGACAGGCTTCAAGGCTTCTAAATGAACTGTCTGTGTCTCCACAGAAACTCCTGAGCTCTCCTGCCTGCACCCTATCCAACTCTCGGGGCAGAGCCATCTCGAACCTTCATGAACATCGCTGAAACATAACAGAAAGTACACCTAAGAGAACTTAAAGTTAATATTACTGAAACTGAACAGGAATTAATCTTAACTTTGCTTAAACTTAACAACACTGAAACTTGACAGAAATTAAACTTAAATTTAACAGAACTTGACAGAACCTAAACTTAACAGAATTTAAATGTAACAGAAACTCATTAACAAAGCTTACACCTAACATCATTTGAAATTAACAATGCTTACACTTAACATTACTTAAAATTTAAAGAGCTTAAATATAAAAGCACTGAAAATTGATATAATTTAAATTTAACAAAACTAAAGTCAGAGTTGGGAGTGTTCCTTTAAAAGTTTCAGATACAACAGAATTTATTTTGACAATTGTTATTAAAAGCTACTGAAATTTTGTCATGCAACAGTTAAACATCAGTGAACAATATGCAAGCAAGTAACTGAATTGTAACTGACATAGCAGCAAAATGGATTTACTGGAGAGATTATAAAGGTGTGGAAAATAGGTTGTGATTTTATGTAATTTAGTTTTGATAATAGTTCATGGTAAGTGCAAATATTATTGAAGTGACAGCTAACACAAATGTTATTTGTGACAGCTAACAGCTGATCTGAAAGCTTCACAGACACAAGTGACTTTGACTTGGACTTGATCAGCTTGTATCCATGAGAATCAGCATGGCCATCAGCCTGTCCCCTGGGAACCAACTCACATCTGCGAAAAGAGGGACTGGTACCCGTGTGAAATGTCTTGAAATGTCTTCTACCCAGGAGAAAAGAATGTAAACCTCTTTAGAGAGGAAAGTCTTTGGCAAGCACGTACACTAACAACTACTAACCAATGAATTGAGTAGCAACAAGTTACTAACCATTTCAAATTAATTGGTTACATTAACTATGCTTTCAGAAAACCATATGAGCTGTGAACAATAAAGTTTCAGCTATTACCACACAAAGAAAAAAATGCCTTGTCCATCTCAAACTGCAACAGTACTTTTCTGGTGTGAGCATAACTTTGCCAGGGTATTTTAAAGTGCAGTTTTACTCTGAAAAATGACAACTGTATATCTTGGCAAATTGCACTTCAAACCTGCTCAGTTTGCAGATGGTAAGACAGCTTTTTGAGATTGCTTGTACGATAGATTTGAGCTTGGACTATTAAATGTAATGGGATATAAATATTTAGGGATAAAATATCAAGGACTTGATTATGTAATACTACTGAGTTTTGCTTGTGTAACTCCATTAGGTCAGTGGGTGTGTAAGACTGACACATTTATTTAAACAGCTACAAAGTCATGGTTTCAGTGGCTTTTAAAGGAATGTGTTACTATTTACTCCCATTTTTAGTCCATCATTGTACTGAAACTGTTTTGATATCAAGTCCAGTTTTAATTTATAAGTGGTAACGAAGAACAATTACACTTGAATCACTGAACAGCTGTACCTGTTTGAAATGCTGTCACATGTGTCTTTATGGCAAAATATTCACATTTGAATTATCTTACTAAAGCTGTTAGGTAAAAAGCAAGTAAACTGGTAAAGTTGGCACAATTTTGTCTGTTTTTGCAGTGGAGATTCATGAGTTAATTATATTGAATTTTTGAATAGCTGCTGCAGATAAAGCTCAGGGTTTTCCTTCAAGTGAGCAAAGGAATGCCTGATTTATGAGTGGCATAGGTCTCCCGTAGTTAATTGCTCTCTGCAGGTAAATCATGCAATGTTTTGACATTGGGCTTGAAAGTTAGTTGCTGTGATGTAACAGTTTGTTTCATTAATATCTACCTGAAATATTTTCAAGGAGGGATCTATTGAATTTTTTAAGGGGCCACATTACAATAAGTAATGCTCTGAGGGGCAGATCTTTTCCCAGCTGTACAAGTTTTTAATTTGTGTGGTAAGAAGTAATATCATTATAACTGAGTAAAGAATTGGTATTAATTCACTCCAATCAGACTTTTAAATCAAAATTCTTGAAAAGGCAGTGTACATTTTATATGACAAGTTTTACTAATCATGCAATCAGCATTTCTTTTGAAAAGTTTAAATCTCGCTACATAGTGTAAAAGGAAGCAATTATGTAATACTGAGTCAGAAATATACTACATCCACATAGCTAAACTTATATTTCTCTAATAAGCAGTCATGTAAAAATCTACCGTTTACTGAAAATACAAAGCTAGTTATAACAAAAGCAAAAAATTTACGTGTGATTCAGTAAAATCTATTATCTAACATGAATAGTTTGCATTAATAAAGACATGAAGGTTGGGACAAATTAAGTATTCCCTAGAGGCTCAAAATGAGACAAAGTTTTCTAACTATGAAATGGCATGCAAACATACTGATTCATTTGTTGGTTATTTCTGTCACTTACAAAATGTCACATACTGAAAACTTTTTCAGCTGTCTTTTACACAAAAGCTGCTTCTGTATATTTGAATATTATGCCATTCAGACCTTCATGACCAGCACCACAAGTAAACAGTTTTCAGAGAGCTTAACAGTACCTAAATTTGCCAAATTTTTTTACAGAAAGTATATACAGATTTATAAATCAAAGGTGGGGGCATTACTGTTATATTAACATCAACTCATTAACTGGATTCAACCTGTGAAAACTGTATGGCTTCTGCTGTCCCCAGGCTCCCTGCCAGGACCCTGGACAGAGCTGTTGCATCTTCAGGAGAAGTGGGCAGGCTCACAGAGGGCTGAGGAGCAGGGAAGTGGCTGCACTGCTGGAGCTGCCCTGGCCCATCAGGCAGCCCCAGGACAAGGGTTCTGATGAGGGTACATGGGGTGCAAACATTTCATTGCTAAATACCTGAGGTCGAGCATCAGAAATTGTACATCCTGAGGGGGTTTCTTAGGCTGGTAATTGACAGGCATGGCCAATAACATGGGAATATCTCCCCTTTTTTAGGGTTTCTTGTCTACATTTCTTTAATAGTGTTGGACGTTATTGAGATTGCAGTAGTAAATCAGGTAAAGAAATCACAGGGTGAGGAGGATAAGAATTAGCTAACACTTGAGCAGCGGTGGGAAATGCAGCAGCTGAATCTTTTACAGGAGTTAAAGGAAGATAAAAATTGTTGCCAAATGAGGCCTTTGTTGGGGATGAGCCATTTGTCGGTGAGGGGAGACTCGGACACTCAATATGAGTGATAAGCAAATTCCGTTTATTGAAGAGAGCATCAGACACTTATATAGCAAGTAATAAGCTTATGAATATTCTGTAAGCCAAGCAATCTATTGGTTAAACTATACCATCAACTCTTCCTCATTCCTTTGGGCCTACATTCTCTATTTCCCACATGTCTCTGTCCACTTGTTATCATACCCAGCTAGGCCCAAGGACACGCTATCTTGCGGGTGCAAAACTCAAACTAGCTGTGTTCGGTACTTTCCCAGCTCCTGGTCGGCTAACAAGTGAATGTCTATGTGACCTCTGTCATGTAGCCATTTCTCCACACATCCCCATCCCCAAATTCCCGTCCCCTGTTCCTGTCCCCAAAGCCACCCTCCATACCTGTTCCCACTCAGGTCCACTGTGGGTAAAATGGACTGGCACTGCTGGCATTGGGGACCTCAGGGGACCTGGCAGGCTTCCTGTGCCCCCTCCCTCCCTATCCCTGGCACTTCAGGCCCATGCCTGGGCCACTCACCTCACAGGAGCAGCGCCACCTTCCCGGCCATCCCGGTGTCCCCAGCCACGTGGACTGGCTGTCAGAACTGCCAGTGGTGGCTGTCCCCTGGGTGGTGGCTCTTTGGGCAAAGGGGAAGGAAGCGAGGTCACGCCATGTGTAGGTGGCCCTTGGTGGGGCAGAGTGGCCACAAGCTGAGCACAGGCTGTTGGCAGGGTGGGTACAGGATGGGGACAATGCTGGGTGTGACACAGTGGGACATGGGGTTCCCAGGAGTGTGGGGCTCAGAGGGTTTGGGGTCCCAGGAATGAGTTTCCAGAGGAATGGAAGGTCCCTGGGGAATTGGGGTCCCTGGGAATGGAGGTGCTGAGGAGGAGGAGTCACTGGGGACGGGGTTGCCATGGGAATGGGGGTCCCATGCCTCGGGGGCTAAGGGATGGGAGTCCCAGAGGAATGTGGGCTCCAGGGATGTGGGGTCATGGGATGAGTATGCTGGGGGATTGGGAGTTCCCGTGGGAATGGGAGGTCCTGGGAGAATCAAGGTCCTGTGGAAAGGAGGATTTCAGGGGATGGAATGAGTAGGAGAGGGTTCCTTGGGAAGGAGGGGTCCTGGGACATGGATATCT
>JAXCLO010000001.1:14505675-14521286 GCA_035583995.1 Arremon aurantiirostris | reverse complement strand
TCTTTTTCTGGGGCCTCAGCTTCCCAGAAGGGAAAATCCTAAAGAAAGGATTTTTAGTGAAAAAGATGTCTGCGACAGACAACTGTGATTGGTTGTGTCTGCAACCAAACAATAATTCTGGCCTAGAATCAAGCATGATGAAATTGGGTTAAACAAAGTGGGATCTACTGAATAAAAAAATTTTCAGAAATATGCCTACTTATTTTATATCAATTTGATGAGCTGGTATTTTCAACCTTTGCAACTTAAAAGGGCAATTAAGTCTCTGCCATTTGCTTCTTCAATGCCCCACAAGTAAGAAAGGGGAGTGCAGGCTGACCTTTAGAAGCAGCTCTGCCTGTCCTTGCTCTCCTGCAGTCAGGTGACAGCATAGGTGGAGCCTGGAAGGAATGGACACAGCTCTGAGCATCTGCATCCAGCTTTGGAAACTGTTAGGACATCAAAATGGTCAGCTCTACAATCTCTAGATGGTAAACTTTTGAGACAGTATAATTAATTTGCCTAAGTTGTCCATAACACACATCTGGCAGGTACCTCATGCGTTCCAGTGTCTGTTGAAACATATGCACATCTGTGCCTCCAAACATGGGTCCTGCTGCAAAACTCTTGAATTTTGCAGTCCCTGGTCTCCTGCTAAGACCTCCAGGCTGATTCAAACATCATATATTGCACTGGACTATGAAGTGTAGACTATCATATATTGCACTGGAGTATACGGAGCATATTGCTTCGTATCATAGGAGGTTAATTCGCTAGCAGTTATAAATCAAAGGAGAGCTCTGAGGTCCTAGCATAGGAAGGACATGGATCTGTTGGAGCCTGTCCAGAGGAGGCCACCAGGTAGATCAGAGGGCTGGAGCACCTCTTGTATGAGGAATGGCTGGGAGAATGTGGATTGTTCAGCCAGGAGGAGAGAAGGTTCTGGGGTGACCTGATTGTGGCCTTCCAGTACCTGAAGGGAGCTGAAAAGAAAGATGGAGAGACACTATTATTTACAAGGGCCAGGGGTGACCAGGCAAGGGGGAATGGCTTCAAACTGACAAACAGTAGGTTTAGATCAGATATTGGGAGCAACCTAGTCTGGTGGAAAGTGTCCCTGCCCATGGCAGGGGGATTGAAACAAGATGAGCTTTAATGTCACTTCCAGCCCAGGTTATTCTGTGATTCTATGATTCATTGTCTTAAACATTGTTTAGCTCTTCTAGTGCAAACAGTGAAAAAATAACTAGGAACTCTCACAGTATTTCAGAAACAAAGGACTGCATTTGTTGTCACTAACTGCAATTTGTTGCTGCTTTTTCTTTGTGTAAGCTCCCCACTCCCAGTGCTGTGAGGAGGTTGGTGAGGGTCAGTGGTGCCAGGGCAAAAGGCAAGTACCAGAGTAGGTAGGATCTCTCTGTTCCTCTGGAGAGGTACATGTCTTGTTTGCAGCTCAAATTCACATGGTTATTGGAACTGGATGATCTTTAAGGTCCATTCCAACCCAGGCTATTCTCTGATTCTATGATCTCTTCTTCCAGAGCCAGCTCAGCCTCCAGTGGCTTTGATTTGATGTGACAGATGAGATCTTGTCCCCAAACACAAGTTAAGGCACCACAGCAAGCATAATATAAGGATTTAAATATAATTATAATATAGTTTATATCTATTTTTTCTTAATAACAAAAATGTTCTCTTAACAATTTTTCAAGGAGTACCATTCTTATTAGCTGGTATTTTCTAAAGAGCAAAATGTTGTGTCGTTACCTCTAGGCAGCAGCTGTTTCTCTGTTGTATGAAACTTTGGAGAAACACCGGGGTTAAACAGAAGTTCCTAGCAGAAGCTCTGTGTTTTAAGTGGGCATGGGCAAGCCTTGCTAACCACAAGGGAATGGAAGGAGTGCCTTTTGCAGGGCAAGGAACAGATGCTGTACAGCACAGTCTACCTCCCAGGTCTGAATAAAAACCCAGTATGTTTATTTTACTAATCTTTCTAGGAGGAACAGTTAGCTCCATGACTTCAAAAAAAGCACTTCTAAAATTCAGAGGATGAAGATTTTCTCTCATGCTTGACCCTATTCTTGTCACCTAATAATAATGGCGCATTTCAGGATCTCTGCAGAGCCTGGCAAAACAAAAGGTTTTTCAGCTAATGATAAGGAGAGATATTTCTGTAAATGCCACATAAACATGAAGTTTTATCCCCTCTCAGCATTTTGGAGAGAAAGTTACTATTTCAGAACCTTCTTTTAAATTTTCTTAAAAATATTGATTCCTTGTTATGTTTCTAGGATAGCAGGGATTCTTAGAAACAAACTGCTAACGAAGCTTTCCTTGACTAACACCCACAAGGACAAAAGTTTTTGGTGTGAGAGTTGGCTGGTAGTGTGGTGCTCATCTCCTTAACCCTGACCCATAATAGCTCTGGGGTCAACATTTCTCTCTGGCATTAGAACTGGGGCTGCCTGCCTGCTTCTACTCCTGATGGTGTTTGTGCTCCCACACCCCATCCTCAGAGAGATCCTTCATTTCTCCCACCTGCTCTTACCCTGGTGCTGGGCCATTGCTCCAAGACCAGTAATCCTCCTGGTTACTGCTCCTGCCTAGGTCATGTCTCAGCAACATGACCCCTCTGAGGATTTCTGATCCATTCCTTGCTCTCCTCAGCAGACTAGAGTATCAAGTCAAGGTTGAAGCATTCAAAGGCATGAAGGTGGAGTCACTACTGGGCTGTTGGTGGCTTCAGGAGGGGCTTGGGAAGGCACATGAAGACTGTCAGCACTATGGACGTGAATTTTTTTGCCACGTCAGAGAAAACAACTTTCTTGAGGCAGCCTGCAGCAAATTCCTCCAGAGCCTAGGGCCTTCACAAACTGTTTCCACTATGGGCAAAATGTTTCTGTGTTAAAGAGCTGGCTCCTAACAGGCAGTGTTAGCCAAAGAGCAGAATGGCCCAGCTCTGGTAACACTGGCCTGTGCTACCCTGTTCCTGATCTGCACTGGAAAATGGCACAATCCACCAAAATTGGTGGAAATACTCTCACTGAAAGAGACAGAGTTTTCACCTTGGTCTTTCACCTATGAGAGCCCATGGTTATTGCATTGCTTTCTTGATGGCAATTTTATTTTACATCAATTATTTGAAATGTATAATTCCCCCAGCAGTAATACACTAAGTCCTTTCTCTTCATTTCTCTTCATCTCTTCACGCCATTTCTCAGCATTTCAGATCAAATATGCTTTTGCAAGAAAAAATTATTAATTACATATGTATTACATAGTGATGTGAAGCCTAATTACTCTGCAGCACAGAGGAGAGATGGAATAGTTAATATCCCCTTGCTCCAGGAAAGGCTGCAGAATAATAAAATGGGAAGTTGAAATAATCACTCTGCCATCAGTTGTTCTCCCCTGGGCCTGCACACAAGGAGTCATATGGAGAACTGTTAGAGGCAGGCATCACTGAAGATTTCCTGCTTATTTTACTGCTTGTAAAATAATTTGTTTATTCAAGAGATGTGTTCTATCTTCTCTGTGATTCAGAAGAATCTTAATCTCACATGATTGCTTTAATCCTCTCACCTCAGTAATTAATACTGCAGCACAAAATTGGAAACTTACTCTTTATTGTGAGCAATATATTATTAAGTTATTCTTTTTGCAAAAGAAAACATAGGTTATATGTTATTATTAGCTCTCTAAATCTGCTTTTTCTATATTATAATAATAATGTTGTCTTGGAAGATGGTAGTTAAATGTCTAGATTTTTGGGGTTTACTGCAAAAGAAAACTTGGTTAAAATGGGAGCAGGAACAGTCTAATTAATTATTATTATATATTAATATATTAAAATTATAATTAATATAGCTATTTAAACACAGCTTTTTTTTTTCTTTTAGTTTCAAAGGTGTCTGTTGATAACCCCATTTATGAGATGCCCAAGGGACTGTGGCTCTAGTTCACTTTGCAGCATGGCCAGTTCTCCTTTTCCTCTTTTCTGTTTTGTTTTTTTTGTGTGCGTGTGTTCTATTTGAGTTGGCCTGAGTTTTTGAAACCTAAGTGCCTGAAACTCTGAACTGTTTCCCCAGAACAAAAATCTGAGTCCCAGAGCCTCAGTTTGAGTTAGGCAGTGCCTGGAGCTACCTATGCTCACACTGTTCAGAAGCAGCTGCCCAGGGATCAGTGTTTAACCTATTTACAGGACATGCTCTCAAACCAGTAACCAGAGGTGTTTTTATCTCACTGTCCTCTGTGTCAGGGGTTTCTCCCTCATCAAGTAGCACTTCCCATTCCCAAATAACACCCATTTACTGCAGCAGTAATAAATCATGAAAACGTGCCCCAAATGCCAATTTAGGTGTGCAATCAGGGGACACTTTCAAGCAGGTAAAATGGAAAGCAATTGCCTGGTTACACAGTAAAACCAGTAAAATTTTACACAGTAAAATTGATGATAAATCTTTCTTTTCCATGGTCCCTTTCTTTCTATTACTATCTCCTTCCCTCAATATTTTACCCTCATTTTCCCCCCCAAATACGTGATTGTTAATAGGATAGTTGAATGAATAGGACACTCACCTGGGATGTGATTTGCCTTTGCTCATAACTCTGCTACAGCTGTGACTTTCAACAACTAACCTTTGCCATGCTTCAGTTCCCTGGCAGGGATGGCATTTCTCCATGAGATTGTGTGTTGGTTTTGCCCAGTCTGGTTTTTGGTTGGTGGAGAGGTTGGAGGGGAGGTAATGCTGCTGAGATGTGTCCCACCCACAGGCAGGTCACTTGGCCACGTAGGTTGGCATAAATTCCATGGGAGATCATTTCCAATGAGGATGTTCTTACCAAGAAGTCTGAAATTGTGAAAGGTAGGTATAGTAGGAGTTTTAGTAAAATATCTGTATTGTGTATTGAATATCTGTATACAGGCCTTGCCCTGATAAGCCCTGGTTGTTTTTGATAGGCTGCAGCTGCGATGTCCTTAATTGGGCTGCAGCTGTAGCTAGTGAAGATAACTAGGATAAAAGGGGCTGGGCTTGGCCAGTCGAGTTGAGCTGACAAGGAGCCCTGACAAAGAAGGAGCAACAAGCAGGAGAATAAGTCAGAGCTGTGAAGACCTGCCCCCAAGAAGTATCACCAAGAAGGTACGAGACTTTAGAAATGCAACAACAAGATTACAACACACCAGCACAAAAACAAGAGGAAATGGGATCCCAGAATCTCTTGCTGAATGTCTCTTTAAAATTCACCTCTCCATTTTACATCCCATCTACAAATTGGAAAAGCTCAGAGCATGACACATGTTGTTGCCATTTGATTCAAATAAGGGGCAGCTGGAGGAGGCAGTGGACAGAAGAGGAAGAGCTTGACACTGCATTTGAATTCTATTGTGTCTTTCAGTGAGCACAGCCCCTGTGGTGTCAATGGCCTTCCTGCTGGTGACAATGTTTCTGAGGCCATGTAGATGACAGCAATTAATGGTACAAATTAATTGCACAAATCTGTCTGTCTTCAACGATAGCTGGCTCCCAGGCCCTCACAGTGTGCCCCTACCCTCCCAAAACAGTAATCACACAGACAGCACTCAACATCTCAAGGTCTTCTCCTGGACCCTCTCACCCCTCTGTCTTTACCTGATGAAGTGCAGGCATCATTGTATGCTGAGTGAATGCTGCTTTTGTGGGATCCAGCACACTGCCATAGAATTTGTTAGGTAATGGTGTAGCTACACAACATCTACCTTTTGACAATAATTCACAATGAGTGTGGTATTTCCTCTAGAGAATATATCATCGTCAGTTTCTGTCAATAACACAAACTCCGATTCATTTTTTGCAGTAGTCTTTCTTGTCTGAGCACCAATGTCCATATTTTCTTCTACCTGTGGTTTCACACCATGTCAAAAACTTTTGCTCCCTTTTCTATTTTTTTGTGAAGCATTATAGCAAAAATCCCCTTTACCCATTTTCTTTTTCAGATCCTTTTTTCTAGGAATCACTGTTTCTCCTTATGTTTCATCCTTAATCTTTTCTCTGCAGACAATGTTTTGCTCATCCCAAAATCTGCAATAGCCAAGGGAGCTTGTTATTCTTGTGCAGGTCACTCTGCTCTCTTTGCCGCCTTTTAAAACACAGCACATCCCAACTCTGCTTTTCTTGCTATTTCTGATAACTTAAATGTAGGCACTGTTAAGTGTTGGACTATCAGTATGGATTCCTTCCTCAAATTCTTCTTTTTTTCCTTTTCTGTATGAAATTTCAAGGAGGATACATCAGAAGAACTTGTCTTTCCCTGATTATATTTTCCCTTTCAATTTGAATCTTTTTAGCTTCAGAGTTACATGTGAATTACTTGGTTGTACAGGAGCATGAGGCTTGTGAAGAACATCTCCTAAGAGACTGCAAATTTCTTGCAATGTTAGCCTGTGGTCCAGCACTGTGCCAGAGAAAACTCTGAGATCCAGACAATGGCAAACAAGGACTTTTCCAGGAATTTCATTTTGCAGTATTGGCTTCAGTTCATCCATAAACTACCAGAGGTCCTTCCTACTACTTTAACTGACTGATGTGGTATTTTCCTTACTTTTACTGATTTAGCCTGATTTCAAAGCAGCTGCTTTGGAGGTCTTGTTCAAGGTTTTCTTGCCACTATCCCTTCTTAGTCTTCCTCATTTATATCTTTCCCCAGTTCACGAGCCATGCGTTTCCACTGCTCATGGTATAAATCCTGATAGGTATGTCAATATTCCTTGTGCAGTTGCTGACTTTGAGGGGGAACTTGCTGTTCATTAGCTGCTTTCTTTACTTTGAATCAAATCTGATGTCTCCTCTTTCTGCAGCATGGACAAAATAATACAGTTCCTTTGCATGGATTTCCATTTTGCTGTGATTCAATTTTAGGCTGCGGTCTCTGCTTCAGTAGGTAATGCTGTTAGTTTTGGGGGGTTTTGTCATGTTTTCTCTGGGTCTGTCATACATAAGAATGTCATCAAAAGTGACTCCTGCCCTTCATCAGCTTCATGTTATTTTAGGAATATTTTGGGAAATATCTCCAGCACAGGCAGCATTTTAAGAGGTTTAAAACTGAAATGCTGTGTTCTTAAAGTAATTTACTTTCTGCTTTCTTGGTCCAGCCTGAACTGCCTGTGCCTAGATGGAACACTCAGTTCATGTAGCATATTTTGTGTAAAAAGCAGGTAGGTGATCTCATCTTGGGTGTGTAAAGTGCAATGTTTTACTGCTTTCTTTCTGTCTCAATAGCCTTTGCAGCTACAGATTATGATGATTTTTCTCTCTTTCCCTGTGATTATTGTGAAATATCATTCCAGTGCTTTCTCCATTGGCTCAATTGTCTTTAGCTGCAGCACAGGCTCTGCTCCCCAGCCCTTTCTGGGTCTTGCTGCTGGTGGATGCCATGGTCTGTGTTCATAATTGTAGGCAGAAGCTACTCTCTTGCAGGGAGGGGTTGTATTTGAATCCCAAGGGAGCCTGGGATGTCATCCTCAATGATTCCTGCTGATTCAATTCTCCTGCAGCAGAGGAGAAATCATCCATCATTCTCTGCTGCAGCACAGCTCCACTGCTGGACAAGTGCCCCATTCCAGCCTGGCAGGCACAATGAAACCACGGCAGGGAGCAGCAACGCCCAAGTGAAGAGGCAAGCCTGAGGTTCAATGGGAAATTGAGAGCCCGTGGCAGGGTCAGGGCTGCCATCAGCAGGGTACCAGCCCAGCAGGAACACAGCCATAGTGCAGCTCAGGCAGCAGCCAAGCAGGAGAAGGCTGTGACTTTGAGCAGTTCCCAGGATAAAGAGGAGGGGGTCTCCCATGAAAATATCTCAGCAGATCTTTGCAGGAAATCCTCCACAAAAGCTTCTCCCAGCTCTTGTTTTCTCACCAGCTCTGACCAGCCAGCTGGTCTGAAGCTGCCAACCAAAATCCTAGGAGAGTGACAGTGCCCTCAGGGCCTTGACAAACTCTCCATCCCATGTCTTCAAATTCCAGGAAAGCATTTGGTTTTCTCTTCTGTTGGGCAGGCTTTGAAATTTTTTATCAAATGTCAGGGACTTAAGGTTATTTGTCCCAGGACCAGTTTTCTTGGCAGTTTTCTATCACAGTACTGGAGATACTTGACACCTTGATGTACGTGTGTCTGAAACATTGCATTTCCCTGCTGTGCCAAGTGCAGGTCTCTGCATCCTGCCCGCCTCACAACAGTGCTCATGGGACAGCTCAGGCTGTGCTCCTCCTTTACTCTGTCCTAGGGTGGTAACTGCCCTGTAGAGCCATGAGAAGATCCAGCGTCACCAGTGTGTCACCTAGGCCCTACATATCATGGAATTTCATATAGTCATGGAATGTGCTAAGTTGGAAGGGATCCATCAGGATCATCAAGTCCAACTCCCGGCCCTATGGGAAGAGCGCAATGTCACTGCTGTTGAATTGCTGTCCTTGGAGGTGCTCTGCAGTCACACCTGTGAGTGTGACCAGGTCCCTTTCCATTTGCTCAAGTGACAAGCTTGCCCCTGGACTGTGGAGAGCCAGGTTGGCTTGTTGCTTTGCACAGTGCAGTGCATCACACCAACACCCTGCTGGTGTGCCTCTGCTGCTGGCTCCACTTTAACTGCTGGGCATGGCTCAGGCCCTCTGCTACCTCCCTCCCCTCTCAGCACTGCCTGTGGCACCCTGTTGTCCTTGTCTCTTCATCTTATGACGTAACACCACCCCAACTTCTTCTTCTTGATGATGCCTGTGTCCTCTGAGCTCCCTCTGTTCAGTTGCTAAATGGGTCTTCATTGCTAATTTTCCTTGTGCCCCTTTCTGGTTTGACCCTGTCAAAACCTTCTCCTTCAGTACACCATTCCTCTCTGTCCAAGCAGAATTTTCCTTAGAGCCTCCATTATCCACTCACTATTTGTTGTCATCATATCACAAAAGCTCCATACCTTCTTGGTGATTTCTCATGGTCATCTCCTCACAGCATTGACTACTTCTTCTTCTTCACAGTACAACCAACAAACTTCAGCTCTCTCCTCTCCTAGCTAACCCACTCTTTTGTAGCACTCATCTTCCTCTTATGGGACACAGCTGTGGCCTGTTAAGGGCATGCCTAATCTTTTCCTAATCTTTGGGGATTAGTACAGATGCAACACCTCAGGTGTGAGATTACCTTCTGCACTATCTTTATTTTCTTACATTCTACCCCCCACAGAAATACTTCACTTCTGAGCATCTTTCCAGAAAAGAGGCCAAAATACTGAGTATTTCTAATGATAATTGCAAGACCTTCATTGGAGGATTTTTATGTATTTATCCAGTCAATTATTTACACATTCAGATTGATGTCTCAAATGGGGCAGCTGCTTAAAAAATAGAGCATTGTTAACCTCAGCAGAGTATTTGTATATTTAAAGCTGGGTATATATTCTAAGTATTTTTCTGAGTTAGGCCATTAAGGCAAAAGATAGAATCCAGAAAATATTTGCTATTACAATGTAAGCCTTCTATACTCAAAATAACATAAATTTGCCTTATACTTAACTTCTCTGAGCTAGAAATACATATTGTAAACTGAATACAACCCCTTAGGCCTTGCCCCAGGTAGCTATACTATGAGAATTCAGGCATTTCTGACAGCAGCTATTTGATAATTACCCATCACATTAGCATGAACCATGAGAGACAGAGCCCATAATGTGTTGCAGCAGTTCCAATATGAATTACCTCGCAGCCCCTGGTGAGAGAAGCTCACAAGTAATGCCATTGACTGCATTATCTCACACCACCACATCCTATAAACAGTGCATGCCTATTCTAAACTCAGTTCTGATTTGTAAAAGATCAGCTAATTTCACAAGGTGCATGCACAGAAGCAGACAACACAAATTCAAATTTACAAACTGGTCCTAAATTAGTTACAGGCACAATTTCTTAGGAACAGCTAGACCAAAAATATAGTAGACAATTGTTAATCAAAATCTAATGCCTTCACATTTTAGAATCCCAGACCAGAACATTAAGCATGAAAACTATAGGTGGGAAACGGATTTAATGCCAAGGTAAATTTTACGGCAGCTTTTAGATCTAACAGAATGTCTCGCATAGTGTGTCAGCCGGCAAATTGACACAGTTATTAAACAATCAGTAACAGTACTTGCCACGTGTGAATGAAGAAATTGTGTTCTTGCATTGTAAATGCTGCCTGACATTTGAGGAGATTCCTCTGTAACCATACTATACCCTAACAAAATCACCCTCATCTGATTAGATTGCTGATATATGGTTGCAGGAACATGTTGCATGCTTGAATGGAAATCCAAGGTTTCAATCATCAGCAATGAATTTGCAACAGCTGCAGACAGTAACATACTGTTTAAATGTCATGTGCAGTGAGCAACAAAAGATTCAGTCAAAGTGTTACTGAAATCCACTGAATTACAAAAAAACTGTCCCTGAACGCGTTAGACACATTGACAGAGTACATGCAAAAATAAGTATCAAACAAGCTTCATTTGAAAGAAAATGTGGGTCTGATTTGTGAAACAAGTGACAGAGCAAATATGATAGAGTTTGGATCTAACTCTACTGAGTCTTGTTGACTTCCTTTCTTTGGTTTTCATATAATTCTGTTTTGTCCATAGTTTTTCAATTACTGCTTCCCAATTTGTTCAGGTCCCCAAATACCCCACCTGTTTCCTAAAACTTGATTAGAAAAAATACACGAATGGTATAAAGGCCTCCAAATAATACATGAAAACAACATGGTCAACATTTAACAAAAACAGAATAACTGTAACACTGCTCTCACCACTAGGCTCAAGACCATATAATGGCAACAAGACATGCCAATGACAGTCTCTCATACCTCCTTCCCATGGCAGCGGAATGCAACACACTAAATGCGGATTCCACCCACCTATTGTGTTCATGCTAGGTGTAGCTAAGACTTGGGATGGATGGATGAATGTAAATTGAAAAGAAATCACATGGATTATAAGAAATATATTGGTCATATTCATCCTATCTCAATCTGATGATAACCATCTTCCATGAGAGATCTGTTGGTTACACACATTTCACCACATGAAATCACAGAGCAGTCCATTCAGCCTAGGATCTTGTCTTTAGTAGGAATTTAACAGTAGATGTCTAGAATATGTGGTAAAAACAATAAAAAATTTAAAATAGTACTTGCCAAAGACCTGTTCCTAATCTCCACCAATTTGTTGTTCAGAGACTTCATAAACCAGAAGGAGTCTTTTCACATTTAATAGTTCTCAATGGATTTTTCTTCCATTAGTTTGTCACTTTTTGAACACACAGCAACTTCCACACTATATCATGCTAGTGTGAGCTGAAGTTTAATTATGTAATGGGCAAACAGGAATCTCCCTGAGGTTGATTTGAACATTACAATAACAGGAAAAGGACGCTGCATCAGGCTGAAATAGGATGTTATAATCATACCATATTAAGTTTTTACGACAGCCAACACAGCATCAGTACAGAATAGTAAGTTCCTTGCTGCAGTGCATCATCAGCATGTTTTTCAGGCATTTCTAGAAGTAAAATACCTTTAAAACATTAAAGGTGAATTTATGTTCCGTTTTGGTTTGCAAATACAAAATCTACCTTTCAGCACAGTCAAAGGGATTATTACAAGAATGATCCAGGATTTGGTCAGATGAACACAAGCTGTGCTCTGCTCACTGTCTCTAACACCAGACCCTTGATGCTGACAGGCTCACGGAGGATAAAAAATGATAATTTATAAAAATTAACTTCTCTTTCAATGAAACCAGAGGCATCAAACAAATTGAAGAAAAGCTGTTGGTTTGTTAGTACACAGTTATCAGTCTTTCCAATGGTTTTGGGTTCCTACTATAGGACAAATTTTCCTACTACAGGACAAATTTTCACCTCACCTGAAACTGCCTCTCATCAAATGATGAAGCCTCTACACTATCTGAAGAATTTTTCAAGAGCTCTATCATTGATGAAAATGCCAAGTTAAATTCAAAACAACTGCTTATTTTTAAAAGGCAGTTGTGAAGGGCAATGAGAACCTAGCAGCTGAGCACAATCACATAAATTGCCCATATAAGACAGAATAAAACACTGAAAGCATGCTTAATGCTCATGTTTTCAAGCTAAGGTTTCCTGGAACGGAACTACACATACAAAAACAAAACAAGCAACAAGGATAGTGGTGGTGGTGGTGTTTTTCTCTATTTGACAGTGTTAACAACTGAAGAATGACATCCAAAAAAGCAAAGGATTGGTTTGAAAAAAAGCATCATAATTTTCAACATTTTTTGTTCCATCTTTTACAAAATTATGGCATTTCCACACATGCAAATAAAAATGGCGGTATCAATACAGGAAAGATGAGCTAAATTTCCTGAGACCATTCCGCACAGAGCAAAAATAACTGAGTTCCTTTGGGTTTGCCAGAATGTGTATGAAAATTTCAGCACAGAAAAAATATTAGCAATTTTTAAGCTAATAATGGGTTTTAATACAGACACAAACTGTGGCACACAAAAAAACCAGTCAATATACTGTAGAAATATTGTGTTTACACTGATGAGGAGTGAACAAGTATTCACTTTTTTTTAAAAAAAAAAGAGGACAGATCTTAATTATAAAAGCTTTAACTTATATTTCAAGATAAATTATTTAGCTTTCTGTCCCTGTATAGAATTAATTCTATTTTATAATTCAGTTTTTCACCTATCATTGATTTTTCTGAACTGAGAAGTAGAATAATAGAATTTCTTTATAAAGGAAAAATTGATCTACTCCAGAATGAAGTTACTTTGAGAACAACTGTAAAAAAAAAATCTAGTTATGGTTTCCTAAAGAAGAATCTGAGAAGAAATGTAGAGTTGACATAATTTGAAACAAGAATGGAAAGAACCTCAAAACATAATAAAAAACAATGTTTTGTTTAAAATATTTAAGTACCACAGTATTACTATGTTTAAATACCATGGTAAACCACCTGATGTGTGTCTTTCTTCACAATCAAGCATTTGAAGTAAATATTTTTAATCTCTCTTTGCTATTAAGTATATCAATTTAAAGGCCTAACCAAAATCAGCAAAATACAAGCACAGCACTTTCACAGGTTATTCCAAACTCCCAAGGTGTTGTTCTCAGTACTATTAATCTCTTTTTTACTCCTCAGAAAATGCACTGATGGCCAAAACAACCCACCCACATTCAGAGAGGGTTCAAAATACAGAGCTTTACAGGAACACAACCACATCATGTCACCATTTAGGGCAACTTTATATGAGGTAATCTAGGCAATTATTAGCATGGAAACCTGACACCAGCCTTACATACAATACATAGCTAATACGGTGCTTGATTAATAAAAGATGAATCAGTAATGAATGCCAATAAATGTGGATTATGGTAACCTGACTCTGTCAAACTAACCTGACACTTATATGAGATTACAAACTTAGCAGAACGTCATAATAGTGATATGGGAATTTACCCAGATTTATATGTAGCATTTGATACAGCACTGACATTTTGATTAAGAAACTAGAACACTATGAGACCAATGTTAGAGACATTTAACTGGCATGTTTCAAAATGTAATTTCCCACAGTGAAACATCCAATGTCTGGTTTTCAAGGTGACTTGCAGTGATCATCTCCTAGCCCTATGCTATTCAAAACATTTCTTAATGATCTGGATGAAGGCATAAAGTAATTATTCATAAATGTTACAAATGGCCCAAAATCTGAGGGAGTGGAAGCAATGAAACCTAAAAGTCACTGACAAAGCCACATAAATAGCTCATCTGAGATCAAAAACATGAAACAGCATTTTACAACAGCCAGAAATCAAGTCACACCCTTAGAAATAAGGGGCATTCTGTCCAGTGAGGCAGCAACTTGAAAAGACTGAGATTTTTGGTAGATGATCAGCCAAACTGGAAACCTCAGGACGACGCAGTAGTTAAATTAGTCTCATTAAACAGCTGAATATCAACACAAGTAAGCAGAGCGTATCACTCTTGTGGTTTGCACCAGTGGCATCACTACTACTGTGCCATGGTTTTATTTCATTGGTGAATGGATAGGTTTGTGAAGATAAACAGCTTTAAAAATGAATAAATAAAAAAAATCTGAAATTATTTGCTTGTCCTCCTTGTATCATAAAATATAAAAGAAAAACTACAACAAGGGGTCTGGTCTGCTTGCTACTTGGACTTTTGCTTTAATCCTTTCACTTGCCACAGTACTGAGCATAAAATAATAAAACAGTTCTTAAATAGTAAAAGCAATGGTCAGAGAAACTGGTAAATATGAAAGTGTCTCAAATTTATCTTGTATGGTATTTGAATAAACCTCCTCTTAAGAGAGTATCTCTCATATATGGAAAACTATGAGGAGTCAAGGACTATTTTTGTCTTCACTGGTAACGCTCCTGCCACCCTACCCAAATCACAGAAGGCAAAGGTAAGTATTGGGAGAATGAAGAACTACCCACTGAGGGATATCAGATTTGAGACCATCTAAGGAACCTGAAGTTGCACAAGTCCATGGGACCTGATGAGATGCATCCATGGGTCCTCAGGTGAATGAAGATTCTAAGCCATTATTCATCTTATTTGAGAAGTCATGGTAGTCCAGTGAAGCTCTCACTGACTGGACAAGGGTAAACACAATCCCCATTTTTAAAAAGAAAAAATGAACTGCAGGCTAGTCAGTCACACCTCTGCCTCCAGCAGGGTTAGGGAGTGGATCCTCCTGGAAACTATACTAAGGCACATGGAAAATAAGGTGATAATGACAGTCAACATGCCTTCACCAAGGGAAAATTGTGCCTGACAAATTTGGTGGCCTTCTGTGAAGAGGCCACAGTGGTGGTGGGTGAGGGAGGAGTAACTGATGTCAGCTACGTGGACTTATGCAGAACATTTGATGCTGTCACACACAACATCTGTGTCTCTTCACTAGAGAGGCATGGATTTGATGGATGGACCACTCAGTGGATAAGGAATTGGCTGGATGGTTGCACTCAAAGAACTGTGTTTGATGTCTCAATTCCCAAGTGGAGACCAGCAATGAGTGGCTTGCTTTCCTCACAGCTTGGCACTGGGACTGGCACTATTTAACATCTTTACTGGCAACATGGACAGTGGGATTGAGCACACCTTTAGCAAGCTTGCTGGTGACACCAAATTGTGTGACGCAGTTGACAGGCTGGAGGAAAGAGATGCCATCCACAGGGGACACATCAGGCTTGAGAAAGGAGGCCCATGTACACCCCATTAAGTTCAAGGCCAGGTGCAAGATCCTACACTTTGAAATCCCAAATACCAGCACAGGCTGGGAGGAGAATGGATTGAGAACAGCCCTGGTAAGGACTTGGCAGATGAGAATATAACCTGGCAGTGTGTGCTCACAATCCAGAAAGCCACCTCTATCCTGGGCTACATCCAAAGCAGCATGGCCAACAGGCCAAAAAAGAAGATTGTTCCCTGTGACAGTGGTCACAGGGGTCTTTGGATGAAGAAAGAGACAAGATTTTGACTCCATATTTCAGAAGGCTTGATTTATTATTTTATGATATATATATTACATTATAACTATAGTAAAAAGAATAGAAGGAA